>CM010608.1:22033343-22656597 GCA_003430845.1 Xanthoceras sorbifolium | reverse complement strand
TAATGTGCGGCGAAGGAGAGAGGGAGAGGCCGACGGGGTCGTGGAAATCGAAACGACGAGGTAAACCAAACGGTGACAGGCTAGAAGTCCAGGTAATTATGTGCGAGAAGTCCGAGTAACGGTGAAGGAGAGAGAAAAAGATGTCGGCAGCGGGGTGGAAACGAAACGGCGAGCTGGACGGAATGGAACGGCGACGAGAGGGGTGAGGGTATCGTTGCAGCAGAGAGAAAGGGAGGAGAAAATATGTGCGGCTGACTTTAGGGTTACTTTTTAATTAGAATTTTTTTTAAAAACCATTACAATTTTTAATTAATAAAATAAATTCTGGAAAAAAAGATTTTGGGTTGAAGTGAGATTTTACCACCTATTTTATTAGGACTAATATAATTTACCATTTTAAAATGGCCTAAAACGATTATTTCATTTTTTCAGGTTAAAAACAATTCTTTTCATATTTTTGGCCACTTATGATTTTGTCCCATATATATATATATATATATATGTATATATGTATCTAGAATGAAAATATATATATATATATATGTAATATACCCTCCCGATATTATGTACTGTACACGTACAGGTATTGTAATATATTTTTCTAGAATTGATTGTACGGTACTATAATAGAATCTATTGGACGATTAGTAAGATTTCGTAAAGTATATACGAAATTTAAATTATAAGTTTTGGAGAACATAGTAAGAATTTCCATAAATTGAAGTATTAAGAATATATTCTTGGAAGTTAAAATATATTTTTACGATATGAGATTATGATTTAATTAATTGATGGAAAAGTAAATTGAAATGGATTTTTGTGGAAAAGAGTTAATAGATTGTTATGGATTAAATTGTAAATCAAAATATTGTTGACCAAGATTAGGTGATTAAATTTTATTTTTTGGTCACATTTTAATTTTAAAATGAAAAGGGGCAAATTACAATTAGAGATAGATATAGATATATATATATATATATATATATATATATATATATATATATATATAGATATACTATATATATTATATAAGTATTATGTTAGTGGAGAATTATTGAGAATTCCACGCACAAAATTAACCAAGTCAACCGGTGAAGACCAACCACTAAGAAAAAAAAAAATCCAAAATTGTAAAGTGGAACAAAAGAAACAAATTGGAAAGGTGAAACTCACCAAAAACCACAAGACAACAAACAGAGACAGAGGAGATTATTTTAAATGAAATTGAAGTGGAATCACACTCACCAATTTGTAAAGGTCGGGGCCACTCACTTAAACCAAAACCAAAATACAAATCAAATATAAGTCAAATTGGTGGAACAAAGACACAAACCAGAAAAATAGAAAACAGAGGAGAGAGGCGGTGGAGGAAGAAAAGAAAAAGAAGAAGAAGAAGAGAAGGCTCGGCCGAAGAGGAGAAGAAGAAACAGAGAGAGAAGAGAGGAAGAGATAGCCGGCCAAGAGGAGAAGAAGAAACAGAGAGAGAAGAGAGGAAGAGATAGCCGGCCAAGAGAGGAAGTGGAAAGAGAAGCAGCCGGCCAAAGAAGAAAAGGAGAGCAGACCGTGAGAGAAAGAAGAAGGAGAAGGATGGGTCCAACAAGAAGAAAAGCAAGAAGAGTAGGGAGGACTTGGGTAAGTGATTTATGAAGTTGAATTAGTAGTTGATAATTGATGAAATTGAATTGATTTTAGAGATTGATTGAGTTTGAGTTGTGTTTGAAATTTTATTGTTGAATATAAAGTGAAATTGACTGAAGGGTTTTGTTAATTTTAGCTATTTGATTTGAGTTTTGTGGAGTTTTATTGGAAATTAATTGGAATTGAGTTGATAAAAATGAAAATCAAGAAAATTAGTAAGTTAAAGATTTGGGGATTTGATGATTTTGAGTTTAGATTATTAAATTGAGATATTAATTATGTAATTGGAGTGTTTTTGAGTTAATTGGTGATATGAATTTGGAATCGTTAAGTAAGAAATCAAAATGATTATCAAATTAGTGACTTGTATTATGAGTTTTGTTGTGATGTTGTGTTTGGTGGTTGATAAGAGTTGTAGACATTATTTAAAATAAAATTGAATCATTAGTTCTGAGAATTTTTGAAATTAAATTCGAATTTAAGTTATAATTAGTTTGATCAAGTTAGTGAAATTGAATTTGATGTAGTTGAATGAAGAAAATTCACTTATGTTAAATTGATGAAGATTAGAATGAGAATTTATGTAGAAATCGAAGTTGATAGTGTAGAGATTTCAATTTATGTGTAATTAAGTATTAGAAATTGTATCTGTATGGTTGTGATATAAATTGGTGCTTAGAATGTAACATTCCGGATTTCGAATAATTAATTTTAAATATGTGGTTATAAAATTTATGATATGAGGGGTGCAAAATGGAATTAAATGTACGTTTATTTTATGGTTTCCAGGTGGATCAAATTGAACGGTCGAAAATGATGCATGAAAATTGAAAACTGAGGCAGTGAGTATCGCGACCTGGTCATCGCGACCACAGCTCGCGATGGGCCGCTCGCGATGAAAAATGGTGATTCTTGGCAGTGAGCAACGCGACCACCAGCGCGACCATGGTACCTCGAGGTGTGCTCGTGATGAAGGCGGTGGAAATGCTCCAGTGAGTACCGCGACCTGGTGGCGCGACCACAGGTAGTGACAGCGGTCGAGACGACCGAAAAATATAAAAAAAAAATTTGGCTTCTCGCAGAAGCCACAGAAAATAAAACAGAGAAAAAGAGAGAGACAGAGACCGAGAAAGAAGAAGAAAGAAAGAAGAGAAAGAAGAAGAAAGAAAGAAGAGCAAAAAGAAAGAAGAAGGAAGAAGAAGAAGAGGAAGAAGAAGAAGAAGAGAAGATGAAGGAAAGAAAAAAGGAAAGTGTAGGAGGAAGAGAAAGGGAAAGGAAAAGAAACCTAGAACCGCGTTAGTCGAGAGAAAAACGGTATCCAGGTTGGTGTACACACGTTTCTGAAACTTAGTTTTGATAAATGTTTTGATTGTTATGGATTTCAGATATATTCGTATGGATTTGTTTATATTATACTTTATATATATATATATATATATATATATATATATATATTCGTATGGATTTGTTTATGTTTTTGCATATTGTTGGATAATATTTTGCTCTTATGGATATTCATTTCAAAACCTGGTTTATAATTTTTGTTTTATGGATTTTGACTGAAATTGATATTCGTTGATTTCGATATTTTGAACGGCCCTAATATATGTATAGGGATATGGATATAGGAGATTGACATGTCAATTGGGTGAAATTTATGGCAGTACTGCACCGTGATGTATGATGTCTCTGATCATTGATTACGGATACCATTTCCTTGTGAAATGGGAAACCGACTGTTTACCACGGATACCATTTCCTTGTGAAATGGGAAACCGACTGTGAGAATACCCGGATACCATTTCCTCGTGAAATGGGAAACCGACTGTTTATATAGGGATACCATTTCATATGAGATGGGAAACCCGACTGTAAAACCCGTAATCCAGTCCTGTACACCCTGTTATGTGTATCACGGGCCAAATTGAGAATTTATGATTAGAAAATGTTATGGAAACAAAGAGATGATATGAAACTGAATTCCAGAAATTTTTGAAATACTGTCTGTTTACTTAGTTTCAGCAATTGTAAAACGTTTGATATAGATATTTCGATTTCTGAAAGTACTGGTTTTAAACTTTATTGTTTATATACACTTTTAAATTTATGAGTTTACATATACTGTGTTATATTATATTACTATTTATTTTAAGTGTACACCCACTAGGCAGCTTTGCTTAGCGCGTTAGTTTTGTTTCTAACGCGTAGGTAATAAAGATACCGAGGACGGAAAGGACTGAAGAGGCACCAGCTGCAGAGAAAAGCTCAGAGTCACAGTATCTTTGGGGTAGTTTGTTATATAAGTATTTCTGTATATTATAATTAGATATGCGTGCATATGCAGAGGATTTTGTAATTATGTGTTGTAATTAATTATTTTATGCTTTCTGTTTTGTATTTTTTTCAAAAGGATTGTAGTTACTGAATTGTTTTATAAACTGTTTGAAAGTCGCACTAAACGGCAGAGCATTTCAATGGATTGAGATTTGAAGTGTTTTTGTGAATTGTTTGTGATTTGAGTTTTATTTGAAAACAAGTTTTGGAAAATCAGAAAAATAAAGGAAACTCTGCCGAAATTTTTGAAAATAATTTTTGCTGGGCTCATTCGAAAAGATCTTAAAATTACAAACTATATGGTTTTCAGTTTATAAACAGAAATAAGAAAGTTTTCAGGGGGTGTTACATTTAAGTGGTATCAGAGCGCGGTTTAGGCGTTTCTGGACCAAAAGAGTCTGTATATGCATGCAATGTATAAAGCTACCCATAGGAATGTGTGACTCTAATCTGCAGACCTCTCTTCTGTCATATATAGGATAAAAAGAAATGGAAGGAAGCAGTGATAGACCTGAGAGTCCCGCCAGCATGGCTGGGGGAGCATCTAGGGACTCCGTAAGCCCGAGAGTGGCGGATTCTGTACAGCCAGCATTTATGCAGCAGATGGCTGAGTTCTTTCAGAACGTGGCTAGAGCAGCGCCACGAAGATCAGCCATAGAGCGACTGGCTAAACACAGATCCACGGATTTCCACGGCAGAAAGGATGAGGATGCATCTGCTGCAAAGTACTGGTTTGAACGGACGAACAGAATATTAGAGCAGATGCACTGCACACCTGAAGAGAGACTAGAGTGTGCAGTATCCTTACTGCAGGAGGATGCCTACCAGTGGTGGACCTCTATTATACAGAAAGAACGTAAGACTTCTTTCAGAAAGAGTTCTTTCAGAACGTGGGACTTCTTTCAGAAAGAGTTCCTAAGAAAATATATTGGTCGCATCTATTTGGATAATATGAAGAGAGAGTTTATCAACCTGAAGCAAAGGCAGATGACAGTGACTGAATATGAGCAAGAATTTGTCAGGTTGAGTAAATATGCACGAGATATGGTGGCGACAGAGGCGGATAAATGTAGAAGATTTGAAGATGGATTGAACGATTATATCCGCCTACAGGTTGTGTGACATTCCTAATTTCTACTTACTGAATTGTGAATCTATGAATAGAATATTGATTATTTGAGGAATGTTACAGGTGGCTGCCTTTGAATTTGAAGATTTTACCAGACTTGTCTCGGCAGCTCTGAATGTAGAAAGAATTAAAAAGGAATAGCAGGCCAGAAGAGACAGAGGGCAGCAAAGAAGAGGGGCAGGGCCATCCAGCTCATATCAGCCCCAAAGTAAGAAATTTAAGGGACCGCAGCCTAGTGGTCCGGTGCGGTCATAGAGGCCAGTACCCACAGTTAGACCGGGTCAGTCTGCGACCTCTGTAGCCAGCACCCCTGGGAGGACAGTTAGGGGACCAGCCCCTGTATTATGTGAGCACTGCGGAAAGAGGCATCCTGGTGAATGCTGGAGAGTTACAGGAGCTTGCAACAGGTGTGGAGCTCGTGATCATTTTTACAGGGATTGTCCAAAAAATCAGTTTACTCCTGTTCAACAACCAGAGAGATCTGCCCCTACTTCCAGAGGTAGGAGGCCCAGTCAGGCAGGACCTGAAGATGGTGGCCAAAGAGGGGTGTCAGAATCAGTGGCAAGACCTGATAGTCGAGCTCCTGCACGCGTTTATGGCGTTAGAGCTCAGGAAGACAAAGATGCACCTGATGTGATAGCTGGTATTATTTCTATTTTTGATACTACAGCTATTGCATTGATAGATCCAGGCTCTACCCATTCATACATATGTGATGCATTGTTGAAACAAAGAAATTTGAAAACTGAACCTACTGAGTATGATGTGTTAGTCAGTAATCCGATAGGTCAAAGTGTAGTTGTGAACCGTGTGTACAGAAATTGTCCGATTCGGATACAGGAGTGTGAATTTCCAGGAGATTTGATGGAGTTACCATTCCATGAGTTTGACGTAATCCTAGGCATGGATTGGTTAACTCGGCATAAAGTGGTGATCGACTGTGAATTGAAACGAGTGACCCTCAGAACAGCAGATGGTGCAGAAATCACAATGGTGGGTGAAAGGAGGGATTTTCTCTCCAATGTTATTTCAGCCACTGCAGCCTGTAAATTGACCAGAAAGGGGTGTGAAGCATATTTGGCACAGGTGGTTGATTCCAGAAAAGTTAATGCTGAAATCCAGAAGATACCCACTGTGTGTGATTTTGCAGATGTGTTTCCAGAGGAGCTTCCTGGTTTGCCACCTCAGAGAGAAGTGGAGTTTGTGATAGATGTGGTATCAGGTACGTCTCCAGTATTGATAGCTCCCTATAGAATGGCACCAGCAGAACTGAAAGAACTGAAGATACAGTTACAGGAATTGCTGGATAAGGGCTTCATTAGACCCAGTGTATCTCCTTGGGGAGCTCCAGTGTTGTTTGTGAAAAAGAAGGATGGGTCATTGAGATTGTGTATCGATTACAGGCAACTGAATAAACTTACTGTCAAGAATAAATACCCGTTGCCTATAATCGATGATTTGTTTGATCAGCTGAGAGGAGTCTGTGTCTTCTCAAAGATAGATTTGAGATCGGGGTATCATCAGTTGAGAATAAAAGATTCAGACATTCCGAAAACTGCATTCAGAACCAGGTATGGACATTATGAATTTGTAGTGATGCCATTTGGGCTGACTAATGCACCTGCAGCCTTTATGGATTTGATGAACCGGGTATTCCGACCATACTTAGATCAGTTTGTGGTAGTGTTTATCGATGATATCCTGGTATACTCACAGACGGCAGAGGACCATGACAGGCACCTCAGAGTAGTACTGCAGATTCTGAGGGAGAAACAGCTGTATGGTAACTGAGCAAATGTGAGTTCTGGTTGCTTGAGATTGCATTTCTGGGTCACATTGTATCAGCAGAGAGTATTAAGGTAGATCCGAAAAAGATTGAAGCAATAGTGGAATGGAAGCCTCCCAGAAATGTTACAGAAGTCAAAAGTTTTCTAGGCTTGGCAGGGTATTATCGACGGTTTGTAAAGGGGTTTTCCTCCATGGCAAGTCCGTTGACCAAGCTATTGCATAAGAATGTCAGATTTGAGTGGACTGACAGATGCCAGGCAGCTTTTGACAGATTGAAGGCGATGCTAGTTGAGGTTCCAGTCCTGATTCAGCCTGTTTCAGGTAAAGACTTTGTGATCTATAGTGATGCCTCACACCAGGGTTTAGGTTGTGTATTGATGCAGGAAGGCAATGTGGTTGCATATGCGTCCAGACAGTTGAAAACTCATGAGCTGAACTATCCGATTCATGATCTAGAACTTGCAGCCATAGTCTTCGCCTTAAAAATCTGGAGGCATTACTTGTATGGTGAGAAATGTTATATATATACAGATCACAAGAGTCTGAGATATTTGCCTACCCAAAGAGAGCTCAACCTGAGACAGAGACGATGGATGGAGTTGATTAAAGATTATGACTGTATAATCGACTATCATCCAGGGAAGGCGAATGTAGTCGCAGATGCGTTGAGCAGAAAAACATTGTTTGCTCTGAAGGCTATGAATGTGCAATTGCAGCTGAATCCAGATAATGCAGTAGTAGCTGAATTGATATGCAGACCCAGTCTGATTCAGCAGATTGCAGAGAAACAGAAGCAGGATGCTAGAATCCAGATGATATGTAAACAGATTCCAGAAGGGAAGCATCCGGATTTCTCAATCAGAACTGATGGTATTGTGTGTTTCAGAGACAGGATTTGCATTCCAGATGAGGAAGAATTGAGAAAGATAATCCTGACAGAGGCACACAGTAGTTCGTATACAATGCACCCAAGTAGCACAAAAATGTACAGAGACTTGAAAACACAGTATTGGTGGTCTGGTATGAAGAGAGATGTGGTGGAATTTGTGAATAGATGCATGACTTGTCAACAAGTGAAAGCTGAACACCAGGTTCCATCGGGATTGTTACAGCCAATAACAATACCCGAATGGAAATGGGATCGCATCACTATGGACTTTGTCACTGGATTGCCACTCACCCGGAGTAAACACGATGCAGTATGGGTTATAGTGGACCGGTTGACGAAGTCAGCACATTTTCTACCTGTCAGAACTAACTATTCCCTGGATCGACTGACAGAATTGTATATCAGAGAAATAGTCAGATTGCATGGAGTGCCTGCATCCATAATATCAGATAGAGATCCGAGGTTTACATCCAGATTCTGGAAGAAATTTCAAGAAGCCTTGGGTACTCGACTGAGTTTCAGTACAGCCTTCCATCCGCAGACAGACGGACAATCAGAAAGGGTAATTCAGGTGCTTGAAGATATGCTCAGGAGTTGTGTCATTGATTTTGAAGGGAGTTGGGCGGATCATCTCCCATTGATTGAATTCGCCTACAACAACAGTTATCAGTCGAGTATAGCGATGGCACCGTATAAGGCACCGTATGAGGCACTGTATGGAAGGAAAGGCAGGACTCCAGTATGTTGGACAGAGTTAGGAGATGACAAGTTAGTAGGCCCAGATTTGATCAGACAAACTGAGGAGAAGGTGAAGATTATCAAAGATAGATTGAAAGTTGCTTCTGACCGACATAAATCATAAGCATATTTGAAAAGAAAAGAGATAGAATATGACGTCGGTGAGAAAGTGTTTCTGAAAGTATCTCCATGGAAGAAAGTGCTCCGATTTGGCAGAAAAGGTAGGTTGAGTCCTAGGTTTATTGGGCCATACGAAATCATTGAACGTGTGGGACCAGTAGCCTACAGACTAGCTTTACCTCCAGAATTAGAAAAGATTCATAATGTGTTCCACGTTTCTATGCTGAGGAGATACAGATCTGATCCTTCCCACAGAGTTCAGGCCGAAAGTATTGAAATTCGACCACACTTAACATATGAAGAGGAACCAGTGCAGATTCTTGACCGGGAAATCAAAGAACTAAGAAATAAAAGAGTTCCACTGGTAAAAGTCCTCTGGAGGAATCATAAAGTCGAAGAGGCTACCTGGGAGAGTGAGGAAACTATGCGACAGCAATATCCACAACTGTTCAATTGAGATAAATTTCGAGGACGAAATTTCTTAAGAGGGGAAGAATTGTAACATCCCGGATTTCGAATAATTAATTTTAAATATGTGGTTATAAAATTTATGATATGAGGGGTGCAAAATGGAATTAAATGTATGTTTATTTTATGGTTTCCAGGTGGATCAAATTGAACGGTCGAAAATGATGCATGAAAATTAAAAACTGAGGCAGTGAGTATCGCGACCTGGTCATCGCGACCACAGCTCGCAATGGGCCGCTCGCGATGAAAAATGGTGATTCTTGGCAGTGAGTACCGCGACCAGTCATCGCGACCACAGATCGCGATGAACTGCTCGCGATGAAAATGTCAAATTCTGGCAGTGAGCAACGCGACCACCAGCGCGACCATGGTACCTCGAGGTGTGCTCGCGATGAAGGCGGTGGAAATGCTCCAGTGAGTACCGTGACCTGGTGGCGCGACCACAGGTAGCGACAGCGGTCGCGACGACCGAAAAATATAAAAAAAAATTTGGCTTCTCGCAGAAGCCACAGAAAATAAAACAGAGAAAAAGAGAGAGACAGAGACCGAGAAAGAAGAAGAAAGAAAGAAGAGAAAGAAGAGAAAGAAGAAGAAAGAAAGAAGAGAAAAAAGAAAGAAGAAGGAAGAAGAAGAAGAGAAAGAAGAAGAAGAAGAGAAGAGGAAGGAAAGAAAAAAGGAAAGTGTAGGAGGAAGAGAAAGGGAAAGGAAAAGAAACCTAGAACCGCATTAGTCGAGAGAAAAACGGTATCTAGGTTGGTGTACACACGTTTCTGAAACTTAGTTTTGATAAATGTTTTGATTGTTATGGATTTCAGATATATTCGTATGGATTTGTTTATATTATACTTTATATATATATTCGTTTGGATTTGTTTATGTTTTTGCATATTGTTGGATAATATTTTGCTCTTATGGATATTCATTTCAAAACCTGGTTTATAATTTTTGTTTTATGGATTTTGACTGAAATTGATATTCGTTGATTTCGATATTTTGAACGGCCCTGATATATGTATAGGGATATGGATATAGGAGATTGATATGTCAATTGGGTGAAATTTATGGCAGTACTGCACCGTGATGTATGATGTCTCTGATCATTGATTACGGATACCATTTCCTTGTGAAATGCGAAACCGACTGTGTACCACGGATACCATTTCCTTATGAAATGGGAAATCGACTGTGAGAATACCCGGATACCATTTCCTCGTGAAATGGGAAACCGACTGTTTATATAGGGATACCATTTCATATGAGATGGGAAACCCGACTGTAAAACCCGTAATCCAGTCCTGTACACCCTGTTATGTGTATCACGAGCCAAATTGAGAATTTATGATTAGAAAATGTTATGGAAACAAAGAGATGATATGGAACTGAATTCCAGAAAGTTTTGAAATACTGTCTGTTTACTTAGTTTCAGCAATTGTAAAACGTTTGTTATAGATATTTCGATTTCTGAAAGTACTGGTTTTAAACTTTATTGTTTATATACACTTTTGAATTTCTAAGTTTACATATACTGTTTTATATTATATTACTATTTATTTTAAGTGTACACCTACTAGGCAGCTTTGCTTAGCGCGTTAGTTTTGTTTCTAACGCGTAGGTAATAAAGATACCGAGGACGGAAAGGACTGAAGAGGCACCAGCTGCAGAGAAAAGCTCAGAGTCACAGTATCTTTGGGGTAGTTTGTTATATAAGTATTTCTGTATATTATAATTAGATATGCGTGCATATACAGAGGATTTTGTAATTATGTGTTGTAATTAATTATTTTATACTTTCTGTTTTGTATTTTTTTTTTCAAAAGGATTGTAGTTACTGAATTGTTTTATAAACTGTTTGAAAGTCGCACTAAACGGCAGAGTGCGCATTTCAATGGATTGAGATTTGAAGTGTTTTTGTGAATTGTTTGTGATTTGAGTTTTATTTGAAAACAGGTTTTGGAAAATCAGAAAAACAAAGGAAACTCTGCCGAAATTTTTGAAAATAATTTTTGATGGGCTCATTCGAAAAGATCTTAAAATTACAAACTATATGGTTTTCAGTTTATAAACAGAAATAAGAAAGTTTTGAAAACCCGGTAGCACTTCCTGAGTCGATCCAGCCGGGTCGGGTTAGGGGGTGTTACATAGAAAGTAAAGTAAATATGTTAAGTTATGATGTATGAGGTCCAATTTAAGAGAAATTGAATGATTCAAGGTATATATAATTATAAAGACATGGTTTTTAGCAAATTAAATATAATTGATTTTGTGAGAATAGAAGAAATTGAAGAATAAAGCGTAGAACGTGTTAATTGAGTTTTTGTATTAGTTGTAGTGTTTATATTAATGATTGTTTGGAAATATATTACTTTAGGGAGAAATCTACATAGTATGGAAGGAAATGAATTATGCGAAAATGCAAGAAATGTAATGAGACGAAGGAACCAGAGCGCCAAGCCTAGAGGAAAACCAGAAATCAGTGAGTGTAAAATTATTTTAAAGGAAAGTATATTTTCTTTTAATAATATGTTTTATCTAAAGTTTAGCAAACTAATATCTTTGTTTAAGTTAGTGCAAAATCAGATTTTCAGTTGAATTTCATTTAGTATATTTTCTTTAAGTTTTATTAGTATTTTATGACTTAGCATATAATTGTTTATTTTTATAAGTCTTATAAGTTAAACAGAATTTATGTTCAAGTGTGTTTTAATTAAAGCATTTTTATATCTCATAGATTTAGAATTTATATTCATTTAATAAATAAGTTTTATGTATGAATTTAGTAAAGAAATATATTTATGCATATTTCAAGTTTTAGAACTAAAAGCTAGTTTTCAAAGTAAAGAAAATAGTTTTCAAACTATAGATACCCATTTATTATCAGATTATCAGCAGCTTATCAAATTATCAGCAGTAGACCCGGCCGGTACACCCCATTTGTGTGTGGCAAGTTAAGGGGGGACAGTCCGCTAACTCCAGGGGGGGGGGGTCAAGTCTGTCGAGTCTGTCAGTCGCCCACACATTGGGGTATTGTCTCACTCTATGTATGCGACGCAGCATTTCGCATATAGACAGTGAGATGTCTTTTATCAGATTATCAGAGTCACCAGTGCGGCGCCAGATTAGTCGCCTGGTGACACCCTCCATATGGTGCGGCGCCAGCTGAGTCGCCCTGTGAATTATCAGTTATTAGATATGGGTTTTCTATTGGCATTTTCAGAAAAGTTTTATCAGAAAAGTTTTATCAGAAAAAGTATTATCATAAAAGTATTTTAACAGAAAAGTATTATCAGAAAAGTTTTATCAGAAAAAGTTTTATCAGAAAAGGTTTATCAGAAAAAGTTTTATTAGAAAAGGTTTATCAAAAAGGTCTTATCAGAAAGATTTTATCAGAAAGGTTTTATCAGAAAAATTTTATCAGAAAAACATTATCAGAAAAGTATATTAGTTTAGCATTTCAGTTTTTAGAAAAATATATTATTTCAATTTATCAGTTTTCAGAAAAGTTTATTATATTAGTTTATTAGTTTTCAGAAAAGTATATGTTATCAGTTTTCAGCAATAACAGAGAGTTTTCAGTTTATCAGTTTTCAGTTTACCAGTTTTCAGTAATAGTAGTAAGTTTGAAGAGTTTCAGATAAATTCAAGTTAATCTTATTATATTTAAGATTTCTCAGTAAATTAGAAACACTCATTGAGCTCGTTTAGCTCATATTAGTTTTATATTTTTTTTAAACCAACCTCCCAGGTGCAGATGCAGACAGTGCAGGGACACCCAGGACCGGCAAATCTAGTCAGAACATTGCTGTGACAGTTCAGAATTACGTTTAATGTTTCAGTTGTAATAATTATGTAAAGTTTATATTTTGATATTGTTTTTAGCGTATGAATATTTTATTTAAAAATTAGATTTGTCTATTTCAGTTAACTCGACTTTTATGGTTGAGTTGTGATTTTGGTGATGGACCAGAGGTTCACAGTAATTGAGATTTGAGATTTTATAGAAGTATTAAAGTTTTATGCAGGTCTCCAAGATTTGGTAATCTCAGAAAAACAGAGGAGACTCTGCCAAAATTTCAATAAAATAGTTTTGTAAAAAAAAAAATTTTCCTACTCAGATTTCCAAGTTAAGAAACGGCTTAACTTCATGGAAGCCTTTTAGCGAGGCAAGCCTTGACTGGAAAGCTACCGTGGAGTGCCGGCAGGCCGCCTAGCATGAGATAGTAGGTTCAGGGCCTGTCAATATATATATATATATATATATATATATATATATTATAAAAACAAATTGGGTGTAAAAACCTTTACTCTCTCTCTCTCTCTCTCTCTCTCTCTCTCTCTCTCAGATCTGTGAAAATATCTCAAATCTTCCTCACGAGCTCATCTTTGCGATCATCTCTCTCTCTTACCCTTCATAGAAGCGTATCACTTCTGCTTGCTGAGAAAAGACTGGTAAGCGAAAGCTCTCCAGTTGCAGTGCACGTGTCTAGACCTTCATGACACTGACTTTTACTACACTAAACCCAGGCAACATTGTCTCACCCTCAAAAAATGAGTGAGGTCGATGGATTTAAAAGAGCTAGGGAGGCTTAGATACGTTCATTTTCTAGACACCACCATAAAAACTTTGGCTGCTAAGAAGATATCAAAGTTGAGTTTTCGCTTGCCAATCTTGACATATCATCACAGAAACATCGACACTTGGATCACAATTGCTGTAAAGAAATGAGTTAAGGAGTTCAGTATAAATTTCTCTGACGGGGACCCTCTAGAACCGCAGCCAATGTAGCTGAATCAGCTATATGTTCTGCCCAATCACTTGTACCAGAAAAACAGCATCAATTAGGGTTTTTAGCGTGAGCTCTTGTAGGCTCGGTTTTTGCAAAGTACTTTATTATAAATTGATAATTCATCACTAAAACTATACATTCAGGGATGAGTACTACTAGTCCTCACTAATTTCATCAAAGTAAAACAAATTAGTTGCATAAGTCAATGTCATCACTATTTTTTTGTCACTAATGCATTTCTTGTCCTATTAGTTACTAAATATTTTGTTATAAATGTAAATTTCATCACTAAACGTATAGATACAGGGATGAACACTACTACTCCTCACTAATTTCAGTAAAGTGATACAAAGTAGTTACCAAAGTCTATGAATCACTATATTTTTGTCACTAATGCATTTCTTGTCCGATTAGTTACTAAAATAAATTTACAATTCATCACTAAAAATATAGATATATGGACGAACAATATTACTCTTCACTAATTTCATCAAAGTGATACAAATTAGTCACCAAAATTCATCACTAAAAGTATAGATACAGGGAAGAGCACTACTACTCCGCACTAATTTCATCAAAGTGATACAAATTAGTCACCAAAGTCTACTTCATCACTATATTTTTATCACTAATGCATTTATTGTCCTATTAGTTACTAAATATTTTGTTATAAATTTACAATTCATCACTAAAAGTATAGATACAGGGAAGAACACTACTCCTCATAACTAATTTTATCAAAGTGATACAAATTAGTTACCGAAATCTACTTCATCACTATATTTTTATTACTAATTCATTTTTTGTCCTATTAGTTACTAAATATTTTATTATAAATTTACAATTCATTACTAAAAATATCAGGGACAGACACTATTACTCCTCACTACTTTCATCAAAGTGATATAAATTAATTACCAAAGTCTATGTCATCACTATATTTTTGTCACAAATTCATTACTTGTTCTATTAATTACTAAATATTTTGTTATAAATTTACAATTTATCACTAAAAGTATATATCCAGGAACGGACACTACTACTCCTTGCTAATTTCATTAAAGTGATACAAATTAGTTAACACAGTCTACGTCGTCACTATATTTTTGTCACTAATTCTTTGTCCTATTAGTTACAATATATTTTGCTATAAATTTATAATTTATAACTAAAAATATAGATACCGTGACGAACAGTACTACTGTTTCCTAATTTCATTAAAGTAATACAAATTAGTTATCAAAGTTTATGTCATTACTATATTTGCATCACTAATTCATTTTTTGTTCTATTAGTCATCACTATGTATAATTATATTGAATTTTTTTATTGGTATTATAACTTTTTGATAATTTTTGAATTATTTATCATTTTTAATTAATGTCAACTAATTTAAATTAGGTTATTAATTAATTAATTTATTTTTTAATGAGATATTTGTAAAAAAAAACACATTTTTTTACTTATTGCTCAAATTCAATGCACCCCAAACCACTTATATATATATATATATTACATTTTACACTACTTTCTTTTTTTATGTCTTTTTTATTTTTCCTAAATCCCCACCAAAGTTGAAGGACCATCATTTTTATTACTTATTTGTTTTGTAATTATAATAAAGTTTTGTAAGTTTTCTACATCTTCTCAAAAAATAAAAGCTATTCTACTGAAAACTACATTTAAAGTTTGATCCCTTTTTTTTTTATCATTCATTTTTCTAATTCCTAAATATTTTAATTTAATATTTATTAACTTCCCTAATTTGAAGGACTATTAATTATACTCTAATTTAATATTCATTTCACATATTTATGGGTGAAAATTTTGAATGGAAAATATTTTAATAGTTTAAAATAAACCACATCTATTTTTTCATTTTTTAATTTTCACTTAATTTTTTTAAATTTGTCTCTTCTAAATATTTCCTATAACCTCTCCTAATTTTTTTTTTGAAATCATAACTTTTCTTAGTTTCGCTCTCACTTTGCTTAATTAATTTTCTCTTTTTCTTCCTCCTTTTACATTTTATGCCCCTCCTAGTTTGTCTCTCTCCAAGTATAAGATTTTTTTTAATAATAAATAAAAAAAATAAAATTGCTATTATCTTTTTTTAAATTTAAATTGACAAACAAAGTTTCAATAGAATAAATCATTTAAAATTAAATTAAATTTTGTTAAAATATTATTTAAATTAAATTTTAAATATAATAAAATATTTAATTATCGAATCTTCTCTTAAGTTTAATAATTATATAATCGATCACCATTAATACACATTATTGACAAATTGTAAGAGCATTTTGGCTAAAAACATCATAATTCATAAGAACTCACTGAATGTAGCAAGATAAAGGTCCTTGTTTCCAGTAACTCTACTTATCCGAGCTTGCCAAATTTCATGTCGATGATGTCTACTAAAATTGAAATGACAACAGAGATTTCAGGGTTATATAATTTATTTTCACAAGACTATTTTATACCGACTTTATTGAATTGTTTTCATTATTTTCTAACAATTGTTACATCCTAATAAAGTTATAATTTGTTTCATACAACCATTTAATTGGTAAATCTATAGTTAATATTTAACAATTATAATTTATTTTTAATACTAAAAAATATACTAAAATTAACCCGTAAAAATATTCTATTTAATCATATAATTTATTTACCCTTATTTTATTTATATTAAGATCAAATCAATTGAGCAGATGAGATCAAATCAATCGCCTATCTATTGGGGTTTTATATATCTACATAAATTTGGTTGCTTGTATCAAATCTAACTAATTTAATAATGATAAAAAATAGATAATTACTGTATCCACCCATGACCAAACAAACATTCCAAAAAAGAAAATGATAGACTGTGAATTTTATAGTTAATTACTATTTTTAATTATAAATATTTTAATTACCCTATAACAATGCACAAACTCATATTAACTCTAAATTATTAGTCAACTGTTGGAAAAATAATATTTTTTGGATTTATATATGATATTATTTTTAATTTTAATCTTCTTGAGAACAAAAAAAAAAAGAATATTCAAATTGGATTTTTCATGCAAAACCAAATAAGAGTTTGTGGCAAATTTATTATTATTTTTTTCAATTTGTATCTCTCTTTTGCAATTTGTTCCACCACCACGACAGATCTAGATTGTCGTTAGATTTTGTTTTTGAAAATACAACAAAATCTATAATATAGTAGTCTATTAATACCAATGTAAATCTGGAGAGGCAGGCTCATTAGAAAATATTGTCATCAGATGGCTCATCAACCATTCCCAATTCAGTTTAACTTCTTAAGAAGATGAGATCTAATAGAGATGTTGTTTGGTCTATTTGAAAGTTTATTTAAATAGAAATTATTATTATATGCAGCTCAATATTTGATACTTATTATTTATTGATTTTACAAATTTTAGTGAAACAAAATCTAAATATGAAATATTTATCATTATAAAAGAAAAAGAATTCAACTAATAGTGTCATGGTTTTTAAGTATGTAACAGTAGGAATTTAATATTTATTTTAATAAAATTGTTTTTGTGTATAATAGTAATTTTATTTAAGGAGAATTTTCTTATAATTTTTTTTTATAAAAAAAATAGGTTTACTTATTTTGTTTTAATGGTGGCAATATCTGTAACCGATTTTTATTATTATGAATAATTTATCTTTTTTAGACTATTTTGAATAATTTATCTTAATCAAACTTTCTTAATAACAAAAAATTGGATTTATTTTGTTTAATAAAATAATGTAAAAAAAAATAAAAAGAAGAGATAAAATTATTAAATTATAGCAGTTGTACATAAAAAAAATAAAAAAAGTACAATAACTATTATTTATTATTAATAGTGATATTATAATATATTTGTTATGAAAATATCAATAAACTTAAATTTAAAAATACAAGTTTAGCTTTCTGTAAAATTCTTAAATGTATTTTTTTATTGAAATTTAATTTAAAAATTTGTTGTAATAAATTTTTAATTTTCAAACTTTTTGTATTCCTCTAACTACCAACCCAATTACAAAAAAACAAAAAAAGTAGTATCAAAATATATTATTATTTTCGAAAAAATAAATCTATTAACTCTTTCAATATCTATAAACTACTTAATTTGGCATCTTACAACTTAATAGAGAATTAATAATTGGTCCATATTCATTAAATTTGCTTCATCCATTCATATAGTCTGAATTAATTTTTTTAATTTATATAAAAGTTTTAATGAAGAATATTAAAATTTTACTTCAACAAGCCGGTGGTGTTTTATAAAAATTGATCGTACGGGTAGGTAATTAATTAATATTTCATATTCTAAAGACAAGTTTGTTGACGTAAATTAGTTATTGTGATTAATTTTAATATATTTTGATTTGTTAATTAATTATAACCTATAATTAATAGGAAACATTACAATTAAAAAAAATAAAGAGTAATATATATAAATTTTTCACAAGATATCAGTTCGTAAATGAAAAAGAACTTATCTGGTATCACTACGTGAAAATTGTAATCGAGCCAATCGGAACTCAAACTCATTCCCACTCAACTTTTGAATGAATGAAAAAAATGACAGCAGTTTCAATTTTGCAATAACAAACTGTAATGGAAACACTAACAAACATCAATTCAAAGGAAAAAAAAAAAAAAAACCCCCCTTTGCCTACTATCAGTTCAGTAAAAATTGAAACCAAACAATTGGAATTTTAACTCTTTCCTATCCAACTTAATTATAAATGAACAATAGAAAATTAAGATAAAAATATGAATATATGATTTGATGATGAATCAAAATGGAACACATTATTGGGATTGCACAATTATATAGTTAAGATTTAATATTTTTTTGGTCCAAGATATTTTGACTATGATTTTCAAATTTGAAACACTATCAATATGAATATACGATTTGATGATGAATCAAAATGGAATAGATTAGAATTAGTCTCTCTCTAGGGTTAGGGTTTTCTCTCTAAAACTATTGTGGAAGTAGCAATTTAGATCCTTTAGATCTATTTTTTCATTCCTAGTTTACTGGTGAATGTAGTAGGGTGGGTGCTGTGATTTTCTGTGTTATTATTGTGGATGCGAATGATATTGCTCGGTTGTACAAGTCTCTCTCTCTCAAAGAGGCGGATACAGCAGTGGCGAGATTGGATGATAATCTTCAGGCGGTGGGGACAAAAAAACTTGCTCTCTGCCTAGTAGGGAAATTGCTCTCCAATAAACAGGTAAATAGAGAACCTTTTAGGGCAGTTATTCCCAGAATTTGGCGAACTAAGCATGATATCGAAGTGGAAGTTGTTCACGAAAATATTTTTGCGTTCCATTTTAAGTGTCAGATTGATCGTAAAAAGGTCCTTACGGGAGGCCCTTGGAACTTCGATATAAAACTGCTTGCTCTGGAGGCTCTGCTTGGCTTTGGTGATAATCAGTCTATGCAATTCAGGTTGGTGGAGTTTTGGGTGCAACTGCATAATGTGCCTTTGTTTTGTATGACAAAGGATATCGGTGAGTTCCTTGGTGCTCAGATTGGGGTTGTGAAAGATATTGATGTGGGGGCTTCGAAAGACTGTCTAGGCAAGTTCCTTCATATACGTGAAGCTATCGATACTACGAAGCTGCTGAAGCGTTGTGTGCGGGTGGCCCGTTTAATGGTGCCGAAGAAACGATGCTACTTATTCGCTATGAACGTCTACCATAGTTTTGTTTCCATTGCGGTATGCTCGAGCATATGTTTCGTGAATGTCCGAAGGAGGATGATTCCTCAATAGCTCAGCTGCATGATTTTAATTTTGGAGGATGGTTAAGGGCGACGAGCCCGCAACGTGCAGCCAGTCAACGATCTCGTAGGGATGTTGTCCAGGATATACGTCAACAGGAGGACTAAGTTCCGCTCGGTGGTCCCAAAAAATCTGACACTGTTGGGGACTCTGAAAAGGGGCTTAATTTGGTTAAACCGGCAGAGAATTTTATTGATGGGGTGAATACAATCGGTCTTGGAAATGTAGATTATACTCTGCGTAAATAGTTATTTCCTGGGGGGGGGGGGGGGGGGGGGCTGGGCTAATGTGTAACCTTTGAGTGGTTCGGACGAGGTTGTTGTGGATGAATTGAATCTCATTCCGAATCCTGATCTCTTGAATTTAGAAAAGTTGGGGAAGGCGTCTGCTGTGGGTAGTGGTGATATTAGAGGTAGTGTGGATTCTTTATTTGTGAGTCAACAAGGTGTGGAGGAACAGTGCCATGCAGCATAAGCAACGAAGGGAGGTGTGTTTCAATTTGTTAGCTCTGGACCTGAGGGGCTGAATGATTTAAATACCTATCTTGGCCAGCAGAAGGTGGGCTCACAGTCTCTCCATCTTCGCCAAGAAACTGTGAGCCGCATAAAACCAAAAGCCAAGAAAAAATGGCAGAGGTTGGCAAGGTTCGAGATGCAGGGGCAAGAGGAGATGGTCCCAAATTCAAGCTTGGGTAAGCGTATGTCTGCGATGGAGGTTTTGGTAGAGAATTTTGTTCCAAAAAAAAGGAAGGGTTTCCCATCATATGGATGGTGATGTAGGATCAGCCGGTCTGGAATCCCAGGCCCGCCGCTCACAATGAAAATCCTATTTTGGAATGCTCGTGGGTTGGCCAACCCTCATGTAGGAACCGTTTTTCCGTTCTACTGGTGATGCAGCGGAAATAGGATTTTAAAATTTTTATACAGATCGCGAAAGCAATCTGTGACCAGTAAAACTTTGGAACTATATTTTCGGAATAATAAAAATAATATATATCACATATATATTTATTTTATATACAGAAAATTGTAATCAATGAAAGAAAAGAAAAATTAAGGAACATACCACTGTTAGAGGCTCCTTCGTATTTTTTTTCTGCACCTCCTTATCTGTACTACTATGTCTTCCTTGCTATATCCCAGCACCGGTAACTTGCATGTGGGCGCGTCACGTTGTCAGGAACAATGAAAAGGTAGAAAAAATAAAAGTTGGAGAGATATTGTATCTCTCCGGTCACTTTTATTTATTTTTTTTCTTTTTATGTACAAAACACTTTTTCGAACGTCTAAAATTTGGTTCAGTTGTTTTGTTATATTAAAAATTCTTTTTAATATATATTTTAAGTTACTTAATTAATAAAAACTCTTTTTATTAATTTTATCAGTAACTTTTGAATTTAAACTTTTTAAATTCAGATGATATTTATTTATTTTATTTTATTTTATTAATGAGATAATCCTATTATCTCTCTATTTAAAATAAAAATAAATTATTATCAATAACTTTTGAATTTAAACTTTTTTAAATTTAAATTTATTTTATTTTATTTAATAAATGAGATAATCCTATTATTTCACTATTTAAAATAAAATATCAACTATCACCCTCCTCTTATGACTAATTACATAATTAAATCATCTTATTATTTAATTGTTATAATTACCATTATTTAATTAATTGAATAATCACATAACTCAATTATTCCTGACACGTGTCACTTACGTGACACTATTAATTGGGCAATCCAATTAATTATACGTGACCCTTGTTACATAAATGGATCGGGCTAGCAAGGGAACCGAATAGACCCACAATATTTTGAGCTCCGATAATCTTCGGAATCATTAATTAAACTCTTTAATTAATATCCCTTGATTATCAACTCCGGTGTTGTTCCACTAAAAACCCGAAACTGCATTCTCTCAACTGCAGACGCTTTTACACAGACCGATATCACTCGGTGTCCATCGATATAGCTATTACATATAGTGTGACCCTCCATAGTAGTTCATAATTAGAGTTAGGTCATAATGTCTGTTACACCCCTCTAATTACATATATCCTTTAAGCACCATTGATTCTCTAATTAACAATAAATCATGTTTCCTCACGGAATCAGAAGAGCGCTCATATTGTTCAAGTCCCGAATTAACTCTTAAGGGAACTACTCTCTACCTCTCACAAAAAAGAGTGGATTCCACTATTGTGTACAAACCTTCCTAGCCACAAGTCAAATCGCAATTCCAACATACGGAGAATATTGATCGGGAATAATCATTCGACCTCACTCATGGTATATCAAAAATCACGATCTAACCTGAAGAAGTCGATAAAACACTCAGGATTGAGATCACCCACATATAGCCATCATAAGTTGATGTATATGAATCTCATCGATAAACGGATCTTGGTAAGATATTCATATAAATCATGGCCCAGACCTATATGATCATATCATACAAGGTGCCTCCATTCTCATATCTCCATATGAATTATTCAGGATAGAATCATCGTACAATACAGAATGGACTGCAGCTATAGATTAACTACAAATAAAGTACCTAGTTTTATTTGCTATCTATATACTCTTTAGATTGCACATCTCTTACTGTATCCATATGTATATGACAATCATATACACAGTACAAGATTATATCCGGCAATCTAGGATGTTATAATGCACAAGTTTATATAATATAAATGACACAATAAGAATAAATTGAATTCTTCTTTTATTTATTTATAAAAAAAACATTTACAAATTACATCTTTAGGGCAAAAACCCCAACAATCTCCCACTTGCACTAAAACATGTGAGGCATAATGACAGGCCCCTAACCTACTATCTTCCCTTAGGTAGCCTGCCGGCACTTCACGGTAGCTTCCCAGTCGAGACTTGGCCCGCTGAAAGGTTTCCGTGAAGCTAAGCTGTTTCTTAACTAGAAAATCTGAGTAGGAATTTTTTTTTTTTTATACAAAACTATTTTATAAAAATTTTGGCAGAGTCTCCTCTGTTTTTCTGAAATTACCAAATCTTGAAAACTTGCATAAAAACTTGAACACTTCTATAATTTTTCAAATCTCAACTACTGTGGACCTCTGGTCCATCTCCACAAGCCACAACTCAAACAGTTTAAATATCAAAATTAACAATTATCAAAGATAAATAAATCAAATATTTAAATAAAATACTTATACACTTAAAGCAATATTAAAATATAAACGTAACAATTTAAAACATCATATATGCTTGTAAAACAGTCACAGCATCCTCTGACTGGTCCCGCTGATTTTCGGCGTCTCTGCAGTGTCTGCATCTGTACCTGTACCTGGGAGGTTGGTTTAAAAACATAAAACTATAATGAGCTAAACGAGCTCAGTGGGTGTTATCATTTTACTAAACAATTCTAACATTTCTGAATTAACCTCCCGAAAACTTTACTGAAAAGGATAGAATCTTATTTTCTGAAATCTATACTGAAATAACTAATAATCTGTTTCAAATAAAAACTGTACTGAAATCTCTTTTATAAAAACTATTCTGAAATATATATATTAAAATCTTTCTCATAAAACTATACTGAAATTTACTTTCTGAAAATCTTACTGAAGTTAATTTCCTGAAAACTGTTCTGAAATTTAAACAGAAAACTATTATGAAATCTAATATTTGAAAACTGAAAGCTGAGAATATATACATATACTTTCACTTTACTAAAAATTGAAAAGCTGAGAATATATAATAACTTTTATTTTTTTGAAAACTGAAAAGCTGATAATATACATATACACGTTTCTTCTGCTGACAACTAAAGAAACATACTTTATTGAAAATGCTTTTCTACTAAATCTTCTCTGATAACATAGTTTTCTGATAATATTCTTCTGATAAAATACTTTTATGATAATAAAATTTCTGAAAACTTATTCTGTCTGTTTTCTGAATATTGTACTGAAATATGTTTATCTGAAAATCTAGCCAAGCCTAACGTACAAAAGCTCTTAATTTATTATTCTGTACTAAAAATTTGAAAATCATATCTGGCTTGACTTCTGTATCTGAAAACTCCCAATGGACCCCTAAGCTGAGCTGAACTCATAGGTCGACTAACTACGCCGTACCATATGAGTGGGTCACAGGGCGACTAACTACGCCGTCCACTGTGACATATGATATAAGTCATGAGGCGACTAACTGATGCGCTCAACATGACATCTGATAAAAGACATCTCATTGTCTATGCGCGGAATGCTGCGTCGCAACATATAGCGAAACAACACCCTAATGTGTGGGCGACTGACAGACTCAACAGACTCAACCCCCCTGGAGTTAGCGGACTGTCCCCCTTTAACTTGCCACACACAAATGGGGCATAACGGCCGGGTCTAACTGCTGATAACTGATAATCTGATAATCCATAGGAAATCCATGGGTTTGAAAATTGTTTTTTTTACTTTGAAAACTATCTTTTAATTAAAAGCATGAGATATACATAAAACTTATTTCTTTAAATAAATATAATTTCTAAATTTCTGAGATATAAAATATTTTAATTAAAACATACTTAAACATAAACTCTATTTAACTTACAAAACTCATATAAGTAAATAAACATATATAATATCACAAATACTTCAATCAACTTAAAAAAACATATTAAAGAACATTTCAATCAAAACGAAATCTTACTTTCGCTTAAATAAAATCATAACTTGTCATAAACTACTTTAAAACTTAAAACATACTATGGAAATAAAATGTACTTTGCTTGAAAATAATTTACACTCACTGGTTTCTGGTTTACGCTAAGCTTGGCGCTCTGATTCCTTCGCCTCATTGCATTCCTTAACTCTCCATAACGTTTCTTTTTCTCCCATACTACGGAGATTTCTCCCTAAAGTAATATATTTCCAAATAAATCATTAATATAAATACAACATTTAATATAAAAACTCAATTAACACATTTAACACTTTATTTTTCAATTTCTTCTATTCTCATAAAATCGATTACATTTAATTTGTTGAAAATCATGTCTCCAAAATTATATATTCCTTAAATCAATCAATTTCTCTAAAATTGAATCTCATTCAACACAATCTAACATACTTTCTTAAATTTCTAAGCACCAATTTGTATCAAAATTATACAATTACTATTTCTAATATCTTAATTATACATAAATTGAAATCTCTACACTATCAACTTCAATTTCTACACAATTTCTCATACTAATCTTCATCAATTTAACATAAATGATCTTTTTTCACTTAACAACGTCAAATTTTACTTCATTAAACTCGATTTAACTACTTAGAAGTTAAATTTCGAATTTAATTTCAAAAATTCTCAAAATTAATGATTCAATTTCATTCCAAACACAATATCATACAAATTCCATACTACAAATTTACTAATTTGATAATCATTTTGATTTCTTACTTAACGATTCCAAATTCATACCACTAATTAACTCAAAAACATTCAAATTACTCAATTAATATCTCAATTTAACAATTCAAACTCAAAATCATCAAATCCCCAATTCTTTATTTACTCATTTTCTTGATTTTCATTCTAATCAACTCCAATTAAATTAATTTCAAATAAGACACTACCAAATACTCAAATCAAACACTAAAGTCACAAAACCTATCAATCAATTTCACTTTATATTCAACAATAAAATTTCAAACGAAATTCAAACTCAATCAATTTCTAAATCAACAAAATCCATCATCACCCAAACCTCCAAAACAAATTAATTTCATCAATTTCAACTACCAATTCTACAACACAAAAAATTTCATCAAAATTCCAAATCAATTTCATCAACATTTACCCAACTCCTCTTGGTTTTCCTCTTGCTGGACCAAGACTTTCTTCCTCTTCTTTTTCTGTTTTTTTCCTCTTTTCTCTTTCTCGGCTGACAGCTCTCCTTCTTCTTTCTCTCTTCTTTCCTCTGCTGGCTGGCTGCTACTCTCTCCCTTCTCCTTCTTTTCTTCTTCTTTTTCTGCTGCTGCTCTCTCCTCTCTCTCATTTCTTTCTTTTCTTCTTCTTCCTTCCTCTTCTTGCCGAACTGTTCTTCTTCTTCTTCGGTCTGCTCTGTCCTGTCTCTTCTTCTCCCTTGCTGGCTGCTGCTCATTTCCTTCCTCTTCCTCTATTTCTTCTTTCTCTTGGCCGGCCTCCTTCCTTCTCTTCTTCGGCTGTATCTTCTTCTTCTTCTCTTCGTCTCTTCGGCTGCTGACAGCTCTCTTCTCTTCTCAATTTTTTCTGGATTCTTCTCGACCTCTCTCTGTTTTCATTTCATTTTGTTTTCTTCTCTCTTCAATTTTCTGATTCCTTAATATATATATATATATATATATATATATATATATATATATATATATATTATATACTTTTATATTTACAACTTACCCCATACACTTTAAATTTATAATATGACCACAACCATAACTTTAATCACATAATCTTGGTCAACAATCCTTTGATTTACAATTTAATCCATAACAATCCATTAACTCTTTTCCACAAAAATCCATTTTAACTTACTTTTCCATCAATTAATTAAATCACAATTTCGTATCATAAAAATATATTTTGACTTCCAATAATTATTCTTAATACCCAATTTATGGAAATCCTTATTATATTCTCATAAAATTATAATTGGATTTCGTATATACTTTATGGAATCTTACTAACTATCTGAAACCGTTTCGAACATTTTTCAAGTGTCTGATACCCTTTTTCGGAAACTTTCCGAATCCATCCAATAAATTCCATTATCGTACCGTACAATCAATTCGATAAAAATATATTACAATATCTGTATGTGTACAGTACAATCTATCGGGAGGGTGTATTACACATAAGATGTAACCCTAGACCTTCTAGGTGACCCATGAATACATTAGCCGATAAGGTCTTCGTAAATGGATTAGCATGATTGTCTTGTGAGGCTATCTTGGTGACCATCACATCTCCTCTATGTACTATTTCTCTAATAAGATGATACTTCATTTCTATATGCTTCCTTATTTTATGGCTTCTTGGTTCTTTGGAATTAGCAACAGCACCACTGTTATCACAATAAAGTGTGATGAGCCTATCCATATTTGGAACAACTTCCAGATCACTCAACAACTTGTGAAGCCAAACAGTCTCTTTAGCAGCTTCATAAACGGCTTCATATTCGGCTTCCATGGTGGAGTCAGCAATGCAAGATTGCTTAATACTTCTCCACACAATGGCTCCTCTACCCAAGGTGAAAACTGATCCAGACGTGGATTTCCTAGAATCCATGTTTGATTGAAAATCAGAATATGTGTATCCTAACGGGATCAAATCCTGTCCGGAATACACGAGTATATAGTTTCTCATTCTCCGAAGATACTTGAAAATGGTCTTGACTGCAACCCAATGATTTAATCCCGGGTTGGACTGGTATCTGCCAACTACTCCTACTACATAGCAGATGTCCGGTCTCGTGCATAACATAGCATACATGAGACTTCCTACTGCAGATCCATAGGGCACACGTCTCATATCCTCAATGTCTTGAGGTGTCTTAGGACATTGTTCCTTAGACAAGTGAACTCCATGCCTAGAAGGTAAATTACCTTTCTTAGAGTTTTGCATCGAAAATCGAACAAGAATATTATCGATATATGATGCCTGAGACAGTGCTATGAGTTTGTTCTTACGATCCCTTATAAGTTGGATCCCTAGAACATAACTCGCCTCTCCCAAATCTTTCATTTGAAATTGGCTAGCCAGCCAGCCCTTGATATCAGACAACACTCCCACATCATTCTCAATGAGTAGGATGTCGTCTACGTATAGGACTAAGAAAACTATTTTTTTTATCAATGATGCGCTTGTATACACAAGGCTCATCAATGTTTTGATCGAAGCCATAGGTTTTGATCACATCATCAAACCTTATGTTCCAAGATCTAGATGCTTGCTTAAGTCCATAAATGGACCTTTGCAGCTTGCAAACTTTTTGCTCTTGATATGGGGACACGAATCCTTCTGGTTGCATCATATAGATGTTTTCGTCAAGATTGTCATTTAAAAATGCCAAATTTGCCAAATCCCACGTCTCATATCCTAAATGTCTTGACGTCCATTTGCCAAATTTCATAATCGAAATAGCTACAATGGATAAGAGAATCCGAATAGACTTAAACATAACAACTGGCGAGAAGGTCTCTTCATAATCGACCCTCTCTTTTTAGGTATAACCCTTAGCACTAGCCTTGCCTTGAAGGTCTCTACCTTCCTATCTACTCCTCTCTTTCTCTTGTAGATCCACTTACACCCCATGGGTTTTACCCCATCCGGTAAGTCTATAAGATCCTAGACTGAGTTGGTGTACATAGACTCCATCTCGAGATTTATAACTTTGAGCCATTCCTCTTTATCAGGATCTTCCATTGCATTCTTAAATGACAATGGGTCATCCACATTATCAGTAGAGACAACACCTTATCCCTCATCTATACCTAAAAAGCGTTCAGGTTGTATTACAACCCTCTCACTACGTCTAGGTGGTAGTATATCCCGATTAGGAATCATCTGACTTTTAGATGTTTGTGGATCAACAACTCTTGTTGATGGAGTGCTGGTCTCACTAGGCTCTAGTTCATTTAACACAATCTTGGATCGAGGCTTATGGTCACTAATATAGTTGTCCTCAAGAAACGTTGCATTTGTCGATACAAAACACTTTGTTATCTTCAGGACTACAGAAGTATCAGCATCTGGTCTCTTTGGAGTATCCTACAAATAGGCAGACTGCAGATTTAGAGTATAGCTTTCCACTTCTATTCTTCAGCACGTGTGCTGGACACCCTCATATACGAAAATATCGCAAACAAACTTTACGACCATTCCACAACTCTAAGGGAGTCTTAGGAACAGATTTGGATGGCACTACATTCAAAATGTACGCCGCTGTTTGTAACGCATATCCCCAGAAGGAATTTGGTAATGATGAGAAACTAATCATAGATCTCATCATTTCCATTAGAGTTCTATTTCTCCTTTCCGCTACACCATTTTGCTGAGGTGTACCCGGAGCTGTGAGTTGGGATATTATCTCATGCTCGACCATAAAGTCTTTAAACTCTTAGTCAAGGTATTCACCCCCACGATCCGATCGTAGAGATTTGATAGTCTTACCTAACTGATTCTCAACTTCAGCTCGGAATTCTTTGAACTTTTCAAAAGTTTCCGACTTACGTTGCATCAAGTAGACATATCTGTATCTAGAGTAGTCATCTATAAAGGTGACATAATACTCATAACCACCCCTGGCTTTAACATTCATCGGTTCACAAACATCAGTATGTATAAGCTCCAGTGGCTCTTTAGCTCTAAGGCATTTTCCAGTAAAAGGTCTATTAATCATCTTACCTTCTAAACAGGATTCACATACAGGTAAGGTGCCAACCTTTAACTCGCTTAAAGGTCCGCTTTTTACTAGTCTGTCTATCCGGTCAAGATTAATATGACCAAGTCTTAGATGCCAGAGATACGTGTCATCATTTGGAGAAATCTTATGTCATTTGGTTTTAGGTTTTTAACCTTAAACAATTGTGTTAAACAATGTTGTATGTATTAACGGCCTTAACACATACAAAAAGTTTTCATTAATTCCTGAACATATATTCAGACCATTCTTTGAAATAATAATAGATTCATTATCAAAAGAAACATAATATAATTGTTCTAACAATTTAGAAACGGAAATTAAATTCCGTGTAAATCCAGGAATATAATAAACATTGTTCAAAAGTAAAAATCTAGCATTATTACAAAAATTCAATTTTATTGAATCCACTGCTCAAGCCGACACGACATCCCCCGACCCCACACGCATCGAGAAATCTCCCTCCTCTAGCTATGTCCAAGAATCAGTCCACTGCAAAGAAGAACAAACATGGTTAGTGGCCCCGAATCAACTATCCAAGGGGAAGAATCATCTTCCACTAAACAAGATTCAAGAACTAGTAAATCATATTTACCTTTCTGCTTCTTCTTTTTGGCTACCTCCTCCAAGTACTGAGAACAATTCTTCTTCCAGTGCCCGACCTTATTACAATGGAAACATTTTCCCTTGTCTTTATCGGTGGAGGTGCCCTTCTTTTTGCCTTGGGCTTTCTTGGGCTTGGGCTTACCTTTAGCCTTCCCAGCAGACCTCTTTCTCTTATTATTTCTAGAGGAGGAAGATGGTTCGACAACATTTGTCTCACCGGTCTTCACCTTACTGTCCTTAGTCAAGGCCTCGAAGGTGGTGAGCTCATTAAGCAACTGATTGAGACTGAACTGTAACTTTTTCATCCCGTAGTTGCTCTTAAACTAATTGAAACTCTTTGAAAGAGTTGTCAGTATGATGCTCACTTGAGTAGGTTCATCAATGGCCCCGCCATTGATTTCTGCCGTGTTAAAGTAGGACATCATGGTCAGGACATATTCCAGAACAGATGTACCTTCCTTTATGCGAGTGAGCATAGCTGCACGAACAGCTTCATGTCGCTTTTACTCGGAGGGTTGCCCGAACATAGCTTGCAATCACTCCATGATTTCGAATGCTGTAGTCATTGCTTTGTGCTTTGTGACAAGCACTTTTGTCATAGAAGCTAACAGATATGTACGGATTTTCTCATCAGAAGAGACCTATCGCTGGTATGCCTCACGAACTCTTTGTGGGGCATTGGCAGCCGGCTGTGGGGGACATTCCTCCCTAAACACAAACTTAAGGTCTTTGGTGACCAAAATCGCGTATATATTAAGTTTTCACTTTGTATAATTATCACCAGTTAGTTTGTCGTATGCAAGTATTTGTAATAACGCAGAAGAAATTATTGCTGAAAAATAAATAAATATCCATTCAGTCATTTATTAAAAACAAGTGCTAATGCTTTGGCATAAATTTAAACATGATGCATGTACATGTTTAACGAACTAGAACTACCCTAATAAAAACAGTTACTACGCCACGATAATCCAACATACCACAAAGAAGTGCCGCCTTAGGGTCGGTCAAGTTCTTGCATATTGGACCAAGACATTCTCAATCAAATAATATTCTAGAATAACTCTTATTCCATATTATTCAACCATCGTTTACTTAGTCAAGTTTTTTATTAACCACATTTAATCTAAACCTTGTGAGCGTAACCCATCATTTCAAATCTCATGGACTTAACTCGAGAGTGCCGCCTTAGGGTCGGTCAAACCCGAAATACCCCCAGAAATCCTATCCATTAGGAAGTCAACTTTGGTATTGACCTTCGTGGAAACCCTTATTAGGGAGGATAAAAGAAAAGCCGTCACGAGGCCCCACTCGGATCTCACGGTATTGAACTAACAATGGAGACCGCGGGATATATATGTTATATATCTCTCACCCACTCACTATTTTAAAACTTAGAGTTTTCTATTCGTTAATGGACCTGGACTCGACAGGATCAAACGGCTAATTTTAATCAAGTTATCTAGAGTATTAACTAATTTATTATTAGAATCATATTCTAAATAATTATGATTTTTAACACTTAAAAAACTATAAGTGAATAATCTAAACTTAGGTAAACGTTTTATTAAAGTTAGATTATTAATTTGGTGTTTACCAAGTTTTAATTATTTAAAACTCTAACATATTATTTGGTTTATTTATTTATTAGGTGATTAATCATATTAAACCTAATTTTAATAAATGAACATATTAATCTAAATTTATTAAACAATTTAATAACAAGATTAATATTAAAAGAATTATCCAACTATTAAAAACTAATCATTTTTCATAGCAAATTATAAATATATTATTTATCATTTTTATCACATTAAAACAAATAATATATAAATGCTATGATACATATATGACAATATCAACATATATTTGTGTAGGCACACTTAAATGTAAATGATATGTATGCATGACAATGCTAAATTATCACATAATAAAGCATACATAAGTTGATCGGGTGTTGTGGATTATTTAACAAAAAATAATAAAAATTAAATTATAAAAATAACCTCAAGTCATTCCTTGATCTTCTTGTAACTTTATAGTCTTTCAATTTCTTTAGGATTCTCTAATTCATCTCATAAATTTAAAACATTAACCTATTTGCCAAACTGTTTGATCACATTATGTCACCGCACAAAGCTTGGAGAAAAATTATACAGGAAATTGCAAATCTGCACATGACATCCACCAACAATGCATTTGTGCACATGCCATGCAGCCAACTTGCAATAAAAAAAATATTTGAATGATTTGCGCACTAACTCAATTATGCACCTGACACACGCTTTAATCAATTTGTAATGTACAGTCCAACATTGATTTGCATTTAAACCAACAGGCATTTAATGCTTGTGTCCTACACAAAATGATGCTGGCGTAATGTTTGTGTACACAAATTGATTTATGCACAGTTTTACAAACTGATTTACGTGCATACAGTACACAGTGGTGCAACAATGCAACAATTGTGTCTTGTGTCCGTGGTCAACTAATTCAATTCCAATCATAATTTGTTCTTTGATTTTCAAAATCTTCGTCTTCTTTGATTACATTTTATAAAAAAAATATAATAAAAAAAACTGAAAAAAATAAATTAAATTAATTTACAACCCAATAACACCTAAATCCACAACACCATAAAAATTTATAATCAACCATGTTTAAAATTAAACAATTTAATTTAAACAATATAGTCAAATAAAAAAAATTATGCTTACACAATCATATATAAGGAGCATCGAAAATAATTTTATGTTCCGAAAATAACGTATCTCTGATACCAATTGTAGGAACCGTTTTTCCATTCTACTGGTTACGCAGCGGAAATAGGATTTTAAAATTTTTATACAAATCGCGAAAGCAATCTGTGACCAGTAAAACTTTTGAACTATATTTTCGGAATAATAAAAATAATATATATATATCACACACGCACAAACAAACACACACACACATATATATATATATATATATATATATATTATATACAGAAAATTGTAATCAATGAAAGAAAAGAAAAATTAAGGAACATACCACCATTGGAGGCTTCTTTGTATTTTTTTTTGCAGCTCCTTGTCTGTACCACTACGTCTTTCTTGCTATATCCCGGCACCGGTAACTTGCATGTGAGCGCGTCACGTTGTCAGGAACAATGAAGAGGTAAAAAAAAATAAGAATTAGAGAGATATTGTATCTCTCCGGTCACTTTTCCTCTTTTTTTTTCTTTTTACGTACAAAACACTTTTTCAAAATGTCTAACACTTGGTTCAGTTGTTTTGTTATATTACAAACTCTTTTTAATATATATTTAAGTTACTTAATTAATAAAAACTCTTTTTATTAATTTTATCAGTAACTTTTAAATTTAAACTTTTTAAATTCAGATGATATTTATTTATTTTATTTTATTTTATTAATAAAATAATCCTAATATCTCTCTCTATTTAAAATAAAAATAAATTATTATCAGTAACTTTTGAATTTAAACTTTTTTAAATTCAAATTTATTTTATTTTATTTAATAAATGAGATAATCCTATTATCTTACTATTTAAAATAAAATATCAACTATTACCCTACTCTTATAACTAATCACATAATTAAATAATCTTATTTTTAATTGTTATAATTGCCATTATTTAATTAATTGAATAATCACATAACTCAATTACTCCTTACACGTGTCACTTACGTAACACTATTAATTGGACCATCCAATTAATTATACGTGACCCTTGTTACCTAAATGGATCAGGCTAGCAAGGGGACCGAATGGACCCACAATATTTTGAGCTCCGATAATCTTCAGAATCATTAATTAAACTCTTTAATTAATATTCCTTGATTATCAACTTAGGTGTTATTCCACTAAAAATCTGAAGCTGCATTCTCTCAACTACAGACGCTTTTACACAGACCGATATCCCTCGGTGTCCCTCGATATAGCTATTGCATATGGTGTGACCCTAAACAGTAGTTCATAATTAGAGTTAGGTCATAATTTTCGTTACACCCCTCTAATTACATATATCCTTTAAGCACCGTTGATTCTCTAATTAACAATAAATCTTGTTTCCTCATGGAATCAGGAGAGCGCTCATATTGTTCAAGTCCCGAATCAACCCTTAAGGGAACTACTCTCTACTTCTTACAAGAAAGAGTGGATTCCATTATTGTGTACAAACCTTCCCAGCCACAAGTCAAACCATAATCCCAACATACGGAGAATATTAATCGGGAATAATCATCCGACTTCACCCATGGTATATCAAAAATCATGATCTAACCTGAAGGAGTCGATAAGACACTCAGGATTGAGATCACCCACATATAGCCATCATAAGTTGATGTATGTGAATCTTATCGGTAAACGGATCTTGGTGAGAGATTCATATAGATCATGGCCCAGTCCTATATGATCACATCATACAAGGTGCATCCATTCCCATATCTCCATATGAATGATTCAGGATAGAATCATCGTACAATACATAATGGATCGCAACTATAGATTAACTACAAATAAAGTACCCAGCTTTATTCGCTATCTATGGACTCTTTAGATTGCACATCTCTTCCTGTATCCATCTGTATATGACAATCATAAACACAGTACGAGATTACATTCGGCAATCTAGGATGTTATAATGCACAAGTTTATATAATATAAATGACACAATAAGAATAAATTGAACTCTTATTTTATTTATTTATAAAAAAAATTTACAAATTACATCTTTAGGGCAAAAACCCCAACATCTCAAGCATTCAGAGCTCTACAATCGCATTTGTATAAGCACAAACCAGATATTATTTTCTTAATGGAAACTATATCTGATCATTACTAGATGGAGTTGCTTCATGTTCGGTTAAAGTTCTGTGGTAAATTAGTGGTGGAACGGAATGGGCACAGTGGTGGTTTATGTCTATTCTGGGTTGATGAGGTCTATATTTCTTTATTTTCTTATTCTCGTTTTCATATTGATGTACGGGTTGTTTCCCATTTCGGTAAGGTTTGGCGACTTATGGGTTTTATGGTCATCCTAATGCTACTCAGCATCTTCATGCTTAGACCCTCCTTCGTCGATTACATGGTCTGTCTCAGCTTCCGTGGTTATGCGGAGGTGATTTCAATGAAATTCTGTGTGACTCCGAAAAAAAGGGTGGTAATTTATGTTTGCAGTCTCAAATGGTTAACTTCAGGGAAGTCTTGGAGGACTGCCTTCTGCGGGATTTAGAGTTTGATGGGCATCCTTTCACGTGGTGTAATGGTCGAAACGAGCTCGATAGAGTCGATGAGCGGCTGGATCGATGTGTGGGTAATTCTGAATGGTTGTCTTTGTTTCCCTCTTCCAAAGTCTACCACTTAGAATTTTGGCATTCTGATCATTGTTCTATTTTACTTGATGTTATTGATGGTGGTGCGATGAAAGGGGATTGCATTATACATCGGCGTTGTTTCCATTTCGAAGAGATTTGGTCGAATCAAGAGGAGTGTAAAACGATTGTAGCTAGTAACTAGTCCAAAATTCATGGCCCGCCTCAAGTGCATGTCGTGGCTTAACATGTTGAAAGTGTAGCTCATGACTTGGATGTATGGAACCAAAAAAATCGCAAGAAACTGTTTGCTAATATCAACAGTCTTCGGCGCCAGCTTGCTACTGTCAACAATGACCCCTCTTCATTGTGGCAGTCCCTGCGAAGAGTGGAACAACAGTTAGATGAAGCTCTACAGATTGAAGAAACATTCTGGCGTTAACGTTCTTGAATGGCTTGGCTGCAGGAGGGAGACCGGAATACTACGTACTTCCATGCCAAAGCTACTGGGAGGAAAGCCAAAAATCATATAGTCGGGCTTCGTGATGACGATAATGTGTGGTGGTCCGATAAAACTAATATGTCATTTATTGTTATATATTTACGACCCTTTGATCCTTTCTTTTGATTGTATTTTTTAGTACTTTTGGTACGTTTGATGTATTTTGTGAGAATATGCAGCTTTTAGGAGAGCCTCATGAATTAATGTAAATATTCGAAGATTCGAGGCGAAACCATGCAATTCGGATACTTTGGGGGAGCATATAAAATTGCAACACATTGCTAGGACCAAATGGGAGAAAAGTCATGGACTTGTTGGATAAAAGCCAAGCATTTGAATTGAAAGTTGTTGCACGTGGATAAGTAAAATAATGCTTGGCAAAGAGAGTAAAATAAAAACCAGTTTGCATGAAAGAAAACAAAAGTGGTTTGCACGTGAAGAATAAAATAGCATTGCAACCATGTGCAATTGCTTTGTCATCTTGCAAAAAGAAGACAAGAGGGTGACATGCGCATGCCAAAAGCCACCAGCTGTTGTCCATTGTATGAAGAAAACAAAGAGCATCAAGAGCTGTGCACATGGAAGAAAACCAGCAACTGCTCGCGTGAAGAAAAACCAACAGAACCAGGGAGCAGCGCGATCAAACTCGCGACCAGCTTGCTCGCGGTTCTGCTCGCGATAGAAGAAGAAGGAAATCATGGTAGTGTGCAACACGAGGAGAAGCAACGCAACCGTTGTTCGCGGCTGCTGCTCGCATGCAGAAGAAATCAGCAAACCAGGGAGTATGGCGACCACGACCGCAACCAAAGCTGCTCGCTATCCTCCTCGCGGTGAAGACTTGCAACTGTCTAGTGTGTATGGTGATCTGTCACTGCAAGCACTGCTCGCCATGCACCGGTCGCGGTGGCCAAATTCTAGCAGCCCTAGTGCGCTGCTATAAATAGAAAACGCTGCAGCAGAAATGGAGGTTCGGTCCAGTTGGTTTCCAGCAGCTACCAAGCTGCCTCCAAAGCTCTTTTCTCGCACCTTTCATCATCCACAACACACCAACTTCATCATCAATCATCAACACGAAATTAGTTCACGATTTTCATCGAATATTCATAAAGAAAAGATGAAGATGGATGGAAAAGAAGTCCATACCGGAAACGAGTGGATTTCGACTCTTGACATCATCGGATGGGTTGTTTCGCATCCCTATTATTTTCTTTTCGTTTATTTATATTATATGAGTAACTAGTTTTGTTGTTAGGTGGTTTTCGGAACCATAAACTGATTTGGATTTTATTGATTATGAATATATTTTGTAATTTATTTCATGATAATGATTCTAAGGTTACATTTATATTACCTTATTGTGTTTTTATTCTTGTTAAATGCGATTGCGAAAGCAATTGTAAGTTCTTTGATTAAAACCAATTTGGTATCTATATTTGTAATATTCATGAGTATTATTTGATCGTATCTTTTGATGTTTGATTCTTATATGTTGCGATTGCGAAAGTAGATTGCGAGATTACTTGATGAAAAACTAATTAGATATGTATTGTGATTGTGCGAGAAATCATGAAATTGCAATAGGATTTAATTGACTCTAAAAATCAATAATAGGTTGTTAGATAAGAAATTATTTAATCAACATATGTATTTGATTAATGAAGGTTTTCGATTAAATGCATTCTATGACTCATAGTGTGTTTAATTGGATTTACACGTCATAGCGTGACCCATACAACGTGGTTGTGACCTAAGTTATAAAGTCTTGTCGTGTCAATAACGTGCTTCATAATAGTCAATATTTCTTTATCCGAAATTGGAACCGTGTGACCACCTAACATTATCTTCCATTTAATCTGTTTCGCTTTATTTAATTATTTTAATAGTTAATTGTAGTTTAATTAAAAACCTCAAAAACAAACAACCTTGATTTATTTTACTGCTTTAGTATAATCTCTAGTTTAAAGAATTAGTACCACCACTTCCTTATGGATTCGACTCCGTACTCACGAAAATTTTATTACTTCGACACATCCTATACTTGGGATTTATTCCCACGCTTTGAGCGTGTCAAGTTTTTGACGCCGTTGCCGGGGAGGTGTTTCGGTAACTTATTCTTTAGATTAGAGATTTTTAGGTTTTCTTTTTCTTTTTAGTTATCATTTTATTTCTATTTTAGTAGTTTTTATTTTTATTAGTTTTTCTTGTTTTTATTTTTATTTTGGTTTATTTTTCTTGTCAAGTGCTCAAGACATTAGCCATGCAGTCGGCAGAGTTGATTAGACAGATGCAGATGTTGACCGCTGAGATTAGGCAAGACCGCCTAGGGGTTCCTTGCTCTATATGTGGAGTTAGTGGACATGATTATGTTGTATGTCCATTCAGGGAGACCTTCCCAGAGTATGAGTATGTATAGGAACAAGCACGGGCGCTTAATTATTATCCTCCGTAGCTAGGGAATGATCCATACTCCAACAGCTATAATCCAGGATGGAGTAATTATCCAGATTTCTCTTAGAGAGATAGTCAGTAGAAGCCATGGCAGTATCAGGAGTGCCAACAACAGAGTTGGTTTGAGCCATTGCATCAGTACCAGTACCGGCCCAATGCACAAAGTTATTTTGAGCAACCGGCTGATCAATCATCTCAACAGGTCCAAGCATCACAAGATAACATGCTTGACAAATTCATGCAAATGATGCAGCGGAACAACCATATAACTGACAGGATAGAGGCACAAATCAACCAACTAGTCAAGGTTTTTGAGCAACCGGCTGATCAATCATCTTAGCAGGTCTAAACATCACAAGATGACATGCTTGACAAACTCATGTAAATGATGCAGCAGAACAACCATATAACTAACAGGATAGAGGCACAAATCGGCCAACTGGTCGAGGCATTGCAAAATGAAATGCCCGAAAAGTTTCCCAACCAGCCAGAGCAAGTAGAGGAGAGTACCATTCCTCAGAGTGGTACGACAATTAATAATAGGTTTGGGGGTGAACTTTTTGATTCTATTGATTGTGATGCAGGTACAGTTATAGATCCTCCAGCGTAAAAGGAGCAGGAAGTGGTAACTTCTGATCAGACACCACTTCTTCATCAGGTTCTGACCCCTTATGTGCCGAAAGTTCCAAGTCCTATTCATTTCCAGAGGAGTAAGGGAAACAGTGCTTTCAAAGGAATATATGACGTGCTGTCTATAGTACACGTCAATTTGCCACTTCTGGATATGACTAAGAGGAAGCGTGAAAGGTCGAGCAAGAATGAGCGGATTGCAGGTCATGTAGGAAACAGAGTCTGGGATGTATTTTGAGAGATAGCTCGAGTACGACGTCTTGCCTAGACGTTAAACAAAGCACTAGGAGGGAGGTAACCCTTTATTTTCGTTCTTTTTATTTTTCTTATTGTATATCTCAGTTTCGTTCAATTTCGTTTTCCTATAGAAGTGTTATGCCTTGTGTTAAGAAAACGAAGTACGGGGGAGTGAGGTTGGATGAAGTGATAGTTGTGGATATTAGGATTGTTAGTTGTGGATATTAGGACTGCTTTTCTGTGTTCATATTTTGTTTTTATTTTTTTTCCCTTGAATCTAGGATTTCAAACATTGAGGACAATGTTTATCTTAGGTTTGGGGGTATTTTTGTCTTTTGTATGTTTTTATGTTTTGTTAGTGTATATAGGCTGGAAACCTAAACTTGTCTCATACGCACTGCGTTTGGAAGACTTAGGCATAACAATACTACGTACACCAGTTCTCGAGCGTTTTATTGTATTTATCGTGTTTTGTTTTATTTATTTTAGGATAGCAAATCATATGCATGCTTTACAGATAATTGGGTAATAATATGTAAATGCTTAGGTCATTTGAGTGTACAAAGTTGTTAGCTAGAATAATGTCGGTAGTGTCGTTGCATCTAAACATATAAGTCTGACATCTTTGCATTGTAGTATGTGAAAACTTCCAATTAGTAGCCCTGATTAATAGTGGAGACTACTCTTAGTGAGATTTTAAGCTTATTGCGTATTCATTCTGAGAGAATTTTTGTTTCTACCCTTAAATACTTTCTTGAGCTTTATTGTCAGTAGATTGATCTCTATAGGTTTGCATTGGATGTTAATGAACTGCATTATACAAATCTTGTATGTATGTTTTGAATGTTCAGTTTAGTAGATTTTGGAGATATGATCCAGGCATTGTGTGTGAACTCCTAAATAGCTTGATTTCCTATCCTTAAATTGTGTGCTCCCTATCCCATTCGCGGCCAAACACTTACATATTAGCCTTTTATTTTATGACCTACATGTCCAAAAAATCCCAGCCAAAATTATAAGATGTTACCTTTGACGCTTAGAAACTAGAGACAATTAAAGAGGGAATGTGTCAGTATTGAGTAAGAAAAAGGAGTGGAGTAGAAAAGATGAAATGGATGTGGAAATGTGCAGAAAAATAAAAAAATAATAGCCAACAGAAAATAAAAAAAAATATATAAAAAGAGTTGGCTAAATGAGAAAAAAAGTATGATGCACAAAGTAAAAATTGAAAAAAGGGTTTGAAAAGAGGTTGAAGGAGAAAGGCGAGAAAAGATTTGGAAGAAAAGTTGAATGAATTTGGTAATCGTGAGAGAAAATGCACAAATTGAAAATTTTATGAAGTCTCTCAATAGGTTTCCAAGTAAGTTGAACCCGATTTCCATTCTTTTTGAGCCAATCACCCCAAAGCCCCATTACAACCTGAAAAAATCTCGTTGATCTCCTTAGGAAGCTTAATTGTAATATTTGACATGTATGTATACTGATTTTTATGCTCTTAGCATTTGATATCTTTCATGAGGTCATTTGCTTAATTTGTGCCTTCTTTCTAATTATTGATACTTACGACACATTTTGAAATTCTTTACTTATAAATTCCAGTCGTATGCAGTTGAAAGTGTGATTGTCTAGGTTCTGAGTGTCATTGAGTGAAAACTGGTGAGACTAGAGTCGAGGCGAATTACATCGGTGGTTTATTGGTATGGAAGGTGTCACGATTATAAATATATTGCATGTCAGTGTCTTGTATGATATAAGGTGTATTAGACTTATTGACAACATTTTGGATTTCTGATTTTGTGCTATTCTTATGCATTTGCATTTGTGTATATACTAAATTTGATGTTTAGCTTTGTATGTGGTTAGTTTAGGACGTTTGTGGGTATCGTAGCTGGTAAATCCTCACGAGACTATAACTCGTCCACTAGGGCCACCTAAGGGTTTAAAGGCTTGGGGCACGTGCTAAGTGACATCGTTTCATCCTACGAAAATGGATATAGCTTAGTTTATTTTCTTTGTGTTAATTTTAGTTGTGTTTTATTTTTTCTTTTTTTTTATTGTGGTGCGTGCTGATTTGCTTGAGGACAAGCAAAAGATAGGTTTGGAGGTATTTGATCTGTCATTTATTGTTATATATTTACGACCCTTGGATCCTTTCTTTTGATTGTATTTTTTAGTATTTTTGGTACGTTTGATGTGTTTTGTGAGAATGTGCAGCTTTTAAGAGAGCCTCGTGAATTAATGTAAATATTCAAAGATTTGAGGCAAAACCATGCAATTCGGGTACTTTGGGGGAGCATATAAAATTGCAACACATTGCTAGGATCAAATGGGAGAAAAGTCATGGACTTGTTAGATAAAAGCCAAGCTTTTGAATTGAAAGTTGTTGCACGTGGATAAGTAAAATAATGCTTGGCAAAGAGAGTAAAATAAAAACCAGTTTGCATGAAAGAAAACAAAAGTGGTTTGCACGTGAAGAATAAAATAGCATTGCAACCATGTGCAATTGCTTTGTCATCTTGCAAAAAGAAGACAAGAGGGTGACATGCGCATGCCAAAAGCCACCAGCTGTTATCCATTGCATGAAGAAAACAATTAGCATCAAGAGCTGTGCACATGGAAGAAAACCAGCAGCTGCTCGCGTGAAGAAAAACCAACAGAACCAGGGAGTAGCGCGATTAAACTCGCGACCAGCTTGCTCGCGGTTCTGTTCGCGATGGAAGAAGAAGGAAATCATGGCAGTGTGCAACGCGAGGAGAAGCAACGCGACCGTTGTTCGCAGCTGCTGCTCGCATGCAGAAGAAATCAGCAAATCAGGGAGTATGACGACCACGACCGCGACCAAAGCTGCTCGCCATCCTCCTCGCGGTGAAGACTTGCAACTCTCCATTGTGTATGGCAATCTGTCACCGCGAGCACTGCTCGCCATGCACCGGTCAGGGTGGCCAAATTCTAGCAGCCCTAGTGCGCTGCTATAAATAGAAAACACAGCAGTAGAAATTGAGGTTCGGTCCAGTTGGTTTCCAGCAGTTACCAAGTTGCCTTCAAAGCTCGTTTCTTGCACCTTTCATCATCCACAACACACCAACTTCATCATCAATCATCAACATGAAATTAGTTCACGATTTTCATCGAATATTCATAAAGAGAAGATGAAGATCGACGGAAAATAAGTCCATACAGAAAACGTGCGAATTTCAACTCTCGACATCATCGGATGGGTTGTTTGGCATCCCTATTATTTTCTTTTCGTTTATTTATATTATATGAGTAACTAGTTTTGTTCTTAGGTGGTTTTCGGAACCATGAACTGATTTGGATTTTATTGATTATGAATATATTTTGTAATTTATTTCATGATAATGATTTTAAGGTTACATTTATATTACCTTATTGTGTTTTTATTCTTGTTCAATGCGATTGCGAAAGCATTTGCAAGTTCTTTGATTAAAACCAATTTGGTATCTATATTTGTAATATTCATGAGTATTATTTGATCGTATCTTTTGATGTTTGATTCTTATATGTTGCGATTGCGAAAGTAGATTGCGAGATTACTTGATGAAAAACTAATTAGATATGTATTGTGATTGGGCGAGACATCGTGAAATTGCAATAGGACTTAATTGACTAAAAATCAATAATAGGTTGTTAGATAAGAAATTATTTAATCAACGTATGTATTTGATTAACGAAGGTTTTCGATTAAATGCATTCTATGACGTGGTTGTGACCTAAGTTACAAAGTCTTGTCGTGTCAATAATGTGCTTCATAATAGTCAATATTTCTTTTTCCGGAATTGAAACCGTGTGACCACCTAGCATTATCTTCTATTTAATCTGTCTCGCTTTATTTAATTGTTTTAATAGTTAATTGTAGTTTAATTAAAAACCCCAAAAACAAACAACCTTGATTTATTTTACCACTTTAGTATAATCTCTAGTTTATAGAATTAGTACCACCACTTCCTTGTGGATTCGACTCCGTACTCACGAAAATTTTATTACTTCGACACATCCTACACTTGGGATTTATTCCCACGCGTTTGAGCGTGTCAAAAACTCAGCTCTATTTAATTATTCATAATTTTTTTTACCTCTTTGTTTCACTCGTATATGCCAAGGCAAGAAGATTTGGTCAAGATTTTTTCTTGTTCCAGCCAGCGTCTTTTGGCTTCATCGGTGCAGCTCTTAGAATCGACTTTTAATGCTGAAGAGGTTAAAAAAGCGGTCTTCCAGTTGGGCCAACCAAATCTCCGGGTCCTGATGGTATGCTTGCTTTATTTTATCAGAAATATTTGGATATTGTAGGAAGCAGTGTTACTCAGGCTTGTCTGGAGGTCCTCAATAATAATGGGTCTGTGGAGGAAATTATTTCTACTTTTGTTGTTTTAATTCCTAAATTTAAGATTGCTCATCGATTGTTTGAGTTTCGGCCGATTAGTCTTTGCAATGTCCTGTATAAAATAGTTGTGAAGGCTATCTCTAATAGATTGCGTATTGTCTTACTGGATATCATCTCAGAGCCTCAAAGCGCCTTTATTCTGGGACATTTAAGCATTGATAATGTCATCATTGGATTTGAATGCATGCATGCTTTGAAGAGGAAGAAGAGTGGTAAAAAGGGTAACATTGGCCTTAAGCTTGATATGTTAAAAGCCTATGATCGGGTTGAGTGGATCTTTGTGAAGAGTATGATGTGTATGTTAGGCTTCCCTGATTCTTGGGTGTTGTCAATTATGAGGTGTGTTTCGACGGTTTCTTTCTGTTCCTTCTTAATGGAGAGCAAGTGGGGTTTGTTAAACCTTTGCGAGGCTTACGTCAGGGGGATCCACTATCTCCCATTCTTTTTATTATTTGTGTGGAGGGTTTCTCGAGCTTGATTTTTGATACGGAAAGATCTGGTGCCTTGTCAGGACTTCGTTGCAGTCGTAGTGGCCCGACGATTTCTCACTTATTTTTTGCGGATGACAGCTTGTTGTTCACTCATGCTACTCAGGCGGATTGTAATTCTATTAAATCTATTCTTGATTTTTATTCGGCAGCTTCAGGTCAGATTATTAATTTTGATAAGTTCGCTCTTTGTTGTAGTCGCTATGTTCCTTTGCAACTTACTAGTGAGTTGGCGACTTGCTTAGGAGTTCGTCTTGTTCCATGTCATGAGAGGTACCTGGGTCTCCCTAGCTTTTCGGGTAGATCCAAGGTTGGTCTTTTTCGCAATATTAAGGATCGGGTTTGGGCTAAACTGAAGGGTTGGAATGGCAATTTCTTCTCTATTGAGGGTAAAGCAATTTTGATCAAAGCAGTCATTCAATCGATTCATGTGTACTCAATGAATATCTTCAGACTCCCTACTTCCCTCATTCGCGACCTTCACCGTATGGCGGCTAACTTCTGGTGGGGTAGTACGCATTCTAAAAAATTTATTCATTGGTGTTTTTAGGAGTCTCTTTATTTAAGTAAGGCTGTAGGTGGTATGGGTTTTAGGAATCTTTCGATGTTTAACCAAGCTCTTCTTGCCAAGCAAGGGTAGCGTCTTTTTAATGAACCGGGTTCTCTTGCGAGTCGTGTGCTTAAAGGTTGTTACTTTTCTAATTCTTGTTTCATCCAGGCTAATCGTTCTTCTTCGGGCTCCTTTATTTGGCGTAGTCTTTTGTGGGGTCGCGATCTCATCGAGCTTGGATCCCGATGGCGTATTGGAGATGGCTCATCGATCTTAATTTATAATGATCGCTGGATTCCTCGGCCTCGTTCTTTCAAAGTTTTTCGCCTCCTTCTCTTCCTCATGAAGCCACTGTCCGTGACCTCTTGCTACCCACTGGAGGCTGGAGCTCCTCGCATATTCGGTCATCCTTCCTTTTGGATTACGCGAATATTATTCTTAACATCCCTTTGAGTCCCTCGAGGTACCGTGAGTTCTTTTTTTGGCATTTCGATGAGTTAGGGCATTTTTCAGTGAAGAGTGGATATCGTGTGGTGATCGGTAATTTATTATCATATAATTACGACCCTTGGATTGACTCTTTTGATTGTATTCTTGAGTATTTTTGGTGCTTTTGATGTATTTGTTAAGCGTGTGTAGGTTTTAGGTGTTTCTCTCGAAGCAGCGCGAAGATTGGAATTTTCAGTCCAAAACCGTATTTTCTGGCAAGGAGCAGCGCGACCAGCCATCGTGACCTCTGGTCGCGCTGCGTTGATCGCGGTGGAAAATGTGAATCCTGGCAGTGAGCAACGCGACCGCTCACCGCGACCACAGGTCGCGATGAGGTGATCGCGGTGAAAGTTGAGGTTTTTGGCAGAGAGCATGGCGACCAACCAACGCTAGGGCTGGTCGCGTTGAAGTGGTCGCGCTAAATAATGGGAGCTTGGCAGTGAGCATAGCTACCTGGCCAGCGCGACCGCAGGTCGCGGTAAGCCCTCGCGGTGAGATGAAATCAAGTAATTTCTAGCCAGTGCGACCACAGATCGCGGTGGTGATCGCGGCGAGGAAATTCCAGCAACCCTAAGTATTTCTATTAATAGAAAAAGATGAGAGAGAAAGGGGATCTCGAAATATTCATAAGAAGACAAGAAGAGAGAGAGAAGGAAGAAGAAGAGGGAAGAAGGTCTAGGAGACTAGCCATCGGATTGATTCTCCGGACGATTTCAATTGCTCTTAGGATTCGAATTCATGCACGGAGAAGCTCTACCGATTCGATTTCGACGAGAATCAAGCCACATTGAGTTTTTCTATCATACTCTTTCCTTTAATCTTGTATTATTCATGTTGTTCTTGATTAATAATATTATGTATTCTTATTTCCTAGTTATGAACTAATTTCCTACACTAGGGATGATGATGGAACTCACTATGAATTTTGATTAAGATTAATGAATGTTTGGATGATTTGAGTTATATGATTGAGTGTTGATTTAATGTTTTATTGATTGTATATTGATTGATCACCAATATTCAATATCTTGTTGTGGTGGATTAAGTACCGAAAAGAGACGCCCACCATGTGTTCGATAAATTGACACAATAGCCTAGGAACCAAATAGAGATATATTGGTGTAGGTTGTGTGATCTCATATGTTTCCATATTTAATGCATTCTCATATATTTAACATTCACCGAGAGATAGGGTGTTAGTATGTGTTGAATAGGTTCGATTTACCTTGAGAGAGGATTTCGGATAATTAGTTAACATGATCATCAATTATCAACTTGAACATTCATACATAATTATCTCATATCATTTGGATTAGTTAGTGAAATCAGATTCCCTAGTTCCCATCTGCAGTGATAAAAAGATATTTTAATTTCAAGTTATAGACCATTTAGAATATAAATTACAAATCACAACCATTGAATTAGTTATCTAGATAGTATTAAACTTGGTTAATTTCAGTATTCAATATCTAAACGTCCTCGTGGGAACGATATTCGGAACTCACAATTCTATATTACTTGTGCCGACCCCGTATACTTGCGGATACACAAAAGGCGTGTCAAGTTTTTGGCGCCGTTGCCGAGGACGGTTTAGTCATAGTTGATATTGATACCGACTTAGTCTAGTACTAATCTGGAAATTTTCTTTATTTTCTTCAAATTCTTTTTACACTTGTTTGATCCTTTGTTTGTGCAGGAGATTCAATCGGTGTATGAGACGTACGAGACGCACTAATTTAGAGCCTCTCGAAACTCTTGACCCAGAAATCGAACGAACGCTTATTCAAAGAAGAAGGCAAGCAAGACAGCAAGCTATTACGGAAAACCAAGCGCAGCATCAAGCAAATCTATACAATCAAGCACAGCAACAACAAGCGCCGCAACAAGTAAATCCAGAAATTGCCAAGGCATTGCGAGACTATGCCATTCCTACCATGGTGGGAAATCAGTCGAGCATTCGACGACCTCCAGTTGCAGCAAATAATTTTGAAATCAAGCCTGCAATCATCCAAATGATTCAGAACACTGTTCAGTTTGGGGGTATGCCAATTGATGATCCCAATAGCCATTTGGAACGATTCTTGGAGATATGCGACACCTTCAAGCAGAATGGGGTGTCTAACGATGCTATTCGGCTGCGAATATTTCCTTTCTCATTGAGGGACAGAGCTAAATTATGGTTGAATTCATTGCCACTGAATACCTTCACAACATGGGAAGGCCTAGCTCAAGCTTTTCTTGCCAAGTATTTTCCACCAGGGAAAACAGCAAAGCTCATAAACGATATCACTCAATTCACCCAATTTGAGATGGAATCGTTATATGACGCTTGGGAGAGATACAAGGATTCATTGAGAAAGTGCCCGCATCACGGTTTACCTAATTGGCTTGTAGTGCAGACATTTTACAATGGACTCACACAACAAAACCGAAGCATGTTAGAAGCAGCCGCTCAAGGTGCTTTAATGAGCAAGCCAACTGAAATCACTCATGAATTAATTAAGGAAATGTCCACAAATAGCTATATGTGGGTAAATGAGAGAGCAAGTCACAGAAAAGCAGTTGGTTCAGCTACAGCTTTTGAAGTTGATGAGATCACATCACTCAAGGCACAAGTTGCTTCTTTGTCAAGCCAAATCAACAAATGGAATGTAAATTCTATTTAGTCAACGACTCCAGGATGTGACATGTGTGGAGGACCACACGTTAATACAGAGTGCACAATGGGTAATTCTTTTACAGGTAGCAGCAGTGCTGAACAAGTACAATATGTGCAGAACTTCAGCAAGCCATACAATAATCCCTACTCAAACACTTACAATCCTGACTGGAGAAATTACCCAAATTTCTCATGGAGCAATAATCAGCAGAACAACAACGCAAGGCCCAGTCCGTCTGGTTTTCAGAATCAAGGAAATGTTCATGGGAATCAAGGAGCTAATCAGCAAGAGAGGAAACCAGCCCTAGAAGACATGCTGGTTAAATTCATGACAAAGATTGATTTCAAGATGGACGGTCAAGACGCAGCAATGAAAAAGATAGATGGGAAGATTGACCATGTAGCGCAGCAAAATCAAGCCGCCATTCAGAAGCTTGAAATACAGATTGGCCAGATAGCCAGGGAGACACAGAGTAGAGCCCATGGCACACTACCTAGCAATATTGAAGTCAATCCCAAGGAGCATTGTAAGGCAATCACTTTGAGGAGTGGGAAACAAGTAGAAAATACAGCTAGAAGAGATCACTCACAACAAGAAGTTGAAACAAATGAAACAAGAAGTGAATCACTTTCCACTCCGCCTGTTCATCATAATGAGAAGAGTGATGAACCACCTCCGCCTGTCCAAGAAGTCAAAGCATATGTGCCACCTGTACCTTTCCTTCAAAGGCTACAAAAGCACAAAGATGATAAGAATTTTACTAAGTTCCTTGAAATCTTTAAGAAACTTCACATTAATATTCCTTTTGCAGAGGCCTTAGCTCAAATGCTATCATATGTGAAGTTCTTGAAAAAACATTTGTCAAAGAAAAGACGGCTTGAAGATCATGAGACCGTCGCCTTGACTGAAGAGTGCAGCGCCATCATTCAGAACAAATTGCCCCAGAAACTAAAAGATCCAGGGAGTTTTACTATTCCTTGAGCTATAGGGAGTTCTGAATTTGTTAAAGCATTATGCGATTTAGGTGCTAGATTAATTTGATGCCTTTTCTGTTTTCAGGAAACTAGGTCTGGGCGAAGTGAAGCCTACGAGTGTAACACTCCAATTGGCAGACCGTTCTGTCAAGTATCCCTATGGAGTGATTGAAGACGTGCTAGTCAAGGTTGACAAATTCTATTTCCCTGTGGATTTCATCGTGCTTGAAATGGAGGAAGATGTTGACATTCCTCTCATATTGGGTAGACCATTCTTAGCAACCGAAGGAGCATTAATAGATGTGCAGTAAGGGAAATTGACGTTGCGAGTGGGTAATGAAGAGGCAGTTTTCAATGTGTTCAAGGCCACAAAATTTGCAACAACTTCAAACACTTGCCTTAGAGTTGATGCAGTCGACTCTTTAGTTGAAAAGGCCTTTGAGAAGAGCAATCCCGAAGAGCCACTGGAAGCTTGTTTGACTCACGGAGCGACAAAAGAAGAAGAAAATGACAGCATAGCTGAATATGCTTTCTGACTTGATTCAGCAGCCCTTATGCTATATGGGAGCAAGAGATATTTTGAAGAACTAGGCCACGGGAAGCCTAAAATACCACCTTCAATCGAGAAGCCTCCTAAACTCGAATTGAAGCAGTTACCTGAGCATTTGAGGTATGCTTATTTGGGGGAATCTAATTCCCTCCCAGTCATAATTTCAGCAACCTTAAATGAGGCAGAGGAGGAAAAACTTCTGAGAGTGCTGCGACAACACAGGACAACATTGGGGTGGACCATCTCCGACATAAAGGGAATCAACCCTACCATGTGCATGCATAAGATCTTGATGGAGGATAATTTCAAGACTTCAATAGAACATCAATGCAGGCTGAATCCGATTATGAAAGATGTAGTCCAAGCAGAGATTCTCAAATTGCTAGATGCAGGAATCATATACCATATCTCAAACAGTTCATGGGTGAATCCGGTGCAAGTAGTGCCAAAGAAAGAGGGGATCACGGTAGTGAAAAATGAAAATAATGAATTGATTCACACCAGAACAGTCACAGGTTGGAAAGTGTGCATCGATTACAGGAAGCTAAACACTGCGACAAGAAAAGATCACTTTTCGCTTCCATTTATTGATCAAATGTTAGAGAGACTAGCAGGGCACGCGTACTATTGTTTCCTGGATGGCTACTCAGGGTACAATCAGATACAAATTGCACCTGAAGATTAAGAGAAGACAACCTTCATCTGCCCTTATGGTACTTTCGCCTACAGAAGAATGCCGTTTGGCCTGTGTAATGCCCCAGCGACCTTTCAGCAATGTATGATGGCTATTTTTTCTGATATGGTCGAGCGCTTCATCGAAATATTCATGGATGATTTTTCTGTATTTGGTTCGTCTTTTGATGTTTGTTTGGCCAATTTGGCCTTAGTGCTTAAAAGATGTGAAGAGACAAATCTAGTACTCAATTGGGAGAAATGTCACTTCAAGGTGAAGGAATGCATTGTTTTGGGTCATAGAATCTCATCAACGGGGATTGAGGTGGACAGGGCAAAAATAGAAGTCATTGAAAAATGACCACCGCCCACCTCCGTAAGAGAAGTCCGTAGTTTTCTGGGACACGCCGATTTCTATCGCCGGTTTATTAAAGACTTCTCCAAGATCATCAAGCCCCTCTGCAATCTTTTGTCAAAAGAAGTAGCATTTGAGTTCACAGAAGAATGCCATATTGCATTCCAGAAGCTGAAAAAGGAGCTCACTTCCGCACCGATTATCACAGCCCCTAATTGGGAGTTACCATTCGAATTAATGTGCGATGCGAGTGATTTTGCTGTGGAAGCAGTCTTGGGTCAGAGAATAGACAAACGCCTTCATGTTGTCTATTAAACGAGTCGTACTTTAACAGATGCTCAAATCAACTACGCAACCACAGAAAAGGAGCTGTTGGCAAATGTGTTTGCTTTGAGAAATTTAGGTCATATTTGGTGGGGGCCAAAGTAATTGTATACACTGATCATTCTGCTATCAAATATCTCATGTCAAAGAAGGATGCCAAGCCGAGACTCATCCGATGGGTCTTACTCCTGCAAGAGTTTGACCTAGAGATTAAGGACAAGAAAAGAACAGAAAACCTAGTGGCAGACCATCTATCTCGACTAGAACGCAGCTGCAACGAAGAGAAGGTAAGTACTCCTATAGATGATTCATTTCCTGATGAACAACTCTTTGTTTTGTAGGCTCTTATGACCCCATGGTATGCTGATTTTGTGAACTACTTGGTGAGCGAGATCGTTCCATCAGACTTGACCTATCATCAGCGGAGGAAGTTCTTCGCCGACGTGAAATACTACATGTGGAAGGAACCATACTTGTTCAAGTATTGTTCAGATGGTATAATTAGACGTTGTGTGCCTGAAACTGAAATCAGAGATATCTCCTGCATTGTCACAGTTTGGAGTGTGGAGGGCACTTCAGTGCTTCAAAGACGTCCGCAAAAGTTCTTCAATCAGGCTTCTATTGGCCATCAATATTTCAAGACACTCGCCGCTTCATTGATTCTTATGATAGGTGTCAAAGGATGGGCAATATCAGCCGCCGAAACCAAATGCCTCAAAACCCCATCATAAAGGTCGAACTATTTGACTTATGGGGGGTTGATTTCATGGGACCATTTCCCATGTCTTTCAACAACCAATATATTCTGGTTGCGGTCGATTATGTCTCAAAATGAGTGGAAGTCATAGCTACTCCGACAAATGATACGAAGGTAGTGTTGAACTTTTTCAAGAAAAATATTTTTTGCAGGTTTGGAACACCGCGGGCAGTCATCAGTGATGGAGGTTCGCACTTCTGCAACCAAAAATTTGAAGCACTACTCAAAAGATATGGAGTTACTCACCGCATCACCACACCATACCACCCTCAGACAAGCGGACAGGTGGAAATTTCTAATAGGGAGATCAAACAAATTCTGGAGAAAACAGTGAATAGCTCCAGAAAAGATTGGTCGGTCCGGCTAGACGATGCACTATGGGCTTATCGGACAGCTTTCAAAACCCCTATTGGGATGTCTCCCTATAGGTTGGTTTATGGGAAATCGTGTCATTTGCCAGTAGAGCTCCAGCACAAGGCTTATTGGGCAACGAAGGCGCTTAATTTTGATATGCAACAAGCAGGTGAGAAGCGCCTTTTGCAGCTGAACGAGTTAGAAGAGTTCAGGTTGGATGCGTATGAGAACGCACGAATCTACAAAGAGCGCACCAAAAGATGGCATGACAAGCATATTGTGCGGAGAGAGTTAGAGGTGGGGCAGAAAGTCCTTCTATTCAACTCTTGCCTGCGACTCTTCCCAGGAAAGTTGAAGTCACGATGGTTCGGACCATTCGAGATTGTGAAGGTGTATCCGCATGGGGCTATGGATATTAAGAATCCGAGTGGAGAAGCATTTAAGGTTAATGGGTAATGACTGAAGCTATACATCGAGGGAGCTGCCATTCCACCCAAAACCTCGGTGGCATTGCTAAATTCCACATGACAGGGCATACAGTCGAGCTATGACTATAAACTAGCGCTTCTTGGGAGGCAACCCAAGTTCTTAAATTTTTGGAATTGTTTTGAATTTGGTTTAAGTTATTTAGATTCGAGTGTTTTAGTTATGATTCTTAGTTTTTAGTTTTTAATTTTGTTCTTATAAATTGTGTTTGATTTGGTATGTTTACTTATTTTTTTAGTTGAATTTTTATTTTTTGCAATTTTTCTTGACAGGTGCTAGGAGGGAGTTTTCGTGCTCATCACAATGAGTACCGCAACCTGCCATCGTGACATGTGGTCGCGGTAAGCGGTCGCGTTGCTCACTGCCTCAAGGAAGAAAAATGTTGCAAAACTTCACAGTGAGCAACGCGACCTCGCGTCGCGACCTATGGTCGCGGTGAGATGGTCGCGGTGCTCACTGCCAGATCAATAAAAAGCAGTTCAGCAGTCAGCGCGAGCAGACCAACGCGACCTATAGTCGCGGTAACGCCTCACACTGCCCCTCCACTTATCCAAACGGTGGCGTTTCAAGCAGAAAAAGAGTCACCGCAACCGCGTAGCGACCTGTGCTCGCGGTGGCGGTCGCGATGATGAATTGGGATCTAAATCCCTAGCGTGCGCGATAGATTTCTTCCTCGCAGCAGTTCTCGCGACATTTTTTTTTCCAAACTCTTTCAACTCCAAATCCTCTCAACTCTCATGATCATTGGGTGCAAGGTAATTGATTCTTCTCATTTTAATTAAGTTGTAGAGAAGTATTTTGGACTTTGTTGAGTTGGATTTAGTGCCTTGGATTAATTGTGGATTGTGGTGTTTCGATTTTGATTTTGATTGGGTTATTTGTGATTGGTGGTGGTTGTTGAAGTGTTGGATTTATTTTTGTTGCTTAGTTTTGTTGAAGTTGTATGGTAGTGTGTTGTTGCGATAGAAGTGTTGTGATTGTAGTTGAAGTTGTGTGGTGGCCGTTAAATTTTGTTAAGTTTTGTTGAGGTGGTTGGAATTTTGTGGTTTGTGATAAAAATGCCAAGGCTAAAAAGGTTCAATGAATAGTATCCCGACCGGTTTGCGTCGTGTTCTTCAAAGGGCAAAGGCAAGCAAAAACAGAAAGGGTTTAAAAAGGCCAAAATTCCTGATAAAGAGAAGCCGAGGAATGTGGGTGATCCAAACCCCGAATTCCCTGGTCGTTTGAAAGCTCAGAAGGGGAGACCACTTCTCGTGGAGCGAGGGATTACTATGGAAGAGCTGGCCACATCTGTTATCCCCGCCCATATTGACCAGCAGGTTTGGGGGAACTTTATACGGATGCCCAACTGGGTGAATAAGAGTGTCGTCCGTGAGTTCTATGCCGTGATGTATCCACCGCACTTCCAAAATTATGGCATAGTTCCGGTCAGAAGAGTTCAGATTAGGATCACTCCAGAAGTGATCAATGCTCACTTCGGCACCATTCTTCAGCCAGATCTCCGCCTTGGTTACCCTGAGCTACCATTGTTCTCCGATCATAACCCGGATTTAGCCGAGAGTTTGCAGATGTCAGGAGAGAGAGTTTGGCAGGACGGCACTGCCCCTATTAAGCATCATGAGCTTCAGATAGATGCAGCTTTCTGGCAGATATTCTCAGATTTTTCGCTGCGGCCAGTCCAGCATCGCATGACCCTTATCATAAAGACTGCCCGGTTAGTGCACTGTATCCGGAGCGGTATTGCTTTAGATGTTGGAGTTTTGATCAAGGATGAGATATGCTATGCTGGCCGTCGATTGCGGGGTGTGCTGCCATTTTCGTGTTTGATCACGCACATTTGTGCTTCTCATGGCATTGATGTGTATGCTGTAGATGAGTAGCAGTACCTCCGCTCGCCTCTGCAGAATTTGAACAAAGCGACGTATAATGATTTGGCCAAGCGGCGAGGGCTGCCACGACTTGACGAGCCGGAGCGTCAGCCTACAGACGATGATGATGATATGGAGGAACTTATGGCTGCGATCGAGGACTTTCATGACAGTAGCGATGACGATCAGGCTACCCCTAGAGTACCCACCAGGGAGACTAGAGAATCTGCAGCAGGCAGTTCACGAGCACGATCTGAGAGAGAGGCTGAGGGTTCTTAGTGGGGTCAGATATTGTGTGCTTTGGAGGATATCCAGGGACAGATGACAGATATGCGGCTGCATTTGGATCATTGGATGACGGAGCTGCAGCAACATGTTGATCAGCGGATGGATAGGCAGGATGCAGCCATTGATGATATGAGTCAGTACCTCCAGACTGTCTCTTCCGACTTGCAGATGAGGGACTTTACTGTGCAATCATATATCCGTAGGTTTTCGAGAGCCTTGAGTCCACCTCCTCCGCCACCTTTACCAGCATGATGTTTTAATGATTTTTTTTTTGTCATTTGTGCTATATTGAACTGCTATTGTTTTAGATTTGGATTTTGTACTGCTACATTTATTTTATGCTTATCGCTGTTGTTTCCTTTTATTTGAATTTTAAACATTGCGGACAATGTTTGTGTTAAGTTTGGGGGTGTGGTTGTCTTTTGTGTGTTGTTTGTTTTGTTGGTGTATATAAGCTGCAAACCTAGACTTTTCTCATAAGCACTGCGTTTGGAAGACATAGGCTGAACAACGCCACGTACACCAACTTTTGATATTTTTCGTGTTTTCGTTTTTAATTTTTTGTAGAATAGCAAATCATATGCATGCTTCGCAGATAATTGAATAATAATATGTATATGCTTAGTTCATGTGAGTGTACAAAGTTGTTAGCTAGAATAATGCCGATTGTTTCTTTGCATCTAAGCATATAGGTCTGACGTCTTTGCCTTGTAATATGTGACAACTTTCAATTAATAGCTCTGATTAATAGTTGAGACTACCCTTAGTGAGATTTTGAGATTATTGCGTATTTATTCTGAGGGAATTTTTGTTTCTACTCTTAAACACTTTCTTGAACTTTATTGTCATTAGATTGATCTCTATAGGTTTGCATTGGATGTTAATGAACTGCATTATGAAAATCTTGTATATATGTTTTAAATGTTCAATTGAGTAGATTTTGAAGATATGATCCAGGCATTGTGTATGAATTCCTAAATAGCTTGATTTCCTATCTGTTATTGCATGCTCCCTATCCCATTCGCGGCCAAACACTCACATATTAACCTTTTATTGTATGACCTACATGTCCAAAAATCCTAGCCGAAATTGTAAGACGTTACCTTTGACGCTTGGAAACTAGAGACAATTAAAAGAAAAATGTGTAAGTGTTGAGTGAGGATGAAGGAGTGGAGTAGAAAAGATGATAAGGATGTGGGAAATGTGCAGAAAAAGAGAATAGCCAACAATAAAATAATAAATAAAATAAAAAGAATTGGCTAAAATGAGAAAAAGGAGTGAAATGCACAAAGTAAAAATTGAAAAAGGGTTGAAAAGAGGTTGAAGGAGAAATGTGAGGAAAAAAAAAAGATTGGGAGCAAGTTGATTGAATTTGGTGATCGTGAGAGAAAATGCACAAATTGAAAATTTTATGAAGTCTCTCAATAGGTTTCCAAGTGAATTGAGCCTGATTTCCGTCTTTTTTGAGCCAATCACCCAAAGCCCCATTGTAACCATTTAAAGACCTGTTGATCTCCTTAGGAAACTCAATTGTAATATTTGACATGTATATACACGAATTTTTCTGTTCTTAGCATTTGATATCTTTCATGAGATCCTTTGTTAAATTTATACGTTCTTTCTAATTATTGATGCATACGACACATTTTGAAATTATTTGCTCATAAATTCCAGTCGTATGCAGTCGAAAGTGTGATTGCCTAGGTTATGAGTGTCATTGAGTGAAAACTGGTGAGACTAGAGTCGAGGCGAATTATATCAGCGGTTTATTGATAAGGAGATGTCACGATTATTAATGCATTGTATGTTAGTTTCCTGTATGATATAGGGTGTTTAGACTTATCGGCAGCATTTTAGATTTCTGATTATTGTGCTACTCTTATGTCTTTGCATGTGCGTTTATGCTTGATTTGATATGTAGCTATGTTTATGATTAGCTTAGGACGTTTGTGGGTATCGTAGCTGGTAAACCCTCACGAGACTATAACTCGTCCACTAAGGCCACCTAAAGGTTTAAAAGCTTGTGGCACGTGCTAAGTGCCATCGTTGCATCCTACGAAAATGGATATAGCTTAGTTCGTTTTTGTTTTTAGTTTTAGTTATTTTTGTCTTTCCTTTTAGTTGTGGTGTGTTCCGATTTGCTTGAGGACAAGCAAAAGATAAGTTTGGGGGTATTTGATCGGTCATTTATTATCATATAATTACGACCCTTGGATTGACTCTTTTGATTGTATTCTTGAGTATTTTTGGTGCTTTTGATGTATTTGTTAAGCGTGTGTAGGTTTTAGGTGTTTCTCTCGAAGCAGCGTGAAGATTGGAATTTTCGGTCCAAAACCGTATTTTCTGGTAGGGAGCAGCGCGACCAGCCATCGTGACCTCTGGTCGCGCTGCGTTGATCGCGGTGGAAAATATGAATCCTGGCAGTGAGCAACGCGACCGCTTACCGCGACCACAGGTCGCGATGAGGTGATCGCGGTGAAAGTTTAGGTTTTTGGTAGAGAGCATGGCGACCAACCAACGCTAGGGCTGGTCGCGTTGAAGTGGTCGCGCTAAATGATGGGAGCTTGGCAGTGAGCATAGCGACCTAGCCAGCACGACCGCAGGTCGCGGTAAGCCCTCGCGGTGAGATGAAATCAAGCAATTTCTAGCCCTCGCGACCAAGCAGCGCGACCACAGATCGCGGTGGTGATCGCGGTGAGAAAATTCCAGCAGCCCTAAGTGTTTCTATTAATAGAAACAGAGGAGAGAGAAAGGGGATCTCGAAATATTCAGAAGAAGACAAGAAGAGATAGAGAAGGAGGAAGAAGAAGAGGGAAAAAGGTCTAGGAGAAGCTCTACCGATTCGGTTTCGACGAGAGTCAAGCCACATTGAGTTTTTCTATCATACTCTTTCCTTTAATCTTGCATTATTCATGTTGTTCTTGATTAATAATATTATGTATTCTTATTTCCTAGTTATGAACTAATTTCCTACACTAGGGATGATGATGGAACTCACTATGAATTTTGATTGAGATTAATGAATGTTTGGATGATTTGAGTTATATGATTGAGTGTTGATTTAATGTTTTATTGATTGTATATTGATGGATCACCAATATTCAATATCTTGTTATGGTGGATTAAGTACCGAAAGGAGACGCCCACCATGTGTTCGATAAATTGACACAATAGCCTAGGAACCAAATAGAGATATATTGGTGTAGGTTGTGTGATCTCATATGTTTCCATGTTTAATGCATTCTCATATATTTAATATTCACCGAGAGATAGGGTATTAGTATGTGTTGAATAGGTTCGATTTACCTTGAGAGAGGATTTCGGATAATTAGTTAACATGATCATCAATCATCAACTTGAACATTCATACATAATTATCTCATATCATTTGGATTAGTTAGTGAAATCGGATTCCCTAATTCCCATCTGCATTGATAAAAAGATATTTTAATTTCAAGTTATAGACCATTTGGAATATAAATTACAAATCACAACCATTGAATTAGTTTTCTAGATAGTATTAAACTTGGTTAATTTCAGTATTCAATATCTAAACGTCCTCGTGGGAACGATATTCGGAACTCACAATTCTATATTACTTGTGCCGACCCCGTATACTTGCGGGTACACAAAAGGCGTGTCATGTGGTAATGGATTGTCGTTCAGGTGCTAGCTTTTCAGGCCTCTCTTCCGATGAATCTTGGTGGAAATTTTTGTTACGAACCAATATCCCACCTACGTTTAAAATTTTCCTATGGAAAGCCTGCCATAATTGGCTTCCCACCCTTGTTGTTCTTGCTACTAGGTGTCTCCAGGTGGATCCTTTGTGCCCCATTTGTCACCAGTTCCCTGAATCTATTGGGCATGCTCTATGGTTCTATAAGGCTCTTAAGGGGTTGCAAAGATCGTGGGCTGCTGTTCATGGTTGTTCTCTTCCTAGTAGTGGCTCCCTCATTGACTTTCTTCCTTCGGTGAAGTCTTATTGCCTAGTAAGGATGTTGAGGTCTTCCTCGTTATTCTTTGGCGTTCTTGGTTTCGTAGAAATTATTTCGTGCATTCAGAAGTGTTGTTGGAGGCTGGTGACTCCGTGGGCTAGGCAAGTTCTTTTGTTGCTGATTTCTATTCTACTCAGTTGCTCCCTACTTATCCTTTAGGTGGTTCTTCTTCTTGTCAGACCTGGTTGCCTCCTACTTCTTCATGCACCAAGATGAATTCTGATGCTGCTTCTAATTTGTGGTTGAATCGAGCTGGTCTTGGAGTAGTTTCCCGCAATTATGTAGGTTGGGTTCAGTTAGCTGCTGCTTCTGGCTTCCCTGGTAGCTTATCTCCTCTATTGATGGAAGCTTTAACTTTGAAGAGAGGTCTTGAGTTGGCTGTTGAGGTTGGTTTCAATAGAATTTTGGTGGAGTCAGATTCTTCGCTCCTTGTTAATGCTTTTAATTCAGCTTTGTTCCCTCTTTCTGAGGTTGGTAATATTATTAGGTATATTGTTTCTATTATTCGGAATTTGGATGTTCTTAATGTCTCCTTCGTTCCGAGGAAAGCCAATAAGGTTGCTGATACTTTGGCTAAGATTGGTCTTAATTTAGTTGTTGAGTCTGTTTGGTTGAAGGATGTCCCTCCTGATATTTTTTCTTTGGTTGTTGAGGATTTTTCCTCCCCTATGTAGTTCATTTTTGCGTTTATGATATTCCAGTTTCAAAAAAAAAAAAATGGAACAGATTATATGGGATTGTAAAATTATATAATTAAGCTTTAATGGTTTTTTGGTCCAAGATATTTTGAATATGATTTTCAAATTTGAAACACTAACAACATATCCGGATTTGTAGTTTTCAAATTATAAAAACTAATATGGATTATGATTTTCAACTATTGGTTTCAATTTATCTAGAGATAGTTAGTTAATGAAGTAATAAAAGATTTATAGAATATAATAAATATAGAAACTAAACCTTTTGTTTATGGTATTTTTTTTTTATAATTATTACACATATAAATTAAAGGTACAAATAAAAGTTGTATTTAAAATTTTCTAGTTTCATTATTTAAAATGATATTTACGAATAAAATAGGTAAATTCCAAGGCATTGGTATGCAATTTTAAATAAAAAGATAGCATATGAAATATGTCTTTATCTATAATAAATAATTTAAAATGAAGTTTATGCGGTATTATATATAAAAATATAATGCCACTTAAAGAAATTGTCTCAACGTGTTTCAATTAATGAATGTGTTCGTTTACCTATTTCATGAAAAACTAATAACATACTCATAGATGGAATCAAATAAATTTTCATAGTGGAGTACACATGGTTAACATTTTCTATGTATTAGACCTAGCATTGATATATTTTATAAATTTAATTTATCTTTCCTAGTCATTTAATAATCACCGTTCACAACTAGCGTAACTCGATAGTTATGTTAATAAATCTTTGACTGAAACAATTTCAATATGGTAATTCAGGTTGTCGGTTGAATAAAAAAAAAATCATTCATTTGAACACTAACTCCATATTAACCTTACGATATAATATTTTCTTGCTTTTAGTAATATAATTCAATTGTAATGTATTAATTACACTGATTTTCTAATCATGCAAAATAATTGAATCTATTATATAAATTGACTAAATAAACCCTAATAAATTTATATAAATAGGAAAAAAATTTGAAACCTTGAAAATCATTATTATTTTTTTTAAGTACTACTTGAAGTAAAAACCTTTTATGCATTTAAATGTATCATTACTGAGAAATTGAGAAATAATTTCATGTACGTGTACGTTTGGTGCACATTGCAGACTAAAAATATTATTTAAGATTAAATTGAGTAGATGGAGTTTATTTATTTTTTTTTTTTTAAAGAGTGAAAGATGATTATATAAAATCAAAATCACATTACAATAAAATATTATCATCAACCGTTTGCATACGACATTTATCATTAAAATTAGATAAAATTTAATTAACATAAAAATTTATTTTAAAACAATAAAAAAACTTAATTTTAAATAAAGAAAATAAAATAAAATAAAAAAGAAAGAGATATAAATCTATTAGTCTGATTATTAATATATATATATATATATATATATATATTAGTTTAAACCTGTTTATAATATAGAAAAATAAATAAATTAAAAAAATGCAGACCAACGTTTGTCTATCTCCCACTAAACCTAATATAACTGATTACAGTTTGATCAAAATCCCTAACAATCAACTAATGCAATTCTCAGTTCATACTCGAATTACAAGGCTATGCACTCAGGTATGTAACTATGCAATCCTTTACCGTTATGCCATCTTAGGATTTAAGTTATTTCATTTTCTTATTGTTCTTCTTAAAATTTAAGTTATATCATCATCTTCTTGTTCTTTGTGCAGAAATTAGATAAAAATAAATTCGAAATTTGATTGGCTTGGTTACAATTTTGGTGGACTTATAATTATAAGATATCTTTTTTTTTTATATTGGTAATTTGATTTGGTGTTTGATAATGCTTATGAAATTTGCTGTTCAAGTTGATTTAGTTAAAGACTTATAGTGTGTGTTTTTAAGGTTGGATTTCTTTTTCTTTTTATACATTCCTCTGTTTGCTGCCAACCAAACAAGTATTAAGAGTGAAGTGTGTGGTTAAATGAAGTTTTATTAGTAATTAAAGTCCTAGAAAGTGGGAAACCACCAAAAAAGTCCAACAAATGTCGAAATTCAATAAAGCAATTTTATAAGAAATTGAGAAAATCACTCGGGCTTGACTATTAAACAGATGTTTCAATTCACAGGTATGTGTATCATGTTTTACGGATTTGTTTTGTCAAATTTGCTTAACTACGAACATATAATGCAAGTTGAGATGGTTATGTTGCGTTTCAACTTTCAATTTTTTTAGATTATGGAGGTTGTGGTGTTGTATGTTACATGTTCGATAAAATGCTTGATAAAGGACTTGTGTTGTTTATATTGAGCATTTTAGACCATATTGATTTATATAATTATCATGAACACTGTTTAATAACATTATATGTTGATTATGGACATAAATAATATAGTTTTAACTCTCCTTTGAAAATGAGAATATATGTTTTTAAGCTTATATGTTTTTTATTGTAATGGTCAAAAATCGTCAGTGGACTGGTCCAAGAAACAAATCAATAAATTAGTCCCAAAAGGAAAAGTCCAATGCAAGAAATATTTAAAATAGAAAGAAAGTACATGAAACCTAGAAAAGATAGAGCCCAATAAAACAAAGGTCACGTGGTAGAATACTCACATGGTAGAAAGTCTATGAAAATTAGAAAAGATATATTTTTTACCTATTTGTATAGAGTTGAAATAGTTCTTAATCAATATTTGGTTTTGTTGCAGGACGTGGCTAAAAAATTGTCATCAACTAAGTTAGTAAAACAGATTATCTATTATTCTCTCTCTTTACACACATATATAAGTAATTGATTAATGAGTTTAATAACATATTATTTAATAAATTAGTTGAGTAAAATGAATGACATGTATTGAGATTGAATAATGAGTTGAAAATTCAATATTATTATTTGTATATTTAATACCTACAATATCAATATATATAATATAGGTATTTTTTGTAGTTGAGATATGCCATTTTGGGAGTAAGTCTTTTTTTGGGTATTTTGGTGCTTCATTTTGCATATTTCCATCTTAAGTAAAAATGGATCTTAAGTAAAAATGGATGCAATGATATTTAATTTGCCGTAATGCATGATTTGATTATTTTACAATTATTTTTGTTGTCTTATTTGTAAATTCTTTTTAATTTTATTTCTTGATTTCTTTTTCGTAATCTAATTTGAATAATTAGTATATTGATTATACAACTTCTAATTTTTCTTTTAAGGAATTTGGTAGATGTATATTTTAATATAACAAAAAATAATATGTGTTTTTTTTTTTTTTTTTGCAAATAGATGACTATTGGTTATGCCAAGGATATACATTTTTCTTTCATGATTTTATGAGTAAAAACAATTATTAATGTGAATATTTTATAATTTTATGTTAGTATTTTGGGATTTTTTTTATTGGTCATTGTTGGTCTACGTCAATGACTTGATCTTTTTGTCATAGTTAAAATTAAATATTTATTTTGGATATATATTTGTTCTTCAATTAATTTTTAGATGTGGTTATTAATTGATTAATTATGTCATTTTGCTCTCTATTTAGAATTGTATTGTTTTAATTTTCATTCTGGCTTTTTATAACTATATTTTAAACTGTATATATGTATTTATATTATGAGAAATAAGAGACTTTGATTATAATTCAAATTTTTTTTATAGTTATTTATTTTAATTATGAAAGTAACAATCATTATTTATTAAATAAATATAATAAATAAATATTAGTGTCCAAATATTATTTTTTGTGACATGATATTTATGTCTAAAAGAATATTACTACAATAATGATACATAATTTATATTTTATTCCATAAATACCAAATGGGTTTAGTAATAAAATTCATTACGTTTTAGTCGTTCAAATTGGAGACAGTAATTGTACCACTATTTTAGTGACCAAAACTTTATAACTAATTATAAAGCTCTTTAGTAGGAACAAATAGATAGTTTGTGACTAACTTTATATTATTAATTTAAAGCACATTAGTGACCAATGATAATATATTTATTACCACATTTTTATTGCTAAAAACATATTATAAGTTACCATTTCCTCACCAATACTACATAATTATATTGATTTTAAATAGATTTAGTAACCATAATTTTTACTTTAAGTAATTGAAAAATTGGTCGCCAATTATGATAACAAACAGCAACAACATTAGTGGTCACTAATATTTTGGATAATTAGTAACCAATATTTTTACTGATAACTGATTATCTTTAGAGACCAACTTTAAGTGTCTAATTATATTGCTTTAAGTGATGAAAAAAAAAATGCACACTAATTGTGATAACAAACAGCAACAATGTTTGTGATCACTAATGTTCTGAACAATTAGTAACAAATATTTTAAGTGGTCACTCATTATCTTTAGAGACCAAATTTAAGTATCACATGGTATTGCTTTAAGTGATAGAAAAAATGGCCACTAATTGTGATAGCAAACAGTAACGATATTTGTGGTCGCTAATGTTTTGGATAATTAGTAACCAATATTTTTAGTGGTCACTCGTTATCTTTAGAGACCAAATCTAAATATTGAAAAGTATTACTTTAAGTGATGGCAAAATTGGTCACTAATCGTGATAACAAATAACAACGATATTTATGGTCACTAATATTCCAGATAATTAGTAACCAATATTTGTAGTAGTCACTGATTATCTTTAAATACCAACTTTTAGTGTCGAAAGATATTGCTTTAAGTGATGGCAAAAATGGTGACTAATCGTGATAACAAATAGCAATTATATTTGTGATTACTAATGTTCTGGATAATTAGTAACCAATATTTTTATTGATTACTGATTATCTTTAGATACCAACTTTAAGTGTCAAAAGATATTGCTTTAAGAAATGACAAAAATGGTCACTAATCATGATAACAAATAGTAATGATATTTTTTATTACTAATGTTCTGGATAATTAGTAACCAATATTTTTAGTTGTCACTAATTATCGTTAGATACCAACTTTAAGTGTCGAATGACTATGACAATATTATTTGTCACTAATATGAATTAGTTACGACAATTTCCTTTTCTGTGACCATGTAATTTCTTGTAGTGTATATATCTCCTTTCCAAACTTCGAAATTTATAATACTTACAAAAAAAAAAATCTATTAGGTAATGCTCATTAGGCTCATAAGCGCATGACCAATTCTTGTAGTCATTCGTGATATTTGGATATCTCCTAATAAGAATTTTAAATTATAAAATACATGCTTAATCTGGGTATAAGGGCGTGGATTTGAGTTGTTGAACCCGAATTGTTGAAATTTAATTAAAAAAAAAAAAATAACAACATTATCAATAATTCATCAACAACTCTCCCAAAATCTTAACTTCGTCATTAATAACATAGACTATGTAAAACATTCTCTCTCTTCTTTCTCTAGAGCTTTCTATTGAAAGTTCGAGAGAATGGATGTAGGAGTTGACTCCACGACTAGTACGTGATTGCTCCACCGTTAATGGTGATTTTTGGTTTTTTTTTCTTCCATTTTTCTTCTCGATTATCAGTAGCTTTCTATCCTTTATTTCCCTCTTAATTGAGGTTCTGAAGTTTGTTTGGGTGTGTTGTTCTAGCTGGCTTGATGGATCTAGAGGAGATTGCTAGGCTTTGTAATAAGCTTTCTCTAGCTGAGGAGAGAGTTCTTGAGGTGCATATTGACCCTAAGCTTCATGAGTTAGGGATGTGAAATGTGTCTATCAGCTTGGTTGGGAAAATTATTTCCAATAAGGAGGTGAATAGAGAGGCCTTCAAAGCAATGATTGCTAAGATCTGGGGAACTATGAATGAGGTGGGCATGGAATCGATTGTAGTAAACACTTTCTTTTTTTGGTTCAAATGTGCTTGGGATGGGAAAAGGGTTTTAGAAGGAGGTTCATGGTGCTTCGACAAACAATTGATTGTTCTTCAGGAAATGATGGAATGGGTAATCTTCCTTTAGCTTGGTTGAATAAGGAGGTTGGTGTCTATATGGGGGGTATGATTGGTACAATTAAATAGATTGATACGGGAGAGAATGAGCAATGTCTAGGGAGTTTTATCAGAACCCATGTAATGATCGATGCTACTAAACCTTTGATGAGGAGCCATATAGTGAGAATAGAGGATGAAGATGAGGTGTGCTATGTGGTAGTTTACTATGAAAGGTTGCCAAACTTCTATTACTTTTGTCGTAGGATAGGTCACCTTTTGAGAGAGTGTTATTCTAATGGTAGGAGGTGCTTGATGGTTCTGATTTGAAGTTTGGTTCATGGCTTAAAGCTCCAGTTATGGTTTGAATGAAGGAAGGGGGGCAGCAATGATAGATCTAAAAGGAAAAAAGATTCAGAGAGATACGGGTTTAGTCATAAATCTAAGTGTACTGGTGGTGATGTGTCTGGGGGATGGGTGTGAGTAAAGAGCTTTTGAGGCATGGACTATTTTTGGGGTAAACAAGCCTGGTGAAAAGGATCTGGCTGTGAAAGTGGTGGATATAGAGAAACAATTGATTAACAGCGGGGAAACAAAAGTGGGATTAGGTGGGTGTGAACTCTTCTTGAAAAAAGATATTAGATCGAGAAGTGATAAAGAGGGTACATGAGGTGTCATCTTAGGGAATAAAACAATTATAGACAATAATTCAGCTGAGAGTGGTTTGGGGAATTGCAGGTCTCTCGACACAGGAAGAAAGGGGTTGAAGCAAGTTCTGGGAAGCTTTCTTCAATTCAAAATAAGGGCAAATAGGAAGATTATGGTAAGGTTTGTAGTGCAAAACAACATATGTGGAAGAGATTGACTAGGGAAAGGTTTGCGAATGAATGAAGTGAGATTTCAGTTGGAGGATATAAGAGGTAGCTGGGTTATGAGCATGAAGAAGGCTAGGAACCAAAGAAAAGTAAGAAAGAAATTTTCAACTATAATGTATCATGGTGGCTGGTTTCCATCACCGCCGGCAGCCATGAAACTCTTATGTTGGAATGTCCGGGAGTCAGGAAACCATCGGACATTCACATCCTTACGTAGTCTCTTATGCAAGGAAGACCCAGTTTTGATTTTTTTTTTTTTTTTTTTTTATGAGAATCAGGATTAGATGTAAGTAGAGTTATTAATATTCTATTGAGTTTAGCTTTGATGGTAGTTTTAGGGTTGACAGAGATGGTTTAGGAGGGGGATTAATGCTTCTAGAGAAGGGTAACTTGGAGATCTTGGTTCAATCTTTTTTTAAGAATCATATAGACTCTGTGGTTAAGGATGAGAAGAGATCTCACTAGAGGTTCACTGGATTTTATAGTGATCCGAGACAAGCTTCTAGAAATCATTCATGGTTGTTGCTTAGTAGTTAAGTGGTTTGGGTTCTTTACCTTAAATAGTAGGGGGAGATTTTAATGAAGTTTTAAGATATGAGGAAAAGGTGGGAGGTCGGTATAGAAGTCATACAGCTATGACATCTTTTAGGGATACAATTGATTAATGTAGACTCATTGTTATAGGTTTTAAGGGTTACACGATTACTTATAGCAATAGACAGGTTGGGGGGAATTTGATTCAGGAGATACTGAATAAGGCTCTTTGCAGTATGAATTAGAGACAGCTCTTTCCTAATGCTGCGATTAAGCATCTGGATTGTGCTGGCTTAGATAATAAACCACTTTTGATTAAAGATGTTTATAGAAGAGGCCGAGATAAAAAGAATTCATCTTGGGGTTTCAGATTCCATTTTGAGGAGACTTGGGCTTAGAATGCTGATTGTAGAGATGTGGTTGAGAAGGCTTGGAATAGCTGTCAGGATGTTAGAGTGATTCCTAATCTTATTGGTGATGTTGCTTTGGTGACTTCATCATTGCAATCCTAGAATCAGCAGAAGAAAAGGTTGCTTAATCGAGAGTTATATGATCTTCAATTACAGTTGTAGGAAAAATTTAATGAGGTTAAGGGTCACTGTACTGATTGGGACAGGGCGAGGGAGATTGAATGGAAATTTGATAAAGTTTTAGAAAAGAAAGATGAGTATTAAGCCAGCAATCTAGGGCTTTATGGCTGCAAGAGAGTGACAAAAATACCAAGTTTTTTCATTCCAAGGCAACCTTGAAAAGAAAGAGAAACAGGATTATTGGGCTAATGGATAAGAGTAGGGTTTGAAGGAAAAATAGTGATGATATTGAAAAGCTAGTGGAGGATTTTTACTGCAGTTTGTTTGAGTCATCAGCTCCATTAGAGGTAGTCTTAGGGAAAGTTTTGGATTCTGTAAATTGCAAGATAACTACTAACATGAATAATGTACTATTTGCCAATTTTACTATGAAAGAAGTGCAGGCAGCTTTAAAAAGTTTAGTCCCTTTAAAAGCCCCATCCTATATGGGCTTCCAACAGCTTTTTACCAAAGGTTTTGGGATGTAGTAGGGGATAAAGTGGGTAAATCGATGTTGGCAGTCCTAAATGATGGGGCTCCTATAGACTTAATTGGGGAGGCTTTGGTGGTTTTGATCCTTAAAGTGAAAATGCCTATTAAAGTAAGGGATTTTAGGCCAATAAGTGTGTGCAATGTCACATACAAGCTTATTGCTAAGATGTCAGCTATTAGAATGAGAGGCATCCTAGATAGAATAATTTCACATAACCAAAGTGCATTTGTCCCTGGGCGATTGATAACAGATAATGGGATTGTTGGATTTGAATGTTTGCATTCTTTGAGAAATAGAAAACTGGGTAAAGTTGGCCAAATTGCAGTTAAAATTGACATGAATAAAGTCTAAAATATGGTGGAGTGGAGTTTTATTAGTGATATGATAAGTAAGATGGGTTTTGATAGTGCTTGGATCAATAAAATAATGAAGTGTGTGCAGTCAGCCTCCTATTCCTTTTTGCTTAATGGTGAGGTCAAAGGGAATGTGATTTTGAAAAGAGAGCTGAGACAAGGGTGTCCCCTTTCCCCTTTCTTGTTCTTATTGTGTGCAGAAGGTTCGTTAGCTCTTTTGTCTCAAGCTAAGAGGGATGGTTGTTTGCATGAGATTAGAGTTGCTAGATCAACCCCATCTATTTCTCATTTACTGTTTGCAGACGATAGTCTAATTTTGGCTAAGGCCACTGGTGTATAATGTAGATTAATTAAAGGGATTTTGAAACTTTATGAGGAGGCATCGAGGCAATCAGTGAATTTTGATTAATCAGCTCTAACTTTTAGTCCCAACACTTCGGTAGCCATTAGAGGTGAGATCATGGATCTTTTTAATATTGATGTTGTCTCTTGCCAGGACATGTATCTTGAGCTTCCTTCGATGATTAGTAGGAACAAGAGACAGATCTTTAATTCTATCAAGGATAAGGTTAGGCAGAAGCTGACAGGGTGAAGGCACAAGTTGTTTTCAGCTAGAGGAATAGAGATTTTGATCAAGGTAGTGGCACAAGCTACGCCAACGTATGCCATAGGATGCTTTAAGATCCCAGTTTCTTTGACTAATGGGGCTTTAATGATAAGAAAAAGAAAGCTCACTCGATTGCCTGGTCTAATATGTGCAGCCTAAAAGAAGATGTAAGGATGGGTTTTAGAGTTATTGAGGCTTTCAACTAGGCCTTGTTAGCTAAGCAGGGCTAGAATTGGTGACTAACCTTCAATCTCTCATGGCTAGAGTCTTAAAAGTCAAGTATTTTCCTCGATCCTCTTTCCTTAATTGTGTGATTAGTTGTAGACCCACTTTTGTGTGGATAAGCATATTTTTAGGAAGGAAAATTTTGTTGAAAGAGGTAAGATGGAGAATTAGATATGATAAAAGTGTGCTTATGTATGAGGATAATTGATTGCCTGGAGATTCTGCTTTGATAGCTCCATCTCTTGGGGTGTTAACTGAAGATATGAGGGTGTTTGGCCTGATTGCTGAGCCCGGGGTCTGGTCTGAAAAGCTGGTAAGACAATATTTCACTAGGGATGAAGCTGATATTATTTTGGATATTCCTTTAAGCTCTATCCCTATGGAGAATTCATTATTATGGCATTTTGATAAGAGAAAGAATTCTCTATTAGGAGTGCTTATAAAGTAGCTTTAAAGCTAAAAAATAGGAATATGGCTTTCTTGTTCTAAGGGTCCAGCTCCTTTTTAGAAATTTTTGTGGAATTTAAAATTACCTAGCAATATAGAATTTTTTGCTGGAAGACCTATAATGGGATTCTGCCAACTATGGCTTTTCTGCATAAGAAGGGTATTGTGGGTTCTTCAGCTTATCCTCTGTGCTTGAAGGATTCTAAATATATTGAACATATGGTGTGGGGGTGTAAGAGAGTAAGGGATTGGGGGTTGGAATGTCCTTTCTATTTTCAGCTGAATGAGTTGAAGGTGATGGATTTTTAGGATAGGGTATCTTAGGTTCTTACAGCTGGTGTTGAAGATTTTTCTCTCCAATTTTTGATAATGTCCTGGCTTGTTTGGAGTTATAGGAATCTGTCAATTCATGGGAATTCTAGACCTGTTAGCGATAGTTGTGGCAGAGAGCTGGTTTTTCTTCTGCAGGATTTCAAAGCCGCTGGTGCTAGGAGAGGCTCTCAATGCTAGAAGCTGAGTCAGAGTGGTAGTTGGGTTCCTCCTATTGGTGCTGGTTTCAAATTGAATGTAGATGCTTCTGTGGATATTTCTGGAGGTAGATTTGGGAATTGTGTGATTATGAGAAATGCAGAAGGGGTGCCTTACCTTACTGCTGCTATCCTGAGTTCTGGTAGTGTGGAGGTGAAGATTGCTAAAGCTAAGGCGTTGGAGGAGGGAATCAAGCTTGCTGTTACTCATGATATTCTTCCTTTAGTAATAGATTCTGATGCTTCTAATGTTGTATCTTTTTGCAATAATTCTATTAGATCTAGAGCTGAGGTTGACAATGTCATCCAGGATGTCAAACAATTATGTGCTGGTTTTGGTTTGGGTTTTATTTCCTTTGTGTCACGATGTTGTAACAATGTGGCTCATGCTATAGCCAAAAACGTCTTGTCAGTTCTGTTGTTTGGGAATTCTCATACCCTTCCTGGCTCTCTGAGTTAGTTACGGGTGATGTCCCCGGTTGTGTTGGCCCTTAGTTGTTCTTTTATAATATTTTTCTTTTTTCAAAATAAAAAAAAGGAGGAATTATAATAAAGTACTCTGGCGTTTGACCATATTACAATGAAATTATGAGTTTAACCTTAATTACACATTAGTACCTTTGATTAACTGATTGATCGTTAGAATTGACGGCCAACCAATAGTTAAAAGGATAATATGATCATTTTCACCTTAATTTTTTAAAAAATAAAAAACAATTGTTAAAAATTATGAAAAGATTAAATAAATCTCCACGGTCCAGCAAGATTGATGAACAATAAAAATTATATTGATAAAAAAATTTAAAAAAAATTAAAATTAAAATAAATAAATAAAATTTGTGTTCTTGGTGATAGAGATCCATAACACAAATTGTGAAAAGTTTAAATGAATCTCTACCGTCAATCATAATGGACGGTGGAGATCCAACATGGATCTCCACCAAGAACACAACAAAAAAAAATTGCAAATATGCTCCATCAATAGAAGCAAATCTACTCACATTGATGGAGCAGCTCCATCGCATAACTGCCATTGGTTCACCATTTATATTAAAGATAAAACCCAAAATGATTTCTCAAGAAAGAAGTAAAAAACCTAGGCGGTGATTCCTGGGTTGTGTGGATAAGGATATTGATACAGCTTGAATAATCAGAGAGCGTTTGCTTTCAGTCCAAGTATTCCTTTTTTTTTTTCCATCAATTTATTGGTGCCACAGGTAAAGCTTATCCATTTTTTTTTAAAATGTGCACATTAATCTCTAATCTAACAACTAGTCAGGCACTGCCCCTGGCCATTAGAGTTTCTTCGCAGCCCACCAGATTCTTTAAACATCTCCACTCAAAATCTCAATATTTGCCAACTGGGTCTCATCCAAAACCTCCACTAAACCCTATTTGTATTAACTTCTCCAAGAGTGTTCATACACTTGATAAAAAGGTTCGGCTTTTTGAAACCTACAAAATTCTCAAATGGGTTTTGTTTCAAGTTAATGGAGATGAGCGATTTACCAAAACCGACAAGTTGGTGCTATGCGTTTAGGATGAAAAATGATATTAACAATGGTGCTTCGATTAGAGCTAGGAGTTTTTCCAACTTGAACGCGTTGAGAGTTGGTGAAAGAAGACGTGATTCAAACGCTGGAAAATCATTTTCTTTGTTAAAATCAAATAAAGCTAAGGAATCAAGAGGGTTGGGCAAAGTGAAAAGCACCAAGACTCAGCAGACACAAATTGTAAGATGGAGCAGATCTTTAGATTATTTATTTATTTTGTCGTGTTCTTGGTGTTCTTGGTGGAGTCCATCATAATTGATGTGTAGGTTAAAAAGAAAACGTATGCAATGGAGGTTTTAAAAAAAAAAATTTCTTTTTACTTTTGAAAACAATTTCCAAGAAGCGATTTATTCATATGCGATTTCGAATGATTTAATACCTTTGTTTCGATCTTGATTGTTTGATCCCTTTTGTTACCATCAAATCTTTCGAGCTATGACCCGCGGTCTGACAATGTGTGTGTGGACACGTCACAGATATAGAGATGGAGGAGAAAAAGACAAGCAAAGAAGACAACACCTTGTTCTTCTATGGCCAGCCGCACCCTACAAGAAAGCAAGAAGAAAATAAAAAATAAAAATAAATAAATAAACTTTTTTCTTTTCTTTTCTTTGTGTTGGCCTAGCTACTCTAGGTTTTTTGCCTAGGGTTTAGTTTTCACTTGTTTGTTTTTTCTGATATAATAACTCTTTTACATCAGTGTCTAAGGTTTAGGTTTGACCAGGTCAAATAGGATTCTTAATCCTCTTTAATTTGGTCACCACTAAAATTTGAATTCTTGACCTCTAGGGATAATTAAATAATCTTATTATTTAATCACTTCCTTTTATTTTGTCAAGTTCGATATTGCAACATCCTATTTAATAATTAAATTATTAATCTTTATTTAATTATTAAATCATTAATTAAATAATCATATTATTTAATCAGTTCTCTTTAATTAAAATGTATTACTTTCGTAATACTATTAATTGAACTATCCAATTAATTTACCGTGAACCTTGTTACCAACAACCTTAAAAGCTAGTAAGGAGACCTAATGGACCTACAGTTTTGAGCTCCAATAATACTTAGAAATATTAATTAAAAGTCTTTAATTAATATTGCATAATTATTAACCTCGGAGTTATTCCACTAAAAACCCGAGGCTGAAATCTTAAAACTACAGATGTTTTACACAGTTTGAAATCTCAATGTCCATTGATATAGCTAATTACATATGGTGTGATCCTCCACAAGTAGTTCATAGCTAGAGTTGGGTCATAATGTCTGTTATACTCCTCTAGTTATATCTTTTCCTTTAAGCACCGTTGATTATCTAATGAACAATTAAATCATATCTTCTTTACTGAAGAAGGAGAGCACTCATAATTGTTCAAGTCCCGAATCAACTCTTAAGGGAACTACTCATCTACTTTAGTCAAGAATGAATGGATTCCGATATTATGTTCAGACATTCTCAACCACAAGCCAAACCGCAACTCCAAAATATGAAAGTATTGATCGAGAAATTACATTTGATTTCACTCATGGTAAATTAAAAGCCACGATCTAACCTGAAGGAGTCGATAAGACACTTAGAATTAAGATCACCCATAAATAACCATCATATGTCGATATATATGAATCTCATCTACTAAACGGATCTTAGTGAGAGATTCATATAAATCGTGACCTAGTCTTATATGATCTCATCATATAAGATGTCTTCATTCTCATATCAACTACATGAGTGGTCTAGGATAAGACCATTGTATATTACAGACTGCACCGCGGCAGTAGATCAACTGCAAACTAAATATCCAGCTTTGTTTACTCTCTACGAACTCTTTAAATTGCAAGTCTCAAAATGAATCTTCTTGTATATGACTCTCATATACTCAGATTGAGATTACATTTTGCAATCTTGGATGTTACACTCATACTATACAAACGTATGAACTTAAATAAACTACTTTTATTTGAATGAATAATAACTACTTTGATTGATGTTTAATCTCATTTACAATTACAAGTCTTTAGGGAATAAACCCCAACAATCTCGTACTTTAACTAAAGTAGGTGATACATGTCTCGTAAACTTAGACCCAATAGGTGACCTTGAAACACTTTAGCCGTTAAGGTCTATGTAAATAGATCAGCTAGGTTATCCTCCGACGCGATCTTTGTCTCGATCACGTCTCCTCTCTACACTATCTCTCTGATGAGATGATATTTTCTCTCTATATGCTTCCCTCTTTTATGGCTTCTTGGTTCCTTAGAATTAGCCACAGCGCCACTATTATAACAATAAAGTGTCATGGGCTTATCCAGATCTGGAATCACTTCCAGATCATTTAAGAACTTGTGGAGCCATACAGTCTCTTTAGCACTTCACAAGCCGCTACATACTCGGCTTCCATGGTGGAATCGGTAATACAACCTTGTTTGATACCCCTCCATACTATGGCTCCACCACTAAGGGTGAATATTGATCCAGACATGGATTTTTTAGAATCCTTGTATAACTGAAAATCATAATATGTATATCCTAACGGGATCAAATCATGTGCGGAATATACTAGCATATAATTCCTTGTTGTCCAAAGATACTTGAGAATAGTCTTTACAAGAACCCAACGATCTAATCCTGGGTTGGACTGATATCTGCTGGCTATTCCCACTGCGAAACAGATGTCGAGTCTCGTGCATAGCATAGCATACATAAGACTACATACTGCTGACGTATAGGGAATATATCTTATGTCTTCAATTTCTTGAGGTGTCTTATGACACTGTTCATTAGACAAATAAACTTCATGTATAGAAGGTAAATTACCTTTCTTAGAGTTCTCCATCGAAAATCACACAAGTACATTGTCGATGTACGATGCTTGAGACAATGCTAACAGTTTGTTCTTGCAATCCCTTATTAATTGGATCCTTAGAACATAACTTGCATCTCCCAAATCTTTCATTTGAAATGGTTAGCGAGCCAACCATTTACTTCTAATAACGTTCATACGTCATTCCCAATTAGTAAGATGTCATCAACGTAAAGAACTAAGAATAGTACCTTATTGCCAACAAAGCGCTTGTATACACAAGGTTCATTAACGTTTTGCTTAAAGCCATAAGTTTTGTATAATACACCCTCCCGATAGATTGTACTGTACACATACAGATATTGTAATATATTTTTCCAGAATGGATTGTACAGTAATGTAATAGAATTTATTGGATGGATCCGAAAGTTTTCAAAAAGGGTTAATTCCAGATGATTAATAAGGTTCCATAAAGTATATAAGAAATTTAAATTATAAGTTTTGGAGAACATAGTAAAGATTTCTATAAATTGGAGTATGAAGAATAATTATTGGAAGTCAAAATATATTTTTACGATATGAGGTTGTGATTTAATTAATTGATGGAAAAGTAAGTTGAAATAGATTTTATGGAAAAGAGTTAGTGGATTGTTATGGATTAATTTGTAAGTTATAATATTGTGGATCAAATTCATATGATTAGTTTTTAAGTTGTGGTCACATTTTGATTTTAAAAGATTTAGGGGCAAGTAACAAATACAAGAACTCATGTAGGTATGACAAGTGGCAAATTCCCATCCATGAAACAAGTCAAACAACAAAACAAATAAAAAGAAAGCAGCTGTGAGACAAGAACAAAAAGAGAGGCAAAATCGTGCATAGGCAAAGAAAGAAAAGAAGAAAGAAAAGAAAAAGAGAGAATAGAAGGGAGAGAGAGCTGTCAACCGAGAGAAGAAGAAGGAAGAAAAAAAAAAAAAAAGAGAAATAAAGAAGATGAATTTCGGCCAGCAAGGAGGAGAAGAGGAGAAAATAGAGAAAAAGAATTTGATCCTCAATTGGTGACATCAAAATCAGGTTAGTATTGATGATATTCCTTGGGTTTTAGAACTAGTAATTAGTATTTGAACAAATTGAGATTTTGCTTGTACTCCAAAAGTGTTGTTAGTATATAAATTGTTATGGGTTTTCACTAATGGAGTTATATGAAGAAATTTCATGGTTGAAATGAAATTGGGACAGTACATAAATTATGGGTAATTAATTGATTTAAGGATTGATATTGTTCTTATTCCAAAATTGAATAAAAGATTGTATTTGATTGATTTTAGGGACTCAATTATGGAGAAATATAATTATTGGAATTGTTATGAACCTAGAATAAATATGTATAAGTGCTGAAAATATTGTTAGAGTAAATTCGATTTGATTTTGAATAAGGTATTCTGAGTTTAAGTTAAAAATAAATATATGCGGATACAGAACTTTGAGGTGAGTGTCGAATTGGAAATTTATGTGGTTATGGGACTGTCCATAATTACCACATATCTTGGTATTTTAGATTTATATTGAGTTAGTATTAAATTAGAAATTTAATTGGAGTTGATTAGAATGAAAATCAAGAAAATTAGTAAGTTAAAGAATTGAGGATTTGATGATGTTGAGTTTAAATTGTTAAATTGAGATATTAATCGAGTAATTTGAGTGTTTTTGAGTTAATTGATAGTGTGAATTTAGAATCGTTAAGTAAGAAATCAAAATGATTCTCAAATTAGTAACTTATATTATGAGTTTTGTTATAATGTTGTGTTTGGAGTGAAATTGAATCACTAATTTTGGAAATTTTTTAATAGAAATTGAAATTGAAGCTATAATTAGTTTAATTGTGTTTTATGAAGTTGAATTTGATGTTGTTAAGTGAAAGAAGTTTATTTATGTGAAATTAATAAAGATTAGAATGAGCATTTGTGTAGAAATCAAATGTTACTATTGTAGAGATTTCAACTGATGAGCTATTAAGTATTAGATATTGTATTTGTATGAATTGATACAAATTGGTGTTTAGAAATCTAAGAAAATGTATTAGATTATGATGTATGAGGTTCAATTTAAGAGAAATTGAATGATTGAAGATATATAATTATAGAGACATGATTTTTAGCGAATTAAACGTAATCGATTCTATTAGAATAGAAGAAATTGAAAAATAAAGTGTTAAACGTGTTAATAGAGTTGTTGTATTAGTTGTTGCATTCATATGAATGATTTATTTGAAAATATATTACGTTAGGGAGAAATCTCCGTAGTATGGGAGAAAAAGAAACGTTATGGAAAGGCAAGAAATGCAATGAGACGAAGGAACCAGAGCGTCAAGCTTAGAGGAAAACCAGAAACCAGTGAGTATAAAATTATTTTAAAGCAAAGTATATTTTATTTTAATAATGTGTTTTATCTAAAGTGTAGCAAGCTAATATCTTTATTTGAGTTAGTGCAAAATCAGATTTTCAGTTGAATTACATTTAGTATATTTTCTTTGAGTTTGATTAGTATTTTGTGATTTTGTATATAATGGTTTATTTAAATGTGTTTTTAATTAAAATATTATATATCTCAGAAATTTAGAATAGTTATTTAATAAATATATTATATATATATATATATATATATATATATATATATATATATTCTCCATGGTTTTTGATTAAAAGCTAGTGTTCAAAATAAAGAAAACAGTTTTCAAACCAATGGATTACCCTTCAGATTCAAATCAGATCAGATCAGTTATCAGCAGTTAGACCCGGCCGGTACATCACAATTGTGTATGGCAAGTTAAGGGGGGACAGTCCGCTAACTCCAGGGGGGTTGAGTCTGTCGAGTCTGTTAGTCGCCCACACATTGGGGTGTTGTCTCGCTATTTGCATGCGACGCAGTGCACATAGACAATGAGATGTCTTTTATCAGATGTCACGTTGAGCGCATCAGTTAGTCGCCTTGTGACTTATATCAGATGTCACAATGGACGGCGCAGTTAGTCGCCCTGTGACCCGCTCATATGGTACGGCGCAGTTAGTCGACCTATGAGTTCAGCTCAACTTAGGGGTTCATTGGGAGTTTTCAGATACAGAAATCAAGCCAGAAATATTTTCAGATTATCAGTACAGAATATTAAATTAAGAGTTTTATGCGTTAAGCTTGGCTAGCTTTTCAGAAAAACAGATTTAATTACAGTATTCAGAAAGCAAATTTATTACTGATTTCAGTACAGTATTCAGAAAGCAGAAAAAACAGATTTAAGTACAGTATTCAGAAAGCAGATTTATTACTGATTTTAGTACAGTATTCAGAAAGCAGATTTATTAATAATTTCAGTACAGTATTCAGAAAACAGATGATTACAGATTTCAGTACATTAATTTCAAGAGATAGATCCTGACAAAATAAGTTTTCAGAAAGTTTATTATCAGAAAAATATTTCATCAGAAGAGTATTATCAGAAAACTATATTATTATTAGAAAAGTTTTATGAAAGAAGTTTATCATAAAAGTATTTTCAGTAAAGTATATTCTTTTAGCTTTCTAGTTTTCAGAAAAGATATAGTTTCAGCTTTTCAGTTTTTAGTAAAAGTATATGTATATATATTCTTAGTTTTCCAGTTTTCTGGAATTCGATTTCAGAATAGTTTTATATATAAATTTCAGAACAGTTTCCAGAAAATAGATTTCAGTATAGTTTTATGAGAGCTTTTAAGATATATATTTCAGATTAGTTTTTATAAAAGAGATTTCAGTACAGCTTTTATTGGAAACAGATTATTAGTTATTTCAGTATAGATTTCAGAAAATAAGATTCTATCCTTTTCAGTAAAGTTTTTCGGGTGGTTAATTAAGAAATGTTAGAATTGTTTAGTAAAATGATAACACTCACTGAGCTCGTTTAGCTCATTATAGTTTTTATATTTTATAAACCAACCTCCCCAGGTACAGGTACAGGTACAGGTGCAAGCATTGCAGGGACTTCGAAGACCAACGGGACCAGTCAGAGGATGCTGTGATTGTTTTATGAGCATATGAAATGTTTTAGTTGTTAAAGTTTGTATTTTGATATTGTTTTTAAGTATATATGTATTTATTTAAGGATTTGATTTATTTATCTTTGATAACTATTTATTCTAATATTTAAACTGTTTGAGTTATGATTATTGAGATGGACCAAAGGTGTACAGTAGTTGAGATTTGAAAAATTATAGAAGTGTTCAAGTTTTTATGCAGGTCTCCAAGATTTGGTAATTTCAGAAAAACAGAGGAGACGCTGCCAAAATTTTTATAAAATAGTTTTGTACAAAAAAAAAAATTCTACTTAGATTTCCAGTTAAAATAAACGGCTTAATTTCACAGGAGCCTTTCAGCGAGGCAAACCTCGACTGGGAAGCTACCATGGAGTGCCGGCAGGCTACCTCATGAGAGATAGCAGGTTAGGGGCCTGTCATTTTGATATTAGTATTAAACTTTATAATCCAAGATCTAGATGTTTGCTTAAGTCTATAAATGGACCTTTGCGATCTGGAAACCTTTTGCTCTTGATCTTGGGATATGAATCTTTCTAGTTGCATCATGTAGATGCTTTCATCAAAGTTGTCATTCAAGAATGCAGTATTGACGTCCATTTGTTATATTTCATAATAGAAATAGGCAGTTATGGATAAGAGTATCCTAATAGACCATAGCTACTGGCAAGAAGTGCTCTTCATAATCGACCCCTTCTTTTTGGGTATACCCTTTGTCACTAGTCTTGCCTTGAAGGTCTCTACCTTCCTATCTACTCTTCTCTTTCTCTTGTAGATCCACTTACACCCTATGGGTTTTATCCCATCAGGTAAGTCTACAAATTTTCAGACCGAGTTGGAGTACATGGACTCCATCTCGAGATTCATGGCTTTTTGTCATTCCTCTTTGTCAGAATCTTCCATTGCATGTCTAAATGACAATGGGTTATCCACACTATTATCAAAAATGACACCCTGTGCCTCTCCAATACCTAAACAGCATTCAGGTTGTCGTACAACCCTCTCATTACATCTAGGTGGTAGTGTATCCTGACTAGTAATTGTCTGACTATTAGACGTGGATGGAACAATAATCTTGTTAACAACTTTTGTTGACTGAGCATTGGTCAAACCTGGTTTTAGCTCTTTTAATATGATCTTCGATCGAGGTTTATGATTACTCATATAATCCTCTTCAAGAAACGTTGAATTTGTCGATACAAACACTTTGTTTTCTTAAGGATTATAAAAAGAATCCACCTCTAGCTTCCCGAGGGTATCCTACAAATAAGCATACATGTGAACTAAGTTCTAGTTTTCCATTTTATTCTTCAATACATGTACTGGACATCCTCAAATGTGAAAATATCATAAACTAACTTTACGACCATTCCACACTCTTGAGGAGTCTTAGGAACAGACTTTGATAGAACTAAGTTTAAGATTTATGCTGTTGTTTGCAGTGCATATCCCCAGAAGGAATATGGTAATGATGAAAAGCTAATCATAGATCTCACCATTTCTATCAGGGTCATGTTTCTCTTTTCCTCAACACCATTCTGCTATGGTGTTCCTGGAGATGTAAGTTGAGATACTATTCATGCTCAACCATATAGCCTTCACACTCTTGGTCAAGGTACTCACCTCCACAATCTGATCGTAGAGCTTTGATTTTTTTGTCTAATTGGTTTTCAACTTCAGCTCGAAATTTTTTGAACATTTTAAATGTTTCCGAACTTATGTTGCATTAGATAAACATATATGTATCTTGAGTAATCATCAATAAATGTAACGTAGTACTCATAACCACCTATAGCTCTAACACTCATTGGTCCGTAGATGTCTGAGTGTATAAGTTCTAATGGTTGTGTGGCTCTAATCCCTTTTTCCATTAAAAGGTCTCTTGGTCATTTTACCTTCTAGACAAGATTTGCAGACAGGTAAAGTGTCAATCTTTAAGTCAATTAAAGGTCCGTCTTTTACTAGTCTATCTATTCTGTCAAGGTTAATATGGCCAAGCCTTAGATGACATAGATACGTTTCATTTTCTTAAGAAACTTTCTGTCGTTTTATTTTAGGTTTTTCAACCTTAAACATTTCAATGTTAAGCAGTGTTGTATGAAGTCTGACTTCTCCCACTATTCCTATTGAAATGACATCCCTAGTTCCAACGCGCATTGTGAAAGACCTTTCCTCCTACTCTGTCCAATAATCAGTCCAATATAAAGAAGAATAAATATAGTTAGTGGCCCATGAATCTACTATCAAAGGTAAATAATCATCTTCCACTAAACAAGATTCAATGACAAGTAAATCTAATTTACTTTTCACTTTCTTCTCATTTGAGAGTTGTTCGAGGTACTGTGGACAGTTCCTCTTCCAATGACTAATCTCTTTACAATGGAAACATTTTTCCTTTGCTTTGTCAGTCGTGGTGCTCATTATCTTGGGCTTAGCCTTTGCTTTGCCAGTAGACCTCTTCATCTTCTTAAAACTAGAAGAAGATGGCTAAGCAACATTTGCTTCGCCGCTCTTACTTTTGATAGCTCATCCTACTGTTGGTTATAGGATCTGAAGGACATTCCTCCATAAGCACAAATTTAAGGTCTTTGCAGACCATAATCGTATTCATTTTATGTTTCCATTTAGTATAGTTATCACCGGTTAATATTTCATTTGCCAGGATTTGTAATAAAGCAGAAGATATTGCTAAAATAAACATAAATAAAATTAATAAACATTCATTTCATATAGTCATACTATGTACTTAAATTCAGCATGAAATTAAATATAATGCATCCTTAATGAACTAGAAATTTCCCTAAAATATTTACTATGCCACAACAATCCAACATACCACAAGTGCCTAGGAAGACTAGGTCAAATCCTTACATGTTAGATCGAGACATTCTCAATGGAATGATACACCAGAATAACTCTCTATTGTTATATCATTCAATCATCGTTATGTTTATTCGGGATTTTAATTAACTTGTTTAATTTAAATCAATGTAAGTGTGACTAATCATTTCAGATTTTACGAACTTAACTTGAGAGTTGCCTGGGAAGGCTAGGTCAATCCCAAAATACATTCAGAAATCCTATCCGTTAGGAAGTCAACCTTGGTATTGACTATCTTGAACATCTTTCGTTAGGAATGACGAAAGGAAAGCCATCACGAGGCCCCACTCGAGTCTCACGGTGTTGAACTAACGATGGAGACTACATGATACAATGTCATATATCCCTCTCCTACTCATATTTATTATTTAGGGTTTTTCTAAATGACATTGAGTTTTTAAACTCTATGTCTCTAGTATTTAATTTAGATTTAATGGCTAATGTAAAATCTAAATTTATTAGATCTTTATTTCGATAGTAGAATCTAATCCTATTAACATTTAATAAATTACTAATCTTTAAATTTATTATTTGATTTCTAATCTATATAAACATTCTATAAGATTAGAAATTAATATAAGTGTACCAAGTTTTAACCTATTAAAACTAACTCATATTATTTGGTCCAATTTATTGTTGAGGTTTTAATCTAATTAAACACAATAAGTTATTGTGCCTAACTAATCTAATGAATTCGATTAGTGTATTAATGAGAATTACCAAGTTTTTACTCCTAAAAACTAATCTCATTATTTGGTTCAATTATTATTAGGACTTTAATCAAATTAATCCTAATAAATCATTGAGCTTAACTAATCTGATTAATTAAACATTTTAATTAAATGATAAGTTCATTAATGAGAATTACCAAGTTTTTACTCCTAAAAACTAAACTCATTATATTGCCAATTATTTGAGTGTTTATCATTTTAATCATAATTAAAATTAAATATATAATTTATGGCAATCATACATGACATTTTATAATGCATGTGTAGGAACACCTAATCTAAATGACATTTAAATGTAGGAACATGCTTAATCATTCATCTCATAAATGAAAAACATACATGGATGACCGAGTGAATTGAGCTATCTCACTTAAACAAATCTAATTACAAAATTGATCCAAGGCATTCATTGGTCTTATTTGTAAATCTTCAACTTCAAGTCTGCCATCTTTCATATTGGGCTTTTATCAAGTCCAACTTGATTTAATTTTAAGTGACTAATCTCATGGATTAGGCCCTAAGTCCCATCACTTAAAATCAGAAAACTATGGCTATCCATGAAGCCCATCAGATTATCCATATGCATATCTCAAGTCCGCTAACACGAAAAAATTTAAGTGAAGCGAACTTGGACTCATTAGAGCCATTTACATTACTTCTATGGACTGCTAACTTTTGAACCACTGCCCACAACTTACCCTAACATGTGTCCGAGGCCCAAACGATGCCCAAAAAAAGGGTATTGGGCACGATGACATGGCTGCCAGCTGCGATAGCCTTCCCGCGCAGCCGCGCAAGACGCGTTTGGGCAGTTTTTCGAGTAATTTTTCGCTTCGATTTTCTACAATTTCTCTGGGTTAATATTCACCAATATTTTTCAGAAAATACATAGAAAAATCACTTGCAAATAATCCATAAAAACAGCCCCAAAACCTACCGCGATAGTAGCTTGCGCATAGCGCACAGCCCTGTTTTAGGTCTGCAGGACCGTCCGCTTGCAGCGGTGTGTAAGGGCAAGTCCGGTGCCTGTTTATAGTACCGTTTGCGCCGTTGTCTTCTTCTAGATCTCTTCTTTCCAACTGTTTTTGAGTCGCCTCAATCGGACACCATTTGCTATGGTTCCGCATCAGTTAATTACAGGATGTTCAAAACAGCCATTAATAGTTTCGACCATGGCAAAAAAAATAAATCGAAACCCAATTCACTATAAAATATTACGACCATCCATGTTTATATATTAATAATTACATATATAATACATACAACCTTTAGATCGTGCCTACACATGTGATAACAAATCAAAATAATCATATGTATATAATATATATCAAGAACAATAAACAAAAATACGTTATTTTTCGCATGTGAATAAAATCAAGAACACCTAGCTCTCATACCAATTGTAGATTAAAAATAAAATGTATGCAGCGAAGGTTTTAATTTTTTTTTTTTTTTTTACTTCTGAAAACACTTTTCAATAACCGATTTATTCATATGCGATTTCGAACGATTTAATACATTTGTTTCATTCTTGATTGTTTGATCCCTTTTGTTACCATCAAATCTTTCAAGCTATGACCTCCGGTCTGACAATACGTGTATGGGCACGTCATGGATACAGAGATAGAGGAGGAAAAAACAAGCGAAGAAGACAACACTTTGTTCTTTTACGGCCGGCCGCACCCTACAAGAAAGCAAGAAGAAAAAAAAAACTTTTTTATTTTCTTTTCTTTGTGTTGGCCGAACTACTCTAGGTTTTGTGCCTAGGGTTTGGTTTTCACTTGCTTGCTTTTTCTGATATAATGACTCTTTTATATCAGTCTCTAGGATTTAAGTTTGACCAAGTCAAATAGTATTCTAAATCCTATTTAATTTGGTTACCACTAGAATTTGAATTCTTGACCTCTAAGGACAATTAAATAATCTTATTATTTAATCACTCCATTTTATTTTGTCAAGTTCGATATTGCAACCTTTTACTTAACAATTAAATTAATAATTTTAAATTATTAATCTTTATTTAATTATTAAATCATTAATTAAATAATCATATTATTTAATCAATCCTCTTTAATTAAAATGTATTACTTTCGTAATACTATTAATTGAACTATCCAATTAATTTACCGTGAACCTTGTTACTAACAACCTTAAGGGCTAGTAAGGAGACCTAATGGACCTACAGTTTTGAGCTTCAATAATACGTAGAAATATTAATTAAAAGTCTTTAATTAATATTGCATAATTATTAACCTCGGAGTTATTCCACTAAAAACCCAAGACTGAACTCTCGAAATTGTAAATATTTTACATAGTCTGAAATCTCAGTGTCCATCAATATAGCTAATTACATATGGTGTGATCCTTTACATATATTTCATAGCTAAAGCTGGGTCATAATATCCGTTATACCCCTCTAGTTATATCTTTTTCTTTAAGCGTCGTTGATTCTCTAATGAATAATTAAATTCTATCTTCCTTACGGAAGAAATAGAGTGCTTATAATTGTTAAAATCTCGAATCAAGCCTTAAGGGAACTACTCATCTAATTCAGTCAAGAAAGAGTGGATTCTGATATTGTGTTCAGACAGTCTCAGCCACAAGCCAAACCGCAACTCTAAAATATGGAGATATTGATCGAGAAAATTACATTTGATCTCACTCATGGTAAATCAAAAGCCACGATCTAACCTAAAGGACTCAATAAGACACTCAGGATTAAGATCACCTATAAATAGCCATCATATGTCGATATATATGAATCTCATCTACTAAACGGATCTTGGTGAGATATTCATATAAATCGTGGCTCAGTCCTATATGACCTCATCATATAAGGTGTTTTCATTCTCATGTCAACTACATAAGTGGTCTAGGATAAAATCACTGTACATTACAGAATGGACTGCAGCAGTGGATCAACAGCAAAATAAGTACCCAGCTTTTTTTGCTCTCTACGAACTTTTTAGATTGCAAGTCTCAAAATGAATCCTCTTGTATATTACTCTAATATACTTATATTGATATTACATTTTACAATCTTGGATGTTACGCGCATATTATATAAACGTATGAACTTAATAAACTACTTTTATTTGAATGAATAATAAATACTTTTATTAATATTTAATCTCATTTACAATTACAAGTCTTTAGGTAACAAACCCCAACATGATGGACGGTGAATATTATATTGATAAAAAAAATTTAAAAAAATAAAATTAAAATAAAAAAAATAAAAAAAAATTGTGTTTTTGGTGTTCTTGGTAGCAGAGATCCAATGGAGATTCATTTAACTTTTAACAATTTTTTTTATTTTTAAAAAAAATTAAGGTGAAAATTATCTATTACCCTTTGACTATTGGTTGACCGTCAATTCTAACGGTCAACCAGTTAGTCAAATGTACTAACATGTAATTAAGGTTAAACTCGTGATTTTATTTAAACTCATGATTTTATTACAATATAACCAAATATTAGGGTATTTTATTATAATTCGCCAAAAAAACAACTCTCCAAAGTATGTCAAAACCTTTCTATAAATAAGATTTTTGATGGATCTCTAAAATTCTACAGATTTATCTGCATATATATATATATATATATATATATATATATATATATATATATAATATATATAGGCGGAACCCTTTGGGGGGGGGGGGGGGGGACCATGGCCCCCCCACAATTTTTAAAAAAAAATTGTTATGTATATTTATTCTCAAAGAAAAAAAATATTACTAAATGATAAAATAGTACTATTTAACTTAATTAAAGAATAAAAAGTTATAATATAAAATAACCTAATGTCCTAAACTCTTCATACTTCACTTTTCCTACTTTTTCAGGTTCTTCTTTCTTCTTTCATGGCCGCAGATCTGCCAAACATTACTCTATTTTTTACGATCTCGATCGCAAAAAATAAAAAAAGCTCCATGCCTCCATACTTCATCGTTGATACAATCAAGCTTCAGGCTACTATTTTTTTGTGATTCAACCAATTTCAATGTTATATTCTTCTACTTCTACATTTTCCAAGGTAATTTTATATTTTTTATATTTATTTACTTTATTTAAATATTATTTATTACTTATTAGTTATTTAATTGATTTAAACAGTATTTGTTAGTAGTATTTGTTAGTTTTATATAAGTAATTTATATAATTATATTGATCATTTCATAATTTCATTTAATAATTAGATTACTTATTTAATTTATTTAAACTGTATTTGTTAATTGTTAGCACTTAGTAGTAAGTTAGTTTTATATAAGTAATTTATATAATTATATTGATCATTTTATTTAATAATTAGATTAGTTATTTAATTTATTTAAACAATATTTATAAGTAGTTAGTTTCATTTAATAATTAAATTTATTTGAACTACAGTCTACATAATATAATTAGGGCTTATTAAAAAATTGGAAAAAAAATTAATAATTTTATAATTTTTAGTTGTAGACATATTTCTATTTTTTAACATCTTGCTGTTTTTTAATATGATATTGTGTAGCATAATTTATGTTTTTGTCTTGTATGAATTGTTTATTGTAGACATATAGTTGAAAATTTAAATAAATCTCCTAAATGTTTTACATTACAGGTTTGTGATTGTGCAATCTTAAAAAATCATTCTTAGAATTATGGCTAAGTCGTCTAGGACAATCGATTCTTTTTTTAAAAGAAAAGATGTACATGAAGATGACACACCTTTTTGTCCTCCTCCATCTAAGCCGGAACCTTCCACGGACGAGCATCGTCCTTCTAAATCTCCTAGAGTTGAATCAGAAGAAGTTGACAATAATAAAAACTCTTTAGTACGTGATCCGGGCTTGCGTCAGCAAATTTGTGATTATCCAATTAATGAACAAGATGAAATTCGACGAGCTTACATTAAAGCTGGACCGTATCAATTTCAACTTTCAGAGTATCCATTTTCAAAGTCGAAGCATCCTCGTAGATTTCAATTTTGGTGGTTTGAAAAATTCCATTGGTTAGAATACTCTCCTTCAAAGGATGCAGCATTTTGCTTGCCATGTTTTCTCTTTGCAAAACCTGGAGGACATGGTCCATATGGATCAAATGCATTTACACTTGATGGGTTTCGAAATTGGAAAAAAGTTAATGATGGCACAAGGTGTGCTTTTAAAAAGCATGTGACTGAAGAGCCTTGCTCAGCACATAATGTTGCCGTGCAATCTTGCAACGATCTAATGAATCAAGGTTGCCACATTGACAAGGCGATTAATCGCCAAACTTCAGAACAAATCATGAATAATCGCTTACGGCTCAAGAGCTCTATTGATTCTATTAGATGGCTTACATTTCAAGGATGCGCTTTTAGAGGACACGATGAGTCTTTGGAATCAAAAAATCGGGGTAATTTTATTGAGTTGCTTAAAATTTTAGCAAACTACAATGATGATGTTGCAAAAGTTGTACTAGAAAATGCTCCGAAAACTGCCAAATACACCTCACCAAAAATTCAGAAAGAAATAGTTCAAATCCTCTCCAATAAGGTGAGGATGCACATCCGTGAGGAAATTGGAGACGCTAAGTTTTGTGTTCTTGTTGATGAGGCTAGAGATGTAGCTAAGAAGGAGCAAATGGCTCTTGTTTTGAGATTCGTGGATAAAGAAGGTTTTATAAGAGAACGTTTTCTTGACATTGTGCATGTCAAAGATACCACAGCAATTACTCTTAAAAAAGAGTTATGTACCATTTTTTCTCGTCATGCTCTCAATGTTCAGAATATTAGAGGTCAAGGATATGATGGTGCTAGCAACATGCGTGGTGAATGGAATGGGTTGCAAGCTTTATTTCTTGGTGAGTGTCCATATGCTTATTATATACATTGTATGGCTCATCGACTACAATTAGCATTAGTTGGCTCATCGAGGGAGGTAATTCCAGTGTATCAATTCTTTTCTAAGCTCACTTCTGCTGTGAATATTATTGGCGCCTCTTGCAAACGCAATAGTGAACTACAATCTGCTCAAAAAGATGCAATTGAACACATGATAGCTATTGATGAGCTTGAGACCGGTAAAGGGGCAAATCAACTTGAAAATTTACAAAGAGCAGGAGATACTCGGTGGGGTTCTCATTTTCATTCTATTTGTAGTTTACTGAGACTTTTTGGTCCAACTTGTGTAGTGCTTCAAAATATCATAAATGATGGATCTAATTATACTCAGCGTGGGGATGCAGATGCCGCTTATGATGCTATTACTTCATTTGAGTTCATATTTATTTTGCATTTGATGAAGGAAATAATGGGATTCACCGATATTCTTTGTCAAGCCTTGCAACAAAAGTCTCAAGACATTTCTAATGCAATGCATCTCGTTTCTACAACGAAGGCACTTATCCAGAATATGAGAGAAGATGGTTGGGAATCTTTACTTAAAAATGTGAATTCATTTTGTTCGAGGTATGAAATTGATGTGCCTAATATGAGTGATCGTTATTTAATGGGTCGAGGTCGTTCTTCTCACAAAAAGGAGCACATCACAATTGAGCATCATTATCGGGTTGAAATATTCACAGCTACAATAGACTCTCAATTGCAAGAATTAAATAACAGATTCAGTGAGCAAGCAATGGAACTACTTACTCTTAGCTCAGCTTTAGATCCAAGGGACAGTTTTAAGTCATTTAACATTGATAATATTTGCAAGCTAGCAGATAAATTTTATCCTATGGATTTTACAGAGCATGAGAGAGATCTTTTGAGCTTTGAGCTGAAACATTATAAATTATATGTGTCTCAACAGCAGGTTTTTCAGAAAATGTCTACAATTTCTGAATTGTGCCGAGCATTGGCAGAAACAAGGAGTTCACATCACTTTCCTTTGATTGATAGATTAATTCGTCTTATCTTGACACTTCCAGTTTCTACAGCAACTACAGAGAGAGCATTTTCAGCTATGAAACTAGTTAAAACTGGTCTTCGCAATAAGATGGATGATAAGTTTCTAGCAAATTACTTAGTGGTCTACATCGAAAAGGAAATTGCAGAAAAATTTAGCAGTGAGTCGATAATAGACGACTTTATGTCATTAAGAGAACATCCTGGACAACTTTGAGAACTATAGACATCTTTCTTTTGGGTATTATTATTTTTGTAAATATCTTAGTCACACTTGACTAGATATTTACAGGTAATTAAAGATTTATTATTTATGTTGTATTTTCAATTTGATTGTGGCTTTTGAATTGGTTGCCTCTGTTTTTTTAATATCTTATGATATAAATAAAAAATTTCAGACATTATGTAGATATCTTCTATTTTTTTGAATTGGCCCCCCCACCTTTAGTCTTCTTGTTCCGCCCCTGTATATATATATATATAGTCTTATTGTATATACCAATAGACATGGCCATTGGAACCGAACCGGCGGTTCCGGTTCCAAATTTTAATCAACCGGAACCGGGACCGGGGAGGTCCCGGTCCCGGTTTCGTTTGGAACTGGGGAGAACCACCCGATTCGGTTCCTCCCCAGTTTTTTTGGAACCGGCGGTTCAACCTCCGGTTGAACCGTCGGTTCCAAACCGCCGAAACCGGTCAAAATAAAAAAAAATTAAAAATTAAAAATAAAAAATAAATTAATAAAAAAATTAATATATAAATAACGATAAAATTGAAATAAAATTTTGATAATATTATAAAACTATAAAATTAAATAAATAAATAAAAAATTAGGGCTTGCACTTAATTTTACCTCAATTAAGCTGCCTACGTATCCTCTAGGAGGAATCAAAGCCCACGTAGTTCTTTTACCTGTTATGTTTCGGATGTGATCAATCGTCGCTTGTTCCTTCGGTTGCTGTTGTATCCTCGTTGGTGTCGAAAAAGTCATTGTCGAAGAACACCAGATCCAATTCTTGCTGCCGGTATGTGGCCTTGGTCCAGTCGTCAACACAGACCTGGATCTGTATTGAGTCAGGACTGAGCAATGCTCATCTCTCGTCCAGAACATTGCCGCCTGCACTAAATTCCTGTTCGACGGCGACGATCGAGACAGGGGTTCCAAAAATTTGTTTGGCAATGATAGCCAAAATTGGAAAGTTAGTTGCGTGCTCCCTCCACCACTGTAGGACGTTAAAGTCTGGGGTGTTCAAAAACTCAAAGGAGGTGTTTATGTAAACATCAACCTCTGAAACATAGGTTGATGAAGACGAACTCCCCGACATCCTTGCTTTTTTGGTAAACACGCTTGCCCCTAACTTCCTTAATGTGGAGGGAAAGCGCGAATGACTAGTACTACCGCTTCCGCTTGGTTCCGATTGTTGAACATTAATGTTCAGCGAGGGATCGTAAACAGAACGATATTCGTCATACATTGAATAAAATAAATTCCTAACATTATTATATAAACCACTAACATATATGTCCATTATCCCTAGAGATTGGTAATAAAGTGTAAAAAATTCATATAAACTATTAAATTTATTCCTAGAGTCAAAAACTGATGCAATAGTATAAATTACAGGAATGTCCCTATAATAGTTTATCCATCTTTCTCGCATTGCATAAACACACGGAACTAATTCATTTATTTGTGCATATTCATTAAGTGCACCTACAATATTAAGGGCTTCAAATAAAAATCAATGTGAAGTTGGATAATATATACCGGATAAAGAATTTGTTGCATCATGAAAAACTTTTAAAAGCATGCAAATTTTTGTACAAACATCCCAATGGTGTTCATATAAATTAATGGTATTAACATTATGCTGAATAAATCTAACTAATAATTCTCTATACTCGTAGCTTTCACAAAGCAACTTATATGTGGAGTTCCAACGAGTTGGAACATCACGGGAAAACCTAATTGGATGTTTCCCGTTAGCTTTACAATACCTAGCCCATTGTTTCATAGTGCTAGGATGTTTCCACAAATAGTATAGAGCATCCCTAATTGGTGTAATCCACTCATATAGTGTTTGCGAACCATGTTGTACACATATATTTAAAACATGGCAAACACATCTTTGATGAAAAAATCTGCCGCCAAAATAGGGTTGACACAATTGAATTAATTGTGGAACGGCGGCAGTATTATTTGCAGCATTATCAAAACCAATTGCAAAAATTTTACTCTCAATACAATATTCTTCAAAAATAATTTTCATTAATTTATAAATATTATCAGCAGTATGGGTGTCGTCAAAAAGTCTAAATGCCAATATTCGTTTTTCCAAATCCCATGATTGGTCAACGAAATGGCAAGTGAGTCCTAAGTATGAATGTTTTTGCCAATGATCACTCCAGATATCGGCACAAACAGACACACGACCCGGATAATTTTGAAAATATTTTACTAAAGCTTTTTTTTCTTTTTTATAAATATCACACATAGTACGTTTTAATGTGGTCCTAGGTACTCTACATGCAGCGGGATTTAAAGCATTATGACAGTATTTTAAAAAACCAGTTTTTTCCCCAAAACTAAAGGGGAGATGTTCGGTCTCTACCATTCTTGCTAATTGGTCCCTATTATTTTGATCAGTATATTTAAATAAAGGATGGTTAGGGGATGTGTACCTTGAAATTTGGTGTTGTCCTCGCTGATGGTGAGCTTCGGCTGGATGTTTGCTGTTGATATGCTTCCAATACGTCCCGTACCCTCCGGATTTGTTCCATTTAAAATCTTTGGAACAATAATTGCAAACCACTATAACTAAACCATCATTCTCCACCCTCTTCATATGAACTTTAAAAAGTTCATATTTGTACTTTGACAAATCTGGCTGCCCCTGCGGCAATTGTACGGTTTCACTTGGGATTGGGAGGTTTGGAGCAGAGGAGGGACCATCGCCAGAAGAGGGATGAGAATGATCAGGATTAAAATTAATAGGAGTTTCATTACCAAAAATTGCCTCCTCAAATTCTCTTTCTTGCAGGTATTCAGCAAAATTTCGATCGTTGTTGTATTCTGGGAAAGGGCGACTTTGCACTTCTTGAACATTTAAATCCGGTACCTGCTCATTTTGCTCAGCGTTTCTGTTGGAAACAGACCTTCGGCCTCTGAAAATAGATTTTCGACCTCCGGAAATAGATGGTCTTGATGGTGATGCCATTATAAATTTATAAAATAAAATGTTTAAACAAATAATGAAAACAATTAAAGTAGTGAAAAATAATAGCAAGATTGAGAGAATGAGAGAATTTGTGTGAATGAATTGGAGAATTGATGGGGTTTATATAGTTTTTTGGATTGGGGAAAAATTAATATTTTTAAAACTTTAGGGGTTAAATTGTAATTTTCTAGGGGCTATTTTGGTAATTTTCCAAGGGAGCAGTTGTTCAACGGCTTCGTAACGGCTACATTGCTGCCACCTGGCAGCTGGCAGCTGCTGCCAGGTGGCAGCAGATGGCCGTTGGCCACAGTGTGGCCAACGGCCAAAATTTTTAAAATTTTTTTTTTTTTTTAAAAAAAAAATTACAAATTAAAAACCGGAACCTCCCGAACCGGCGGTTCCGGTTATTATTTTAGGGAAACCGGAACAGGGACCGACTGTCCCGGTTCCGGATCCTAGTTCCGGAACCGGTTTTGAACCGGAACCTAAGGTTCCGGTTCAAAACCGCCGGTTCGGTTCGAACCGAACCGGGGCCATGCCTATATACCAAGAAGGTTAATTATTAAACATATACCTAAAATCAATTAGATTGAAGATTAATGACCGAGATTATAATTAACGTCCAATATAATGATGTGGGTGTTTTTCTTTTATAAATATAATAATACACACACACATCAATTTTAATAGACAGCTAATTAAATAAAGAAGGAGTTACACACAACCTTCCTGAGGTTTGTTTTTTCACTTCCATAAACAACTTTATAATCAATTGACATAAAACCTCATTGTCGTTAGTCAACTCTAGTTAGTTTTAACTACTAAATGGGTATTTGGTATTTCATTTTTTTAAAAAAAATATTTAAAATAAAATAAAAATATATATAATTTCGGATCTCCGCCTTCCATCTAATGGAGGGTGGAGATCAAATATAATTTTTTAAATTCAAATATTATTTTTTAAAAAAAATTTAAAAAAAATAGAAAAGAAATTCACGGTGGACATCTCATCTAAGATCTTCACCTTAAGAGACAATGGAGATCAGATATAGTCTCCATCAATGGAGACCAAACCTAGTCTCCATCAGAGACGAAATCGATAGAGATCTCATCTTCGTCGATGGTCGAGGGAGACGAGATCTTTATCCATCTCATCTCCATCAATAAAGATGAGATCTCCATCGTTGGAGTCCAGACCTGGTCTCGATAGAGACAACGATATCTTTATCGTTATTGTCTCCATCCTCTACCAGGTTGGTGGAGATCCCATCTAGGATCTCCACCAACCTTTTTTTTTTTTTTTTTAAATATGGATGGTGGTGATCCATTTCCTTTTTTTTTTTTTTTAGATCATTCATTTTTTTTAGAATAAATTACACAAAACCTATATGAGGTTTGTCTTGTTGCAAGCGGAAAGCACTTTACAACATTTTTGGACATAACCTACTTGCCGTTACATAAAGACCGTTAACGTTAAGTCACTTAAGGGCAATTTTGTACTTTTGACATTTTTGAACATAACACGTGACTAAAGCTTATGTTTATTAAATTGATTTGACTATTTTATATTAAATTAATTAATGAACTATTGGGCAATTATCAATTGGGTCCCTAACGTTTAGAAAATTATCAATTTTTTAAATCAGTTTCATTTGTTAGTATCCTTAGGCCCTAACATTCTGGAAATGTATTAATTTGGTCCTTCTGTAAGTCAACCGTTAGTCAAACTTAACTGTTCTAGGGTATTTTTATCTTTTAATCTACCCATAATTAAAATTTTAAATAAATTAAAAAATTTAAAAAAAATTAAATTGATGGACGGTGGAGATTATATTGAAATTTTTTTTAAAAACTGAAAATTGAAAAATTAAATTTTTTTTCAATTAAATTTTTTTTTTTTTTTGCTCTTAATAAAAAAAAAATTAAAAAACTTGATGTTATGAATCTCCACCAAGAACAACAACAAAAAAAATTAAGGTTCAAGATCTGGTTTCGTTCTTCAATGAACCCAAAAATTGTGTTTGTTGAATAATGAACCCAGTTTCTGAGTTCGTTCAAGACGAACCCAGATCTTCAACCTCAATTTTTTTTTTTTTTTTTTTTTTTGCTTTTCTGGGTGGAGATCCATGGTGTTGATGGACGGTAGAGATCCAATCTGGATCTCTACTAAGAACATCAAGTTTTTTTTAAAAAAATATGAACAGTAAAAAAAATTAAAAATTTATTTTTAATCTTTTTTAAAATTTGAGGTTAAAATTATAATTTTAACTTATTTAAATGGAATCAAGGGTAAATCAGTCTTTTTACAAATTCTGTGAGGTTTAACCGTTAAAAATTTAGTCAAAGGAACTAAATTGATACATTTCCAGAATGCTAAAGCCCAAGGATACTAATAAACGAAACTGATTTAAAAAATTGATAATTCCCTAAAAGTTAAAGACCAAATTAATAATCGCCCTTAACTATTAGAATTTGAAGGGTTTTTTCCCTTCACGCGAATCCACAAGCCATTGCTCTCTAACTTTTAACCCTAAACAAGTCTCTCCCTCTCTATTTTTTTTTCTCTCTCTCTCTAATATCAGGGGATCAAGAACTGGTTGAGTCGTTTTTCGACCGTGAGTGTTGAATCAATCACGGTTCTAGGGTCGAATTTCGCATCCTCGGTGGTGGTTAAGTGGAGGAGCACCGTGACTGTTCATTTCGTGGCTTGTAAGGTATGAAGACTCCGTTTTGTTTTTGTATGTTAACTCTTTTGTGGTTATTTTTGTGTTTGATTTTCATTCCACGGTCTACAATTATTATTATTATTATTATTATTATTATTATATCATTTTCTTTGGATAAAATCGTAATTACATGTGTTTAATACTATTGAGAGGTATTTTGGACTTTACATATAATTTAGAAGTTAACCGTTAAAACTAACTGAAATTGATTAACAGTAAGGGAATTTGTGTCAATTGACCATAAAATTATATATTGAAGTAAAAAGGCAAAACTGGTAGTTTGTATGTAATTCTTTCTTAAATAAATGTAATAGGTTACAATTTGTCATGTTGTATTGGGCCATTTAGTTTTGTGTATTTAGTAGTAATTTTGAAAGACAAACAAGTGGCCATCCAGGCTCTGAAAGTAGAAAATATATAAAAATGGGCCAATATAGAACTCTTCGGTCCTACTCGCATAGTTCCTAGCTATGTCGTTTTGGCTTGTACGTAGCTTCTCCGCCGTCGTTTTAAGTCAAAAACTGACTATAATTTTTTATCAGGATAATTAAACAAGCGAACACTGTAATTGAAATTTGTTTAATATATTGTAATTCACATTATATAATGAAGTTACTTGATTCTTCAAAAGGCTTGGTTTGTTTTATATATGCATGCAGCTTCTGTTTTGTATGGAGGAGACGGAAAAATATATATTATAGTTTGTTTAATTTCTTGATATATAGTGTTCTCTTTTTCTAGTTTTTTGAAGAGTTGTATTTTATGCTGTTTAAAAATGTTCTTATAAATTATAGTCATTATATATTGAAAATCTTGAACTTGTTAAATTGTACTAATCGAAACAATCGATCACTTGTTTTCAACTCTTACATAATTTACGATATCCATCTTATGAATTTTACTATTGTTATTGTATACTTATTTAAGGTGATAAATGCTATATAGGATATTTTATAATGAAAAATAAATTATGAAAACCTACTAATAGCATTTCTAATTTTTTTTTTTTTAATATATTATTGTTAACAATATTCTTCCTATAAAATAAAAAGTTTACCAATCAAAATTTTATTAACTATAAAGACATATTTGAAAAATAAACATATACTTGTCAAAAAAATAAAAAAATAAACATATAGAAAATAAATTATTAACTTTGTATGAAATTATACTAAATATCGAGATATCTTATTTTTTCCATCAAAATATTTTTTTTCAGTAGTCAAAGAACTAGGAATTGACCTATTTAATTAATATTAGTGGCTTGAAAACCAATTTAATTAATTTTGAAGAATTTTTTTTGGGAAATTAGTTTAATTGCAACAATAATAATTTTTGAAGGGCGTTGCATATAATGGCATTGTCAATCCATAAACTTTAATGAAACAAAGAACCAGCATGTGTATTTCGTCGTATAATTAATAGCTTGATCAATAGAATGCAAGATTTATTAATATTCGCTGAGTTTTTTTTTTTTTTTTCCCTTTATTGCGACTGGGAATTTTTGTTGTACAAGGCAGGCATGGGTCTTCAAAGATCCAATAGACACAAAATAAATGTTATTTATTTATTTATTTATTATTGACTGGTGTGTACATGGCCATCAATCTCCTGCTTTAAAAGATGAAAACGTCGATTTGGTCTAATAAATATTTAATGATTAATGAGGAGAATAATGCACCAACCAATTTCATCATTTTTAGATAATGTTCTAATAATAACTTCATGTTATCATTGTAAACCTTCACAATATAATATTCATTTATGTTTCAAAAAAATTATATATAAAAAATTCGTTTAATTAGTTAATTATATGTGCATATGTAATAAAATTTTTATATCATGACTTTCGTTTTTTTTTTTTTTAATAATACTACACATCCCACCTTAAATTCTACCGTGTATCCGAACTAATGAAGTGTCCAACTAAGTGGGAATCTGAGTGGGATGTACATAATTACACTTTTTTTTTTTTTAATGGAAGAAATATATCAATTTTGTGATTATAGTAGTTTATATAATCCTTGTATTTAGTTATTTTGTAATGATAAGAGTTAAGAGTTAATTTCAAACTTTTGTCTATAAACCCAAATTGCCACCAAATCAATCCTTTTTTAATCATATAATATTAGCCAAGAAACCATTTAAAAAGAGAAGTAACCCAAAATACAAAAATTAACAAAGAAATATAAACTAAAAGCAGAAAAACTAGCTATCCATTTAAAGTTTTCAACAGCTCATAAAATTGGAAAAAAGAAAAGAAAAAGGAAAGCCAATGTTTGCAAGTAGGTGACATGAGCTTTTCCACCCACTAGAAAAGTGCTTAAAAAACACACAAACAACAACAGAAGAAGGGGAAAAAAAAAACATAAATGAGGAAATTAAACTAATCTCCACTTAGACAAAAGTCCTAATAAAAACCCTAAAAAAAACCACAAAGTTAAATTTAGAAGGCAAAGGAGATTATCATCAACCCTTCAACTATAATATAAAGTCTTTTATGTTTTTTTTCTGCTTTTCTTGATCTCTGTATTTATGGAAGTCAATACCCGAACCTCTAATCCTCTTGTAGACTTCTTTCCAGTACTGTTAACTTCTTGAACAAACACCACCATATATATATATATATAGCCAAAAAAAGGATCATATAAGGTGCGCTCTTGACTTCACTCCATTTTCTTGTATAAAGCTGAAATTCTCCTCACCACCTTTGTTGTTTTTGATATTCTTCTCTTCTTTTTTCTTTTTTTTCCCTTCTTCTGTTGGTAACTGCAACAACAACAAAAATGTATAAAATATTACCCTTTACGTCCAAAACTAATATACTTATCGCGTAAATTAAGTCTACCGATATCATATATAAATATAGATACAAAACACACACACACACATATATATATATATATATATATATTAAATATTTAAGATCTCTTTATAGAAATGTCTTAACTTTAAGTAACGGGTAAAGGTCTAAACATTGATATTTGATCTCCCAATATGCACAAAATCAGTAAATTGAGGAGGGAATTTGAAAGGAAGAAGAAACAAATTACCTAGAAATATTGAAGCTCATGCATTCTCGCCTGACAATGAAGCCTTTATCCTCTCAACAGTGCAAGCAATCAAATTGTTAACAGTTGCAACAGACCCAAGAGAGAGTTTTGCTGTTGGAACCGAATCAACTAAAATCTGAAAGGCAACAGTGAGTAGAGAACCGCCAGATGCAGCTTCACCGATGCTGCCTCCAAGCACGGTGGTTCCATCGGGGAGAATTGCGAATCCAGAGGGCAGAAGCGCGACGTAATCAGGGTCTCCACCATTCAGTACAACATTCATTGCAACAATATCAACAGGAGCATAAATCACGAAAGCAGCCGTTGGATCGGTGCAACTCTCTTGTAAAATCAACATGTTGCTCTGGCTTGAATTTGCACTCTACAATCAAAGTTAATTACGAGAGATGATTAATCAGTTAAATAATAATTTGGGATCTTATAAATAAGTGAATAAAACAGTAAAAAATTGATAATTTGTTTAGGAGGACTCACGTTCACTCGAAGTAAAGACACGCAGTTGCCGGTGTCACGGCCATTAGCAATATGTGCCATTTCCTGGACAACTCCGCCATTTGAAAGAATATCCCACTGCAATTGTGAGAAATAAATTTCTTCAATAATATAAATGTAAAATCACTTTATTTTTCATTTAAAATTTGGAGAAATCACAGCATCTTTATGCACAATACTAAAGAAATTTCCAAATATAAATCAGGCACGTTAGGAGCTTATACTAGAGATATTATAAAAAATGATCATATCTATCAATTTTATGCATTAATCAACGGAGAAAATAGATCAGTTGGTTAGACTGCTTGTAGTAAATTAAAAGGTAATTGTTTTTCGCATTAATATACTCAATCCTGGCCAAAAATTTCAAGAAACTTCTTAGAATTAAAGCATCAAGGTAATTAGATTTCATATTACCTCATTTCGGGTATTCTCATCACGAAGGAAGTCGAAAACCCTTTTCGGTGGAACAGGAAGCCAGAAAGAAGTTGCAGCACTCAGGACAATGCCAGGAGGTCTGCCTGGATCATCTACGCTCTTTCTGGTCATGACTCTCACATCATCAGCTCCGGTTCCTGATAGTGTCGTCCATGTATGAGCAGTGGAGGCACTCACTCCAGCACAAAAACTTATCACCATTCTTTCTGCCAACTTCAGCATACTCTTTCTCCCATCTTGATTTGTTATCACTAAAACAATAACATCATTAACAAGTGTGCAAATAATATCAATTGTTCTTCGCCTAATGTTGACATGCTCTAATCATATAAGGACTACGATCACGTCTTTCAAAATGTTTTAAAAGAAATTTTAATTCATTTAAAATATCAGATATAGTTAGAATCAATCAGATTCGAATGTAATTTATTAAATTAGTAAGAAATCCAACATATAAGATAAGGGTAAACGTTAATTGACAAGACCTAAAAATATAATGATTTTAGTAAAAAACTGAAAAAAGTAATAATAATAATAATATTACCACCGACATCTCCGGTAGGAATGTTTGTTGCCATGACACTTGCGAGCCGTTCACACTGTCGGTCTAGGGTAGCAACCCAACGTTTTGCCCCAAAAGCATTGCCAGAGCTAACCAGCTGCTTGTAGAGATTATGTACACCCCTATCATCAACCTCAACATTCTCAACCCATGTAACCTAAAGCATATATAAAAGATAAATTTTAAGATGTAGAGTGAGTAAACTAATGGTAGAATAATGTCAATTAAATTAAAGTTGTTAATTCAATTAATTAATTAATAATCCAATAATTTCTTACCTTAGAGTATCCATTGGGCATTTCCTGAATTAAACATCCAGATGGCCTTCTTCTACATCTAACAGCTGGACTAGGTCGTAAATTGTCCAAGGAAACATCAACCACTGCCCAGGTACCATCTCCATGCTGCTTGCAGTACCTCACAAAATAACTCTCTCGAGTTGGAACTAGTGGTGAAGGTACTTGAAATTCAGCTGTCATCTGGAAATTCAAAGATTGAACACATATAATTAAGTATCCTATATAGAATAGATTTCATATTTATTATTGAATATTCATTTGTATAAATTAAGTATCTTAGTAACATTAATTTGGCGTGTAGAGTTCAATTGAATTGAATTACTAGTAATAGAGATTGTATAGATGGTAGAATAAACTTGACAGAATTAATTCGGATCGGATAATAATATTACACATTATACCTTTACTATATATGAGTTTCGGAATAATTCAATAAAGTTCAATTTGGTCCACTCTATCTTATAATCAAATCTGGTCTTTAGGGTTTGTGTCCCATGAATGTTACCTCTTCATTTCACATAAATGAAACAAAATTAAGCATAATATTCCTTGCATGTATGGGTGTCACCTTTAAAGTAATGGGACAAAAAAAAGAGAAGCGAAATCATCCACAGCATTAATAAGAAAAATCATATTACCACTTGCAGGGCACCATTGTAGTTTCCTGCAACACCTGTAGATAGTACTTCTAGAGTCATAGCTCGAGACACAATGCCGGAGAACACAGTAGACCACTGATTCTGCATATTGGAAAAGAATTGATTCCATCACATATTAAATCATTGTACCAAATTAAAGAAACCCTAAACGATAGTAATGTTGTTATGGAAGAAACAATTAATTAACCATACCACATCCATCAGAATTTCAACAAGACTAATGTGGTTCATGATAACAACAGCAGTTTCTCGCGAAGCCTCGCATTTGAATCCAGCTGGTTTAGGTCCGAGCCCTCGGGGAAATGTTCGAATATATTCGTCTTCGTTTAGCACACAGGTCGTGCCATCAAGGCTGGTCATCCACAAGGGTTCACCCATCTGGGCAATTCTAATTAGTTCCTCCATTGCTGCAACAGCTAGCTCGATTATCATCGGCTTATCGGCCTCTGTTGGAGCACTGATGGACCTAAGAAGGTCTGCTGCTCCAAACATCTCCCCTCCCATGCCTGGTTGCCCACCAAAGTTACCCACTCCAAGTTCAAGTGGCCTAGTAGGGGCCGAAGGAGAGATGAGTGGGTAGTTCACCACAGGCTTGCCAACATATTTCGCCGCAATGGACGAGATGCGATCAATCTAAGTATGAAACAGACACAATTTGGATTATGGTGTTAAGTATAAGAAATTAATTGATTGACAAACCATTAAGAATTTAATCCAGATACGTACCTCTTCTCTTAAGCGAGCATTTTCAAGCCTTAAATGGTGTTCATCAAAAGACATCTCTCCTATAGCAGTAGGTCCTCCACAGTTGGGACATGAGGCATTGCCTAGAGCTTCTCTGTACCTCATGTTGTCAGCCCTAAGCTTTTCGTTCTCGGTGCGAAGCTGAGTGTTTTCATGCCGCTCATGCTGGGTCTATTAAGAGAAAATAGACAAGGTTAATTAGCAAAATATCTGACCATTAGAGAAGACAAAGTTATTGTAACGGCCCCCCGTGATGTGAAATAAAGAATAGATAATAAATCCAATGTATAAAACAGTAAATGGCGAGGACATAATTTGTAAAGAGCAGGCTAATATTATGCAAGTACAGGCGTTATATACCTTCATTTGGGTGCGTTTGTTTTGGAACCAAAATTTGACTTGCAATGGCTCCAACCCTAATTCACGGCTCAGTTCTTTTCTCTGCTTGTCATCTGGATGTGGACACTCTTTGAAGAAACTAATAATATGAAAAAAGAAAAAAAAATTCAAAATATGATGAAATATTAAGAGTTTATGAAATATGTTTAACAATATAAATATATATTCAGAGCTTACGCTTCCATTTCTTGGATCTGATGCTGGGTATGGCGATGGTATCGCTTCTTCTTTGGACGCTGCTGATCTTGATCGTCGCCGGAGGCGCCGCCTTCTTGGTTTTCGCTACCGGATTTAGTACTATCGAACTCTTCATCTCTTAAACGGGCGATTTCGCTTTCGGATGGGGTGTTTTGGACCATGTCTAAAGGGAGAAGCTGGCCTTCCAACATGTTTGGCTGGAACATATCTCAGATCTTTAAGATTCCGGAAGCTTATGGTTTTTCAAATCTAACAACAGAATGGAAATTTCCACTCAAAAGAGAAATGCAAAACCCATCTATGTCTCATCAACACACGTACACAGATATATGTATGTACGTATGAGATTATGAGAACACTCCAATAGAAGGAAATTTTGCTTGCAGAACTGATATAGTGGGCAAGGAAATAAAAAAAATAAAAATAAAAACCCTATCTATCAATTTGTACATTTAAAATAAAAAATCGACAAAGTTTTGAAGATTCATGTCGAGATAAAAATGAAATGATATGGAGTTAGGTTTTATAAGATGACTTTCTCTCTATCTGACCTCTTTTTGTGTGCAGAGCAAAAGACTTTACGCGTTTTGCAAATATCGAGAAGGATTTTACTTGAAATATCAAATTAATTTTACTAACACCAGATCACTGATATAATACACATGTTAGGTTCTTAACATAAGAAAATGAACGAAAAATCAGATGTTTATGTTACAATGAACCCAGAGCCATACATAATTACATGATTAGAGTAAAACAGACAACAAAAGAAAATTTTAGATGAAGACTAAGACAGAGAAATTAAACTCAAATCCTCACCTGACCGAGGCTAAGTCCTGATGATGATCCAATCCCACCGACATTACCGTTCCGACCGATCATTGACGGCATGTTTCTCGCCGGAATCATAACTCCGGTTGGCATATTTTCCAACCCAAAACCCTATGTGAGCACAACCACACTCTTATTAATATCAACTACTCTCCTCAGTGGCGTCAGGTTTGGGATTTATATAGAAATTGGGAAGACAGGTTTTGTTAGATTATTACAAGTGAAAAAACAGGCAGCTGACTATGGTTTTTTTTTTTTTTTTTTTTGTCTCTGGCCGCTGAAAATATCTCTTTTTTGTCTCTCTATTTCACTTGAATCTATCCGATTCTTACGTGCCAGTACACGAGAATGGAATATTACTAGGGAAATAGAGTTGACAATTTGATACGATAAAAAAAAAATAAAAAAAAAACCAAAATAACGCACAACAATTATCACGGAGAATCCAACTATGCCTTCTCTGTATATCTCAGAAACCGGCCTTCGCTTCCCTTTCTGGTCTCTAGCTCTATCTGCAGTACCAACAACAGAATAAAAACGTAAAACAAAAGAGAATCGGAAAATTATGGTAGTGATTTTGGGAACACTAAATCCTATATTAGATTCAGTAAACGATCATGGGTTTGTAAAACCACTGATCCTCAAGAAAGCTAAATATAGAGAAGAGTATAACACTGAATAATACTGAAAAACATTTGCTTGCAGAAAGATTGTTAACCTACCACGAAACAGCCCCCTTAAAAAGCCCTAAAAAGAGCCCCCAGGAAAAGTGACTGGTTTGGATCTGCTCTGGGTCACCTGTTTTGCCAGAAAACTGCTGCTTAATGCTCAAAGTGATTTGATAATGTGTTTTTATACTGGCTTTTTTGGTAAGGAGATTTTTAGAGAGATAGGGCAACAACAACAGCAACAAAGAAAAAAATATATAAAAATAAGAAAAATACGAAAAAAAAATATATAGAAAAAAAAAAAGAAGACAAAAATGAAAAAAGAAGGAGAATCAAAAAGGAAGAGAGAGAGACTCCAATGGTGAAGTGGATAAAAGAGAAGGAGGAAGAGGGAACAGATGGAGAAAATGTGGTAGCGAAGAGTTATTGCAGAGCGTATTAAGAGGGTGCAATAGCATTTAATGGTGGAGAGGTGTAATTGCTATGGAGGGGAGAGAAAGTATTTTGTGTTTTTATTTTTATTTTTTATTTTTTTTTATTTCTTTTCTCTTGTAGAGTGTATGGTGCAACGAATGACGGCTACCAAACTGTATAATTTTCCCATCGCTTTTTAACATTAATTTTAAAAAAAAATTATTCATCTCCTACTACTGTACTACAACATATATATTATGTTTTTTTTTTTTTTTGTTATCTTTACAAATTATGCATTTGAAACTACAAAAAAGATGATTATATAGTTCATTGTACCTCCCTCAAGTAGAGGAATCAACGAAGATTTTTTTGTGGATTATATGATTTGTTTAATATTACAAGTTATAAATTGTATGGGTGTGGCATGCATGCACAATATGAAGACTGCTTTAAACTTTAATGTGAAGATTCAATAGAAATGCTAATCTCAAAGCTTGATCTAACTAAGATTTAATTGTCTGTATTTGGTTGGTATATTACAAGGTTGTACAATAAAATTATATGTATAGTTAATAAGAGTTTGATACGATCAATATTTCACACGTGTCTCTTCGTTGTCAATATACTATGAGAGATACGGATCTAGATATGAATTCGATCACATTCCTTTAAAGGGAGAATCGAATTAAGAGACTTAAAGAAGACATAAGTGTGGGGAGCATATATACCACCGGGCTGGTCAATCTCATCTTGTCCACGGCGTGTGCACTCTTGAACTTTATGGATTCACGTGTATACTTTATTGATCCATTTTTTTTACCATACATATTCAATAGAAATGCCAAATTTCATTGTTTGATCTAACTATGATTTAATTGTCTGTTTTTGGTGGGTATATTACAAGGTTGTACAAAAAATTATATGTATAATTAATAAGAGTTTGATCCATTGATCGATGTTTCGCACGTGTCTCTTCGTTGTCAATATATTTAATTTGGGAGATATAGATCTGTATATGATTCAGATCATTCCTTTAATAGGGAGAAACGAATCAAGAGACTAAAAATTATAATAACTGTGAAGAGCGTACCACTGTCTACGGTGCGTACACTTTTTAACCTTGTGGATTTGCTTGTGTGCTTTATTGATCCAGTTTTTACCATACATATTTAATAGAAATGCCAAATCTCAATATTTGATCTAAGCAAGATTTAATTATTTGTTTTTGGTTAGTATATTACAAGGTTGTATAAAAAATTATATGTATAATTAATAAGAGTAATTTGATCCATTGATCAATGTTCCGCTCGTGTCTCTTCATTTTCAATATATTTTGGGAGATATAGATCTGGATATATATCCTATTACATTCCTTTAATGGGAGAATCGAATCAAGGGACTTAAATATATAATTTTTTGTACAACCTTGCAATATACCAACCAAAAACAGACTATTAAATCTTAGTTAGATCAAACACTGCAATTTGGCATTTCTATTGAATCTATACGGTAAAAAATGGATCAATAAAGCACACATGCTAATCCATAAGGTTCAAGAGTGCACGCATCATAGATAATATGATACTGGTATAGAGGTATGCTACTCGCACTTACATTTTAAATTTGTAAGTTCGAATCATGTCTCTATCTATCAAATCTCAAATTAATTGTAATAGCTTAAAAAAAAAAAAGAATGAACAAATGTAACCAGTACTTTTTCATTCTAATTTTCTCTTTATGTTATTTCTCTTTATCTTGGTCCATAGTATACCAATTGTTTCACTTTCTATATAGTAGGAGTTTGGTGAATTCATCTCTCTCTGTCATTTTATTATTACTGTATTTTTACTTTACTTCCAGTTCTCTTTAAAATGTTTAAATGACAACTTAACTGAAAATGACATTAAAAGTGAAGTCGAGAGATTTATTCAATTTCTGCTTAAAATTTTCAATTGGTAAAAATTAATTAATAACATCTTCATCTAATAATTCAATTAAATTAATTATTATGTTTATGCTATATATGCCTTAAAGGGAGTTGGTGAGAACTCTTGCATTGGAAGCAAGATGTGTAGTACATCTAATTTTTAATTTTTTTTAATCACTTATAATATTTAATTAATATAGGATTAAATAACAACATCACGAAATATTTTTCCAATTATACTACTTGTAAAAGACAAGTACCGTACAATTTCCACTTAGTTTTTAATTAATAATAACAAATATAGCTAATTAGCGTTTGATCAATGACCTAAAATCACAATTCACCGGTGGATTCATTGTGTTTTGAGATATTTAAGCAAAACGAGGAAATGATACGCGTGGAGTGGTCGTGAATTAGTTGTAGTACTAGTTGAGGAAGAGATTTATTTATTTATTTTAAATATAAATTTATTTTTTCTTCCAGTAATATCAAACGTAAGTTGCTTGGTCTAAACTAATGATCGTACCAATAAAATTTGACTCCACATTCAATACATAATTTTTGGTCTTCCTGAACTTTTTATAAGTAAATCAATTTGATTGCTAAAATATTATTCTTGTAACTTATCGCCTCCGTGACTGCAAATAATGATTAAAAAAATTGAGGTTTTCATTGATGACCACTTTGTACACACACCATTAAAAGGAAAAAATGGACCTAAAAATTATGTATGGAATTAAATGAACCCGAGAGCAATAATCTTTAATGTTTGATTTTGATATGAAAATTTGGTCTGTCAAGTAATAATATAAATGTCAATTATAGAGAAGGAAACAAATTTGAAGGATAAGAACTAATCATAAATATTCTTTCAAAAAAAAAAAAGAACTAATCATAAATATTGTTTCAAATGTAATGCATTTATTTATATAAAGAAGGTGAAATGAAATAAATGTACATGTAGATCACGTAACACTTGTCTGTCACGCTACACAATGACAGCACCAATAACGACTTTGAATTTTGTAGAAAAATGGTTAATTTATGATCCTCGTCGACCACTATAGACCTAATCTTATAATTATACATATCTATCTTTGTTGAAGAATGTCGAAACAATACCATATCATAAAACACGGGAAAAGAATGTTCTGCAATTACTCACAACAGTCTACATTTTTTTAAAAAATTTAAAATAATTTAAACGAATCCGATCAACGACTCGTGATATCTTATCGTAACGGAATTAATGATTAAAAACATAACCATGTCAAGATACCTAATAGAATAGAGGAATCAATGTCCCAAGACAATAATCACATTATTTAATTAGTTATATAAATTAAAATTTGTCATTGTCATGGATATTGTAATTTATCAACTTTCCATATTTAAATTTTTTTACTTTAGAATTGACTTTACATGAAAACGCAATAGCCATGTGTGGTTGGTTGACATCAAGCCATAGGCCTTGAAAGGAAATTTAATTTGTGCAGTTATTCTTCCAAAAAAAGGCATATATATATATATATATATCTTGTGATAAAATCTATCCATGTGAAGAAGGTTTGAAATATTGAATAATATATATCCCTCGATTAAGAAAGGGAAATTATATTAGGCTGTATTACTCATGCATGACGTGAACTTTCTTTATAAAATTTACTTGTCATATATACTCACTTTTCCATACATAGAGATAGAGTTATATGATTATCATCCAAATAGCTACCAAAATTGGTGGGTAACACGCAGGGGTGGGGCCAACATTTTATATTTGAATCGATGTCATAATACTCAAATAAAATATTTTACAGGAGTTAACGTGAAAAACTAAAAAGTTTAAGAAAAAATGTATACAGATTAATTTTTTTGAAGTTAGGGAAACTGCCCTGCGGCCTATGGATCCTTGGCTTTGGCACTGGTAACATGCAAATGAATCTATAAATGCCTAAATGAATAAATGCATTTTTTTTGTGAAAAAAAAAATACATATTAATAAGACACTTATACGTACATTCACCCATAATTCAAGTTATTAGTGTACCTCTCCATTTATCTTAGAGGTGGGGGTTTAAATTTTATCATGTGCATTTATTAGTATGTGTAGAGAGTATTCTCTCCGTATTGAGAGTAGATTTGTTTCGGTTATAGGAGTAGAATCCAAACGGATATGTAGTTATTGATCTCAAGGGATTCAAATAGACTTGTAATTAACTCTATAATTAAAAATATAACAATAAGACACTTATACAATAAAGAAAATTTTACATAAATAAAACACACACTTGTTGTGCTTTGTAGAATAACGATGATACAATAAGTGTTTTCAAAACGAAATATATGTGTTTAGATGCTTATGCAACACTTGATTTTATTGAAAAGGCTTATCAACAGAAACACTATCACCATACATAAGACGGAGAGATAAAATGCACATTCAATACTGTTTTCTTTTATAGAAGTATGTGTGCAAAATTTTCTATTCAGAATATACGTATAAATTTTAATTTCAGTATGTTCAGACAGATCCCTGATCCATTTGTTGTTAGATTTAGAAAGAAAAGACAATTTTAAAAATGTTTATATCTAATTTTCAATTAAACCCTATAAAATAAACATGAAAAATACTTTTAATTATTGAAAATCATCTTCGGAATAGTAGTACCAAAAGAAGAGAGCATCCAACATTTCTCATTTTCACTGCCACGAGAGATCAAATTAGGGTTTGTTTGAGACGATGGGATTCCTTAAAGACTAGGGTTTTTGGTAGTACCATTTGAAAATACCATTTCTGGTGGGGGTGAGTGGACCCAAATTGAGGTTCCAATTGAGTCCAAACAAGCCGTCGCTACCACCTAGCCTTTGTGTACAAACCAAACCAAACCAAACCACACCAAACCAAACCACCTCTCCCTCTCTCTCTCTCTCTCTCTCTCGCGCGCCATTAAATGAGTCTGACCACGCACAGGCTCTGCATGGCTCACCCCATTTACTACGTTCATGCTTCCCTTGCACACCCTCTTCGATGTCTCACCATTTTTTTAAACCATTATAATATTATTTAAATATTTATCTGTTTTTAATTCAACATTATAAAAACAGAAACCAAAAAAAAAATAGATCGTCCTTGGTGTTGGTATCTCACGCGCCTCCCCGCCCCGGCCCCAGTATACTGTTAAGTGTTAACCTGTGTTATGTTACCTTTTCTTGTTTGGACCAGTGGTATGAGAAAAGCGAGTCTCTCTCTCGAATGCGAGAGGTGCGTGGGTCCCAGAGGATTTAATGTCATTGGAGAGGTGTGTTGGAGAGTCGATAGAGCGCGTGAGACTTGCATGGGCCCTTTCGCTTCCATCTCTTTTTGTCTTATATTCGGATGTGGACCCATTACGTTTCACCAAAACGCTGCGTTTTAGCTCAATGACATACATTCAGTGGCCAGTAACATTTAGAAAAACTATCCTATGATTATAAGTTTACAACAGCTTTTGTGAGTGTAGGTACTTTTGTGTTGGATGTTGATGATATTCGTATCTTTCTTTCTAATTTTTTTTTAACAATTATAATTAATTTAAAATATTAAAAGAAAATACGATTTAAACTCACAACTTTAAAATATAAATGTGAGGGACATACCACTAGATCAATCTCATTTTATCTATATTTCTTCCAATTTAGAAGGTTAAATTTTAGTCAATTTTTATAATTTGAACTACTATAAATTTAAGAATTAGAAAGAAAAATATCATTCGAACTTATAATTTTATTAATATGAATGTAGGGTTTTAAGCACTCAATTTCTGTCAAATCTTAGTTACTATTAATATTTAGGATAAATTATAATAGAATACCTTAATAAAACTTGACCATATTGTAATAAAAACATACTTTTATTTAAACGATAACTTAATAGCTTAAGCAATCAACTATTTACATTTCTTTTCTTTTCAAAAAAAAAATCAACTATTTACTTTACACAAGGTCCCTTACCTTATTGGCTTGAGGTCTCAAAATTCTCGAAGCCACCAAGGTTCAAATTCTTATGTAGACATATAAATATATATTCCCATCATTACCTATAAAAATATAATTGTATAGATAGATCCCTCCTATTGTTGGGAGTAGTTGTTTAGACCGTTGATCCCGATAGTTCTCATCTCCTGTTGCTGGGAGTAGTTATCTGGACCATACTTATTTGATTTAATTTCGGTTGATTTCGATAATTTTTTAATCCATAAAAGTGTCAGATTTTAAAAAAAAATTAACTATTTACATTTTTTAACTTTATATATTATTAAAATAACCAAAACAAAACAAAATAATGAAAAATAGGAGCGGCAAAATAACAGAGACAGATAGACAAACAAAGCAAACCTCATAAATCATAATAATAACAAGTTGCTTAAATTGGCAGTAATTGTAATTCTAACGTTGACTTTGGTCTTCTTAAATTTTCATTTTCTCTTACGTCAATCAACTTGTTTTTTTTTTGTGTTTCAAAAAAAAAATTTGTTTTTTTGTTTTTATTGCGATCAGAGTAAGTAGACTAGGAGTGGAAGTGGACCTCAAAGATTACACGTGTCCTGAGGACTGTTTTTGGGCCTTGACCACTGCCCTCCTATTCCTCCTTGTCAACCATCACGGGTCCACGCATCTTTATCACATCATGCAATCGTGGCGTCTAATATATTTTTTTTTATTACTTTTGATTTTTGTTTTCTCATAATTCTTGAAAAAGAAAATAATTATTTTTTGAAATTTGTAGCAGAAAACCGTGCACCATGACCATGTGATGGCAGCTCATCATTCAGAATGGGCCCTACCAATCATGGTTATGGTGCACGTGGCGGGTTCTTTCATGCCCATAATTCTTGATTTTGTGATGAAGATCAGATCGGACGGTCCACAGGGTTTGACATTGCTGTCAAGTCTGTTACCCTTTTGAATCATGGGTGAATTGCACTCAAGTACCCTTACTTTTATTATAATTTCACTTTTAATATCAATTTTATTATAATTACACTCAAATACCCTACTTTTCGTTGACCACCGTTAAAGTGACGGTTGATCAAACGGTTCAGGGACAAATTAGTCTTTTACGTTTAAATTTATTTTTTAAAAAATTTAAAAAATCATTCAATCAATAAGAACATAGTACGTCATATTTTAATTAATTTAAAAAAATAACCATATTTTTAAATAAAATAATATATTAAAAAATAAAAAATAAGTTAAAAAAACAAATGGAAGAATCTCTTCCACCACATCACCAAAAAAAAAATTTTAAAAAATTTTTAAAAAAATTATGATTTGTATTCAAACCCAGATCTGGGTTCGAACGCAAACCCAGAAATCTGGGTTCGCGTTCGAACCCAGAAATCTAAGTTTTCAATTTTTTTTTATTTTTTCCTTTGTAGGGGCAGTCTCGTCATTTTATCATAATCTATTTGGTCAACCGTCACTTTAACGGTGATCAACAGAAAGTAGGGTATTCAAGCGCAATTATAACAAAATTGATATTATGATAAAAGTCAGGGTACTTGAGTGCAATTCACCCTTGAATCATTAAAAAACTTTAGTAAGGCCTAATTTTTAAGAAATTATTAATTATTTAATATAATTTCATTTATTTCTTTGAACCCTAACTTTTTGAAAATGTATTAATTTGATTATTCTGTAAGTCAATCGTTAGTTAAATTTAACGGTTTCAAGAGTATTTTTATCTTTAAACGTATCAATGGATCAACAATAAAAAATTTTAGTGAAATGACATATATGCCCTTAGTTAAAAATTTAAAATAAATTAAATTAGAAATTTTAAAAAAATTTACTTGAATCTCCCATTTCATCAAGATTGTTGGACGGTGAAAATTATATTGAAATTTTTTTTTGAAAAAGAAATTGAAAATTAAATTTTATTTTTAATTTTTTTTTTCCGTTCTTGATTGGATATCCACCAAGAATAACAATAACAAAATTTTTTTTTTTTTGAAGAACTCAGATCTGGTTCTTCAACGTGAAGAACCCATTTTTTAAGTTCTTCAATGAGAAGGATTGGGTTCTTCGCGAAAAACTTTTGGGTTCTTCGTGTTGAAGAACTCAGATCTAGATTTTTCTTCAATTTTTTTTTTTTGTTTGCTTGCTGTTTTTGGTGGAGATTCAGATTGGATCTCCATCGTTAATAATTTGTTGATAGTAGAGATCCAATCTAGATTTCCATCAAGATCAGCAAGAAAAAAAATTGAAATTGAATTTTTTTTTTCTTGTTTGGATCTCCACTGAAATTTTTTTTTTAATTCTCCATTTATAATTTTTTTTAAAAAAAAATTCAATATGATCTCCACCGTTTCAATCTTGATAGACGGTAGAGATTCATTTAAATTTTGTTAATTTTTTTTAAGTTTTGTTTTTAAAAAATTAATATAAAATGACTATATTATCCCTTTAATTACTAATAATATTTTTAAAAATTTAAAGATAAAATGATAATTTTAACTTATTTAAATAGAGAAAAGGGTAAAATTATCTTTTTAATATTTTCAGTTAGTTTGACTGTTAAAAAATTAGTGAGAGTGACTAAATTAATAAATTTACGGAATCTTAAGACTCAAAAATACTAATAAATAAAACTGTATTAAAAATTTAATAATTTTCTAAAAATTATGGACCAAATTAATAATTATCCTAAATATTTTTTGCAAAAATTAATAAGATAGAAATGGCTCTCAAATAAGTGCCTTAACTGTTTTTTTCTTTTTTCTTTTTTTTTTTCTTTTTCTTTTTCAATAAAACTTATCGAATAAAGATGTATTGAAACTTATTTAAGATCCTACAACTATAATAACAACTTTCACAATAAGGGACTAGAAGCGATCTCATACGAGTAGTGAACTCAAGAGAGGTTCACAGGGGTCATGACTTTAAAAAATTTTATTTTTATTCTATAAAATTTTTATAATTTTTTAAAATCTTTTAAGTTTTTATTTTAACCTCTCAAAAATATTTATTTGAGTTTTTTTACTCATATAAATATAAAATATTGGCTCCGCCCCTATCTCTACATTTATATGTTTATGAATATCCCTTAAATAGGAAGAAAAATGTAGGCACAGTCAATCAACCACTAGGTGGTGTAATTACATACCTTTTTATGCATCCATGACATTATAGTGAAAATTGATCTATAATTTTGTTTTAAAACAAGGGTGTTTTGGTCTATAAAACTATAAAAAGCATGGTAACTAACATGTTAGAATTATGGGTGAGCATGAAACCACCAAACCGAACTGAACCGGTGGACCGAACCGATCCAACCGGTTTTGGACCGGTTTACAGCCTATACTTGATTCAATTCGGTTGGCTTTTCTCCAAAACCCATTAAATTGGTTCGGTTTTTTTCCAAACCGATAAATTGAACCGGAACCACCAGTATATATATAAACTAATTTTTCATTTCTTCTTCTTCGCACACAGCTACCACTGTCCACCACAGTCCACAACCTCTCACCTTCTCGATCTCAACTCAGTTTCTCGTTATCGTCGGTTCCCTTCTTGTCATTGCAGGTCCTTTCCTTGTCGTTGCGCCTCCTGCTGTTGTCTTCTCTGTTCGATTGGTAAGAGTATTTTTTATTCTAAACCCAGAAAAAAAAAATTGAAGAACTCAGATCTGGGTTGGGCGAAGAACCCTTCTGGGTAGGGTTCTTCGACGAACCCAGAAGGATTCTTCAACGTTTGGGCTATTCAAATTTATTCTAAATATACTTAGTGTGGTTTAATTTCTAGGTATGTTTAATTTTCGAGAAATTTGATGGTTTAAGTTTGATATATGGTAGAAATTTTGTTAGTACTGGTTTATAGCTAGGGCTTGTGAAGAAAACTTTGATTTTCTTTTTATTGCTATTAATCTTGTGTATATTGTTTCTTGGCTGCTTTGTGTGAATGAAAATTAGATTATATTTGTATTATTTTGAATGAAAAATGATTAATCTGTTATGGGTTGCTTTGTTTGCTCATTAGAAAACTATTCAATGAAAAAACTGAATCCGATAAGTAGTTATTGTTTACTAATCAATTTAAATACTTGAATATATTGTTATGTGATCTTGTTTTATTTTAACAAATACTTAACTTTTATTTTTACTTAGAGCTTGCAAAGTTGTCAAAAGCATTGTCATCATTGACAACAGTGGATGCAGAAGCAGAATCATAGTAAGCAGTCAAGAACAAAGATTTTATTTATTTTTTGTTATTTGGACTTTATTATTATAATTTAAGTACTATTTATGGACTATAGATTAGATTTAGACTTAATTGTGGACTGTTAATTATGAATTTTATTTTTTAGGTTATAATTTGATATTTTGAACTGTTAATTATGGATTATATTTTGGACAATTATATGTGCTTTTGAACTGTTAACTATGGATATATTTTGATGTAATTTTAGCTATTTTAATTTTGGTAGGAAATGATTCCTTATCCTTGTGAGTCGTAAATATACGTGAATGAGTTATCTAGTTTTTATTATTATTATTATTATTATTATTATTTGGCTTATGCTATTTTGAACTGTTAATTAGGGAAGGATTCCTTATGCTTATGCTATTTTAATTTTGCTTTTTTTTTTTTCACAAGCAACTGATCAATTATCTAGGTTTTTGTTGGGAAAATTAACCTCCCCAAAACCTCCCTAGAAATATGCTAAATATCAGAAATTACAGAGAAATGAAATAGAAAATAATAACAATCACCACAACACAATAATTTACGTGGAAAACTCCAAAACCAGGAGAAAAACCACCGCCCTCAGAAAGAAATTCACTATGTGATAAATTATTACAATCACACAGACTATTCTCTCAAGACTACCACACCAATACACTTACACTCTCTCAAAGCATAAAATAATTCTCACCTCTCTACACTCTAAAATAAGAGAAACAAGAAAGGAATTTAATTAGAATTAAATACAATGCTTTAAGTGTATTTAATTGGTGCAATTAGAAACTAAGGACTTGGTCTCCTTATATAGCCTTGAGAAGCCTTGACATTTTGCTATTTTTTTCAATGTGGGATTCATATCCCTTCATTGCCTTCTCATTTGCTTTCACAATTTTGCCAATTTTTTAACAAATCTCCACCTTGGCAAAATACAGGAAACCTCCGCCCTTCCGCCGCAACTTTCATGCAACCATTGTCTATACCGACAATCATAATTCTCAACCCAGAGAACTATCATACTCCACCATAAAAGTATACCACTTAGAATTAATCACCAATTCTAAGATTTCCACCTCGGCACATGTCGAACAAACTTACTGAAATTTATGGTGCAACTCCCATGTTGGCTTTCCCCGGAAGTTCTTCAGCCATCGACATAATTCTACCACACACCTTGCATCAATGCCGCCAACCAATGCCCGTGTGCAAACTTCCCACTAGTAGTGTCACATCCTTTTTCATAGCACCTAGTGATATGCTATAAGGATGTACATATCCTTCTCAAAGGATAAATTCAGTGTCTTCACAAGACACACTATTAGCTTGATTGTTGGAGCTACCTGCCGAACCTGCTCCACCGTTTTGACAATTTTTCTTAACGTGCCCAGATTGCCCACACGCCCAGCAAAATATTTTCTTCCTGGAGTTATTCTTCTTCCAATTGCTCCCATTGCTAGCTACCAATGCCGTGTCTTCTGATGAAGTACGACCTCCACCCTTCAGCCTTCTCTCCTCAGAAAGGAGTTTACCGGTAACTTCTGTAAAATTCAGAGTCTCCTTCCCATATACCAAAATAGGTTTCATATGTTCATAGGAAGATGGAAGAGACAATATAAGCCTTAATGCTTTATCTTCGTCTTCAATTTCAACTCCAATAGACTCCAGTTCAGAAACAATACCATTGAGAACACTCAGATGATCTGAGATTTTTGCACCTTCCTCCATACGCAGAGTATGAAACTGTTCTTTCAGGTACAACCGATTTGAGATGCCTTTTGCCTGATACAACCCTTCAAGTTTTTCCCAGAATTCCTTGGCTGAATGTATTCCATGCACATTTGCAAGAACATTCTTGGCCAAACACAGACGAATCACACTTGCAGCTCTCAAATCCATTTCTTCCCAATCTTCATTGCTCATACTAGACTCACCTTTGCTGGAATCACCTTTGCCGGAATCTTTTAAAACAGAGCCTGATTTCTCCTTTAATACCTTGTGTAAACCGGATTGTATTAACACATCCTTGACTTGCACTTGCCACAAGCCAAAATTAATCTTTCCATCAAATTTCTCTACATCAAACTTCAAAGAAGAAAATTTAGACATTCTAACCGTATACTGAAATAGTGCCCGTAGTTCGTGAACAGCACTCCAGGTAAGTTCCCAGGAAAGAGAGGTGGGTCACAATGGACACACTTAAATACCAAGTCTTTCCTAGCCAGAACCTTCCTTAGACAAGCACTTCCACAATACTACCACACTTAACTCCAGCAACCAAGAACAATTTAGACCAAGAACAATTCTTTTCTGATGTGGAAGATCAGACAATGCTGCAACCACAGAGCATACTAAGAATTTTCTAAAACCTCTGACACCTTAGCAACCAACCTAGGCTCTGATACCACTTGTTGGGAAAATTAACCTCCCCAAAACCTCCCTAGAAATATGCTAAATATCAGAAATTACAGAGAAATGAAATAGAAAATAATAACAATCACCACAACACAATAATTTACGTGGAAAACTCCAAAACCAGGAGAAAAACCACCGCCCTCAGAAAGAAATTCACTATGTGATAAATTATTACAATCACACAGACTATTCTCTCAAGACTACCACACCAATACACTTACACTCTCTCAAAGCATAAAATAATTCTCACCTCTCTACACTCTAAAATAAGAGAAACAAGAAAGGAATTTAATTAGAATTAAATACAATGCTTTAAGTGTATTTAATTGGTGCAATTAGAAACTAAGGACTTGGTCTCCTTATATAGCCTTGAGAAGCCTTGACATTTTGCTATTTTTTCAATGTGGGATTCATATCCCTTCATTGCCTTCTCATTTGCTTTCACAATTTTGCCAATTTTTCAACAGTTTTTTTTTTATGTAAAAAATGAACATATTTTGATGTAAAAAAATCAAAGACACAACAGAAATTAAAGCTCATTATATGGTCTAATATGCCCACAAAGTGACCAAACCGGTCCAATTCAATTTGGTTTGGTTCGGTTCACTTGATAATTTTTAGTTAGTTTTATTTACTTTTTCAAAAACCGATTAATTGTCGGTTTTTATCGGTTCTTACCAAAACCGAACCTAACCATATCCACCCCTAGTTAAAACAACATCCGCTATTAGAAATTCGTAAAATGACCATTTACAATTATCTGTATTCACCATTATTAAAGATAAGTTGTTTCTAATCGGAACGTTTATATAAAAAATCACACATGATAGTAAATTAATTCAATGATAGACCTAAAATTTTTTTGAAATATAAAAGTTAATAAATTTTTAATTATAAAAAAATATTAATGTGTGGTCATACATATAGCCTAGTATTAATTATAACTCTCAAAAAGTTGCAGTCTCAAATAAATATTTTTATTTTTAATTAAAAGAATATCGAAATTTTTGATAATGGTTAAACCACGTGTTGTTGTGGCCGTAGCCACAAGCATCACTTTCTACTTCCTTAAAGAATACTGTGCAATGCCATTCTTTTCATGCAATTAATAAATATTGAGGACGATTGAGATTCCATATTTCAATCTCCTTTTCAAAAAGAAAAAAGAAAAAAAAAATTGAGGACGAAATTATGTTGATGCTTAGAAAACATTGATGTGGAGTTTGCTTGAACATTTTTTTTTTAGATTTTCTGGTCCATATCTTACTTGATATAAAAAAGAAACATTCTTTTAATTTAGATTATGATGGATTTTCGGAGGGATCAAACTTTGTGCTAATTAATTTAGTCGTCACAATTTTTCCAATCTATGTGGTTTCATTTACTTGGTAAGTCATTTTCTTTCCTTAATTTGCACTTCTTTCTCTTGTGATCGTAAATTCTTTTGTCTGTCTTTTGTTTATATTTATTAAAGGGAATCACAAATGTTTATTTTTTTTTTCTTTTTCAAAAAAGAATAAATGATAATTTATTATTCCCGTGATTCTTTGGTAACCCATCTTTAAGAAAATGAGAGAATTTTGTGATGATAATTTGAATAAGGTTATAAATTTGAGAATTCTTTTGTCGGGACAATTTTCAAAACTAGGTTGTTTCTTCAAAATTTGCTGCTGAAAAGTTCTAATTAATTTAAAAATAATCATAGTGTTTGAAAGTAAATTTTATTTATTTTTTTAAATTGCATTCATATATAATACCTTATAATAGTTGTATATCCACTGCTAGAAAAGAAATTGAGTCCTCATTTGCCATATGAATTCTAGTCCTACATTTATACAATAAATATTAAATTGTAAAGTATGGGGAGACTCCTCTTATAATGTGAGAATTACTATTCCAGATCGAAATTGTAGTATAAACTGTTTTATCAAAGTAATAACAATAATTTAAGACAATTATCGCCTGATATGGATTGGTGAAAAATAATGCTCATTTAACCTATTAATGTGTCAAGTTCTCTAGTTGTCGAATCACATATGGTATATAAAAAAAAATAATAATAATAATAATTCAAGGCAAACTTAATTTTGACTAAAATACTCTCCAATTTTTTCTGTTTAATTCAATAATTGTAGAATTGAAAAGTAAATAAATAAATATATAATTGGACCAAAAATCATGTCAATATTGTGAATTAATAATAGTGGTAGGACCTGTGGACCCTGGAGATGACAGGCCAATATCTGTCATGGGGTCTCTGGTTGAGTGGTTGTTGTCATGGCTTTGAGGGCAAGGGGCAAGTTGCCGTCAATACGCATCATTGACCTTCAAGTTTGCTCAAGCTGATCGTCTGCACCAATCTTTATAACAAGGCCACAATAGACCTCAAAGGAAAGATTAATTGAAGACGTCAAATTTGGAGAAACCAAACGGTCCGATCCAAAGGTCTTTTGGTTCAAGTCAAGCTCGCTTTCGCTTTGGCAGCGACCCGCGCAATTGAAGGTTTCTACGTGTGTGAGGAAAGTCTTCAATAAGATAGATATGTAGATGTATATAATGTTATCGGATTAATAAGAATATTTATATCGTATGATATGAATATTCACATTTTTTTTAATCATTAGAATTAGAAGTCATTTAAATGATTTTATTATGATCTCGTGATAGTCTGACCATGATTATAATTTTTTTTTTTTTTTTAAGATCAAAATATATTGCCAAACAAAACCAAAACTACTTCGGCATATCAGACAAAATTATAGACTCCACTGAGGGAGGTTAATAATCCAACAGAAACAAATCAGAATCTAAAGATAAAGCCATCTTGGCCGTAGCCCTATTAGAACCCCTGGGAGCAAAACTAACAGACTGCACATTATAGCAATGAAGAGCACAAAAAATATCATGCAAAACGATACCAAAATCAAAGCCCATAGAAGAACCTGCTGAGCAGAACAATTATAATTGTATTTGTACAGCTTGTGTAACTATGCCACATCAGCTTATTGTAATTGTAGAGTCAGCATAGTTAGACCTCAATTGTTGGTTTGTTATTATTTCAAGGTTAGATGTTTCCAGAAATCAATTGAATCAGAAATAACACATTTTACTCATTTTCATCTCTGTCGTTTACATCTCTGTTTTCTCTCTCAACTTACATGGTATCAGAGCTTCGGTTCTTTAATAATGGAGTCCACGAGCTCGCTCAACACATGAGTGTCTTCTGTAAGCACAGTCCAAGCTTCTTCGTTTCCTCAACATCTTAATTTCAATCTGCCTTTGAAGCTTAATGAGAACAATTTTGTTCTATGAAAATCACAAGTTCTACCCGCGGTGAGAGCTTTTGACCTAGAAGAATTTATTTTAGGAGAGCGGTTGTGTCCTTTGAAGTTTATTGAAATTACTTCAACAGTTACTGGTTATACAGAGAAGCAAGTCAATCCTGAATTTCTACAGTGGAGAAAGACAGATCAGCTTCCTGTTTGCTGGATTCGTTCAACACTCACTCCATCTGTTCTTAGACAAGCCACTCGGTGTGTAATTTCATATAAGGTATGGCGTACTCTTGAAGAACACTATTCTCAGCAGTCCCTAGCTAAAATCATGCAACTTCGTTCTCAACTCCATCACACGAAGAAAGGAAGCATGACTGTTTCAAAATATATTCTTAAAATCAGATCTATAGCTGATTATTTGGTTGCAGCTGGTCAACAAGTCTCAGATCGTGACCTTCTCATGAACATTTTAGAATGTCTTGGCAGTGAGTTCGATGTTGTTGTTGTCAACATTACCTCTATGCAGAGTTTTATTTCTATTAGAGAAGCTCAGTTCCTTCTGATGAGCTATGAAACTAGGATGAATCAACAAGCGTTGTAACGCCCCTAATTTTCCATAATTATGAAAAGTATTATTATTAATTATTATTAAGCATGCAATAGTCAAGTATGTAATTTAACTTGGTGGAAAGTATATATATTCGATGTATAGTGTATAAACAAATAATGATTTTAATCGAGTTAAATCCCATTAGAGATATTATTTTCATGGTGCATTTGGATAATAATGGGTCCAATTGAATATTGATGAAGTCAATATGGTGATTGGATAAGTGTGGAATATTTTTGGAATATTATTGAGATGGAATATGATTAGTGGGTCAGTTTGATAATTCAAGGATGATTGGTAAATCACATGTGATTAATTGTAAATTTGTGCCATTGTAGGATTTTAAGAAGCTCAATGGAGCAATTTGTAATTAAGGAAATATATATATAAAATTGCTAGTGGAGATTGCTATCATTATAAAAACAAAAATTGAAGTCAAACAAAAACAAACACAAGAGAGCAAAACCAAAACATAAAACAAACCAGAACAAAAATTGGCAGAGAAAGCCAAGAAGAAGAAGAAGCCGGGAGAGAGGAGAAGAAGAAAAGAAGAAGAAAAGGAGGAGAAAGGAAGAGGAAAGAGGAAATAGGAAAGAGAAGGTTTTAGAAAAAATTCAGGTTCGGTGTACACTAGTTTTCGAATTTTCAGTTTTCCAAAATATTTCGGATTGATTGAATTTTATTAATGTTGAGTTATTTGACTTATATTGATTATAGTTTATAGTTTGAATTTGATTTTGTAATGATTTGAATTACGTATTCTTAAAATATAGTTTATATTTGAAATATTGATTGTGAATAATATTATGAGTTGATTTTAATACATTTTAATTTTAATATTGTTATGAGAAATATAGTTGAAGGTGATTTAGATTATATAATGTTTGTGAAATGTATCGAAAAATAATTTTGGGGCATTTTGATTTAATATTGGTTTGTGAAATATATTCGAATATGATTTTGAATTGATTTGAGATTTAATATGGATTTACAAAATCAATTCGAATACGATTTTGAATTGATATGAGATTTAATATGGATTTACGAACTATATTCGCATACAATTTTGAATTGATTTGAGATTTAATATGGATTTACGAAACATATTCGAATACGATTTTGAATTAATTTGAGATTTAATATGGATTTACGAAATATATTCGAATACGATTTTGAATTGATATGAGATTTAATATGGATTTACGAAATATATTCGAATACGGTTTTGAATTGATTTGATGCAATTATTGGTTTCAGAAATATATTTGAATATGATTTTATATATATGAATATTGATGAAATTTGGATTTCGTAAATGTGTATATTGATTTGGATTAATTGAAAGTTCAATTTGATAGTTCTGAATAAAAAGAAATGAGTTGATATTGAATTTGAGAAATCATATTATGAAATGGCTCTGATATATATGAATATAGATATGGATATAGGAGATTGAAGGATATACTTCAGCAACATCTCAGTGGCGCAACAAATCACTTACTCCGAATATTGGCAACCTCACTCTCTAATCTGATTACAAAGGCAAAGAACATCTAGCTGTTGGTAATAGTAACAAATTACCTATCTCTCATATTGGTTTTACTATGCTTCCATCACACACACCTTCACATTCATTATATCTGAAAAATATATTACATGTCCTTTCCATAACAAAAAATTTGCTAAGCATATCACAGTTCACCAAAGATAATAATGCAATTATGGAGTTTAATTCTGACTTTTGTATGATAAAGGACCAGAATTTGAAGAAAATTCTTCTTCAAGGAGCTCAGAAAGATGGTTTGTACCATCTTCTAATGCCAGCTATTGAGTCTCACAAATTCCATGGTCTTTCTCCACAGTCCAAGTCAGTTGTCTATTTCTCTAATTTTCAGTGTAAAACACGTAATCTGTCTACTGTTTGTGCCAATTATGTTCATGTTTTACACACTGTTTTGGCTGATAATAATTATTCTAGTGATAAATTCTGTGTACCACACATTGCGAATAATGTACATGAGCATTGTAATTCTATTTCTGATGTTAATAAAACTGCAGCAGCACATGTTTTGTATTATGGTGTTAATGTTGATTCTTCTAGTATTGCCTCTAATTGTAGTTCACCTGCACACTTGTGGCATCTAAAATTAGGACATCCATCTCGCAAAGTACTTCATCAAATTCTTCATTCCTTAAAAATCACAACTAGGACACCATTTTTCTGTGATTCTTGCCAATGTGGCAAAGCTTATCAATTACCCTTCCCATCCTACACTACAGGAACTAGAGCCCTTTTAGAAATTATTCATTCCGATGTTTGGGGTCTTGCTCCCATTCTTTCTTCCTATGGCTTTCGCTATTATGTTCATTTTATTGATCAACACACTCGTTATATATGAATCTATCCTCTTAAAGCTAAATCGCAAGTAAAAAATGCATTTCTTTTATTAAAAAACATTGCTGAGTTGTTGTTTAATTCTAGGATAAAAGTGTTTCAAAGTGATCATGGGGGAGTTTAAAGCTCTTCACACCCTTTTCCATCATTTAGGTATCTAATTCAGATATTCTTGCCCTCATACTCACCAACAAAATGGTCTTGCTGAGAGAAAGCATCGCCATATTGTTAAAACTGGTTTAACCCTCCTTTCTCAAGCTGTGATACCATGTAAGTTGAGAGAGAAAACAGAGATGTAAACGAGAGAGATGAAAATGAGTAAAGTGTGTTATTTCTGATTCAATTGATTTCTGGAAACATCTAACCTTGAAATAATAACAAACTAACAATTGAGTTATAACTATGCTGACTCTACAATTTCTGTTACTGCCTTCACGGATGCTGATTAGGGTAGCTATCTTGATGACAGAAAATCTACCTTTAAACTGTGTGTTTTCTTGGATAAAAATTTGGTTACTTGGGGTGTTTGCAAACAAAAGGTGGTGACTCATTCTAGTATGGAAGTCGAATATCGAGCTCTTGCTCAAGCTGTAACTGAGGTGATTTGGATTCAATCACTTTTTTTTTTTTAACTTAAGCTCAGTTTGCAGGGAGTTCCTATTATATGGTGTGATAACACCGGTGCCACTTCGCTTGCTCATAACCCCATCTATCATGCTCGCACCAAGTATATTAAACTTGACATGCACTTCTTGCATGACAAATTGCTGCTCAGGTGTTTGAGGTTCGTTTTATGCCCTCTAAAGAGCAACTGACTGACATCTTTACAAAACCCCTTCTTACTGCCCGTTTTGATAAACTTAAGGCCAAATTAATCTTGGATAAATTTGAGTGTAATTTGAGAGGGGATATTAGCAATGCTACTGTTGATTCAAGTTCAGCTTCCAGTTCCAAAGGTTCCGTTGCTATGAATTTTGGTAATGCTGTGAACTCTGTTTTTAAAAATTCTGCTGTGAATTCTGGTTTAAAAAATTCTGGTGTTGAGCATTTTGTGACTGTTAATTTTGGTGCTAAAGTTGCTATTAATTCTAGGAATTTTATGATTCATTCTGCTGACAAATTTGTGGCTAGTTCAAACAATTCAAGTCATGCTGATGGTTTAAACTTTGATCCTGGTTAATGAAAGTCTTCAGTGGTTGTGCTTTAGTTATTGTTCTCTTTATCAAACTCATCTTGGACTCCTTCCTAGATAAGTTTGAGAGGGGATGTTGAGTAGAACAATTATAATTGTATTTGTACAGCTTGTGTAACTATGCCACATCAGCTTATCGTAATTGTAGAGTTAGCATAGTTAGATCTCATTTGTTAGTGTGTTATTATTTCAAGGTTTGATGTTTCCAGAAATCAATTGAATCAGACATAGCACACTTTACTCATTTTCATCTCTCTCATTTACATCTCTATTTTCTCTCTCAACTTACAGAACTAACATTGACACAAGCAACCACAGAAGCTGCATTTGATTCGAGAATGGCAGGAAGCAAGCCTACCTCTACAACAAAAAGATACCACGAAGAACAACAATCTGAGTATAAATGGAGGTAGAGATCTTTTGCGCAGAGGATGCAAAAACCTAGCCAACGTGGTCTCTAATAACAATCCCAACACCGATTATACAATTATTTGAGTCCACAGTAGCTTCCGTATTAATTTTGTACACATTACGAATAGGAGAATTCAAACTTTTGAAGACCTTATCCTGCAAAGAAGCTGTTTGAGGATGCATAGCTGCTGTACGAAAGTCAGCTAAGAAGCTTTCACACCAGTTCATAACGTCAGCAGCAGGAAGAACCAAGCTAGAGTGAACCCAATTATTTCTCTTAAACCAAAGTCGCCATATCAAGACACACAACAGCTCCAGCTTCTCTTCTACAACTAACAGCGAGCAAGAATAAGAAAATCCAAACAAGATAGATACTGGAAACTAGTGAGACTAGCCAGCACTCCACTCGACTTGCGCAGCGTCTTCAACGTAGCATAACCCCAGCAAGCATGCAACGTAGATTTCACCTTTTCACATCTAAAAAGACAATCTATAGCTATGCCAATCCCTTTGTGAACCAAATTCAACTTCGTCGAGATCCAATCATTGCAAGTTCTCCATAAAAAGACTTTGATTTTTTGAGGGAAATTCAAACCCCACAAACACTTCCACCAAGAGGCAGTAGACGAACCTCCTAAGGAACTTGCAGGTGCAGCCAGCCACCTTCCAATCCTAGAGCCGCTTTTAACTGAATATTCGCCCGAAGTCGTGTAATGACAGCACAACCTGTCAGCCATAAAAACTGAAGATGTAGAAATTGCTAAATAGCCGTTATATCCGAGAGAACAAAGGATTGAGCAATCAAGGATTCATTCCAACCACCCGAGTCCAATTTCAGCATATTAACAGTAGCTGACTCCCCTAGAATAGGCCTCGAAATTGGCCGAAAGGAGGTTGACTTTGGTAGCCAACGATCATAATAGATAGAAACGGATGTGCCATCTCCAATTCGCCACCAGTACCCCTCCTCGATCAAGCCTCTACCCTACAAGAGTCTCTTCCACATAAAAGAGCCATAAAAACAAAACTTGGCATTCAAGAAACTCGTAGTTGGATGGTAACAACCTTTGAGAACTCTCACAGTAAGCGATTTAGGATTACAAATCAATTTCCAACATTTATTTATCTAGCATGGCTTTATTAAACATCACAAGATCTTTAAACTCCAAACCACCCTCATCTTTACGTTTACAAAGCTTCTCCCAAGATCCCCAATGGATCTTATGCAACTGCCCATTACTACCCCACTAGAATCGAGCACATACCCTGAATCTCTTTGATGAGAGACAAATGAAGCTTAAAGAGATTCATACTGTATGTTGGGATAGCTTAAATAACCGCTTTGATCAGAACCTCCTTTCCACCAGCAGAGAATAAACTGCTATTCCAACCTTTTAATTTCTCCCATATCCTATCACGAATGCTAGAGAACAGTCCCCTCTTATCTCTTGAAGAAAAGCTAGGAAGCCCCAAGTACCGTTCATGACAAGGAACAATATTAGCGCCCAACACCCTAGCCAGAGCCAACCCCTCCATCCTAGAAATTTGTTTACTGCAGCACATTGCCGATTTGTCAAAATTGATAACCTGACCCGAAGCTCGAGAATACTATTCAGGAAGATTTTTAATCACCTGCATGTTGGACATCACCGCACGAGTAAAAATCATATTGTCATCAGCAAAAAAGAGATGAGGGATTTTAGGTCCCGATCAACTACAACGAAAACCTAAAATCAATCCTCTCTCCTCAGCACTACTGATCATAATTCTCATTATAACCAAGACAATTTATTTTTTAAAGCTACGAAAAGCCAAAAAAAAAAAAAAAGGAGATATTGAAAACCCGAGAGTAAAAAAAAGGAAAAAAAAAGAGAGAACATGGATCCAAAATAATCCGTTTAATTAATTAATTATCATCATACTTATCATTATGTTTATCATTTCACCAACCAAATTATTCTTAGCAGATATGGATCCTCATAGCTTAATTTCAGATCCATTGAAATATCCTAAAAGAGTAGCTAATTGAAATGCCAAAAAGTTTGAAAACAAAAATTCAAGGAATGACTTGTAACACTTTATATATGCTGGTCTTTTTTCATCTTTTAGTTCACATATTTATTACAGAAACAATAGATGTACATCAAAGTAGTATTATGAAATAATTCAAGTGTTCCCATAGAAGCAATTAATTCATAATATCATAAATTGGAGTTTGGATTATCTTCAGGTCTGAATCATCTGACTTTTGTGAGCTGTTTTAATAATACTTGAGTTTGAATGAAATATTTGACTATATGAGTGGGAAAAAAAGTAATATCATCTTTCTCTCTTTTTCTCGTTATATATATATATGTGTGTGAGAAAAATATAAAAGAAAGACATATACGTTACAATTTAATGAAGTTAATTTAAAATAAAAGAAGTTGGTTTGAAGTAATAAATATAATTAGATTTTTGGTTGAATTATAAGGATTAAGGATATTGGGGTTGATTGAATTTAATTTGAAGACCAATAAATAGTTAGTTGAGATAGTAAGTGAAAATGTCACATTAAATTTGTGGTGCAAAATATGAGCCTAGATGTAATTAAAATTGATAAAAATAATAACATCTAAGTTAGTGAACTGTCCAATTACTTGTATATAAAGTACTCAAAAATAACATATGTATGCCTTTTTAAAAACATTTTATAGACAGATATGTATCTTCTATTTAGGATATTATATATAAATGATGGTGGCTGACGATTTATTAAATTGTTGAAAACCATGTATATAATATATACCCCACACCCAAAATGAACAAAGAGATAGAATCTCGATAAGTGAAGTCTTTAATTTTAGAATTCTTTTTCAATAAATAGTTTCATAGAAGACATTAATATTTTTTTGTTTTTCAACGAATGTTGAAATTAATAATGATCTTTTAATGTGCGAGAGACTTCTTTAAATGCATTTTCAAATAAAAAGATATGTAGATGTTATCTTTTTTGGTGGGTGATTTATTATTATGAAATTGATGATTCTCTTTACTTCATTTAGTTGGTTGGAGACAAGAAACACATTTCATATGCCCTGCAAAAAATATCACTCGAGCCTTAATGATTTCAAGAATGTCACATTAATTATTTTTGATGGAGTAATTGCAAGTGACATTTAATTTAAAGCTAATTTTTCTTTGCATCGCGACGATTCGTATAAAAATAATATGTTTTACAGATCTAATTAACACATTAAATTAATTTTGATGATGTAGTGTTTATCTAAGTTGAATTTTAGGATATATGAATTTATAATTTTCCTATGTTTATAATATTTATATTTATCAATAAATTACACTTTTGAATCAATGACTAACTTTATCAACCATGGATCAACACTAATGTATTGGGCCAAGGCCACAACTTGAAAACTGGGCCCAATTCTACTTAAACTGGATCCAACCAGACAGCCCAACACAAACTTTGAATTTTCTTGCCAGGCTTTATCTTATGTCTCTTTTTGGGGCCAACCCAGGTTGTCAAAACAGAGTTGGGCTCAGAACTGTAAATTGTGTTTTGAGCAGTTTATTTCACCAAAAAAAACTTTGAATTGTGTGAAAAAAGAAAGCAAACCCATGTCACATCAGGCACAGTGGACATGGCAAAATGAGATAATGTGATTTGATCGAACATTTTTTGTTTCTTATTTCATTTATTATTGTATTTGTTTTGGAGTGGGTTATTATCGTATCATTAACATGGATATACTTTGGCTACTGATAATTTTTGTCTTGGTAAACGGCTAGTGATATTTAAAAGGATCGGTTCGTTGCATTATTATCTTGAATTTTTTTTTTTTTTTTTTTCAAGCTTTGTATGGTTACATTACATAATATTATTGTCCAGAGAGGAGAGGACCAGTCATGGAAATCGTCACTGGGATCCAACCAACATGATTGATGATGTTACAGCAACTACTGTTCATAATCTAGATATTGCTTGAAATGATATCAACTCATGAATATGAACCACTCGGTTCCAAAAGAGTAAAGACTATCATACAATGAATTCATGGATTGATAAGAAAACTCATGGTGTTGTAGTACGGAGACTTGCAATCTACTCTGAAAAAAACAAATGACACATCATTTGATGCTATTTATTAGGCCCTTGATCAATAAACTGTTGATTGGGGTGTTGATGATTATAAGGTGGAAGACTGAAAATAAGAGACCACAGCAAACAAGAAAAAGAAACTTCAAGGTTTGAATTGTCTACTTTTGGACCCAATTAAACAGCAAAACAGAATGATTATGCCGAGCCAATTATTAAAAGTGAATAATTTAGAGCAGCTAAAAAGCTTAATATTTTTATGACAACAGAGTTTTGCAGACAACATTCGTGAGTTATCTCGGGGTATCATTTGCTCAAATTCTTATAAAAATAAAAATAAAAATTAGTTCCTACGTTGCACAGTTTCTCGGATAAAGGCACTTTTGGATTTAACAAAAATGACAACATGTCATTTCGGTTTGGAAATGCAAGTGTTAGCAGTACCATATGTTTTTTTTTTTTTTTTTGTAAAATAGACTTCACGAAATTTGTTGTATAATATATGGTTTTTCTGCGCAGTGTGTTAATGTCATTGTGTTAGTGACATTAACATTTCACAAGGCATAATTCATGAACAGTTGGTGGAAAATCAGATGTATTCGGATTACGAAATTCGTTAGAAAAATCTCTTTAGTTTTTTGCTTTCTTTTTATTTTTTTTAAGAAAATTAGAAACCTAATGATATATAAGCCTTGTATTTATAACAAATATTTGCATTGCATTGCATTATTTTTTTAATTTATCTAGCATTGAAGAGTACATATTCTTTGTCAAGAGAGATGGGGGCCAGTGCATGCAAGAGAGCTCCATGATTGATGGTAGACGAACTGTTTGTTTGATGGAATGATGACATCAATTTGACAAATGAAGTGATGGCTTTCAAAAGCAGGCACGGTCATTCAATGACTCGATTTTGTGATAAGAACCGCCCCACGGTGTTTTTTTGTACTTGTAGACGAGACTTTCGATCCTCTTCTATGTAAATTATCTTCGTACTGGGCCAATAATGCACGTTTTCTTTTATATATTGGACCAGTTAGTATACATTTCACTCTTGTCTCTCCATTGATAGATTTACCAGTCTGTGGTATAGGTGAAATTTTTATACATTTTATGAGAGAAGTGGTAGTTCTAGATGATCAATGCATGATTGTGAAGTATTTCGGTGGATAGAGACGTATTACATTATCTATAATATATATTATTATGTATCAAGTCATTTTCAAAATGTCTGTGTTTTAATTATCCAACCATACTAGAGTTACGAGATATATAAGTATGTCAATAACAAGAAAATGTAGAAGAGTGATGATACAATAGCGATTAAGAAGTTGTTAATTTTGAATTGTGTACGCCTGAGTCGGAAATCAATTCTGATATACACACACAGAGATTAATGCAACAAAGGTCTAGCAGACCAAATTTAGAGAGAGCCTGGAAATTAACTGAACTGTTCAAGGTAATGTTGAAGAGGATTGGAATATTGATAGATTAATACGAGTTCCTGTGACAAATATGTTACAAATTCCAGGAAAAATCACTTCCATTCAAGCTCTTGTCAATCTGTAAGCATTTAAACATATATGTATTGAATGTTCATAAAATCCTCTAGTACTTGTTTACTTCATTTCTCTTTGGAGTTGTTGAGAGAGGATCTAAAATCTAGCTGGTAGATTGGAGGATATATTATTGTATATATGGTCAAATTATTGATGAGAATTCCTCTTTTGCTCCCAAATAATTCTGGGGTTACTTACTTGAGAGATGCATGTAGGTTGACTTTGAATTATCAGCCATCTAATTTATTAGAATTCCAAACTAAAGTTTTGGGGTCTTGCATTTCAATTAAACAAAGGAAGAGAAAAAGTGGAAAATCAAACTGTACCTACTAATTTATAGTGCTGCAATCAAACCTTGAAGAGGATTGGAATCATAGATGATAGATGCATGTTTTCAGGTGCATTTTTTGTTTTTGTACTTTTTTTTTAACTGATTATGTAGATTGACATATATGAATAATAAATATATTTTTCATTGATTTGCTCACTGTTGTTTCTTCTTGGCATGCGACCACGTGATCTGACATGCTTTTGACACAAATATATCAATGTGATTGAGTTTCGGACAGGTTTAGGCAGAGTTGGTGCTGAATTTACTCTGACAAGTTCATCTCTGGGTAGAGTACATGCATGCAGATTGAGTTCAAAAAACTGCTAAACCCACGCCTTACTCTTCTGTCATGGATCAAACATTTTCAAATTCATAGTAACCCACCAAGTCCAATGGTTAATGTCATTTCTTTTGAATTCAAAATGGTTTCTAAATTTTGGATCTTGATTGGGTCACCAGGTAAAGTTCTAACTTGTACAAATTCGACTAGTAAAACAGGTTGGAGTACGTTGGACTACGTAACAGTACTGGAGAGTGGAGAGGTTCAATGAACTGACCAACCAAGTTAATTTATGGTATTTAATTAGTTTGCCGGGTGAGGTCAGGTTTTCCCTGGTAGGCTGTAACTAGGTTACTGTGATCATTTTCTATCAATAGTCAAAATTAGTCATCACTATCTGCACTGTATTAATGGGGACAGTAGTGGAGCTCAGTCTTTTGATCACCTAAGCAAATTTAACTTCAGCTAGAGACACAGGCAAATATCTAGCTTCTATTCTCATGCCTTCAGGATTTCATTGCTGTATTCGAAAAAAAATAGGAAATAAAAACTGGGATTCTTGCATTTATAACCATAGATAAACGGCAGAGGCACTGCACATAAATGAACAGCCTAGAGCTGCTCATTTTTTTTGAGATAGATTTTAGTGTGTACATGTTGGGTATTACTAAGGAATTGAGCCCAATTTGACTAGTCAATTTGGGCTGAAAATTCTTCGTCTTCTTTATCCCAAAGCTAACAGGAAGAGTTGGGATTTTGAAGGCCCTGGTCAAGTCTGAAATTTTCCTGAAGTTGAATAATTAGTGATTAGTCCAAGCTACGTTTTTGGTTTCAATTGATTCATTAATTGTATTTGATTGAAAGGTAATGTCCCAACAAAGAAAATGGCTGCCACTGCCAAAATGCCTTTAGTTGATGATGTGTGTCATCACAATTCTCATTTAGTAACCACAAAGGTCAACCCCCGGCCCTTCTCATTTATCTTTTGTTTTCTTCTTCTTGCACGTTCTCTCTCTGTCTCTGTGAGGGGCTCTGGTTATCTGATGCAACTGCTGATTTAACTTCCTCAACTTCTCTCCTGGCCCACCAGGCCACACCAAGATTCTACATTATGGGTTCCCTTTTCTCCATTATTTTATCACCTTTATTTATGTTATAAATTCTCTCTCTTTAGAGAGGAAAAAAAAAAAACCCTCTCAACTCCTGCCAAAACAAAACAAATCTATCTTCTCTCTCTCTCTCTCTCCTATATAATTTCTCTTCTTGTTAACATAGAATTATAGATTGATATGGAGAACTCCATGAATTCATATTTGCAGCAGAAACCTGGTGCTTCCAGAGAAACAACAGGATCTCCTGATCATGATGACGATGATGATCAGGAGAGTGGCTGGACTGCTTACTTCGATGATTTCTCGAACCATAGAGAGAACAGTTTTTGCTCTAGTTATATTGATAGCTCTTCTCTGGTCTCTGATGCTGCTTATTCTGGTGCTGCATGGAATCATCTACCCCACAACAACCACCACCACCATCATCTTATCACTGCTTGTTCTTCAATTGGAGGCTCCCAAAAGATTCCAAAAAAGTTGAAGTTCATGAAGAAAACAAGGACCAAAGAAATTTGTGAAGATGACTCTTTAGAGGACACTGCTAGTTCTCCTGTCAATAGTCCCAAGGTCAGATTATCCTTTCTTCTTCCACCACAACTTCTTTTCAATTTCAAATTTTTTTGGGATCAACTTCTTCACTTTTTCTTTTTCTTTTTTAATGTTTTTATCAATATTGATCATCAACAGGTTAGTGATTTGGAACCAATTGATATGGGTCATCCCAGGAAAGCTGATCATGATCATATGTATAGTTCTCTGGTAAACTTGATGATTTTTATTTTTTATTTTGTTTGACCTTCTAGTTAATTAATTAATACATATAAAGTTTATATATATATATATATATATATATATGTAATTCTCGTTAGGAGGAGTAGATTGGTTTGGTGTTGGATGGTTAACCTAACAAATTAAATTAAAATAATTACATGGGTTCTGATTAATATTTTCTTGTAGGGAAAGGGAGCTGCATCAGAACAATATTACTCACAACTGCAAAGAGAAGAAAGAAGTATGAATAATTCATCCACTGGAAAAAATAATGATTGTACAGACTTAAACAGCAGAGGCTTGTGCTTGTTTCCTTTGTCCATGTTAGTTAACTATCTTGGTTGATTTTATTTTTATTCTCTCTCTCCTTCTCTCATGGCTTCCATGTAGTACAACTTTGTCAGATTTGTAGAAAGAAAATTTCTGGCTTATATATAATGTTGTATCAGCATATATCTTTCTCTTCATTTGCATACTTAAATCCTGTTCAAATCATATTTCAGGAGAAGACAATAACACAAAACGTATAAGCAAAATCATATGTGAATATCATTTTCACAAGCATTGCCCTTTTCAGGATAGATAACTGTGTGTGTAATATTCTCATAAAATACTAGAAGAAGAAGAAATGACATTTAGGAATATTTAGATTTGTATATTAATTATTTCATAATCATATATTATATATATTGAACCACTCTATTAGGGTAAGTTTTGAATAACTTTATACTGACTCATTATGACCTTAATAAATTTCATTACAAAGTACATTTACAAGGGTTAGAACTAAGATTGCCTGTTGAGAAAACATTTTTTTTTTAATTTTATATATATATACGTGTACACACACATACACACATCATAATATATTTTTTTTTGTTTGGTGGATGGAGAGATCAGTGAATCCATAGTAGGATTATTCATTTATTGCACCTGCCAATCATGGGATACAGCGAAGTAACTATTAATAATTAGAGTAAAATATTATATACTTCATAGGTAGAAACCTCAGTAGTGTCTCCTATATATAGCAGAGCCAATATATATATATATATATATACCTTGGACACGTTGATCTTCTTCCCTTAAGTTTTCTTGATATATATTACTAACCCCAATAAAATTAGAATCCTATTTGGAGAATGGAATAATCTTATCTTAATTTCTCGAAGGATTTTACTAATATATATAGATGAACTGCTATAGTTGCTAATTATATAATTAGGTTGGTGACATATAAATGGCTTGAAAATCTCTCTCTCTTTTTTCTTTTCTTTTGAAAAGAAACTCTTACAACATAGTAGTCGGCATATAAGATTAAGATGTCACAAAAAGAAGAGTAACTGCATTGACTATTGTATAAAGTAATTCTAGAAGGTTAATTTATTAAATAGTTATTGCCTTCCACGTATCTTATTTAGTTTTTTTATATACATAATTGGAAGCGATAATATATTTTGTTGAGAATAAAAAATAAAAGATAAAGGGTTTTCGGTAAAGGAATATATATATATATATATATATATCAAACAAGAAGGGCATCAAATGAGTGCAAAGAACCTTGTAGAATTTCTGGTTTAAAGCAAGAAAAGGTCTCCCAATATGCTACCAAATTAATAATCAAACAATCCCTTATTTTATTTATTTTTCTATTGTTTCTTCTTTGACCCTACACAAGTTAGTGGATATACATGTTAAATATTTGTATAGATACCCATTTGGTACAATATTATTGAAGTGGCATGGGGTGGGATTACATATATTTTGAGAATCACACAACAAATTTTGAAGGGATTTGAGCTCCTTTGTGCCCTCAAAGTAGACAATATAAAAAGGGCGAAAATGATAAAATGGAAAAGTAGATTGATAGGTTTAAATATTAATTCCATCTCCAACCTCTCTTGCAGGCCATTCATTTAAATTATTCAGAAAAAAGGGCTGCCATGGAAGACCCCTCCATGTGCTCAAGCATTAAAGGCAGATGAAATGAAGCTAGCACACAAGAGAACAGACTTTGTTGTTGATGACAATATTCAGCTAAAATACCACCATTAATTATTCTGCTGCTGGTTGACTCTTTTTTTTATATGTCTAGCTTAACCATCACATTCTTCTAGATCTTTTTCTCTCAAGTTCCTCCTATATATTTGACTATTAAATCACCTACTTCTAATCATAAATGATTATTCAAGAAAACTTAGCAAACGGTCATATTTCTTTTCATGCTTAATTATTTTGATTCTCAAACTTGGAAAAAAAAGGGCTATAATACGCGTTTTATAGGATTTTTTTAATACTTTAGAAGGATTCAGTTCAAAAGAGGATCATTTTAATAAAAATATTTTATTTTTTATTTTTTGACTATATATATATATATATATATGAGGCACAAGAAGCACAAGAATTGGTGTAAGATTATGAACTATTCACCTAATATTTAAAGTGATGTTTGTCTTCACGTGGCAAGACATATTTGAAACATGAATCTGGTAACTTGATATTTTAACTTACTACTTTTGTGTGCTCTAATTAAAAGAAGAAATAACTCACAAACACACTAGAAAGTGAAAACATTTTTTAACTACCTATTTAGTTCCAAATCCCCAAGAAAAATTAAATTAAATTAAATAGATTGTCCAACAAGGCAGTTTACAAAGCCTCAATATAATTCTCCTAATTTACTTCTATTGTTAAATAAAACAACATGTGATGAATAAATATTAAGCGACCTACATAATATTTAGAAATTAAATTTTCAAAAAATGTTTGAATTTTTGTGATGGGTTTTCTTTGTCTGCAAAATTTTCAAGTCGGCATCATAAATTAAATGATACGAAAGATATATATATATATATATATATATATATATATATTAATTATGGAAGAGAAATTAAAAGAAGAAGAAAAAAAAACTGTTGAGTTTTGTGTCACTTGGGGATGAGATAAAAAAAAAATGTCGCTACTTGGGATGGTTTGGATTACGATCAATAATGCAAAAATGATGTTAAATGGACAACAATTAGTGGGCAATGCAAAAGGACAATTTTCTTTGAACCAATGGTTTTAGATGGGATTAGGGACTCAAGTTAGGTGATCAATCAAATAGTTAACAACCACTAATGATGTGATTTGAATTCTTGAAGTGGTAGATCACAAGTCTAATTCAAACTACTCCCTTCAAGGCTTCAATACACTAAACATCACCAAGATTACGATATTATAAAGCATCTCCACCAAAGAATAATTTAAATTAAAAAAAATCTTTTATTATATTAAGAAATGCGCGCATTAGAATGTGCAAGTTGTAATTATTATTTTTATTATTATTAAATATTAGATGAATAATTAAGGCCTTTTACTAATCTACAAATTATTTTTTTGTTTTGTTTAATTTACTCGAGCAAATTGTGTAGACCACATAAACACATGTATCATGTATTATGGTCAATTTATTATCACATCGTTACATAATTATAATCAATTAAATCTGTCTAAAGTGGTTCCTAAACTGCTTGATTGGAGTTTATAATATGTATATTTTACAAGACATGTGTCCACTTTGTGTAGTAGCTTTAGGGAGTAATTATGCCTAATCAAAAGTAAATGGGGGCCATATCACGCTTAATGTTTCTAATATACAATTTTTTATTAATTTTTTGTTTTTGTTGTTTTCGTGATAGATACTTTGTGCTTGCAATCGTATTAAAACCATGAAAGTTGTTGTTAGCAACTAATATACCCATAATCTAATTATGTACTATTTTGTAGACAATAATTAAGCGATTACTACCACCGTTCAATGTGACTTGATGATAAAGACGCTCATTCAGTTTGATAATATCTCAAGTTTGAGTTGTCAGTACCACAAGTGATATATCAAAAAAAAAATAATTAAAGGATTCCTTAAGGAAGTTCAAGTGGATCTCAATTTAATATCATACTTAAATGTATTAAATAATTATATTACGGTATATAGATTTAATTTATCATGTATCCATTGTTTTGTGCTTACAAATATTTCTCACCACATATTTATAATAATTAAAAATGTAACTACTATTTTAAATAATGTTATATATAGTATATATATATAAGTTTTTTTTTTTTTTAACAAAAAGATGATATTTTAATCGGTTTAGAATCTGTCTAAACTTGTTGAGATTAAATACTATATATTAACCTAATCATATAAAGCTTTATTTGTATTTTTAGTTGATAGATTATGTTAAAGGTATAAGATATAATAAGTTTTGAGTTTAGTTCTTGAAGATGTGATAGATTTTTGAAGAATTTCAAAATTTCCTAGACCTATCTATAATTAAATTGTATCTTAAAGAAAATCAATAAAAATCAAGCAAAATTAAGGAGAAAAAGAGACAAAACTGTCTTCGTATAAGTAAATTCTTTAACGGAAGAGAATAAAATAGAATCCTTAAAAGTTCAAGCACATCCAAATAATCAAAGAAATAGAGACGAGAGAGAACAAAATTGTTTTAATTTCCAATCAAACCACTAATTGGAGAAAATTTGCATGTTCTTTTTAGCCACAAAAGAGGAAAAAATCACAACTATTCATACTTCAAGCGGGGTGCACCCTCCCCTATTATACTTATAGTCGGCATGTATGGAGAGAGTTATTGTGAGAGTAAATATTCGACCGCTCATGTAAGGTTTAATCTTCGCAAGTTCCGACTGACTTTTGAACCTCAATTCGGTGTCAAATTTTTTTTAAGGAAAAACTTCAATTTAGTCCCTAATGTTTGATGAAACATCACATTTTTACTTACCTTTTCTTTTTTGGTTCGCATGATCCCTTATATTTCCTAAATGTATCAAATTAGTTCTTTGACCAACTATTTGACTGTCAACCATCACTATTTGATAGTTTTGCTATTGAAGAATTAATAGAATTACAATTTTACCTTCCAATTAAAATACAATAAAAATAAATAAATATAAGAAAATTAAAAAAGAATATTAAATTAAATTATAAAAACTTAAAAATATAAAATCTATTAAAAAATATTCAAATTAAATTATGTTATTAGAAAAATTAACATTTAAAAAATTAAAAAATAAATTAAATTTGATTTTTTTAATTTTTTAATAAAATAACTTAATTTAAATATTTTTAATTCTCAATTTTTTTAATTTTGTTCTTTAATTTTTTTAAATGTTAATTTTCTAATAAAATAACTTAATTTGAATATTTTTAACATATTTTATATATGTAAGATTTTATAATTTAGTTTAATATTATTTTATTAATTTTTTCTATTTAATTATTTTTATTATATTTTAAACAGAAAGTAAATTTGTAATTATATTAATTGAATTCTTTAAGGGTAAAACTATATTTTAGATAATTTTGTGATGGTAAAAATTGGTTAGAATGACCAATTTAATCTATTTGAAAAATATCAGAGATCATGCAAACTAAAAAAGAAACGCAAATAAAAAAGTGATGTCTCATTAAAAAAAAAATATAGACTAAATTAAAGTTTTTCCTCATTTTTATTAAAAAAAAAATTCCTAAAACAGGCTGGCAACTATATAAGGACACAACAAAACCTATCAAATTATTGAGCCAAGAAACCAATGGCTTCAGTTGGATCTCTTACACACTTGGGTACTGCCCCAAAATAGTTATTATTGCTTTCATGAAACCCCCAAAAAGCCTTTGAAATTGAATTTATTTATTTATTTTTTTTGAAAAGGAAATTGAAATTGAATTGAATTTGATCATCAGTACTACTCAGTAATCTGCGTGATTTACGGGCATGGGGGTGGTGGCTGTGAGAACTACAAATTGATGGAAATTTAATTAATGGCCCCACCGGAGTTGGGTAATATATCATTAATTGGAAACCATGTGCATTTTGTTGAACCTCCAATTCAGTGATCACCTTTGTATTTGACTTTTCTTTTGCAAACAAGTTAATTTAATTAATGTTCTTCATACTAATGCCCCGTGACAAATAAAAGAGAAACTTTAATTTATTGTCTCTAGCTTCTATTTTTTTAATTTTTGATTGCTTCGTCGGTTTAGATATTTTTTAGTTTTTTTTTTACATATATTTACAAAAACTTCTTATAATATGGTTTCAGAAATTAGACATAAATATTTGTCCTTTTTAGTTTAGAGAGAGAGAGAGATCACAAAAGTCTCTTTGATGTCATCATTAACATTAGGTATTGACATAAGATCTAACTTTGTATCAATTAAGTGACTCATTATCGTATCATATAATATATTCAGTTTATTTTTAGATAGTAAAAGTGATGATGATGTATACCATATTGACTTTATGTTTCTTGGTAGCAACACTTTTTGACAAGATGAAAATGTTTATATGTAAATCTCGTGATAACATTTCGCTTTATGTCGTGAATTTTAATCTTACTACTTTGTAATAAAAGTTATTTACTAAAAATCGAATCTTTCTAAAAAAACTAATTTGATTTATTTATCTTCGTCAAAATTAAATCTGATGTTGATATTTATTGTATAAAGTAATTAAATTTTTCGTCAAGTCATTCTTCACGGTAAAATTAATGATTTATATTGTATTGACTTTTAAAAAAAAGAAATGTTCTCAATACCCCGTGACCAAAAAAGAACGATGGCCATTGATTGATGCCCCCGCGAGGAAAGTTGGACATTTTCTTGCTTAACAGAAACCTTAAAATAAACTCGTGAATCTAAATTCTTTGCTTGCAAACATTGCACAAGTATATACCTTCATTTATAAAATTTGCTGGCCGGCCTCCAACAACCTCTACATTAAACAAAGACGTCTTTTCTAAACTCAACTAAGAATAAAATCTTAGAACCAAATCTCCCATCTCTCTCTCTCTCTCTCTATATATATATATATATATAATGAAGAGAGAGAGAGACTTGAATTAAGGTAGCGTTAGATCATATTGTCTACATTCAATCATTTGTCACGCTCATGTAAAATTCTTTTTAAGATTAGTAGAGACTTCAATTAATAAAAGAGGTATAGGGAGCAGTTGGAGTCATAGGTATGTTCTTCACCTAGCAAAACCATGTGAAATAATTCGGCTTTGTTTGGTTATTGTAAACTGACTTTTGATAAACAAACACTCATTAGTAATTATATTATTATTCTATTAAAATATATAGTGTGTTTAGTTTGGAATAAACACACAACATTCATAGAATAAGTGTTTGTAGAAATCACTGTTGAGTTTTGAATAAAAGGCAGATTTTAATAAAGGATGCTAATTAGTTTTACATACTTAGTGCTTAACATTTTTATATTCTTATGCGAAGTGTTGTATATATTGTGGATAACTTTAGACTCAAAAGATTAAATTTATGATATCCATTGATATATATCCTTCTATTGCTTTTGTATTTTTCCATGGTGAAAGTCATTTTATTTTCTATTAGCTTGATCTCTAACAATTGATAATGTTCTTTAACATGTTTTTTTCCCGTGGGGAATCCATACAGGGCAATCCTGTATATTTTTTCACACGAGATTTGATTTTATAATATAATAAAATTTATTTCGTAATGTTACAGAGTTGAAATTCTGTATGAAAAGACGTGCGGAATATACATATTGAACTATTATAATTTTGGAAGTTGAGAGGGTGACATGCCCCACAATCTCAATATTGTGAGTGTGAGAATTTAAAGACGTTTTCTTCAATGTATATTTTAACTAAATTAAACACTATATACAATATACATAAAAGAATTGTATTGAGTGCTATTTAAAAATAATAATTTTAATGAATTAAAGGAATTTCCCAACACAATTACCATAATTTATCTTAGGTTTGTACAGATAGCCATTTATGTTATTGTCTCTCAAAACCCTAACATCCAACTAATTTATATTAATGAAAATAACACAGCACTTAATCACATTAATATATGATAAAGGACGTGTAGTCTTGTCACATGAAAACCATTAAATTGAATTGAATTGAGCAAAGGGTATCGTACTTGTTTGAAATGGCAGTGCAATTATATGAGTTGGCAAACCTTCAATATCACATTCACATGGATGTGTAAGCAATTCTTCAATATCTATCTAGTCACTGATCAGTATTAGATATTGTGAATTCAGTCCTTGACATGGCCTCACCGGGCCACATCCGTAGAAATTAATTCTGAATAATCACATGCATATGTATCAAACACTTAACAAATTGAGTTGTATTGTAGATCAGTGTGTATTATCGCCGGCAATTGCCCAAATTTCAATTGTAAGAGTCAAGTTCAAGTTCAATATTCATGTCGATTTGATTTGAATTTCGAATATGTGGATTTCTGGAGATTGGATTTGGTTTAATTGGAATATTTAGTATGAAATTGTGATCATGCAGGGCTCTTAATTGAATAAGAATCCTCTTATGCCTATGATACGAGTCTTCTTGACCTTAATTTTAATCTTGTTGGGGCTCTTAACTGAATAAGAATCCTCTTATGCCTATGATACGAGTCTTCTTGACATTAATATTAATCTACGGATGTAGGATAAAAAAAATTAAATCTCTAAAACCACTTATAAAAATCAAAACAAATGTCGTTTCGACCTTTTATTTCCTTTTGGTGGTTGAAATAATCTTTTAACCTTAACTGTTGTCGGTTTTTTAATTCGGCAAATGCCTTTTAACCTACATTGTATTTTTTTTTCTTCTTATTTCTTGATGTTGAAATAATTTAACTTGACATAGGGAATTAATTGATTTTTCAAATCCCATTAGGATTTGGATAATATATTCTAATTTGAATTAGAAAATTTGATAAAATATTACAACTAACAATCCTAATAAAATTAGGCTTACCTATGGTATATGATTCGAACTTACAAGAGTCCTATGTGGCCATTATCATTAATTATGGTTAAGATTTTTTTTAACCGACATTTGGAAAGGAAGAAGGTATATAATTTGAATTCATAATCTCATTAATATTAACGTGAGGAATCAATCAACCTTATTTTGTCATTTAATAGTCTATGAAATATGCATGGCATAATATTATGTGACTAATTGAGTGATAAGCATGTGAATTTGTCGTGGATATAATAAACCTTAGACGCTGTAACTGTTGAAAATGAAACACTCAAACAACTTTTATTTAAATTCAAAATAAATATTACAAGAATACTTTCACTCAAGAACTAAGATATTACAACTCACTCTTTTACTTCTTCTTCACTCACTTAGAAGCTTTACTTTTTCTTGATGCCTAGACTAAAATGGGGAGGGGTATTTATACTACTTACAAACAATTTTAGACCACACAAATAAATTAATCCAAAATTATAATAATCATACACTTAATTCTTCTACAACTTTCTAATTGACCATATGATTTTTATGCTTAATTACCAAACCCTAAAAAATTCTAAATAGAGGGCTTGGACCTTATTTATGGACTTGAACTCTAATTTATTTTGGCATGGGTTTGGGCTCCCATAATGGTTCGAGCCTTCAAATAGTTTGGGCCTAAAACAAGTTTACACTTCAACACTCCCCTTTAAACTTGTTTTAGCATGCCAAGCAAACTTCTTAATCTCGAAAAATCTTCAAACCTGAGTGACTTGGTGAAAATATCTGTAATTTGATCTTTGGACTTCACGTACTTTATTTGCACATCCTTTTTCGCTATGCATTCCCTTATGTAGCGGTAACGAGTATCAATATGCTTGCTTCGATCATGGAACACTGGATTCTTTGCTAAGGCAATGGCTGACTTGTTGTCGACATAAAGCTTAGTTGGTTCCTCTTGTATCATGTTTAAATCCTTCAATAAGTTTCTCAGCCAAACTGCATGACAAACAGCTGAAGTTGCAGCTACGTACTCAGCTTCACAAGTTGAGAGTGTAACTATTGGTTGTTTCTTTGACAGCGATGTGAAAGCAGTGTCTCCCATGAAGAATATAAATCCAGTGGTGCTCTTTCGATCATCTACATCTCCACCCTAATCACTATTGCTATATCCAATAAGCTTATCATCAATAGAAACTGAATAGAACAAGCCAAAGTCAATTGTACCTTTCAGATAGCGAAGAATTCTCTTTGCGGCTTTAAAATGGGTGATTATTGGAGATTTCATAAAGCGGCTAGCCAATCCGACTGCATAGAGAATGTCAGGCCTCGTGCAAGTCAAGTAACGTAAACTTTCAACCAGACTCTTGAAAAATGTTAGATCTACGCTTTCACCTTCTTCATACTTGGTCAATTTGACTCCATATTCTACTGAAGTACTTATCGACTTACAGTTCTCCATCTTGAACTTTTTCAGGATCTCCTTTGCATAACTTTTCTGTGAAATAAAAATTTCATCCTTTTGTTGCTTAACTTCGATGCCGAGATAGTACGCCATGAGCCGTATGTCTGTCATCTCAAATTCCTTCCTCATTACTTTCTTAAATTCATCGAACATGCTTGGGTTGCTTTCAGTGAAGATCAAATCGTCCACGTAAAGGCACACAATTAAAATGTCTCCATCTTTGATCTTAATATATAGAACATGCTCGTAAGGACATTTGTTGAACCATTCACTTGAAAGTATTTGTCGATTCAGTTGTTCTATGCCCTTGGTGTTTGTTTTAACCCGTAAAGAGCCTTCTTCAACTTTAGCACTTTGTCTTCGTGGCCTTTAACTTCTTAGCCTAATGGTTGCTAAATATAGACTTCCTCTTCAAGAAATCCATTTAAAAAGGCAGACTTCACATCCATTTGATGAATCTTCCACTTGTTTTGAGCTATCACAGAAATTATTAGTCTAATAGTCTCTAATCTAGCAACTGGAGCAAATGCCTCATCATAATCTATTCCAGTTCTTTGACTGTAGCCTTTCGCAACTAGCCTTGCTTTGTGCCTTTCAATCTCTCCCTTAGAATTTCGCTTTGTTTTGTACACCCATTTAACACCAATTGCCTTGTGCCCCTTTGGAAGAGGAACAAGTTCCCAAGTGTTGTTCTTCTCAATGGCCTTGATTTCCTCATCCATCGCATCTCTCCACTTCTTTTCTTGAACAGCTTCTTCAAAACTCACTAGTTCACAATCAGTTAAGAGGCAAAAAAAGAGTAAGATTATCAGATCTCTCAGTTACCTCATATAAATCTTGAAGATCTCTTGTTCGCTCCGTTGCTCTTTCTTGTAGAAATAATGGTTGTGAATTTTCGTTATTTGTTGAAGCTGGTGATGCTGGTGGTGTAGTGGGTTCTTGTTTTGCTTGCTCCATTCTTAATTGCTCTTTATGTTCTTCTTCAAGGTGAGGAAGAAAGTTGTAATCTTCATCATGTGTTTTCCAGTCCCATGTGCTTTCTTCATCGAATATAACATCACAGCTGATGATAATCTTCTCATTGTCTGGATTATAAAGCTTGTAACATTTAGAGAAATTATCGTATCCGATGAAAATGAACTTCTCACTTTTGTCATCAAGCTTATTCATGCCCTCATCTAGAATGTGTATATGTGCTACGCTTCCAAACACTCTTAGATGAAAAATTCCTGGCTTTCTTCCATTCCAAGCTTCTTGCAGTGTTCTTCCCAACACACTTCTCGTTGGAGATCGATTGGATAAGTATACTGCACAGGTTGTAGCTTCTATTCAAAACTCCATTGGCATTCTCTTGCTTTTGAGCATGCTTCGTGCCATGTTGAGGATGGTTCTGTTCTTTCTTTCATATACTTCATTTTGTTGGGGGGATCTTGGAACTGTAAGATGACGTCGGATTCCATTTGCTTCACAGAACTCTTGGAAGTGAATTCTCCTCCTCGATCTGATCTCATAGCCTTAATGTTTTGGCCACTCTCTTTCTCCACAGCAGCTTTAAATGTCTTGAATACTTTGAAAACCTTTGATTTCTACTTCAAGAAATAACCCAAGTTTTTCTAGAAAAATCATCAATGAAAAGAAAGAAATAGTTATTTTTACCGAGAGAGCTTAACTTAATCGGTCCACACACATCGGTATGAATGAGCTTTAGTGGCTTTTTGGCTCTTGAGTTTGACTCTTTTGGAAAGCTGTTTCTGAATTGCTTCCCAAGTAAACACCTTCGCAAAGCTGATCAGGATGGCTGATGCAAGGTAGTCCTTTCACCATTGTCTTCTTAGATAATAGCTCCAAGCTTCCAAAATTGAGATGCCCAAATCGAAGATGCCATAACCAAAAGGCATCTTTGTAGCAAGCTTTCAGACACTTTGCAACATCGTTTTGAATATTCAAAGAAAACAATCTATTCTTGGACATTTTTACTTTGGCTATTAGATTTACTTTGCCATCTCTTATAAAAAGACTACAATCCTTCATATGAATATCATAGGCTTTTTTTAAGAGTTGACCCATACTCAAGATGTTGCGTGTTATATTGGGCACATAATAGACATTTGAGATTAATTGATGACTGTCATCTTTAGCGCGAATAAGAATGTTACCTTTTCCTTTCACTAATATTTTTGAATTATCTCCAAAATAGACATTGTCAGTCACTGATTCATTTAGCATTACGAACATACATCTTCATCCATACATGTGGTTGCTTGCACCGGTGTCGAGGTAGTAAGTATTTTCTTGGTCTCCATCATTGTCTCTGTAAGCTAGTAGCACCGTCTCCTTCTCGTCGGTCTTTACTTCCGTATAATTGGACTTTTTGTCAACCTTACTGTTGGGAGCTTTACATTCCAAAGCGTAATGCCCAAATTTTTGACAATTATAGCATTGAACTTGAGATTTGTCGTACCTCAAGTTCGAATTGCCTCTCCCACGGCCTCTTGTTGACCTTTCTCCTTTCTCGTAGTTGTTAGAGTTGTTGTTGTTAAAATTCCAACCTCGTCCGTGACCACGGCCTCTACCTCGTCCTCGGTCTCGGCCTCTACCTTGACCACGCTGGCTTCTCTCGTAGCCTTGACTTTCTTCCTTCTCCTTCAGTTGCATCTTGAGGAGTTGCTCGTTGATCACTTACTTCCTCTTATGTTTTTCTCAATATGCTTGCAATGATCCTTAGAGTTGCTCGATCGTCATTTTTTTCCAAATCTTTAGTTTCTTTAATCGTTACGACAATGTGCTCAAATATGGGATCCAACGAACGAAGTATCTTCTCTATTATTCTCACATCTTCTAACTTTTCACCTTTTTCCTTTCAATTGGTTAGAAACAGCTGCTACTCTTGAGAAATAATTTGAAATAAATTCAAATACTTGCATGTGCAAGGATTTGAATTCATCTCTTAATATTTGGAGACAGACCTTTTTTACCTTTTCAACTCATTTGTAAGAGATTTGCAACTTCTCCCATGCTTGCTTAGCGGAGCTTGCACTCGAAATCTTCTCAAAACCATCATCATTTAACGCTTGATAGATGAGGTAGAGAGCTTTTTTGTCTCTCTTTCTTGATTCTTTCAAATTCTCCTTTTGCGTAGTGGTTAAAGTAGCTTCATTCTCCGGCTCACTATAACCTTTCTCTATGACTTCCCAAACATTGTGTGCACCCAAAAGAGCTTTCATCTTGATACTCCAATTATCATAATTGTCGTTCTTGAGTGTTGGCACTTGGAAGGATACCATACCATTAGCCATATCTCTTAATATGGTGAGAATTTCAAAATTCTGATTCCATGGACGGACTTAGAACGTCGAAAAACCTTAAGATGAACTCAGACCAAAAATCAATTTTTTTTGTCAAAGTCAACAGTCAACTGTCAAACTAGTCTGGTCAATGGTCAACGTTTTCGCGGCTCGGTCAACAGGTTTGGCGGCTCGGTCAACTCGACTGGACTCACTTCCAACTCGGCTGACTCGACTCGGACTCGGTGAGTTAACCCACTCTCTGGTAGCAAACTTCCGGTAGCCCGTGGTGGCTCGTTTGAACTCCGATCGGGACGATTTTTATGGCGTCAGCTTCGTCTCGGCGAGAACTTCAATTTTGATATGCTATAGGGCACACCTTCCAACTCGGCTCTGATACCATTTTGTTGGAAATGAAACACTTAAACAACTTCTATTTTAAACTCAAAATAAATATTACAAGAATACTCTCACTCAAGAACTAAGATATTATAACTCACTTAGAAACTTTGCTTCTTCTTGATGCCTAGACCAAAATGGGGAGGGGTGTTTATACTACTTACAAACAATTTTAGACCACACAAATAAATTAATCCAAAATTATAATAACCATACACCTAATTCTTCTACAACATTCTAATTGACCACATGATTTTTATGCCTAATTACCAAACCCTAGAAAATTCTAGATAGAGGGCTTGGACCTTACTTATGGATTTGGACTCTAATTTATTTAGGCTTGGGTTTGGGCTCCCATAATGGTTCGGGCCTTCAAATAGTTTGGGCATAAAACAAGTTTACACTTCAACAGTAGCACCCCTATTTGTGAGCATGGACCATGGCATCTATGCATGGCTTGGTGGGGAGGCGCCAAACAAACATAAAGTATGTTGGGTGGCATGTTCTTGTGGCAGTCTTGTGAACAGTGCTTGTGTGTGGGCAGCGTTGGTGCGTTGTTGGAATCCTACTACACTAGTGAGCACGCTAGTGCGTGTGTACGGAGAAGTCGGTGCGAAAAATTTCTAGGTAGAAAGTGACCGTGTGATAGATGCCCTCCCCCTACAAGCCCAGTTGGTTTCTAACTTGTTTGAGTTTTTTTTTTAATAAGTTTTTGTATTTTAAAAATAAAAATAAAACCCACTGTTGGTCTTACTTTACAAGTGAATTTCTAAGCTATTCATTGATATTTCATCGGAGAACAAGAAACATATATTACAAGTTTATAATCAGGAGTGAAACCATACATGATACATGAAAATAAAACTCCATATGTGATAATAACAATTAATCATAACTTGAGTTCGGAGGTGCACTTGGACTCCACATTCTGGGTAGCGATCCAAACAGAGATATCACAACTACTAAAAGCTGTTGCATGCAACTTGAATATCTTGAGCAACCTCACTTTCCCATTCAACGTCGCTGTGGATGTAAAATTCAACCAACCAGTCCCAACATCACCCAAAAAGAATGAATTTTCCACCAACTTATCCCCCATGACCTCCGCAGAGGTCGTGAAGTTAAGCTTCCCTCTCGCCGGGACCAATCCCGCCTCGATCGGGATTTCCGCCACTGTCTCTCCGTGAAATTCCATATAAGCCGTGCTGTTCTCGAATTTGAAGCTCCCGTAGTTTCGGTTGCCAATGGTGATAACCATGTCTAGGGTGGCGTTCACGCTCACGGTTGGGAACAATGTGAAATTGACGTTTTGGAGACCTATGGGATGGGCAGTGATTTCGGGCCGTTTAGGCTTGAAGATGGTGAGTGACAATGTTGTGACAACGATGATGAGTGCAACCAGGACAATTGCACTCACTCCACAGCATATTTTGAGACCTCTACGCCGCGGACTTTTGCCGGAATTGTCCATTGGAGACTATAACACAATGGAAATTGGTTGCAAAAATATTGGTGTGTGTTGAGTTTTTGAGGGCTCCTGTATTTGACTATTTGTAGTTTTTGTTTGGATTCAATTAGGTTAAGTAGAGATCCGATTTACAAGTCAAATAAGGAGAGGGTATTGGAGTCCATGTCTAAAAAGACATCACGAATGGCTACAAGGTTCAATTCATGTTCTGGTACGTAACGGAGTGCATGTTAAATATGTACCAATCAGTTTATAATTAGAATACTATACGAGTTACTATCATGTAATATATTTTTTTTAATAAAATAAATTGCTGTCAGATTCAAAGGATACTTTTTTTTTTTCCTTCTATTTTGTTCTGATCATAACCTATTGCTTTAACTAGCATGATCGTGATATTTTATCGTGTAATATTATAATATAAAATTATAAATGGTATTGTTTGGATTGTATGAAATGCTATATTTCATTTTTAGAATAAGTTGGATAATATAGGATCACAATCAAATGAATTTTTTTTAACAAACAAGGAAAGTTTTTTATTTTTTTTTTCTTAAAATTGAATATTACCAATGTTCGCGAAATTGTTTTAGATATTTATCTTGAAATATTGAAGACAGATATTGGCAAGGCTAGACTTGTAAAACCAAAAATGTTGTTGGGCCAGGCTTGTAAAACAAGTGGACAAAATTATTGCAAAATCTCAAATTGGGCCTATTTGTGAGCTAACCCAAATATCAGACCAGCCTGGTAGTTAATTGTTTTTATTTTTTTTTTTTTTTTTTTTTGGCATAGGTAGTTAATTGTTTTTATTGTTCTAAAAGTGTGTCAATACATACAATACAAGCATCCACAGTGCATAAGAGCTAAATACAAGATTCATTGTGTGTCACGTCACCATTTATAAGTCTCATTGGTAAAAAAATAGATCTTCCTATTTGAATTGTATGACAATATATCTCTTTTTTCTACAATGCAACTAAATTAAAAAAGATAAATTGGATAAATTTTTTTTTCTTTTTTCCAAAGAATCATTACTATTTATTAAAAAATAATATATATATATATATATTATATAATATATTTTAAATATCAATATTATCAATAATTATTTAATAAAATTTTAATTAACTTAAAACAAAATAATAATATTAATTAAAAATTATCACAACTGAATTACAATAGTAAAAATAAATATAATAATACAACATTTAAACACTACGGTCTACGATCCACTACCACTACAACTACTATTGCCATTTTATCTCATTATCTCCATTTTTTGCTGTAATAGACAAATTCTTAATTCATCTGAAGACAACGAGTTTGGATCGCAAAACATAATTATTGATTCAAAAAAAATAAAATTTCGATTATTTGTTGTTTTTTCCTCTCTGCAAGGTTTTTTGCCTCAAATTCCATTTTTCTTGTAACATCCGTAATTTCAAAAAATTAATTTTGAACATGTGAATATAAATTTTGTGATTTGAGGGGTGTAAAACGTAATTAAATGTATGTTTATTTTTATGATTTTCAGGTGGACCAGATGGAACGGTCCAAAACTGATGCATGAAGGAAAAGGAGTGAAAAACTGGGGCAGTGTGTACTGCGACCCCTCACCGCGACCACATATCGCGATGAGCTACTCGCGGCGAAAAATGGCATTTTCGGGCAGTGAGCAACGCGACCTGGTCACCGCGACCACAAATCGCGCTGACTGGCTCGCGATGAAAAGGTGAAATTCTGGCAGTGAGCAACGCGACCACCAGCGCGACCAGGGTACCGCGATGGGTGATCGCAATGAAGGCAGTGGAGTTACTCCAGTGAGCAACGCGACCTGGTGGCGCGACCAAAGGTCGCGACGACGGTAGCGATGACCGAAAGATTATATAAAAAAAAAATAAGTCATCCCAGAAATCCCTAGAAAAACAGAAAGGGGGAAAAAGAGAGAAACCGAGGGAGCAAGAGAGAGAAAGAAAAAAAAAAGAAGAAGAAGAAGAAGAAGAAGAGAGAAAAGAAGAAGAAGAAGAAGAAGAAGAAGAAGAAGTGGAAGAGAAAAAGAAAAGAGAAAGTAGAAAAAAAGAAAAAGAAGAAAAAAAAGAGAAGAAGAAAGAGAAAAAGGGAAAGAGAAAGGGAAAAAGGAAAATTCAGAAGGAAAAAGGCGTAAAAACGGAATCCAAGTAGTTGTACACTGATTTCTGAATTTATTATAATTTTCGTTATATATTTTCAGTTGAATTTCTATATTTTATCAAATCGAGTTTGAAACTTTATTTATGGATTTTGTATCATTTCTGTTTCGTTTACGAATATTGTTAGAAATTGTTTGAAAATAATTAGGGAATATGATAGTATAATGGAATTTCTATGGTTTCAAATAAATTGTTTTGCGAGTAATGTTTGGAAACGATTTTGGAAAAATCGTATATAATTATTGTTTCGTAAATACTATTTAAAAATAATTTTAGAATATATTGATATGAGTATAAATGAAAGTTTTGGCTTTGTGAAAATAATTGTTGATTTTGAACGTTTGATTCGTGAATAACTGTTCATTAATTGGAAAACGAATATAAAGTGATGACTACTGCATCTCGCGGGGCAAACCTGGCATAGTCCAGTTTAGGCGAATCCCGGAGATAGTCATTTCACTGTATCCATGACTGTTACATCTCGCGGGGCAAACCTGGTAAGGTCCAATTTAGGCGAATCCTAGAGATAGCCATTTCACTGTATCCATGACTGTTGCATCTCGCGGGGCAAACCTGGCAAGGTTCAGTTTAGGCGAATCCCGTAGATAGCCATTGTACTGATAGTAATGCCTGCTGCATCTCGCTGGGCAAACCTGGCATAGTCCAGTTTAGGCGAATCCCAGAGATAGCTATTTCACTGTATCCATGACCGTTACATCTCGCGGGGCAAACCTGGTATAGTCCAGTTTAGGCGAATCCCGGAGATAGATATTGTACTGATATTCCTGACAGTTACATTTCGCGGGGCAAACCTGGCTTGGTCCAGTTTAGGCGAATCCCGGAGGTGAACGTTACACCGATGTTACAGATATAGAAATGTATAATGAGTGTATGGTCAGATGGAGAATGAAAGTGAACAAAATGTTTGTATGAATAAAATGTTACAGAATGAATATAATGATTATAAAAGAATTGAAAACTAAATGTTGTATGCTTTACTGATTTAATTTAGATGCTTTTATTAAACTGTTTTTATATGATTTCTTTCAGTGAGAAAGTTGAAGATTGAAATGTTTTTATACGATCGTATTGGAATATTTTTATTATGAAATGATTATTGATTTTGATACTTGAGTTTAGTGTACACCCACTAGGTATTATTGCTTAGCGCGTTGATTTTATCACGCGTAGGTATCAGAGACACAGGGGGAAACAAAGAATAGAGAGGAAGTAGCAGCACATTGAAGGTCCAGAGTCACAATTCTTTTGAGTAGTTACAATTGAATTTTAATTGTATATTGTATTTAGTTAAGCATGCATATACAGAAATCTGTAATTCGACATATATATATATATGTTTTGTAAATAAGTGCTTTATGATTTATATTCTTTTCAAATGTTTGTAAATATTAATTATATATGTTTTATTTGAAACTGTTTGGAAGTTGCACTAAACGGCAGAGTGTGCATTGATTTACAAATTTGGATATAGAAGTGTTGGAATTATATTGTATTATATTATTTTATTGAAAACAGGTTTTGGGAAATCAGAAAAATAGAGGAAACTCTGCCGAAATTTTTAAAAATAAAGTTTGATGGGCTCACTAGAAACACATTTATAAAGTGATTTTCATTGGTTTGAAATTTATAAAGTGAATTAAGTAAAGTTTTGAAAACCCGGTAGCGCTCCCTGGGTCGATCCAATCGGGTCGAGTCAGGGGGTGTTACATTTCTTCCTTTCATCTCACGAACAAAATTTCTTTTTTTTTTCTTCTGCGACCGTCCTGAGCGCTACATCACGTTCATATAATTCGTTACCCCTAGTCAATATCCTCAGATAACAAATTTACGTTATCAATCTTTATTTTTTGTTTTCTAGCTTTTGACGCTTTATGTCCAGGAGGACGTTCAAGTCCTTCAGGTTGACTAAACAGTGGACCATTATCATTAAGGTTGAATGCACTCAGTGATGGACGTTCATGAGGTGATCTCATACATTCATCGGCACCTGAAATTTCTGAGTTCAGGTCAAACCGATAGTTGTTAGTATCACTAATATGTTGTCTTCCTTTCACACTTTCCACGTAATGATACCATTTTGCAGTGTCCTTCACAATTGCCCAACATGCTTCCAATCTAAACAGTTTATCGTGAGTTTCTTAGAACATGTGTTTCGCTGCAATTTTCTACCAATAGCAAAATCAAAAGAATTGTGAAGATGCATTACAAATTCATGTAAAATAATATATTATATTGTAAAACTTTAAAATATAACTTACATTATTTGCTGCATTGAAACCACTAGTAGGAGCCGTTTGAATGCGCAATACACAAGCAGAATATTTATTTAGATCCAACTGAATCATTTTGAAGTGACTATTCAAAGCAGCTGATGTACGAGTAGTTTTGTAATCCAACATTTCTTCAAAAATATTTTTGATATTTGACCACAATGAATCTCGTTTTTTATTAGTATAAGTAATCGCATCCTCAGATGCGCATAACCATGTCTTACATAAAGCTTCATCTTCGTGTGGTTGTCAGTTCTTGCATTTTTCTCTTGTTATTCTTTGTCTTGGTGTTGAAAAATTTTGATGTACCTATGTAGTTTCTTCTGGAGTAGGAGTTTGTTCATTTGTAGTGAATGGAGGTATCGGATTGAATAACTTTTGTAATCCATCAGTTGGTGTGTAACCATATAGCGAAAAGGATGCATTTTGGGTGTAGCCATGTGAGCTTTCATACCCATAGTTGTAGTTGTTGTTATTTTCCTCGTTGTTGTGAGAAAAAAATCTTGGATCCATTGAAGAGTACTTATAATAATTGAATTTTGAACCAAACATATAGCTCATTCATGTTAATATAGGGGAGAATTATAGTGAAATTATTAAAGTGTTGCTGCATCAGAAGTTCATGTGAAATTATTTGCCTGATACCTTGAAATGTGTTGATAATAAAATAAATGAAATTATTAAAGATTTGTTGTATATGAAGTTCACCTGAAAGAACTGTAGTGAAATTATTAAAGTGTTGATACTATTCATTTAGGTGTATTCACATCTTGATGCCAGTCAATTGATTATTATAGAGAAGTTCACGTGAATACTTAAAATTTTGTTTCAAGTCATTATTTATCTGATACCTTGAAATGTGTTGATAATAAGACAATTGAAATTATTAAAGTCACGTGAAAGAATTGTAATGAAATTATTAAAGTACTGATACTATTCATTTAGGTGTAGTCGCATCTTGATGCTAGTCAATTGATTATTATAGAGAAGTTCACGTGAATATTTAAAATTTTGGTTCAAGTTATTATTTGTCTGATACATTGAAATGTGTTGATAATAAGACAAATAAAATTATTAAAGTCACGTGAAAAAATTGTAGTGAAATTATTAAAGCTTTACTTTAACAGAAGTTCACGTGAAAGAATTGTAGTAAAATTATTAAAGTGTTGAAATTATTAAAGCTTTACTTTATCACAAGTTCATGTGAAAACTTGACTTTAGGTATTGATAAATAGTCATTCATCAACACAATCATCCATCATACACACTTCACTTCATTAACACAAGACAATAATCTTATTATTATCTTCAATTTTCATCTTGTTGTCAAATGGAACCATCAAATAGGTATGAGTATGGGTACGGGATGGACTCTTTTGATGAAGAAAAGTCTATTGTGTTCCGTCAACGACGAGAGTTTCAACTTCTATATATACGAGTTGTATTAATGAGAGATGAAAGGGGTCGTAGACGATATATTAATCGAAACCGAGCAGGAAGCCATGATCGGATTTAGAATGACTATTTTATAGATGATTGTAAATACCCATCAGAATATTTTCGTAGACGGTTTCGTATGAGACGTGAGTTATTTCTACGAATTCTATTGGATGTCGAAGTTCACGATATTTACTTCACGCAAAGGAATGATGCTCTTGGTCGTCAGGGATTGTCCGAATGCTCTTTTTCTCATTTTTTTTTTAATTTTAAAATAAAAGATATTAATTTTTTTTAATTAATAAAAAAACCATATATTATGTCGATAATTGATAACATGATCCGACATGCTTTTGACGATAAATTATGGCACCAAGTTTGGACATGTTGTTAATGAAAGATTTGGGTTCCAAAACAGCTCAAAAAAACAATCTTTAATTAATAAAGTAAATTAAACGGCACAACTGTACAAGAATGTTACAAGAAAAAAAAAGGTGTCGTTTCGTTTGATTAGATTAATTATACAATTAAACGCCGGCCAAACATAGTAATTAGCAAAGTAAACGAAAAATAATCTTTAATTTTAAAACATAAACATCAGAAAAACTAAAATAACAAAAAACCCATACCTCTATTTTGGACACACTTTCCGATCCTCTGTCGTTCTCTATTCACTGTTTTTGATCAAACAAATTCAAAACATGAACGACCTCCTCACGGTAAATTTCATTTCATCTCCTTTCTCTTTATTATTTTAATTTTCAACTGTTTATTTCAGATCATGAAACTGTTTATTTGATTTTTTTTGTTTCAATTTTGTTTTGGTTTTATTTTTACTTCAGTTTGGTGGTAAATTACTAAATTTGGTCATACGAATTTAGGTTTGGGAGCTGAAATGCTCTTGCACAGACAGTGTTTGATTTTATTATTAATATTTTTTTATGTGATTGTTTGCTCGAGTTTACTTGGAGAATTTTGTTGATTGAATTGGCCCAGTGACTGCTCGCAAGAGTGAATTTTTATGATTTTCTTTTTATCTTCTTGTTTGATTGCTGAGAGAAAACATGGAAAAGAAATTATAAATATTGTTTAGTCTTTGTTAAGTGGGGAAAATTTGTTTTCTTCATTTGCTTTCCTTTTTGAACTTATCTCAGGATCGTAACAGAGCTTATTGTGATGCAGTTGTGAACTTTATACAATGAAAATTGATACTTTTATTTAAAAAAAAAAAAAATCTTTGAGAGATTAAAATATGTATGTGAATTGAATTGGTTTGGAGTTACTTTTTTTCTTAAAGTTATTTGCATGGTTTGATGTTTTTGCTTTGATATTGTGATCGTCCATTCTCTATACTTTGATAGAGAGTTTGTTTTGACTTTTCCCAATTTGTAGAAACTTTTATTTTGTGTGAATTTGCTTCTTCTTTTTAGGATTCATTTGTTAGTGAGGCCAGAGGCCAGCCTTCCAGAGATAATGATATTGAAATGGGAACACGGGTTCCGAGGAGTAACTCCGATATGGGAATGGAAGCTTTCAATAAGCAGGTACATCATAGTCTTGTTGTTTATGATGTATAAAGCATTATCTCCGTCTTTTATATAAATGAGCTTCTCATAACACCCATTTGATCTTGGTAGGTTTAATATAGAATTATTATTCTGTCTTCATGATTTGCCTTCTCATTTTTGGTTTGCATTTGCTCTAATTTTACTTTCTTGTTTTGTGCTTTGCAATTTAGATACAAGAGATTGAGAAACAGGTTGAGAAGCTTTCCGTGCTGCTTAAGAAATTGAAGGTGTGTATCGCACTCATCCCAGCTTAGGTTTATAGTTTTCAGAAAGACACTTATTGACAACATCTTTGATAAGATACGTGATAAATGTAAGACATCCTTGGGATGGTTATAGAGATAATATACTGTAGTTCTATAAGCGCAATTATTCAGCTTGAAAGTTATGCCATCATCTTCATATCTCTACAACATATGATTCATCATGTTATATTTCTTTTAATTTCTTGAACTTTGTAGGATCTTATATATTGTTTGCCTGCTATATTTGAGCTAGAGAGAGAAAGAGATACAATTGGGACAGGAATGGTCATGTTTAGTTCTTCAAGTTTCTAGTTCAGCTGTCCATAATGCAATGTCAAAGAGGGAGTAGGAAGAAGAAAAAATTGAAACAAGTACTGATAACTAAGTTAAAACTCTAAAATGATACAATAGTCATTTTCTGCTAAGTATCTACTGAGATTAGAAATGTTAACAATTTGTAAAGATAGACTTGGGTAGTCTGTGCATTAGCCATCAAACCAGCTGGAGATATGGCTGATTTCTGGTCCAAATGGTACAAACCTCAAACTTGATCTAGTTTACCATACCACAACATTTGCCTACATTCATACAGATTTCATAATTTAATATTTTCATCATTTATTTATTGTTATCAATGCTATATCTAAGTAGCTATTTTTATTTTTTTTAATATCATTGCTGATAAGGAAATTATATTATTGAACCTTTTCGAAGATTCAAACGTGTGTATTAGCATTTGCACTGTTGTCACTCAGTAATTGTTGTTAGATCACTGCACAGACTAAACCACCATTATAAAGTGTAGATCATCATTTTATTGCCATGTTTATTATATCTTGAGAGCTTCATTATTGATCAGCACAAATTATTTTGAATATGAAACTTTTAACAGGATGCAAATGAGGAGTCAAAGTCTGTAACAAAAGCATCTGCCATGAAAGGTAGAAGACTACATCTGTATTATTGACTTTTACTTTTAACATTTCACATGCAAATGGAATCTCTTTGTTATATTATAAGATTAGCCCCAAGTTAGTTGCAAGTCTGAGTGTCAACTGTGAATTAGCTTTGCTTGGTAATTGGTGGTTTAGGTAAAGTATTGGTCTAGGTTTTTATCAAAATTTGAAGCCCTGACAGCTACTAATTTGAGACATAGTTTGCATAGATATAGGCGACTCTTTCAGTCATGGCAGCAAGATTTTGATAAAAGGGTCAACAATCTTGCAATATTCTTCTGAGTTCCCTGTTCATGTTTGTTCGACATGTGCATATAATCTAAGGTTACTGTTAAATTGTTGCAGCTATCAAGAAGCGTATGGAGAAAGATATCGATGAAGTTGGAAAGATTGCACGGCATGTGAAAGTGAAACTAGAAGCGATAAACAAAGAGGTAGTACTCCATTTAGTTGTTCTTCTAAATGCCATCCTGTTTTGTATAAATAGCCAGGCCTTTTAAATTATGTGCTAATTCTCTGTTGTTCGTCATTAGAACTTAGCCAATCGGCAAAAACCTGGATGTGAAAAGGGAACGAGTGTTGACAGATCAAGGATGAATGTAACAAAGTGCGTTGTGAATACTTTTTAGATACTGATATTACAATTAGGTTTAGCAACTTGATGTATAAACTACTTGTTTGAATTGCAGTGCCTTAACTAAGAAGTTCAAGGATCTAATGACAGAGTTTCAGGTAAATCTACACATTTTTGCCACTCATTCTGTACTCAGATTCTTCTTAGTCTTCTCATTGTGGTGTGGTGTTTCAGACCTTAAGACAAAAGATCCAAGATGAGTATCGTGAGGTTGTGGAGAGAAGGGTTATTACAGGTTCGATTACTTGGCTGACAGATTAACAAAAGTGAAAAACTTTTTACTTTTATAGTACTAATATAAAATTTGGCATTATGCTACTATTTTGCTAATGGGTGGAAATTCATTGCTCTACTTGTATTGATATTAATGGTTGAACAGTCACGGGAAGCAGACCAGATGAAGAGGTGAGCCCGAATTCTGAAATCATACTTTCAGCTCTATGCTTGTGGATATTATCATAACTGGCAAAAAAAATTTCAATCCTGTTTTAGACAATTGATCACCTGATCGAAACTGGAAACAGTGAGCAAATCTTCCAAAAGGCAATTCAAGAGCAGGGACGAGGACAGGTAAACCCCTTATTATGTCTGTTGTCAATATTTTGAAGATCTCTGTTATCTGCAACGTGTAGCAATATCTGAGCTTTTTTATATTAATTGGTATTCACTTGTTTCAGAAGTTGTGGCCTTCAGGGTGTAGGTATAAAAGCTTTTTTAAATGGCCAATTCTTTTATATCTTGAAATCGAATACAGCTGTATCTTGTATTCTGAGTGAAATAACTGGTATCGTAAATATTAAGCCAAATGTTATTATTTTATATTTCAAAATATGGTTTTCATGCATGTTACTTATAATGGTTGAAGCATTCATTAGGAGTGACTAAAGCATGAGACTGCATTGACCTCCAAGTCTCACTCATATAGTGAGTTATAGTGACAGTATGATGTCAGTTACTATAAACTAGGTCATATACCTTCATGTTTTAATTAGACTTTAGGATAACTTATTTTATTGCAAGAGAGTATTTAGCTCCACATTGGAGTCAGTTTTGATGTGTTGGTCCATCGTGTAATGAAGTAATCCTTGTTTAAGGAATGCCAACAATTTAAGTTTGGTTGGCTTACGAGTTTTAAGTGCCTTTGAGTCTGTGTTGTTTTTAAGTAAGGAGACATTTGACCCTTTGGGAAAAGATAATTCTATTTGTAGCTTATACTATTGATTTGGATATAGTTGAGCAAAACTGAAAATCTTTGGGAAATTCATTTTGATTTGTTCAACTTCTTGATGGTGATTAGTTCGAAGTCCAAAAATTTTAGTCGTCCTCTCTACCTTTTCTGTGTCTTCGAAACTATTTGTGCATGCCCTGCTTTATCTGAAAACTGTCAACTCTGATGTTTCTAATGCCATAGTGCATCGAGAAGATTGATTTCTACATAATATTTCTACATAATTTAGTCCTTGGATGCATAAATATCTTTATCTCCTGGTTGGCATCAAATTCCTTGGCGGTCATTCATCTGTGTTGTGAATACAGCTGCCTACTCTTTGCTTATATTTCATCTTCATTGCAAATTCATACCCTTCCTACTTGGACTTTTTTTCTACTAATTTTTGTTATTTGGACTATGTTTTCAGGTGATTAATACCTTGGAAGAAATCCAAGAGAGACATGATGCCGCGAAGGAAATTGAGAAAAAGCTTCTTGACTTGCAGCAGGTATGCTTGCACCTAGATTAGCCTAGACTATCCGACCAACTTGTCTTATATGTGTTTGCTGTTTTCAGATTTACCTTGATATGGCAGTTCTAGTTGAGGCTCAAGGAGAGATTTTGGATAACATTGAAAGTCAGGTATGCTCTCTCACTCTACCATCCTCTTTTGGTGAGTCAGCATGTGTTTGCACTCATGTGTCAAAGGATGTACCACATCTTTTGCTTGGTTCTGTGTGGTAACGGAAATTTCGTTCAGGTTTCAAACGCAGTCACTAGCGTCCAGACAGGGACAAGTGCACTTCAAAATGCAAAGAAATTACAGAAGAATTCCCGAAAATGGATGTGCATTGCTATTATAATTCTCCTGCTTATAGTAGCCGTTATAGTTGTCAGTGTCATCAAACCTTGGAAGAGTGGCAAAGCTTGAATCTGCTTGCCCCTTCTGTTACTTGAATTTTATGATAGTTGTAGTTGGGATGGGAAGTAATCATGGTTTTGTGTGTCAAATGTGCATTTTACCTCTTTGGTGTGGCTCTTCCTTTTTTATTTTTTTCGTCCATTTATTTTACCTTTTATTTTTCTTTGATGAAATTTGGTTTTGTTGGTAGTTGTGTTTAATTGAATGAAAAATGTCTAAATCAAGCATTCTAATTTATTTGCTAAACATATTAATCTTTGCTGTTCACTTCTTCTTCTTTTTTTGTTTTTCATTTGTAAAAATTTAAGTAAATAAATAACAATTTATTAAAAAATAATAGAAAGAAAATGAAGTTGAATTCTTCAATGATCTTGAAAGTCAATGAAGAATTCAACTTCGCTTTTTGCCACCTCATTTGATTCAAGTTTTGTCGTTCTTGTCTATCGGCCGATCAATTGAATTGAAACAAATAAATAATTAAAAACAATTTTGACTTATCGAGGTTATACTTATATATTTATAATAATTATATTTACATATTTATCGTTGAAGGGATATCAACAACGAGCCTAGTTAGGGTAAATAACAACAAAAACATTTTTATTGGTAATGGGCCATTGAGTCTATGGCAATCTTTTCTTCTAATATTAATTTGAACTTCGTTTAGATGAAGTGTTATTTGTCAAATTCAACCATAACAAATAAATAATAAATAGTATAATAAAAAAATAAATAATAAATAGTTACATTATTATATTTTTGTAGAATTTATTCCAAATAGTATAATCTGTCATTTCTTTTTACCAATTCATACTACATGGTTAGGGGTAGGGGTAGAGGAAACCTAGCATTATCGGTCGTACATAGAGAGAAACATTGCATTTTAATTTTTATTTTCCTCCCTTTCAAAGACCGACACGAAATTAGGTCAGGAGATCGCTATGACCTATTTAAATTTATATATAATTCAAATAGACCTATTTAAATTTATATATAATTCAAATATCTACTCGCGTAACAACAGTAGCTGAGGAGAGGTTTTCTTATATTACATTGTCCCTTCTCATACTTTTTATGGATAGAAAGTTGGTGTGCAACATTGCATTTGAATTCGCTTCCAAATCCAAGATTGCATTGTAGAAGTTTTGACTTTGTCATGGTATGGCTCACACGAGGAAGCGTTCTTCTGTGTACGCAAAATTAGCCCAAGGTCTGTTTTGACAGGGCCTGCTTTAGAAGCCCAGGCTTGCTCCGTATGTTGCTTTAGTTTTGCAATTTGTTTCCTGATTACCAATCACATTGCTTTTTTCGCTTTATTTTTTTTCAACAATGTTAATGCTTTCTACTTGAATCCCAAATTGCATCACAATTTATAATAGGTAGTTACTAACTTGTAGAAGGTGAATTATATCGTAATTATATTATATAAGTTGAATTTAGTTGTCACTTATTCAATGATCATGAGCTGATCAGTTTCACTTGTTTCTTTTACCTGTAGGTGACAAATGCAGTGGACCATGTTCAAATGGGTACAGATGCTCTTCATACTGCAAAGAATTTGCAGAAGAGATCAAGAAAATGCATGATGATTTCCATCATACTGCTCCTGGTTATTGCGCTTATCATCGTGCTATCGATTTTGAAACCTTGGAAGAAATGAACAAAGGGAAGTAAACTCAACTTTCGGAATGCAAGTCTTTTTAGTTACACGATCCATTTGAATATTCTTATCATAGAAAGAAAAACAACTCGAATGATATATAGAATAGGGAGCAATATTTTTTTTCTTTCAAATTCCTTGTAAATTTATTTGGCTTTATGTATTCTATTATTTGACACTCAATTCCAAATAATACAAATAAGATTGTGAGGCAGGCTCCATCCTACCATTTCCCAACATCGTACTTTTCTTCATATTTTTATTATTACTTTTACAGAACAACTATATGTTTAATTACTGACTACAGGAAACAACAGCAAACTTACAACTGGATTTTCTGATGTGGCTGCAAACTTTTGAGGTGAGCCTGAACTTCCTCTAGACCCAAATGATGATCTGCATTGTAGTAAAATAGTGGAAAAGATAGCTAGCAAGAGGAATATATAATAGTACAAGATAGAATTAAGCAACACAAACCGAGCTTCTATATAGAAAGATAGCTGCTTTTTGCACCCTCTCATTAGTCACTACAATACACTCAGGTATCACATCCCAACTCAACGTCATGTAGCACCTTTCAATTAGAAAATTGAATTTGCCGGAGGAAGAAAGTGAATGTTTTAGAGAAAACGCACTTTTCATGTTCAGTCCAGAAAGTTTATTTGGAGAACAAACTTTACGTAGTTAAGACAATTCTAAGATGTGCTACATGATCATTGGGATTGCGCATGCAATCCAAAATGTGCAACAAGAGTACAGATAGCATTAGTGTCCTAGCCTGACCTTTTACATTTTCTTTATCATTTGGTTGAGAGGTAAGATCTTCGATTTACAATCAAGAGGTCAGAGACTTGAATCCCCCAGGGGCCACGTACTTAGGAGTATAGCTCACGAGTTTCCCGGGTCCTGACTACCAAGGTTATAGAGTCCAACAGTAATAGAACTTTATGAACAAAGAAAGGTGGAGAGAATTCAGGGTATTTAAAAAAAAGAATAAACCTAATACATTCATACTAGTGAGTAGCTTTTTTCCTTTGGAAACCCAATATTTCACTAACAAAATAGCTTTTTGCACTTCTGCTTTGTCCAATTCTAGTTTTTCATGCACTCACAGGGAAAAGTTTACAAACCATGAGAGAATATCACATACGGATTTTTTTTTCCATTTCCACTTCATTTAATAGCTTATGTACGATGCATTTGATAAATATACACCAATATGATTCAGTAGTAGAGGACCTAAAACATTGCAAAGAGTGAAAATTAATACAAATTCCAGAAACACGACAATAACAGTTGCCATAAATATTTCACAAAAGATATATTCATTGGAGCTCTTTGCAATAAAAAGATAACAGGTAACATCATTAGAAGGCACTTAAAGCAACTTATCAAACTCTATGCATTTGAATCTATTTGTTTCCCTAAACAACAGCACATTACTGTTTCTCTTCTCCCAATTCAATCCCCTTATCAGGACTCAGAAATTGTACAAGCATTGAACTATTTCATGTTTGTTTAAGCTCAAATTTTAGGATCTAAATGCAGTAAATAACACCTTCTTCTGACCAGTGAGTTTCTGATAAGGCTAAACCAAATTACAATTTAAGATTGGCTTCTAGTTTGTAACAAAACGACTTAAATTGTTATTAATCGTTTCAAAAATACTCACATAGGAAGGAAAAAAATAAAATAAAAAAAGAGATCTGGGATCAGAGAAAATAGTACGATTCATGAAAAAGCATGTAAGTAACAAGGCGATCACTGGAGAAGAACAATGTTCGACTTAATGCAAGATAGTGAATCACGAGTCGACTCAGTGGCGTGACTGGTTTAGCCTGACTCGTCTAAGATTGAAAAAACTGGAAATAAACATCAGAGCAGCAGAAAGTGGATGACATAACTAACAAGATTGTAAATAAAATGAATAAATTTGTAATGAAATTGTCGAAAGTGTTAATAAAAGCAAATAAATAAAAAGCACCTGAAGATTGAAGCGATTGAGAATTTGAGATTCAGGCGGCCAACTTTTCTTTGTATCGGGTTTCGGGACTCCAGAGTCCAGATCGAGAGGGGTAGCGCTTGCACTAGCAAATAGCAATTCCATCCAAACGCAGCGTTTATTTTGATGACCGACAAACCGCACCGTTTTAAACACACATTTGCTCCTGCGTACTTGTCACAAATTTAATTTGGAAATAGAATGGGACTAATTTTGTGTAAATATTATCTTATTAAAATTATGATATTATCAGTTTAACTTCTTTTTTTTTGAAAAGAAACTACAATTAGTTTTAAGTGAAATTCAGTGAAAAAAAAATTGAAAATTGGTGATAAATGGTGCTCATCAGGCAGCCCCACAAACAATATCTCAATTCAAGTGGCTGCACAACGTGTAGTATGTGGAAAAAAAAATTCACTAAATTAATAAAAATAAAAATGTTTTTTATTGAATATTAAAACTTGAAAATCCAAATAAAAAAAAAACTTGAAAATTATTGCACCATTATCATCAGCAAAGATTGAATTTAAGTATTTAACCATCATCAAAGATGACACTATCACTTGTAGGATATTTTATTTATCTTTTTCCTGGCACCAGCAATTATAATTGAGCTGAAAATATAGTAATGGAAACAAACAGTTGATGACTGTAGTTCAAACATATGCAAGAAACCAAAATTACAAGTAAAACATAATAAATAAGTTTTTCCCTGAACAAAGGCCTTAGAGAGCTAAAAAGACAAATTACAAAGCAGCACGATGTGGCCAAAAAATGCCCAAAATGAATTATTTCCTGTAACACATTATTCCTTCCCAGTTCCAGAATACAGGATCTGGGGTGATGTTGATGCACATACATGCTCCATTTTAAGACCCTTGACCATACTCAAACCAAGCTCTCTTACATTCTTGCTTTGGCGACCACCACGCTTCCCTCGTTGATGTTCATTGCTCCTGGCCTGGTCCATGTTTCCTTGAATTGCTCCTCCGTCACTCCTGCAATAAAATAAGTAGTCGAAACAGTAATTACCAAATTGTTTTCGTTTTTTTTTTACGAGGAAGTTATTGAATACATCTATGGTAAAATATATTGGAAGGAGAGAAACAGATAGCTTGCCTTTGCCCATAGCAGCAGTAGAGGAAATGCCTCCCTGGACAATCTTGAGGTACTTGTCATAGTAATTAGCACCAGACCATTTCTGGTGAGCAAGTGTGTCAACTCCATTGTTCCGCTCTTCCCTCTGGATCCTCTCCACATAAGCCAGCATGCCTCTCCTGGCGTAGTCCTTGGCAAATGTGTCGATCACGAGAGCATCGGCATGGAAACCAGCCAGAGTTATGAACTGCCAGCAAAAACCCAACCTAGCTATCCTGGGAATGAAGTCCATCATTTGCCCATCTGTCATTCCTGATGCATCCCAGTTGAATGATGGTGAAAGATTGTAGGCCAACATGATCTCAGGGTGCATTGATTTCACGCCCTCCGCGAACTTGGTCAATTCGACCAAGTCAGGGCTTGCAGTCTCCATCCAAATAAGATCAGCATGAGGAGCAAATGCCCAACCGCGAACGATTGCAGCCGTTACAGACCCTTTAAACCTGTAGAACCCTTCTCTGGTTCTTGGCAAGTCCCAGTCCCAGAAGAGATTGTTGACTCCCAATCTCTGAGCAATCTCTCGGCCTTGCTCGTTGGACAGACACTTGTCATAGCTAGAAAGGTTCATCCATTCATTCAATTTGCTCCTCTTCGCATTTTCACTGATGTTCATGTTGTTGATTGCATCAATGACGCACTCGGAGAATGTCTTGAGCTGTGCCATTGTCAGCCAATTGTCCTCAATTGCTTGAAGCTCAGCTCCTGGTTTACCATTCGTCATTCCTTCTGCTAACATATTAGCCAAACTCTTCCTACGGAGATTCGGATTAGTCACACCGAGGATGAACTGATGATCTCTAGTGTCCACATTGGTCTGGATCAAAGTGGCGCCAACCGCATCACTCCTGGCCACCAAGACTGTCTCCACCCCCATGACATCAAACTGCAACCTCGCAGCCACAAGCCTATTGATGTGTTCACTCACTGCAACCAGCACTTTCCCAGCCATATGACCACATTTTTTTGTCATAGAGGACTGATCCTCAATATGGACACCAGCAGCGCCACGCTCGACAAAGAGCTTGCAAAGCTTGACAGTTGCTGTAGTGCCACCAAACCCAGTATCACCATCAGCTATAATCGGCTTCAGGTAATCAACATAAGGAGTTCTAGCCCTTTCTTCGCGGCTCATGCTCATTCTTGCCTCTCTTTGTTTACGATCATGGTACTGCTGGGCAAAGAAAAGGTGTTCGACCTTATTGGGGACGGTGTCATAGGGGTAGTCAGCGAGGTCAGGACCAGGTTCATTGGTGCTGGTGTGGGTGGAGGAGCACTGCCAACCGGAGACATAAATGGTGTCCAAGTATTTGGCCATCATAGCAACTTGAACTGGGTCAAGTGCACCAAAAGTCCTGGAGGCAGTGCCGTTGGCTTGGTGGGTTTTGAGAGTCCTCCATAGCTTTTTAGCCATCTCGTTGGAGCCATAGCCTTGTTTAAGGCTCCCTCGTAGAGCCACAACATCCCTTGCTGAATACGGTCGCCGGGTTAGCTTGAACCTCTCAGAGTTCCACCATGCTTGCACCTCTGCAACTTCTGCTTCGAATCTCCCTTCTTCTTCCAATATCTGCTCAAATTAAGCACCAATTTGTTACTCAACATTAATGTGACTTTGGATTTCTTGTTAATGGGTTAAAGATGCCTCAGAATTGCATTGTGGAAGAGAAGATCTTAATAACTCATAATATTCAATGAAATAAATATATTTGAGATACTCCAGATTTATCCCAAAAAATCATTTATTTTAATTAATAAAAACTCAGGTTTGGTAATTTAAATAATTAACATCTTTCACCATTCAAAAATTAATAAAATATTTGAGGAAAAATAGACACAACTTGATCATAGTTTTATTAGATCTTTAAATCCAAGCCATTCTTAACATAAGAGGACTCAAAAGAATGTCTTTTTCTGTCACCTGTGATTCAACTACTACTTTAAAAAAAAAAAAAAAAAAACTAAACTTTGAACCCATATGTAATTAGACAAAACTTTCAAAAGAGATCAATAAAGTTAGTCTCATAAAATATTGAAGAAATCTTATAATATTATATTGAAGAAATCTTAAAACTTTAAAATATTGAAGAAATCTTATAATATTATACTTATTTTTTAAGTATGTCTACTATCATTTCATTTTTCAGTCCCCACCATCCCCTATTGGTAAATTCTTTATGAAATATGTGTCAAAAAGCGCATTCAATGATGACATCAAAAAGCTAAAATGGAGAAAATTATAAGTACTCAATATCATGCATGCTTCAATTCTTCTCAATTTATCAAACTTATAAGTACTGCTTCTGATATAAAAAACAGCTGAAACTGGTCTCTACATCACTTGCAGTATATATAGAGCTACAATCTGATCATTTCAGCAGCAGCAAAGGATACCTCTAACATGGATGGAACTGGAACCACCTCAAAAGAAATCTCAACAAACATGCATGCATATATCAAAATGTTAACTAAACTCTCTCTCTCTCTCTCTCTCTATCTCTCCCTCTCTCTCTATATATATATATATGCTGAACCGTCATGAACACCTCAGGAATAATCAAAGAAAGACATAAATTAATGTATTGGAAATCAAAGAGAAGAAATCGAGATGGGGTTGTTCTTGGTCTCACCATTGAAGGCACGGAGAAGGATGCGGCCATGGTAGAACTTTGTTTTTTGTGCTTGAAAAAAAGAACAGAGAAACGATGAAAAAAAAGCTTCTTTAGTACTCTAAATTAAACAACTAAGAGAAGTTCATGCAAAGAGTGTCTCCAAAACCCTCAATTTATAACAAAAGTGGTGGGTGGTGATGATGATAAAAATAAAAGAATAGGGATGCTTTTTGGATAAGAAAACAACGAATACCAAGGAATTTCCACTGTGCTTCTCACTCATTGTTATTTTAATTTTGTTAAAAATATTTATTGCAAATCTGCAAGTGAGTGAAACTTGTCCCTTGGGAGCTGCATTTGCAGGCACGTCGTTAAGGTAATAGAACTTCTCCAAAGATCCTGTGCTTTACAATTCAAAAGATTAACTTTTTTTTATATATATATATATATATATATATATATATATATTATCTTACTTTTTATTTTATCAGTATGAAATTCATTTTTAATTTATCTAATTTCTAACTTCTATCCTATGTGGGTTCTTTAGTAATATCTTCACATATTGAGTGGATCCACTGTGATCAGAGGTAGAGGTTTTTTTTTCTTCCCCTTATATATCACTTGCAGTACGACGATTCGAACATGAGATAAGACTAAAATAAGCATCATCTACCGCTAAATTACATTGGGCGGTGGAGTCATTAATGAGTACTTATGCTAGCCAAAGTGTGACTATAACTAAAATACATATTTATACTTATACATGGTATTATGCTTTTAAATAGATTGTTAACATATTTATTTGCTATGTTCAACCTTTATATTGGGCTTGTTTCTCTTACGATAATTGAGCCCAAATGGCCTCACTTGGCAATATTTTACACCGTTCTTCGGCTCAAATTATATTAATAAAAATGGAGCATGAATCTAAAAACAAGAAAACAAGGCATGCAGCCATTATAATACAAATGTGAATCTGGTCAAATTTATACGCTAAAAGAAAATGAAGTAAAGATAAACCGATTTATTAAAATATTTTATATTGTTCCTATCTTTCTCAAAATTATACCTAGCTCTAGTCCAAAAGATTTTCACGGGTAAAAATTATTATTTACCAAATAAATAAATTTAACTAAAATAATATCTGCATTATTTATCGTCGATTAAGTAGATTAATCATTAATAATGAGAACATACACAATTAAATTATATTATAAAATTAATCGACTGTCCGTAACTTTCAATATCAATAAGACTTTAATTTATTATAAAAATATTCTAATTAAATGTCATTAACCCAGATACCGGTTTTTTATTAATTTACTCGAAAAGGTTTAGCACAACTCATTAGTTTTCAAAAATCAAACACATAAAAGTTGTAGTACACCATACCGATCTTAACATACATACATATATATATATATATATAAAGTATCATAATAACGAAAATATATATGATGTTATAACTATATTAAAAAATATATATTAAACCACGATATCACCCTTTTTCAGTTGAATTTCTATGCATAAATTTTATCATATTGTTATTATATAATATAATGATAACCATTTGTCTGTCTCTCAAATTTCTCAAAAGACGGAAAATTTTACGTCACTGAACCAGTCGAATAAAGCATGTTGAGCTTCAAACTACCAAACAAGTGGATACTACAATCTTCTACCACGTAAAACAAATAAAATAAAAACTGCAATATGTTTAGGATTTATACATGTCACGAGCTGGTGGATAAAATTAACTGGTTTAGTAGTTATCCGTTTAAACGCACCGCATGGCTTGTTATATTATTTTAGAATAATAGCAAAAAGTAAATGTATAAAAAAATGAAAAGGAAAACTGTTTTTAAATAAAATGTTAGTATACGTTAATACGTTTCTTATCCACAATTATTAAATTTTACCTTTACATATTTAGTCTCATATATCTAGAGAGTTTGTACGTGAGAGTAAATGTATCAAAATTATAAACGTTTATATTATGACCATAGATATTTGTGGTGATACTTCCTATAGATGGACTTACACTTAATTTTATATAATTAAAAGGAAAATCAGTTTTGATTGGGGGAGGTTGATTGCAGAACTGGGCACGGTTCCAATAGTTCTGAATTTCGTTTCCCGAGGAAGAAGATGAAAGATAAGCTTATCTCTTTATATATATATATATATATATATATATATATATATATATATATATATATATATATATATAATATTGAATACCAAGTTGGCAATTCTATCCTGAAATTGTCTCTTTTGTTGAGGTTGATGCATATATTTAATGCGTCTATTTAATTAGCCAATGATTGGTGGACAAGTGGTAATGATTAGTCTACTTAATTTGTTGTTAGTATGCAAATTAAGCTAGTAATAACAATGGTTTAATTAGGCGTGCATGCACTAAGCTGATAAATTTATATTGCGTGCATGTCTCTTTATTTAGAATGTATACTATTAAGTCTATAGTCCTCTGACAATGTATTAAAAATATCCTTTAAATATGATATTACATATTTTTTTATCGTATGGTTAAAAATGAATATATGAAAATATTTTAATGGTTAAGTTCATGAATACCTAATTTACCAAGAAAAAAAGAAATTTAACGTTGACATGTACTCATAGAAACTAACCTAATCCAAAACCCCATTAAAATTGTCACCAACTTAATTTGCTTTTTATGTATGAAAAGATTGGTAATTAATTATTATTACATGGATAGAGGAAAAAGGATATAAAAACAACATTGACTCATTTTTCTACTAAAACTTTTGAAAAGATGGGGATAACTTGTGTTCTTGGACTTTTGTGAATTTCTAGAAAATGATATCAAAGATGTCGGCTGATGAATAATTTTCAAAACAATGCCAGATTAAAAAGAACAATATAAAAAGAAATTGTTGCTTTGGAAATGAAAGATATGGGATGATAAAAATAAATAAAAGTGGTCCTGGATTTGGTGGTAACTGGTAAGGGTAAGGTACTTAGCATTTCGAGGAATAATAGAACCTTCAATGTTCTCACATATTTTTGGAGATCATCATCACATTTCATTATCTGTTCCCTTTTATCTTTTTTAATATATAAATTATTTATCTTATTTCCATAAAAGGCAGGAAAGTAAATTAGTTATCCATCTCAAATTGAAAAAAGTTCTCAGATTTTTTGTGCCTTTCTTTTTATAGATATATCAACAAACTGAATTTTTCTTTAATTAACTCGATTTTAATGATAATTCTCATTGTCATCTATTTTTTTTTTTTTTTGAGAAGAAAGGAACTACATTCACCACAAAGGAGAGAAAAAAAGAGGAAACATCATCAGCAGCTAGTTTACAAATCCAACTAGAAAAAGAAGAAACTCACACGTGGGGAAAGGCGGCCAAGAGACCACTTGGCAATTCCATGAGCATCTCTATTACAGTCACTAGAAACAAAGGAGATAGAAACTCCTTGAACCAGACCACAAACACACCTAATATCATGGATAATGTTATCAACATCACTCCTAAAAAAAACAAAGACCATTACATAAATTGACAATGTTTAAGGCATTGGACTCCATAAGCAAAGGAAAGAGACCCCAATCTGCAGCAAGCAAGAATCCATCCAGAATAGCTCTAACTTCAGCACACTCCGCACATCTGCCACTAACAAAAACAGAAGCTTTTGCAAGGAAGACTGTAACATCCGTAATTTTTATTAATTATGAAAAGTGCTCATGATTGTTGTTAATTATGTGAAAAATAATGTAATGGGTTTATTTGGATTAATTTTTAGGTATACAAGTGGATCAGGTGGAGCGGTCCAGAATGAGTGCATGAAAAGATAAAAAAAAAAAACTGGTAGTTAGCACCGCGACCACAGATCGAGATTAGCAGCTTGCGATGAAAATAATGATTTTGGACAGTGAGCACCGCGACTAGGGATCGCGATGAGCAGCTCGCGGTGAAAATGATGATTTCGGGTAGTGAGCATCGCGACCAATATCGCGACCAGACACCGTGATGGCTGATCGCGATGAAGGCGGTAAAAACACTCCAGTGAGCAACGCGATCAGGTGGCACGACCACAGATCGCGAGGAGCGGTCGCGTTGACCAAAAATTTTATAAAAAAAAAATAGATGACGGTGGAAGTTTCATGAAGAAGCTAACAGAAAATAGAGAGAGAGAGACCGGGAGAAGAAAAAGAAAAAGAGAAAGAAAAAGAAGAAGAGGAAGAAAAGAAGAGAAAGAAAGAAGAAAAGAGAGAGAGGAAGAAGAAGAAGAGAAGAGAAAGAAGAAGAACGGAAGAAGAAAGGAGAAGGAGAAGGAAAAGAGGAGGGAGAAGGAGAAAAGGAAAAAGAAAATCCAGAAAAGAAACTGTTGTAAAAACGGTATCTAAGTTGGTGTACACTGATTTCTGAAATCTTTATGATTATCATTATATGCCTTGATTTGAATTTCTATATTTTGATTAAATGAATTTGAAAACTTATTTACTGATTTTGAAAACTTATTATGGAATATGTTAGTATCATTGAATTTCAGCGATATCGTGTGTTTTCGAACATGTTATATGAATATTGCTTTATGAATATTGTTGTTGTTGAATTTGATGAATCCTTATGAATTAACGTTAATGATTTGAAACACTTTGACATGAAAGCTGAAAAATCGTGTATTGTGAACATAAATGTAAACGGCCTTAGGATACTTGAACATAGAAAACGGATATAGGAGGTTGGTATACCAACTTGGTTATTTAAGCAGTATTGCACCGATATTGATATTGATCTTGATATTACGTACCTCCCTAAGGATTTGTCCTGGGATAGGGAGTTATGATATTGATATTATGTACCTCCCTAAGAATTCGTCCTAGGGTAAGGAGTTATATGTACTACCCTTGGATGGAACAGGCTCCAACTGCCGGTCCTAGGGTTGGGATGTTCGACGGGCAGCCACCAAGTGGTCGATGTCGAACGGCTCACATTCCAGTCCAGAAAATTATGTTGAATATACCAAAAGGCCATGATTGAAATGAGTTGAATAAAACGTTTATAAGCGAATTTAGAAATTGATTTCGTACGATTTATTTCATTCATTGAGTTGAAAAATGATATGTTTCTATATAATAGTATTATGACATCTTTTTTGGAATTTATTTTGTGATTTCGATAAATAAGTCTAGTGTACACCCACTAAGCGATATATTTAGCGCGTTGATTTTATCACGCGTAGGTAATAGAGAATCTAGCGGAGGAAAAGATTGAAGAGGTGATAGCTGCAGACAGAGGTTCAAAGTCACCAGACTTTTGGGTAGTCACATTTGAACGTTTTTTGTATATCATTCAGTTAAGCATGCATATACAGAAGTTTGTAAATTTGTTATATATATAAGTTTTGTAAATATTTGTTTAATGGTTTATGTTTTTTAAAGTTTATAAATATTGATTTTGTATTGTTTTATTTGAAAATGTTTGGAAAGTCGCACTATAAGACAGAGTGCGCATATGGTTGAGTAATGAATTTTGAAGTTTTGATATTATATTATTTGAATTATGTTGAAAACAGGATTTTTGAAAAGTCAGAAAAATAGAGGAAACTCTGGTAAAATTTTTCAAAATAGTTTTGGATGGGCTCATTATAAAGGATTTTAAAAATGCAAGTTATTTGATTTTTCAAAGATTTCAAGTTATAAATAGAATTTAGAAAAGTTTGAAAATCAGGTAGCGCTCTTTGGATCGATCCAGACGGGTCGGGTCAGGGGGTGTTACAAGAACACTGCCAATATAATCACCCCTACGCCAAATCTGCTAGAAGAAGAATCAATTGTTGCATCAACGTTGACCTTAAACACACCTGCAATAGGGGGCAACCAAGCCTTAACAGCTCCAGAAACAAAAGGAGAGACAGGGGCAGAAGCACCAGCCTTGGCAAACTCAGCACAAAGGTCACCAGCTCTGCTCCAAAAATCATCACAGAGGGCCTTACCTGCACTATGAACAAACAGATTTCTCTGCCTCCAAACTAACCACACAGCCACCAGAAATTGGGAGATGAACTCATTGCTAAAAGAGGCTGCCAAAAAAACAATTCTATCAAAGAAATCCACAAAGTGCATCCCCTTAAGAACCAAGAAAAAAGGACAAAGGCTCCAGCTATTAAACACATACGGGCAAGCCCTAAGAGAATGATCAACACTTTCAGGACACAAATCATACAAAGGGCATAACATATAAACACACTTTTCTGCTGCAAAGGAGTTTGCGAGTGGAGAGAATATCCTTGCAAGCTTTCCAAGCAAAGATACGGATCTTGCTAGGAATAGAGAGAGATCACAAATACTTCCACAGAAAATGAGGCTCCTAAGAGCAAGAGGCATTAGCTACATTCTGGATGGAGAGAGCAACTCTATACACACTTTTGATCAAGAACTATCCTTTCTTATCAAAGTGCCAGATGAGAGAATCAACGCTATGGTTTAAACTCAATGGAATACTCAAAATGACAGCAGCTTCTGTAACAACCCCTGACCCGACCCACCTGGATCGACCCAAGGAGCGCTACCTAGTTTTCAAACCTTTTCTATTATGAGTTTATAGTTTGAAATCTTTGAAAAACCAAATAACTTGCATTTGAAAATCCTTTATAGTGAGCTAATCAAAACCATTTAAAAAAAATTTGCCAGAGTTTTCTCTGTTTTTTTAACATTCCAGAAATCCTGTTTTAAAAAAAAAAAAACTCAAATAATATAATATCAATATTTCAAAATTCATTTTTCAATCACATGCGCACTCTGCCGTATGGTACGACTTTCTAAACATTTTCAAATGAAACAATGCATAATCAATATTTACAAACTTTGAAAAATATAAACCATTAAACAATTATTTACAAAACTTATATATATGACACATTTACAAACTTCTGTATATGCATGCTTAACTGAATGATATACAACCAAAGATCAAATATAACTACCCAAAAGTATGGTGACTCTGAACCTCTGTCTGCAGCTACCTCCTCTTTAGTCTTTTCCTCCGCTAGTATCTCTATTACCTACGCGTGATAAAATCAACGCGCTAAGCAATAATGCTTAGTGGGTGTACACTAAAATAATTTCAATATAATATAAATTCATAAAATTAAAATTTCAGAAATACTTAATATCATACGAAATTAATTCAAACATAATCTGACAATTATTGAATCAAACTGAGATTATAATAATTAAAACATTTTCAAAAGTTGTTGGAATGAAATCTCAATAACAATTCCGTATTTTAACATTATTTTCATAGTTTTCAGTTCTTAATTGGGTCTCTGATACACATCAGGGTTTTACAGGACTGGATTACGGGTTTATACAGTCGGGTTTCCCATCTCAAAATGAAATGGTATCCCTATAGTCACAGTCGGTTTTCCATTTCAAAATGAAATGGTATCCATATTTCACAGTCGGTTTTCCATTTCAAAATGAAATGGTATTCATAAATTCACAGTCGGTTTCCCATCTCAAAATGAAATGGTATCCGTATATCATCGTAATAATCAAATATCTCGTTGCAGTACTGCTAAATGTACACAATTGACATGTCAACCTCCTATATCCATATGTACCCAATTGACATATCAACCTCCTATATCCATATTTCCCTATATATATATATATATATATATATATATATATATATATATATATATATATATATATATATATATATATATATCAGGGTCATTATTCAAGTATCACGTTTCATATCAAATCAGTTCATTCCTTTCAAGAATCAACAATTATAAGTTTCAATCAAAATTAATAATTATAATACCAAACAATATTCGTAAATCAGGTTTTGAAAACATACGCTCTCATAGAAATTCAATAATACCAAAATATTCCACAATTAATTCAAACAATATACGAAAATGAAATACGAGTGTACGAAATCCATAAATATGTTTCCAAACTCATTAAATCAAAAACACATAACGAAAAAGATTTCAGAAATGAGTGTACACTAATCTGGATATCGTTTTTACGAATTTTTCTTTTCTAGATTTTCTTTTTCCTTCTCCTTTTCTCTTTCTCCCTCCTTTTTTTCTTCTTTTTCTCCTTTCTTCTTCTTTTCTTCTTCTTCCTCTTCTCTTCTTCTTCATTTCTCTCTATTCTTCTTTCTCTCCTTCTTCTTTCTCTTTCTTTTTCTTTTTCTTTCTCTTCTCCCGTCTCTCTCTATTTTCTGTTTGCTTTTTCGTGAAGCTTCTCACCGCCTCTTATTTTTTTTATAAAATTTTGGTCATCGCGACCGCTCCTCGCGATCTGTGGTCGCGCCATCTAGTCGCGGTGCTCATTGGAGTATTTTTATCGCCTTCATCGCGATCAGTCATCGCGGTGTCTGGTCGTGATGTTGGTCGGGATGCTTACTACCCAAAATCAGTATTTTCACCGCGAACTGCTCATCGCGATCCCTGGTCGCGGTGCTCATTGTCCAAAATCATCATTTTCACCGCGAGCTGCTCATTGCGATCCCTGGTCGCGGTGCTCACTGCCAACTTTTTCCTTTTTCTTCATGCACTCTTTCTGGACTGCTTCACCTGGTCCACTTGTTTACCTAAAAATTAATCCAAATAAACCCATTACATTATTTTCACATAATTAACAACAATTATCGGCACTTTTCATAATTAATGAAAATTATAGATGTTACAGCTTCGTCGGAGAAGAAATACAGGGATACCACTTCCTCACTCCATCTCCCTGGATCCGAGAATAAGCCTTCCACCGAGACTCATTTAGGCAAAAGTCTTGGAGAACGGACTCTAAAACTGGCCTCCCTCGGCAACCAAGGGTCTTCATAAATAGAAACACTTCTACCATCTCCAATCTTCCAACGAAGGCCTTTCGCAAAAACCTCTCGCCCCCACACAATACTTCTCCAAATAAAAGAAGCACCGGAGCCTACCAAGCTGTTCAAGAAAGAACCATTAGGAAAATACTTAGCCTTAAGGATTCTTGACATGAGAAAGTTCTAAAAGCATAGTAATCTCTACCATTGCTTGGCTATCATGGCTTGGTTAAAAGCGATAACATCACGGAAACCCATGCCACCACAATCTTTTGGGCTGCACAACCTCTTCCAAGACATCCAATGGGCACTCTGTTTAGATTCAGATAAACCCCACCAGAAATTCGAATAGAGGCACTAAATTTCTGAACAAATGGAGAGAGGAAGCCGAAAGCAACTCATAGAATATGTAGGCACTGCCTGAGCCACGACTTTGATTAATATTTCACGTCCACCACCCGAGAAAAGCCTATGCTTTCAACCTTTGAGTTTTTGCCAAACTCTATCTTTGATCGCCCCAAAGACTTTCCTTTTATTCCTTCATATCATAGAAGGCAAACCCAAATACCTTTCGTGACACGAGACCACCTCAATGTTAAAAATCCTCTTAATCTTCACTTTCGTAGCAATTAGAGTGTTAGGGCTAAAAGACAAGGCTGACTTGTCGAAGTTCACCGATTGCCCCAAAGCCAACTCGTACTTAGCCAGAATATTCTTCAAAACCTAACAATCAGCCCTAGTTGCTCGAGCAAAAATTAAATTGTCGTCGACGAAGAAAAGGTAGGAAACCCCTTCTACACATTCAGCCCTTGAAAGCATAGCCAACTGTAGAAAAAACGGTCAGTACGGCGCAGCGGAAGGTGCAAAAAAATAAAAAAATTTGTGCATTGGTACGTTTTAATTTTTTTTTCAAAAGAGATCTTAACCCATAGTTAGTTAAATATATAATAAAAGGTAACATGCCTTTTGAATTACGTGAGGCTTGATGTTACGTCGATTATGAACCGCAAGATCTTCCAATCCTTCATGAATGTGGATCACCTTAGAGTGTGGGCTCCCTTTCTTTAATTGTGTACCTGAGGATGAGAAACAAAAAACTTTTTTTTTTCGTTAGTCACTCAAAACCCTCCTGAGAAAAATGAAAGAACACCTTATTCTTTCTCTCTTTTTCTCTCGAGCGAATTCTTATACTTTTTTCTAGAGATTGTGAGTTTTTTCTCGACTTCTCAAAGCTCATAAAAGAACTCAAACTTGCCCCCTCTGGAACATGTGTTGGCCAAACCCTCCATGGTGGTATATATAGGGTGGCCGAATCCTCCCTTAAGGAGGATTTGTGTTTCACCCAAAAATCATCAATTCTAGAGTTCAATCCTATCTCATCTCTTGAATATATTATCTAATAATTTTCTTAAAGGATAATTGAGAATTGGTGACTTATCAAAACTTCATAAAAGTGACTAATAGTCAACTTTAGAGTTTTGATAAATATCAAAAACTTCCTAATTTGATTTGATGAATAATTCATTTTTATTTATCTCCTTATCAAATAAGGTTTTTGATACTTATCATACTATTACCAAATAGCATAAAACTAGGAATCCAATTCCTAAGTAGAAAAGTAATTTGACTTTTAATTAAACAATTAATTAATTACATAAATAATTAACTAATTACCATTTAATTAAATAATAAAATAAAACTAAATAATTGGCTAATTTATCTAGCCATTTCTTCCCTCCCCTTTGGCATGGGCCAAATTTTATTTTTCCATTTTATTAATCTCATTGGACCTCCACAAAAAATCCACATATGAACTAGACACATTCTTACAAAAAGAAACAAGTCCACATGTCTTTAAATAAATATATTTAATATAATTAATACAAGTCCCATCCCATGTATTTTGATGAGTTACCGCGTGTTTTAATCGAACACAAGAACGCACCTTTCAAAACTTTTGGAAAGAATTCCAAAAACAATTATATAAGATGGATCAAATAAATGATCCGGTAGTATATAACTAGTGATCCATTCAAGTTCGTGTGGATTAGGGATCTTGTCGGGCTATCTAAATTTAAGCTCTAATAGACACAACCTAATCACAATCAACAAATGATTCACTTAGGTTCGATTCATTAATTTTAGTTCATTCCACTAAAGAACTAAATTGAACTCTTAAAAAGATAGAATAAGTGAGCATACTAATTCGTACCCTAGACAACCTAAATGGAGAAAATGTATCCTCGTGAAAAATACCAGTAATCGCCAAAAACTCATAGACCGTCTATAGCTCTCTAAGTTACCATATTTACTCATATGACCATATTTTCGAACTTGGATATTTTGACTTGTCCAGAAGTCATGTTTCAATAACCACTATTGAAAACTTTACGTAAAGATTTAAATATCCAATACCTCAAAACATCCATATGATGGTATTATACTAACATTTTCTAAATACAGTCACGATATCCATTTTTATAAATAATGTCCTCTATCAATATGCACGTGAATACTACCAAACCATCGATGATAGACTCTGCAATATAATCGTACTCATTGACGGCTCAAATGATAACGCGTGCAACCATAAGTCCATCATTTATCTCAGGATTCAGATAGACTCTCCGGTTGTCTCAGTTGAATACTTTTATCCACTGACGATTGTGGATAAAGTTTTCCACACTGATCCTATTCAATACACCCAATGCACTAAATTCTTTTGTCCAAAGATACTTCGATGATTTTAGACTCATCATATCACATTTGATCCTGCTTAAATGCTAACAAAAGAATCTATAACTTTAACAAGATAAAGGCGCCCAACTTTATATCTTAAGTTGTGAATACGTATTCGAGACTAACTAAAGAATTGTATCTACCTCATACATATCCAGATGTACGAACAATTATTTTGTTTCTCATAGTTTCTTGATCTTATGATTATTTACTTTTGACAATTAATATAATTGCTATAATATTTGTTATATCAGAAATCACTTTTATTTATATGAAAAGATTGTCAATTACACTATTACACTATTGCTATTGAGCATAATCCTAACACCGACAACCCTTGAGCATACAATAAGAAGAGGTAAGGAGACAAGGGGCATCCTTGTCTCAAACCGCTAAAGGGAACCACTCTACCCGCGGCTCACTGTTGAGGAGGAAAGAATAAGAGACAGACTCCACACAGCTCATAACTCTCTCAATCCACAACCCTGAGAAGCCCATTCGAGCCATGATACTCCTTAAGAAACTCCATTCCACCTTATCATAGGCTTTGGCCATGTCGCGTTTTAAAGCCATATGCCCCGACGAACCAACTCTCTTGTTCTTTAAAGCATGGAGGCATTCAAACCCGACCACCACATTATCCGTGATTAACCTTCTTGGCACGGAAGCACTTTAATTCAAGGAAATCACCTCATTAAGCACTAGTTTCAGTCTATTAGCAATCACTTTTGCCACAATTTTGTACACGATGTTACATAAACTAATAGGGCGGAAGTTATGAACTCTAACATGAGTTTTAACTTTAGGAATTAAAATAACCATGACATCACCCAAACTACCTATCCCTATTCCATCATTGAGAATAGCTAGAACCGCACTAGTAACTTTCGAACCACCCACAACCTAAAAATGTTGATAGAAGAGGGTTGGCAACCCATCTAGACCCGATGCCTTCAAATGAGCCATTTACTTCAAGGATGCCCGAATATCTTCTCCTGAAAAATTGTCATCCAGCATGTTATTAATCTCATTTGAAACATAACTGTCAACATTATCACAAACTTCTTCAACAGTCGAGGATTGAGGGCAGGAAAAAGAGAAGAGGCTGCCATAAAAATCTATCACAACCTTCTCCATCTCATCCATTTTATCACACCAAAAACCCTCTTCATTCATCAAATCGAGAATGCGATTTCTCTTCCTTCGACGACTAGCTTTAGAGTGAAAAAAGTGGGTGTTTTTTTCCCTAGCTTTGAGCCACAAGGTTCTTGATCATTGTCGCCAATAAACCCTTTTTTTAGTCAACAATCCATCAATTTTATTTTCGATCACTCTCACTTTTGGCTGAACCTATGACCCCCCTCCCTTACAAGCTTTCAGCTCATCCCGAAGGCTGTTTAATTCCAGCTCACTTCTTTTTTACGTCGTTCCATTCCTTCAAATTGGAAGCTACTGCCATAACACTACTCCAAAGGCTGCTCACAAAATTCTGACAACTGACAGAATTCCAAGCTCCCTCAACCTTCTTCTTACATTCTTCATTAGTGATCCAGGCTTCTTTGAAATGGAACCTCGAATGCCACCATCTCTGCTCCTGCCTAGAAGTCTTACAAATATTAGTCACAAGAGGGGGGCAATGATCGGAGCCAAACATGTCAAGATGATGCACTTGCACATTGAGAAATTGAAACCTCTAACAAAGATTACATAAGCAACGATCAATTCGTTCTTGAATAAAAGCGTCGTCAAGATGTCTGTTCGACCGAGTGAATCTACAACCTTTGAAACCCATATCCAACAACCTACAGTCATCAATCGTCTCACGGAACTCTGCCATAACCTTAAGACTCTTAAAATGACCACCCTGCTTCTCATCATCTCTAACAATCTCGTTGAAATCGCCGCTTATAAGCCACGAACCATCACAGAACCCCATCAATCTCCTCATCAAAGTCCAAGAAAAATGTCGCAAATGATGTTTTGGCTCCCCGTAGAAGCTTGTAAAATGCCAGCAACTTCTATCTTCATTCTTAATCGAATAGTCGATATGACCCTTAGAGAAAGATCGAGTTGTAACCTCAATAACATCATGCCATAAGAGAAGTAAACCTCCACCTATACCCTCTCTATCAACTACAAAACACCCATCAAAACCCAAATTAACCTTTATTCGATCACAACAGCCTTGCTCAAGTTTAGTTTCTGAAAGAAAAATTAAAGATAGGTTTTCCCTACGCAACAGCTCACCCAGGGCTCTAAATGTCCGGGGATTCCCCAATCCTTGGACATTCTAGCATAAGGTTTTCATTGCTGGATTCCAGCCACCACCGCTTCATCACCACAGTGATTACTACGACATTTCTTCTGCACCTGAACATCAGTCATCACCACATCAGATTCCCTCTTCCCTAACTTCACCAGCCTACTCTCAAGATTTCTCCCAACCATCTTATCCCGAGCTAATCTCTTCCATCGCTTATGTCTAGGGCTATTAACTTTACTAGTATCAGAAAAATTAACAGTAGGTTGGATTGAAGACAGCTCACCTGGACTAGCAGTGAAGGAAAGAGATACAACTGGATCACAAGATTCCTGAAAGCTCAGACAATCAGTAGAAGTCTTGGTTGCATTCACGAAGCTACCTGCCACTGAAACCCTTTTACTCGCAGAAAGGCTATCAACACAAGTATGAGGATGAGAAAACCTTTCGAAGCTGCTTTTCGACCTAACATCTCTCTCAAAAAACACACTGCCAGCATATTTTGTCTTCACGTTATTTTCTAGAGAAAAACTCTTAACATTCAGTCTCTTAGGGGCAATAGACACATCAACAGATACTTCTTGGATCATATTTGTCTCAGCAACAGCCTTAGTAATAACATCATGAGCCACCAAATGTTGATTATTCTTCTTACAAGATCAATTCCTATGCACAAGCTCATTGGTCTCCTCCACATGTTGAATATCTTCAGACCGATCCTTTTTATCCTTCTTCACATTGTCTTCCTTCTCACTCTGATCATTCTTCCCAATATTTTCACCATTAGGATGCCCCCAATTACTTCTATTACCACTAGGACCTGCAGCCCTAATCCAAGACCCAAATCTTATATGCTCCTCATACACACAACCCCTCTTGTTATTTGAGCAATCACGCACCAGATGCCCAACTTTCCCACGGAAGTAGTAGAAATTATGGAGCCTTTCGTATCGTAACAAAACCACGCACAGCTCCTTAGGATCCCCAATCATCACACGCAAACCTCTCATCAGAGGCTTCGTAACATCCACCTGAATCCTAGCTCTAATAAGCTTGCCAAAACAGCTTCCATTCACACCGGTGTCAATTTCCACGACTTTCCCAATCAATTTCCCCAAGAAAATGCCAACCTTCTTATTTATACAAGCTAGAGGCAAATTGTGCATTTGCACCCACAAGGAAGTGAAGCTGAAATCAATCTCTGAGATTTTACCTATACCCTGCGCTTCTTTGAGGATGATTAAGCTCTTGCCGAAGCTCCACGACCCTCCTTCGAGAACCCTCTTGCGATCCCATAGGCAATTAAATTGAAAAACGTAAGTGTTCGAACCCACCGATTCGATCTCAAAATCCTTTTTAGTTCGCTAGATCTTCGGAATAGTAGCCCTTAGAGCATCTCTGTTGATTTCTCTATTAGCGATGATCTTCCCAACTAAGCTCATCGTGACCATCTTCATCCTTTTCTCCTGAAGACCCATCCTAACCCTTGCAATTGGGTTGTCTTTTTCAGTGAGAGAAAGCTTCTCACACACCTTCGATAGTTCCTCAGCATCCATGGAAGACCCAAGCAGCTCAACACCAGAACAATTAACAAAACAGAAGAAGAGCACATCGAAAGAGAGAAGAACAAAAAAAAAAAAAGAAAAAACTCCCAAAAAGGGAGAAGGAATCCCACTAGGGGATAGATCTCCACGCAAGAAGCGTGATGGCTCCTTCTACAAAGAGGTCTTTAAGCGCACTAGGGAGGAGCGCTAGAGAGCATTTTGGGAAGACTTTGCAGTGTTTATATCAATAAATATAATTTCATTGTGATCTAATTGATGCTCAACCATTGCTCAAAACTTTTCAAGAACAGTTAATAAACTAAATATTAGTGATGCGTAAAATTAAGCACCGGGGTTCGGTTGTTCAGAATTTTCAATTTGATTTTTCGAACTTAAACTTTTGAGTTTAATTGTTATTTCGTTCGATATCGAAAACCAATTTCTAATTGATTATCTCGCACTTGAATATTACTATATGGTTGTATTATATGATTGTATATAAATTTTTATGTTTATATAATTTGTTATGATTTTGTTTTGTTGCTCATGTAGTACGAGGATATATTGTAGCTTAAAATTTGATTTTTTGTTTTATTTTAAAAAGACTATAATTAATTGTGATTCCTTTCTTTGTTATTTATTTTATCACAATTTATTGTATAAAATAATAAAATAAATTTGTGTCTACATTTCTATCTCTACTTCGTGATTACTTAAAGTAGGGCAAGTAAATATTTTTGTTTTCCCTACTTAAATAAGTTTTCCTTTATTAAATGAATATCTAATCAATATGCCTAGTCATGATGTAATCACTAATCTTCTTTCAATCCTCTTAATTTGGAATTAATATTGTATATATGGTTAATAAGAACATACTGGTGACATGTAGTTGTTAAACATCCTTTTCTTTTATTACAATTATTTTTTATTTCTTATCTATGTTACTGGTGTATCCTATTTTTTTTTATACACATGTACATGCCTGCGCGTATACATGGAGGAATCTTAAATATTCTACATGATTCTTGATAACTTTATAAATTAATATAAAATATTTTTTCAATCCGACTTGAACTAATGAGATAAATTAATAATTTGATTAAATTATAAGATAATACATTAAAAAAAAAATCCTTATATAAATATGTGATCACACTCATTTTATAAATTAATAATTGACTCAAAAGTATATCTAAGATTGATTATGATATTTTCTAAATGTACGTATAGATAAAAATATAATCTGAATTTAATTTTTAGTTAGTTAAATATATGTTTAGTAAATTAATTAATCTTTAATTTTTATTTTTTTTTAAAGGAAAACTAATATCATAAAAGAACCACTAAGGGTTAAAACAGACACACTGATATTACCTAAAATTGACTCAGAAAACCAACTAGGGAGAATGAGAGCTCCCAAACCAGAGAACAACTATCAGACAAGGCTTTCCTGGCTAATACATGAGCCACCTTGTTATATAACAAGGTGGTACAAAAGAGATTGGACCCAACCCAAAATCACTGCACAACATTTTAATATCCTGAATAATATTGTCTACTTTTGCTTTGGACCTAAGAGAACACGATAAATATTCAATTGGTTTAATTTATACATTGAATCAATTGATTAATTAGGTCTAAATTGATTAATGGAATAAAATATATGTATGAAATTAAAAAAAATAATAATAATATTATACGTTCAATAACTCCATAAATTAATAAATTTTATCCTGTCCCAATATTATTAATTTACAATTTATGTAATTTTAACTTAATTGATAGTGGTTGACATTTACATTTATTTTTTTCCCTCTCCATCATTTTCAACACACATTTACATTTATTTTTTTTTCCCTCTCCATCATTTTCAACACACACACATATATATTGTATGTTGTTAATGTCTTGAATTACCTAAGCAAATATTTAAAACAACACTGTATAGGAACACAGAAAAATGACCCATAATTATTTACAAAAACGAGAAAACAAAAAAGATGATGAAAGCGTGATTAGAATTATGGTTATATATATACAATAAATAAGTAAAGCAGACAAGGGCTTAGGTTATTAGTTCTTTTCACGGAAATCAGGTAAACGAAAAAACATCAACACAACATGACAATATTGTACAAGGTTTCAAAAATGCCTTAGTTTGAACGCGCCAGCGCGTATAGAAAGTTTGAAGTTCCTCTAGCCCACGTGCTTCTAGGTTCTCCGAATTTCTTAATTCTGAAATGGAGATGGAAGATACTTTTATTTTTTCAGCACTACCTAAGCCAGTAGAGCAAATGGAGGAGAAGGTGAAACCCCTTGAAGTGACTGCTAGTTCGAAACGTGCTCGAACATAGGAAGATATTGCTGATCTATGGAAGTCATCGGTGAGCTTTTAGTCGAAATTGTTTGGTGTGGCGAATCCTGGGAGCTGGGAGGGCTTCGGGAAAGCTAAAGAGAAGCTACAAATTCGACAAGGTGACATATCGATCACGAAAGGATCTGATGGGCCGGTCATGCATCTATCGACGGATTTGAAGAACCAGCTCAATAAGCCGTAGGAGAATGCACTTTTGTTGAAAAACATGGGTAGGCAACACATTTTGAATTTTATGCTCACTAAGCTCAAACAAAAATGGTCATTCATCGGACATTCGCAACTAACAGATTTGGGAGAAGGCTATTTTGTTGCCAAATTCCAGATGAAAGAGGATGTGGATTATGTGTTGACTGGGGGACCCTGGGTTATTGCAAACCTATAACATTCTCAGTTTTGAATAAATATGAAAAGTATTGTGTAACTAATATTGAGTATGTGAATGTGATATTTATGATTTGAAGGGATGGAAAATATAATTAAATGTACAAAACGGTGCTTGGAAGATAAGGATAGTAGACATCGCGACTTAGAGCCGCGACTTTCAAGTCGCGATGACCAAACGAGGAAAATTCAACCCGAGAGTCTTGCGACTTGAGCCGCGACTTACAAGTCGCAACAGCTAAAAAATTTGAAAAAAAAAAAAAAGAGCATCGAGTGATTGAAGCGGTGTCACTTCAAATAGAAAATAGAAATAGAAAGTGAGTAGAAGCTCACAAGCAGAACAAAGAACCAGAGGTCGGGGAGAAGAGAGAAAAAAGGAGATAGAAAGAAGAGAGAGAAAGGAAAGAAGAGAAAGAAGAAGAAGAGGAAAAAAGAAAGAGAAGGAAAAGAAGGAAAAGAGGAAAAGGAAAGGGTATCCAGGTTCGATGTACACTCGTTTTCGAATTTTCAGTTTTTCAGAATATTTCGAATTAATTGAATTTTATTAATGTTGAGTTATTGGAATTATATTGATTATAGTTTATGGTTTGAAATTGATTTTGGAATGATTTAAATTACGTATTCTCGAAATATAGTTTTTATCTGAAATATTGATTGTGAATAATATTATGAATTGATTTTAATACGTTTTGATTCTAATGTTGTTATGGGAAATATTGTTGAAGGTGATTTTAATTATATAATGTTTGTGAAATGTATCGGAAAATGATTTTGAGGCATTTTGATTCAATATTGATTTGTAAAATATATTCGAATATGATTTTATGGGAAATATGATTTTGAATTGATTTGATGTGATTATTGATTTGAGAAATATATTCGTATATAATTTTGTATATTTTTTTTATATGATTATTAATGAAATTTGGATTTCAAAAATATGTTTATTGATTTGAAATATTTAAAAGTTAAATTTGAATATAAGAAAATGATTTGTGAAATTGTATTTCGGAATTGAAATTTCAATATTGAATTTGAATGATTTGAAATGGATTTGAGAAAACGTTTTGCGAAATGGCTCTGATGTGTATAAACATAGATATGGATATAAGAGGTTGACATGGCAATTGGATTTTTCTGAACAGTACTGTGCCGATATACTCTAATGCACCACCCTATGGATAGTGCAGGCCCCAAGTGCCGGTCCTAGGGTAGGGAGCTTTTGATATGAATGTACCACACCCTTTGGATAGTATAGGCCCCAAGTGCCGGTCCTAGGGTTGGAAATCTGATATGGGAGATTTACAACGGGTAACCCCGTTGGTGTCCAACTCTGATCTGATGTTCGACGAGTCTCATTGGTGTCCAATGCCGAACAACCCGTAATCCAGTCCGAGAAATTATGTTATGTATGTCAGGAGCCCAGTATGAAAACTGATTTGTTATATGAAAGCATTTGAGAAATTATGAAGATTTTGTCTGTTGATTAATTTTGAATACTGTATTTGTTGAGTATATGATTTGATTTGACATGAGCCCCATATCTGATATATATATATATATTATTTATATTTTTATCGAAAATAGATAAAATTATTTGATAAAGTATATTTGGATATACAATTTTGTGTACACCCACTAAGCAATCTGCTTAGCGTGTTGAAATTTCTCACACGTAGGTAAAAGAGGTTCCAAGGGAGACAAAGATAAAGAATAGTAGAGACTGCAGGAGCAGAGTCCAGAGTCACATCGTTCCTATATATATTTAGTAGTCCTTTTGTAATAAGTATATATGTTTTAATATAACATGCATATACAGAAAATGTTTATACATATTTAAAAAAATTCCGCTGTGTAAATATTTGATTATATGTTTATGTTATTTGACTATTGTAATAAATTGATTTGGCAAGTCGCACCAAATTTGGAATGGTGCGCAAAAGTGATTTGAGAATTTAGAAATGTTGATTTTATGAATTTTAATTGTAAATAGGTTTTGGAAAGTCGAAAAAACAGAGGAAACTCTGACAAGATTTTTGAAAATTTATTTGGACCATTTTCAAATGTTTTTAATATCGATTTAAGTTATGATTATATAAAAGTAAAATAGAGATTTCGGTATATGGTAGCGCTCCCTGATTCGGTCCGAGTGGATTGGGTCAGGGGGTGTTACAGAACCAGTATCTGGCGATTCAGAGATGGCGGCCAGACTTTATTCCAGGTGAGGATTCAATCTAACACATGTCAGTATGGGTCAGACTCTCAAGAATCCCTATGGAATGGATGAAGGTTGATTTGCTCTAGAATATATGAGGAATGCTGGGAACAATGTGCAAGGTCGACCCAATCACAAAATCATAAGCTAGAGTAAGATTTGCACGTATTTGTGTCGAAATTGATTTTTCTCAGCCTCCCAGAGGTACTCTAGCTATTGATGACAGGAATGTTAGAGTGGAGTATGAAAGCATTGGTTTGTTATGCTGTAATTGTGGCAAGATTGGGTATGGGAAGGATGGTTGTAGGGTAGGCAGAGAGGAACAACAAGAACGTGTTAATACGGATGAGGCTAGTGTTGAGGAAGAGTTTAATTAGTAGGGTGATCGAAGACCTTGGATGGTGGTGTCTTACAACAAGATGGGTAGAAGTAATATTGCTAATGCTAACAATAGCAATAAGAGAGGACCTGTGAGGAAGCCTGGGGTTGGGAGAGCTGTCAATAGTGATATCAACAACATGAATAGGAAAAAATAGTGGTAAGATAGGAAATATGAAGAATAGGAAAAATGTGTCTGCTAGTGTTTTCACTAAGAATAATAGGAGGGGATCGAGGTTTAACATTTTGAATGATATGAGGAGATGCATATTGTGAGGGAAGTGAAAAATCGTAATGAGGAATGCTCTGTACTGACTAAAATTACGAATACTAGAAGATTATTGGTGAGAAGGTCAGCAGAGAAGCAGGCAACAAGAGGCTGAGTAAAAAAGAGGTCAAGGCTAATAAGAAGCTCCCTGATTTAGTAAGTTTGAGGGATTGCAAGTGTGAAAGGAAGGGAAAGGAGGCATGAAGTCTTGCAACCTGACGCAATGGTTCTAGTTTATGAGGAGGACAATATTAAAGACTCAGTAGTGCTGCAACAGCTCCATAAAGATATTATGGCTGCATCTTGCTCTAAAAATCAGAAGGATCATAATCAGAGTTGTACTAATGTTGATGATAAAATGGCTGTCATAATTGATGGTCAAAATCAGTTATGTTTTGATGAAGTTGCCTTGAATCTGAAAGAGGCAATGCAGAAAAATTTGGAGTAGCTTTGTCTCCAACTATGCCCTCTCTTTCTTTCTTTTAATGATTTGCTTTTGGAATATTAGGGATGCTATTAAAAAAATTTTTGTTAGAACTATTCTAGACATGAAAGGCATGTATGAATTTGATATTGTTGCAGTTTTTGAACCTCGTATCAGTGGTAAAAAAAGCTTTCAATGTGATTAAGTAACTAGGTTTTTCAAATAAATTTATTGTTGAAGCTAATGGTTTTTCTGGAGGTATTTGGCTTCTATGTAATGAGAATAATGTTAAACTCCAAGTGATTGCTGAATCTAAACAGTCCATATCTGCTATCGTTAAAGAGAAATGATGCTTTTGGGTGTTGACTATGGTTTATGCGAATCCTACAGTGAGTATCAGGGAGTAAACTTTGGTACTATCTTGATTAGTTAAGCAAGTGCTTTAAGGGTCCTGGGTTATTATGGGGGACTTTAATGAAGTGGTGAATAGTAGCGAGAAAATTTGAGTTTTGTTGGCCAAAAGTTCACGTGAATGTCTAAAAGAGGAGTGGGAGAGGATATCTGAGTGAGGCTTGACCGTGCCTTGTGTTATATGGATTGGAAAATTAAATTTACTGAGGGCTTTGTGAGACACTTACCTAGAGTGAACTCCAACCATTGCCCTTTACTTTTACAGTTGTATAGTAATCAAATTCATAGGAAGGAGTTCAAACCTTTTAGGTGAAGCTATGTGAACTAGGCATGAGCAGTTTGCGGATTTTGTTAGCTCTAAATGGCTACAGCAGCAGGGTTCAGGTATTGAAGGGAATGTTTTTGGTATGGCTGATGCTTTAAAGGATTGGAATAAATATATTTTTTGTAATTTATTTTATAGAAATAAGAAAATCCTTGCTAGGTTGGCTGGTTTACAAAATAGCCTTGGCAGGAATTTCAATAAAAGGTTTGAGGTTTTGGAAGAGAATTTGAAGAAAGAGTATGTTGAGATAGTGGAGCAAGAAGAGATTTTTTGGCTCCAAAAGTCTCAAAATACGTGGCTAAAGGAAGGTGATAGAAGTACCAAATTTTTTCATCTTTCTACTCTCATTAGAAGAAGAAATAATAAGATTGAAGGCTAGAAAAGAGAGAATGGTTTGTGGGTTTCCGATAAGGATGAGTTAAAAAAAAATTGTTGTAGAGTATTTAGAGAACTTGTTTGTGGAAACTCAAAGTGGCAGCAGCTATGTGGGCATTCCTAATGTTTTTACGGTTTTGGAAGAAGAGAGAGTGGTGGGTCTTCATAAGAACACTTGTAAGGATGAAGTTAAAAATAGTTTGTTTAGCATTGGAGGGTTTAAAGCTCCAGGTCCAAATGGATTTCCGGCTCTTTCCTTCCAGAATCAATGGGAAACTTGTAAAAAAAATCTTGTCAAATTAGTAGAAGATAGCTTGAGACATGGTTTCATTCCTAGTGGTATTAACCTCACTCTCATTGCTTTGGTTCTGAAGATTGAGATATTTATATGACTCAATTAAGACGCATAAGCCTTTGCAACACGGTTTATAAAATTATCAGCAAAGTCTTAGTCCAAAGATTGAGAGACTTTATACCCGATCTTGTGAGCCCAACCAAGCGGCCTTTATCCCGGGTCGTCAAATCCAGGACAATATTGTTGTGGCTCAGGAAGTGCCCTGTAAAATAAAGATAATTAAAGGTAAAAAGTGTATGTTTGCTTGAAAGATAGATCTATCCAAGGCTTATGATAGATTGCAATGAGGTTTTGTTAAGCAGATTCTTCTGGAGGCTGGGTTAGGAGGTAAGTTTCGAGACCTTGTGATGTGTTGCGTCTCCAATGTAAGGTATCAAGCTATTTTAATGGTGAGAAAACTATTAGCTTTACTCCGAGAGGAGGTATTAGGCAAGGTGACTCCTTGTCTCTGTATCTCTTCATTCTTTATATGGAAAAACTTTCTCACCTTATACATCAATACCTTAATAGTAGGGATTGAAAGCCTGTGAGAATCTCTAGAGGTAGGTCGACTATCTCCCATTTATTTTTTGCTGACGATCTCATTCTTTTTGGCCATGCTACTAGAAGGCAAGCTGATACTATGAGGAAGTGTTTGGATACTTTTTGTGATATATTGGGGCACCATGTGAGCTATGAGAAATCTAAGGTATTTTGCTATAGTAATCTTCCTGAGTATGAAGTTAGAGTTATTGTTAGTGTATGTGGTTCGCCTTTTACTTCTTATTTGGGTAATTATTTAGGGGTGCCTTTAATTCAAGATAGAGTGAATAAGTTCACCTATAAAGAGCTTGTAGAGAAAATGAAAAAAATGCTAGCCTCTTGAAAGAGTGATATCTTTAATTTGGCTGGTAGAGTTACTATGATTAAGTCTGTCACTTCTGCCTTGCCAGTTTATTCCATGAATTCTATCAAACTCCTTGGTGATGTTTGTAAAGCTTTATATAAGCTTTAAAGAAATTTTGTGTGAGGTAATCATGGGGAGAAGAAAGCTGTCCATTTGGTGAAATGGGAAACAATTTGTCTTCCTAAAAGAAGTGGTGGCTTTAAGATTAAGAGGAGTAAAGAAATGAAACAAGCTCTTCTTACTAAAACCATTTGGAGACTTTTTAGTAATAAAGGAAGTCTTTGGGCTGATATTTAAGAAGCAAATACTGGAGAGGGGTTGTGATGAATGTTTCTAATAAATCTAATAGTGGCTCGTGTATATGGAGGGCTATTTCTTTTGGTGCTGAGCTGTTGTATCAGGGTATTAAATGGAGGGTTGAAGAGGGTAGCCAGATGCTGTTCTGGACTGATAATTGGGTCCAGGATGTGGGCAGCCTCTTGTCGTTTACTACTGTTCCAGTTACGGAGAAGATGAGCAAAGATAAAGTGTGTAATTTCTTGACAAATGAAGACTGGGATCTTGAAAAACTTTCTGCTGTGTTACCTTGGCAGTTAGTGCAGAAAATAATTAGTATTCATGCGGTTGGTAGGTGTAGTGGTAAGAATAAATGTATTTGGGATCTCACTGGGAATCGTGATTTTACAGTGAGGTCTGCCTATAAAGCTCTTAATAATAATGAGAGCTGGAAGTGGAGGAGAATTTGAAAGCTTCAAATTCCTCATAAAGTGAAATTCTTTTTATGGTTGGTATTACAGGGTAAAATTATGACTAATACTCAAAGAAGTGTTAGAGGGTTAACTAATAACAGTTTTTGTCCTCGTCGTGTGGAAATTTATGAAGTTATTCGTCATTTGTTTAGAGGCTGCAGATTTTTCATGAGTATTTGGGAAGGTTTTAGCAAAGGTGTGACTTAAACTAGAGTATTTAAAGGAGTTTGAGTGGTTAAGGGAGTTTGAGTGTTTAAGGGTGAGTTAGATTACTGGTTTGATATGAATTTCTCCTCTGATGCTTTAACCTTTTCCTTTGTACTGTGGTTCCTTTGGAAATGGCGTTGTAATGTTGCTTTTGATCTCGATTTTACCAATCCTTATATGCTGCAGTTGACCATTCTCAATTTTAAAAAGGAATGGCTTCATGCCTCTGCTAAGGATAATCGGCTTTCTACTAGGAAGGTGGGGAATATTGCCTGGATTCTCCCTTATTTAGGTTGGGTAAATTGAAATGTGGATGGGAGTAGATGTAGTTATTCTGGTTCTATTTTAGCTGGTGGAGTTTTGAGAAAGAGTGGCAAAAGTTGGGTGAAGGGCTTTGTGGATGGGAGTAAATATAGTTATTCTGGTTCTATTTTAGCTGGTGGAGTGTTGAACAAAGGTATTAGCAGTATTGTGAGAGCTGAATTGTAGGTTGTTTTTGAAGGTTTAAAGATGGTTTAGGATGCTAGATTCAGACAAGTACAGGTGGCTTCTAATTCGATGGAAGCTGTGGGGTTCCTCAACAAGGGTTGTAATGTTAACAACCCTTTTTTTAGCCTCATCCAGAGTTGCAAGTAGATGATTGCTAGGGAGTGGTACTGCCACATTTCTCACAACTTTAGAGAAAGCAATAGGGTTGCTGACTGCCTTGCCAAAATGGGTCACTCTTTGAGCTGGGGAATTAGTTTCTTTGAAGAGCCACCTGACTTTGCTATGGCTGTGGTTTCTAATGATCTTGTGGGGACTGTTTTTGTTAGGCAAGCTTGTAACATCCCGGATTTCGGGTAATGAATTTTTGATATATGTGAAATATGTGAAAATAAATTTTTACTATTTGAGGGGGTGTAAATGTAATTAAATGTAGTGTATAATCGACTACCATCCAGGGAAGGCGAATGTAGTCGTAGATGCGTTGAGCAGAAAATCACTGTTTGCTCTGAAGGCTATGAATGTTCATTTACAGCTGAATCCAGATAGTGCAGTGGTAGCCGAATTGATATGCAGACCTAGTCTGATTCAGCAGATTGCAGAGAAACAGAAGCAGAATGCTAAAATTCAGATGATATGTGAACAGATTCCAGAAGGGAAGCATCCAGACTTCTCAATCAGAACTGACGGTATTGTGTGTTTCAGAGACAGGATTTGTATTCCAGAAAATGAAGAATTGAGAAAAATGATCCTAACAGAGGCACACAGCAGTTCGTATGCAATGCACCCAGGTAGCACGAAAATGTACAGAGATTTGAAAACTCAGTACTGGTGGTCTGGTATGAAAAAGGATGTGATAGAATTTGTGAATAGATGCTTGACTTGTCAACAGGTGAAAGCTGAACACCAGGTTCCATCAGGATTGTTACAGCCAATAGCAATACCTGAATGGAAATGGGATCGCATCACTATGGACTTTGTCACTGGATTGCCACTCACCCGGAGTAAACACGATGCAGTATGGGTTATAGTTGACCGATTGATGAAGTCGGCACATTTTCTACCTGTCAGAACTGACTACTCTCTGGATCGACTAGCCGAATTGTATATCAGAGAGATAGTTAGATTGCATGGAGTGCCTGTATCCATTATATCAGATAGAGATCCGAGGTTTACATCCAGATTCTGGAAGAAGTTTCAAGAAGCCTTGGGTACTCGACTGAGCTTTAGTACAGCCTTCCATCCGCAAACAGACGGACAATCCGAAAGGGTAATTCAGGTGCTCGAAGATATGCTCAGGAGTTGTGTAATTGAGTTTGAAGGAAGTTGGGCGGATCATCTCCCATTGATTGAATTCGCCTACAACAACAGTTATCAGTCGAGCATAGCGATGGCACCGTATGAGGCACTGTATGGAAGGAAATGCAGGACTCCAGTATGCTGGACAGAGTTAGGAGAGGACAGGTTAGTAGGCCCAGATTTGATTCGACAGACTGAGGAGAAGGTAAAGATTATCAGAGACAGATTGAAAGCTGCTTCTGACCGACAGAAATCCTATGCGGATTTGAAAAGAAAAGAGATAGAATATGATGTCGGTGAGAAAGTATTTCTGAAAGTATCTCCGTGGAAGAAAGTGCTTCGATTTGGCAGAAAAGGTAAGTTGAGTCCTAGGTTTATTGGGCCATACGAAATCATTGAACGTGTGGGACCAGTAGCCTACAGACTAGCTTTACCTCCAGAATTGTAAAAGATTCATAATGTGTTCCATGTATCGATGCTGAAGAGATACAGATCTGATCCTTCCCACAGAATTCCAGCCGAAAGCATTGAAATCCGACCAGACCTGACCTATGAAGAGGAACCAGTACAGATTCTTGATCGGAAAATCAAAGAACTAAGAAATAAAAGAGTGCCACTGGTAAAAGTCCTCTGGAGGAACCATAAAGTGGAAGAGGCTACCTGGGAGAGTGAAGAAACGATGCGACAGCAATATCCCCAACTGTTTCATTGAGGTAAATTTCGAGGACGAAATTCCTTAAGTGGGGGAGAATTGTAACATCCCGGATTTCGGGTAATGAATTTTTGATATATGTGAAATATGTGAAAATAAATTTTTAATGAAATATTTCCAATTTTTAACATCCCGGACCGGATTGAATAGTGAAAAAAAAAATGAAATGAAAAATGAAAATTGGAAAACTGGACCAGAGAGCATCGCGACCTGGTCACCGCGACCACAGGTCGCGATGGCTCGCTCGCGGTGAAAAACGTAAAAATCTGGCAGTGAGTACCGCGACCAGTCACCGCGACCACAGGTCGCGATGGCTTGCTCGCGATGAAAATGGCAAAACCTGGCAGTGAGCATCGCTACCAGCCACCGCGACCACAGGTCGCGATAGACTGCTCGCGATGAAAGTGTCAAGAACGGGCAGAGAGCAGCGCGACCACTCGCGCGACCAAGGCGCGCTCGCGAGGAAGGCGGTGCGCGCATTTCAGTGAGCATCGCGACCTGGTGCCGCGACCACAGGTCGCGACGGCGGTCGCGGTAGCGAAAAAAATATAAAAAAAAAGAAGAAGTTTCTCGCAGAAGCGAGAAAACAGAACAGAAGAGAAAAAGAGAGAAAGAGCCGAGAAAAAGGAGAGAAAAGAGAGAAGAAAAAGAAGAAGAAGAAGAGAGAAGAAGAAGAAAGAAAAGAAAAGAAAAAGAGGAAGAAGAGGAAGAAGGAGAAAGGAAAAAGAGAAGGGAAAGAAATCGTGGAACCGCAGTTGGTCGAACGAAAAACGGTACCGAGGTTGGTGTACTTTCGATTTCGAAATCTTTACGAAAAGTATTTCGTTATTGTTTTCGTTTTCGTTTCCGTTTTCGTTTCGATTTCGTTGAAGTTTCACGTTTTCGATTTTCGTAAGAAATTTATTTATTTATATGAAAAATTAATGATTTATATATATATATTGTTGATTTGGAATGATTTTATGATAGATCGTATTTGGATCGTGTTTTCGAATATTTTGATTGTTACGATTTGTGAAAAATACTTGATTTAGTTGCTTGCCTGACTATTGTTTATGATTTGTAATTTATTGTGATTACTTGAAAATTTATTTATTGTAACGGCCCTAGGATACTTAGACATAGAAATGGATATAGGAGGTTGGTATACCAGCTGGGTTTTACTGAGCAGTACTGCGCCGTTATTATTGTGTGATTGTTGTTGCGGGGCAATCTCGGACAATCACACCGATTTTAGTGATCGTTGTTGCGGGGCAATCTCGGACGATCACAATGATACTAGCGATTGTTGTTGCGGGGCAATCTCGGACAATCGCGATGATATTAGTGATTGTTGTTGCGGGGCAATCTCGGACAATCACGTGATATCAGTGACTGTTGTTGCGGGGCAACCCCGGACGTCACATTGACCCATATTCCAGTCCTAGAATGTTTAGTATTCTAGTGGGCCAGAATTGATTGAAATTGAAAAGTGAACCGAATGATTTTATTGATAGCATTCATTATCGACTTCATTATTGAAATTAAAGTAATTGGAATTGTTTAATGCTTTGATTTTCGAAATTTAATTGTTTTGAAATGCAATAGAAATGAAATTGTTTTGAAATATTTATATTGTGATTTATTTAATTGATATTTTAGTACACCCACTAAGCTTTATGCTTAGCGCGTTAGTTTGTTTCTAACGCGTAGGTACCAGGAATCCAGAGGAGGCTAGAGACTGAAGGAAGAGCAAGTTGCAGACCGAGTCACAGAGATTGTACAGTTGGGTAGCTATATTTATGTTATGTGCATATATATTCTAAAAGCATGCATATACAGGGAATTTGTAAATACGTTTTGTAAAACGTTTCGTAATTAATTATTGTATGATTTCTGTCTTTTATTATTTAAATGTAAATAGTAAAGTCTGATTTGTTTTATTTTATAAATTGTGATGAAAGGTTTTGATAAGTCGCACTAAACGGCAGAGTGCGCAACTGTTTGAATATAAGATATTGAAGTGTTATTGAGAATTGTTTTTGAATTGAATTGTGTTAAAACAGGTTTTTGGAAAATCCGAAAAACAAACGGTACTCTGCCGAAATTTTCGAGAAAAGTTTATTTATTGTTATGGGCTCACAATGATTTTTGAAATGTATACAACTAGTTTTTCGAAAGTTTTGAAAGTCCGAGTAGCGCGCCCCGGGTCGGTCCGGTCGGGTCGGGGGGTGCTACAAAGCTGGGTTAGCTTGCTAGATTTTCTGGGCTCTTTTGCCTCCTTTTTACCAAAAAAAAAAAAAAACATTAACACTGCACATCCACTCATAATTCAACTAGTTAGTGCACATCCCTTTCAGCATGTGTGAGTAGTTTTTTCCCTTATTATGAGAGCAGATATATGGGCCGCACGTTTAGTAATTGATTTCAGTAAGTCCCGATAGTTATTAATCTTATAATTGTACTCTTAAAAAATCTGGACCGCGTATTTAGTGATTGATTTCGGCAGGTCCTGACAGTTATTAATCTTATGATTGTATCCTTCCAAAAAAAAAAAAAAATAGAGACACCAACCCCGGGTAGTCTGTCAAAAAAATAGCATGCATACTTTATTATTATTATTATTTAGTTAACGATACAATTATAAGATTAATTATAAGTTTATTAGGACTTGACCTATATGTAGTATTCGAATATCCACTCCTATAACCAGGAGATCTACTCCTATCATCAGGAGACACCATTAATGTGAATTGGGGTGTAACAACTACTTAATCTATAAGTGAATCGTGAAAACAGAAAACACTAAGTAATATAATTCTTAATCATCTATGGTACTATATCCTCTTGTCAGCTTCAAATATCAAACCAGACCCAATTAGCGAAACTTGAATATAATTGGACATTATTCTTTAGCATTAGAAGGAGGGGTTAATCTGTAAAATCTTCACGCGGTTATGATTTATCTGTTTCTTTAAGAATACTGAATAAAAATTCTTCATATAAAACTTGCTTGGTTTTTGGTAGAAAAGAAGATTCAATTCTTTTCCTGGGGAAATTTTTGTTGGTCCCTTTATGCACGAGACATGTCTCATAAGAGCAGTAAAGAGATCCAGCAACTGAGAAAAAACAAAACATTGAAAAGAAAAAAAAAAAAAAAAAAGCTCTAAACAAAACCTGAACAGTGACATTTATGCCTTTGCACTAGACCCGCCACAGAAAACGTCCCTTTTCTCTACTTTCAAATATTGTATTGTAAATTATAGCTAAGCAACTCCCACACAAATGTATTTCTCTCTGTTCAAAGGCCTTGAAGAGTGAATTCTTGTTTGGTAAGTTATGCTTCACTCTGTCTAATGGTACATGATCCAAACTAGAGTTTTTTTGTGTCAGAGAGAATGGAATGTGCAAGTAAGATATGAAAACAAGACAAAATCTTGGAGTCAGTTTATGTAATTCTTGTCATGTTATATTTCAAAATTCTTTGCTACATTTTGATATTGCAGAAGTAAAGCCAGAAACTGTGTAAATTGTGCCTACTACTTTAACACTGGGATGATCACATAAACAAAAAATAGCACAAATTTCAGGCACCAATATAAGTTTCCATCATATATTCACATAACATTCAGTTCATGGATCAGATTACAGAAGCTAAAAACTTCCACAACCTTAGTAGCCAATACTACCTAAAAGAACCACCATGGTACAAACACTTGGCATCTGCTAAAGAATGCCCCATTTCATTACATGTACTTGGACACTTTTTTTTTTTTTTTTCTTTGAAAAACTAAGAAAAACTAGCAAAGTCTCATACTACATTAAAACTTTGCTACAACCACCCAAAATTTTCCAGCCATCTATTTTTTATTTTTGGCCTCTCATTCACTAGAAGAGTATCTTGAAGTCCAGTACTTCTCAATTTCTTCTGCTGTTCTTCCAGGAATTCTTCCAGCAATTAGAGACCACCTGAAAAAAAAAATGGAACTTTTAACTCTTGTAAGCACTTTTTTTTTTTATGTATGTTTTTTTTTTTTTTTTGAAACATTTTTATATTTGTTTCTCTGTACACATAATGATGAAAGTGAACAGAAAGAAGGAGGAGAAATTAAAGCCGACCTCTCCCCAACCAGATTGTACATCCTGGTGATCAGGGTCTCCTCATCCTCTGAGAATTCAAGCTTTGAGTCTTGACTGGATTGTTCTGCAACAAAAACGCCCCCAAGGAAGAGTGAATTGGTTCAATATCATGAAAAACCCCAAGAAAGCAAAACACAATCCATACAGGAAACTAGATTTTAAAAGAATAAGACCAGAAAGATCAACAAAGATATCTCATTAGTTTCAAATTGGACATCTTCAAAATCCACAAATGTATAGTGAGAAAAGCAATCCAAGTCAATCACCAACAGTTTAAAAAGGAAAAAAACAAAGTATAAAACAAGCAATGACTTAAAGAAGAAAAAAAAAAAACACTGATTTTTCAAATGGGTACCTCTAGAGTCCTCAGATGTATCATCAGAGGAGTGATCCAAGTCAGCCATGAAGATTCAAATTAGAGTTGAAAATAAATAGACCAATCCCAGAATTAGAAATATATATGGTCTCTTGTTGAAGCAACTGTGTGTGTGTGAAATTGAAGGCAGTTAATGAGAAGTATTAATAGGAGAGAAGAGATTCCAAAGAAAATAGTCTTCGTGAGTGGAGAAGAATGGGCGGTGTGGAACAAAAAAGCAACAAGAATGGTAGTTGCATAGACTCCACTCTAGTCCAACTTTGATAGGTAGTTGAACACTTACCTGTTGGTTGGTATAGATTTTTGCACTTTGGATTTTCTTAGCTGCTACTACTCACAACCGAGACACAAATACAAAAATGGGTACAAATGATTCTTGATTACTTGAATTGGTACAGTTTGGTCAAGATGGCATGATATGGTAAGTGGATGGTGGGGACTCTTGTAGGCGCATCAAGCTATGGTGTGAGTGGAATATACACAAATGTTGCATTGATTGAAAAAGTTTGGTAGGCGTATTAAATAGTGGATTATAGTTGGATAAGTATTAGCAGTAATTAAGAAAACGCCAAAAAAAAAAGGCCAAAGGAGATAAAGACATCTTTTACCTGATGATAATGCCTACAATTATTGTAAATTTGAAACATTTTACACCGTCCACTCTTTGATTTATTGTTTTTTAATTATAAAGGTCTTCATATACGAGAATATGATTTGAACTTACAACTGTAAATATAGAAATTATTACTGGATCAACCTCATCTTATTAATTATCCACTCTTTAATATATATTAGATATAGCCTAATTCTATAACTTAGTAATTGGTAAAGGCCCAAAAAAGTTTTAATTAGATTTTTATAAAATTTTGATGATTTTTAAGAAAAAGTTTCTTATGAATAACCATATACAAGAAGTTTATGATAAACTTGTAATATCATCTAAATATGTATTTCAAATTTTTTAAAAAGTTCAACAAAGTTATATAGATTATTGTTATCAATTATATATATACTTTTTTTACATAAAGAACCAAAAACATATTACAAATCTCCCTGAATTTCATCCAAAGTCAGAGAAGCAAAAGGAGGCAACTCCTCAATCCAAAATACAGAATCAAGGACCTTGGTACCATTCTTGGCCAAAGCACGAGCCACACCTTTGGAACAAAAGAAGTTTCATGATTTGAACATCTCTCTAAAGCTAGAAAAATGTCATTAATAACCAGACCCACTTCACACGGGGCAGATTGTTGTTGAAGAATGAAATTCACCACTGTCAAGCCGTTAGATTCTAGAGAAAATGGTAGTAAACTAGTGTCTATGGCCAAATTAATCCCCTCAAGGATGGCTAAGGCTTCAGCTACCTCCACCAAAAAGCTAGATTCAAGTCTTCGTGAAACTGTAGCCATAACTAACCCAGTTATCTCTAATCATAGCGCCCAGGCCTCTAACACCATCATTGCCTCCACAGGCTGCATGAGTATTTACTTTGAATCGGCTAGGAGGAGGAGTCTGCCACAACCGCAGTAACAGGAAGCTTCTTGGTAGGAATACAAGCTTGTTGAAAGTCATTGAGAAACCCGTGAGACCAACCAACTATCGCATCAATGTTTAACATAATTTTATCATGAATGGCTTTGTTAAAATTATGTTAAGATCTCAGCCAGTGTTCTAATATTACTGTTAGGATCCTCTATGTGGAAGCAATATACCGCAACTAAAGTAGAGAATTGAGAAAAGTAGAGAAGAACTGGACACACAATATTTACGTAGTAAAACCCCTAATTAATTTGAGAGAAACATCCACGGGCAAAGATAGAATGACTTTACTAGACCAAAATAATTATAACCTCTCTCTAATAATACTACGAGAGAATAACCTCACAAGAAGCTTAAGGGAGAAGAGAAGAGACTACAATTTTTTGGGATGCTTTACAAATAAAGGGAAGGGGTATTTATAGGAAAATCACTGTTCACGCCAATACTGTTCATGTCATTTCACTGTTCACGGTGACGTCACTGCTCAAGCCGCCATTCACTGTTCACATTGGGTCGCCTAATACTATTCCTGGATCAGTCCAATACTATTCATTAGCACTGTAGCATTCAATACTATTCCCATTAGGTCAGCTTGATACTATTCATATTTACTATTCCTATTAGGTCAGCCCAATACTATTTGATCTACTACCCTCCCTTTTGGGCCTGAAAAATGTCTTCACTATTTTAATATTCTCCCACTTGAAGTCATTTTTCATGGTCTATTCGTCTCTTTCTAATCTTTGCTCATACTCATGCTGCTTACGTTTCTACTAGGCCGAATAAGGATCTACACCATATGAACTTGTCAGTATTGATTGGCTTGGTCGTTGCATCTGCTAGGTTCTCCTCGGTGTGAACCTTTTGCATATCCACACTTCCGTCTTCCAGTACTTCTTGAATTCTTTTGTGCTTTGTCCTGGAATGAAAAGGCTGGAATACTTGCGATATGCAAGGCACTTTGATTGTCACAAAACAGAGGAATTTTCTCTTGTTTGTGCCCAAGCTCCTCCACTAACCTCTTAATCCAAATTGCTTCTTTACAAGCTTGTGTAGCTGCCATATACTCAGCTTCTGTTGTAGGTAAAGCCATAACAGTTTGTAATTTGGAAATTCAGCTCACAGCTCCTCCTGCAATTGTAAACACATAACATGTAGTGGATTTTCTTTTATTGAGATCTCCTGCAAAATCTGACTCTTCATAGCCTCTGATAGTAAATTATGATCCTCCACAATATAATGCAACATTTGAGGTTCCTCTAATGTATCTCAGAATCCTCTTCACAGTATTCCTATGCTCTTTACCAAGATCCGTCATGTACCGACTAGCTACTCCCATTGCTTGTGCAATGTCCGGTCTTGTACATATCATAGCGAACATTAAACTTCCCACTGCTAATGCATACGGTAATCGAGATATCTTCATCCTCTCTGCTTCATTGCTAGGACTCATACTTACGGATAACTTGAAATTAATAGGAAGAGGGGTAGAAATTGGCTTACAATCTTTGCATATTGAAGCGGCGCAAGATTTTCTTGAGATAGTTCTTCTTGGAAAGACAAACCTTCCTATTATTTCTGTCTCGTTGAATTTGCATCCCTAGAATCTTGTTTGCTGGTCCTACATCCTTTATATCAAACTTCCTAGCCAACTGTGTCTTTAATTCTCGGACTCGATCTTTGTTGGGGCCTGCTACCAACATGTCGTCTACGTACAACGGCATTACGATGAAATCACCATCATCACCAAACCTCTTGTAATAAGTACAATGGTCTGCACTAAGTCTATTGAACCCAAGGCTTATAATGAGGAATCAAATCTCTTCTACGAACACCTCGGCGCCTGTTTTAAATTGTACAGAGATTTGGTACACCTGCAAACCAAGTTCTCCTTGCCTTTTTGAGCAAAACCTTCTGGTTTGAGCATACAAATTTCTTCTTCAACTTGTCCATGAAGAAACGCAGTTTTCATATCTAACTGCTCTAAATGTATATCAAATGCAGCACACATAGCCAGGACTACTCTGACTATTGTAAGTCGAACCACAGGGGATAATTTCTCACTGAAGTCAATACATTCTTTCTGAGCATATCTTTTTACCACCAGTCTTGCATGATACCGCTCCACTTGATCATCGCTATCTCGTGTGATCTTATAGACCCACTTGTTACCAATAGTTTTCCTTCCATGTGGTAGTGGTACAAGTTTCCATGTCGTGTTCTTATGAGAGCTTTCTTCGTGCATTGCTGTCATCCACAAGGATACACCTGGGCTATTCATTACTCTATTGAAAGTTAATGGCTCTTCATCCTCTGTTAGAAGACAATATGCACTATTACTCTCTGTAACATACTCCAAGTGCCATACCGGTACTTTCATCTCTCGAGTTGACCGTCGAATTTCTAGGGCCTCAGACTCAACTGGTACTTGTGCCTCGTGCGCTAATGCTGCTTCAGAAGAATACGAATCTTCTTTTTCTGAATTTTCCTCCTGAACTATTGTAGTCTTTGAATTTTATTTTAAAGTGTCATTGCCTTTCTCCTTCTGTATTTGATTTTCACAATGATAACATCCCTGCTGACTATAACTTTGTGGGCAATGGGGTCCTACAAGCGATACCCCTTTACTCCATTAGCATATCCTAAGGAATACTTGATCCTCTTTTCTGAATCAAGTTCCACCCGCGCTTTAAAAACATTAAACACTGCACACACATCTAACTTTCTCTTGATCGGGTACACCCAGCATCTCCTGGAGTAATCTGTAATGAAGGTCACCATGTACCTTACTCCTCCTAGGGATATATTCGGTGATTCCTAGACATCATAATGAATCAAGTCTAGAATGCATTATCTTCTAGTAGTACTGCTATTGAACTTCAATCTATGTTGCTTGCTTGTAACGCAATGCTCACATGAGAATAGATTTGTTGATTTGAGCCCAATAAGCAAATTTCGATCGGAGAGACTCTTCAAACCTCATTCCGATATATGGCATAGTTTGCGATGCCATAATATCGTTGACTCTTCTCCATGGTTGGTTGACACATTACATGAATCTGCTTCTTCTAGTGTTTCCCCTTTAAGCATGTATAGATTTGCAGCGATCTTCTATAATTGTAAGTGCGCCTCTGACAATTTTCAAGATCCTATTTTCTACATAGGTCTTGCATCTAAGATTATCAAATTGTCCCAAAGACAATTGATTCTTCTTCAAGCTATTCACATGTCATACCTCCTGAGTGGTGAGACCTATACCATCATGCATTTTTATCTTGATAGTACTAATACCAGCGATCTCCTAGGTATGATCATTACCCACAGATCCTACAAGATAGGTTCATATTTGTGGAACCAAGATAGGTTCATATTTGTGGAGCCATTCTCTTCGAGAGGTCATGTGCTAGGTGGTCGTTAAATCTAGATGCCAGACATCAGGAAACCGTTCTCTGCCTTCATTTACAGTAGTGTCCTCGCTGTGTAAAACTTCACCATCATCTAAGGTGCTACACCCTTAAGAGCTTGATAACTCTAGAGCTCTGTTATCCCACTTTTCTTCTTGTGCCGATACTCTAATATGGCATGCCCGCTTTTGCCACAATTGTAGCATTTGATACTCTTCTTACTTATTGAGTTTGACCTACCATGATTACGACTCCCACTGGGGCCATGTTCCGTTGATCTTCCTCTCATCATCGTTAATACTTCTGCTTGTTGTGAACTTGTGAATTTGTCTTCCTTGTTTTTGCGTCTGCTCTCTTCATCTAATACAGCAGCTGCAATATCATTAAAGACTAGATGCTCTACAAGACTTAATGATGAGCTGATCATACAAATCTGGTAAACACTGAAGTAGAAGTTCCGCACGCTCATTTTCAAGGTGTTGATGTGGTCAGTCATCGTCGAAGATTCTGCCATTGGAAGAATATAGAGTCTTCTTTTCAAGAAGATTTTGTTGTGTAGTGATTTGGCCTCACATTACTTTGTCAAAGTATCTCATATCTCATTTATCGTCTTCTTCTACTATACTTAATAGTACTCTATCAACAAGTGCTAGATGCATATTGACAACTGCATTACCTCCCATCATCAGTAATCTCTTTTGGTCTGTCTCCAATTGCTGCCGGACAATTATCTTTCATTAGTATTGCCCTCATCTTCCTCTTCTTCCACAACGTGAAATTGCTTCCATTGAACTTCTTAATCTTGAATTTTGTTGCCATCATGTTAATGATGACCTGCTTCTCACTTGGATCGACTCACACTATATCACCGTATACTACCCGTACACTGGATTAGTGACCGCAGTTATGAACAGTGCACCAAGTATGTTCCCAGAAAAGAGAGGTGGGTCACAACGGACACTCTTAAGTACCAAGTCTTTCTTTAGCCAGAACCTATCCTAGACATGCACTTTCCATACCACCACACTTATTTCTAGTAACGATGAATCAACCGGAAGCTCCTTAGTCAGTAAACTCGAGAACAATTCTTTTCTAATGTGAAAGATCAGACAATACTGCAACCACAGAGTATACTAAGAATTTATTGGAGAGCCTGACACCTTAGCAACTCGGAATACAACCTGTCTCTGATACCACTGTTAAGATCTCAGCCAGTGCTCTGATATCACTGTTAGGATCCTGTATGTGGAAGCAATATACCGCAATTAAAGTAGAGATTTGTGAAAAGTGGAGAAGAACTGGACACACAATATTTACGTGGTAAAATCTCCAATTAATTTGAGGGAAACATCCACGGGCAAAGATAGAATGATTTCACTAGACCAAAATAATTACAACCTCTCTAATAATACTAGGAGAGAACAACCTTCACAAGAGGTTTAAGGGAAAAGAGGAGAGACTACATTTTTTTGGGATGCTTTAAAAATGAAGGGAAGGGGGGTATTTATAGGAAAATTTATGTTACTGTTCACATTGGGTCGCCTAATACTATTCCTAGATCAGCCTAATACTATTTATTTAGCATTGTAGCTCATTGGGTCAGTCCGATACTATTCATCCTTACTATTTCTATTGGGTCAGCCCAATACTATTTGAACTACTACCCTCCCTTTTGAGCCTTATTTTTGGGCCTGAAAAATGTCTTCACTATTTTAATAAATTATATGTACTTACTAACCAAATACCCTTTGGCATTTGTGAGAACCTTTTGAATCAAGTAATGTAGTGATTCAAAAGGTCCTCGGCGGTTTCCTACCAGTTTCGTTTATATATATACTATCATATATTTATCTTCATCAAGCCCTTTCTTTTCTTCAATTTTCAATTAAAATAGAAATTAAATAAACCGTAACTATGTAACCCAGGTCCTAATAGATTGACCTCGAAATAGGATATCCAAATTATAAGAAAGCCCGCCAAAGCCACAATTGCGGAATTTACACCTTCCCAACTGTGATTTATTCGAAGATGTAAATAAATCCCGAATATAGTCCAAGTAATAAATGCCCAAGTTTCCTTAGGATCCCAACTCCAATATGATCCCCATGCCTCATTAGCCCATAATGCTCCCGCAAGAATACCTATGGTTAAAAACCAAAATCCTAGACGAATAGTACGATAACTCCAAGAATCTAACCGTTGAAGCAACTGCTGCCTGCGAGGATTTTTATTAAGAAGATTGTTTAGAACAATGAAAATTTTTGCATTCATGTAGTATACATACTGCATTTTGTGGAAGGAAGCTGACCTAATTAGACTTTTGTCTTTTAAATTATAGCGTTTACCATTAAGCCTTATCACCCTTCGAAATGAAATGACTAGAAGAGCCAGGGATAATAGTGATCCACATACTATCATACTTACGTGCATCATTAATCATTGAGCTTGGAGTGAGGGTACTAATATTCCGAATGGATGCAGTTTGGTTAATAAACTCGAAACTGCAAAGCCTTGGATAAAAATAGTGCTTGGTGCGGTTATTACGAAAATGATTTTTAAGTTTTTTAAAATAGAGAATCCTATGAATAATGGAAAAACCCCATGAAAGAAAATATGGTTCTGAAGGATGTACTAGATATGGACAGTTCCAATAAGATTTCTTCTTAAACAAAAATCTATTTTTTGATTTATCTTATCTATTCCTCACCTGATCAACAAAAGACAAGATTCGAAATCCCTTAGCTTGCTTTGCTAGTATAATTCGCTAAATTTTTCCTAGAAAAACACGCGTAGAAAAAAGCTCTTGCTCCTAAATAGCTGGGGGTTCTATTCTTTGAAGTGCTATAAATCTCTACATTTAGAATTCAAGGAAAGATTATAGTAGTGGAAGGGCTATTATATCAAATCAAGAGTTGCCAATTTTTTCCATTACTAATGGAGTGTTTACTAACCAGGTCTTGGAATTAAATTGGATAGCCAAAGGGGAATATAGAAAATTTTAAAAAAGAATGTCTTACTATAATATGATACAGTTTGGAATTGTTTACTCGATGTTAAAGTCATTTTTAAAACGATGGTCAAGTCCACGTTGTAGTCGAAAGTATTCGGAATTCTTCTCTCTCCTCCTTGGTGCTCTTAGCTGAGAGTTGCTGGGTATGGGTTGTAAAAGCAGATTTCGTGTGTAATACACGTAGATCTCACTCTTTTTGAGTGTTTTTTCTTTTTTTTTTTCTTCTATCTTCTTCTTTTTCGTTCCTTTGGTGTGTGTATTGCTGTTTTGCTAGCTGTTGATCCATGGTTCCTGATGAGATTTCGAGAAGGTGCGCTAATCTTTCGCTAATGGATGCCGATGGTCCGGTGGAAAAAAATAGGTATGGGCTTGAAAGAAGCAGGGTTAAAGAATCTCCAGGTGAGTTTGATTGGGAAAATTATAGCTAATAAAGAAGTAAACAGAGAAGTTTTCAAATCTGTTATCTCTTCCTTTTGGCGGACAACAAGGAGGTGGAAGTGGAATCCATCGGAGTTAACATGTTCATTTTTCGATTTGGTTGCCCTTGGGACAAGAAAAAGGTTCTTGAAGGTGGTCCATGGTCTTTTGATAAGAACTTACTGGTTTTGAAGGAGGCTGAGGGAGTGGGTCAGGTATCTGATCAGGAATTTCGATTGGCTCCTTTTTAGGTGCAGATTTATAACCTGCCTTTAGTATGCATGAATAGGAAGGCAGGGTTGTTTCTGGGAGGAATGATTGAGGAGGTTAAGGAGATTGATACAGGGGACATGGGTGAATGTTTTGGGAAGTTTATTCGTGTGAGGGTTCTGATTGATGTTCTTCAACCGTTGAAGAGAGGTATTAGGGTGGCATTAGGTGAAGGTGAGGAGGATGTCAATGTGTTACTGTGCTATGGGAGATTGCCCAATTTTTGTTACTTTTATGGGTGTATGGGGCATTTAATTAGGGAGTGCATGGTCAATGATAAGGGATTGATTGATGTTTATTCTCTAAAATTTGGTGCATTGCTCTGGGCTCTTCCTTACAGCAGAAATAAGGGTATGAATGATCGTAGGGGAGGTTTTAACAATAATAAAATGGAGGCTTATGATGTGAATAAGGAGAATGTGGGGGCTGAGAATCCTACTCTTGTGAAGACTAGTGATGAGAATGGGTCTCCAAAGGCAAGTGAGATAGCTGCTGTGAAAGATAACAGAAAAGTGTTGGGTGAAGTTAATCTGAATGTTGACTCTTGTTGTTTTGTTATAAATGAAAGGGTGAATAATCTGTTAGTAGAGGAAAGTGTGTTTGTTCAGGAGCAGGAAGTTCTGTTAGAGAAGGAGAACTCTCTGATTACCTTTAAGTCAAATGAGTTCTCTTCAATCCAATCTTCGGGTAAAAGTGGGGAAATGACTGAAGTTAACAGTCCTAGAGTGAAGAAATGGAAGAGGCTTGCCAGAGGTCGTAAGAGTTGTCAGGAGTCCTGTGGGGATGATGAAAATTCGAGAAAGAGGATTCTGATTCAGGAGTTTGAGGAGTGTGAAGTTAACAAGAGAGTTAGGTGCGATGCATCTGACGAGTCGGCGGTTGCTGATTTTCAGCACCGCCTGACAACAATAAAAATCTTAAGTTGGAATGTCCGGGGGTTGGAGAACCCGCGGACATTCAGGGCTTTGCATGATTTAGTGCGCACGAAGAATCCCCAGCTGGTGTTTTTGTCTGAAACGAAGTTAGATAGTAGAAGTTCTGATCGTATTCGTCTGGGTTTGAGTTTTGCGAATTGTTTCTGCGTGGATCGTATTGGGTTTGGAGGGGGTCTTATGTTGCTATGGAAAGATAATGTTGATGTTTGTATCCAGTCTTTCATCAAGGGTCACATAGATTCTGTGGTGAATTGTGGGGATGGTTTTCGATGAAGATTCACTGATTTTTACGGTGAGCCTAGGCATGATCTTAGGCATTTTTCATGGACCTTACTGCGTAGATTATTGAACTTGAGTGGGCTACCCTAGGTTGCAGGAGGGGATTTCAATGAAATCCTAAGGAATGATGAGAATGAGGGAGGGTTGGTTAGGAGTCATGGGGCTATGGATTTGTTTAGAGAGGCTATAGATGACTGTAATCTTATTGATATGGGTTATAGGGGTAATCCTTTTACCAGGTGTAATAGACAGGCGAACGATAATCTCATACAGGAGCGGCTTGATCGGTTTTTATGTAATGCTAAGTGGAGGGACTATTTTGTAGATGCTGTGGTGCGACATATTGATCATTGGGGTTCAGATCATAGACCTTTGATTGTAGATAATATGGTTCGATCCTTAGGGTCAGCATGATAGAAGATGGAGTAGTCGTTTTCATTATAAAGAAGCCTGGAAGAGTGAGAGTGATTGTCAGGCAGTGGTTGAGGAAGCATGGAATTCGGGTTTTGGTGCCAACTCTGTCTTAAAGTTGCAGCATAGCATTGGCTTAGTCTCCTCGAGTTTGATGGCTTGGAACTGAGCCAAAAAAAGATCCAAGGAGAGAGGGTTAAAAGAACTGAAGGAGGAGCTCTCGATTTTGCTTAACGCAGGTGCTGCCAATTTAAATTGGAGGAGGATTAGGTGTGTTGAAAATCAGATTGATGGTTTGGTGGGTAAGTTTGAAGTGTTTTAAAGACAACGCTCTAGAGTTTTATGGTTGAAGGCGGGGGATAAGAATTCGAAGTTTTTCCATACGAAGGCTTCTCAGCGTAGAAGACGCAACAGAATTTCTGGTTTATTGAATAGCGAAAGGGTTTGGAAGGAAAAAGAATCAGAAATTGCTGCAGTGGTGTCAGGATTTTTTAACAATCTGTTTGCAACCACCTCTCCCTCTTACCATGTTCTTGATGATGTTTTGTAGGTAGTGGATAAAAAAGTCTTTGATCAGATGAATTCTTTCTTATTGGCTGACTTTAAAGCTGAAGAGGTTCGAAGTGCACTGTTTTTGAAACACCCCCCGACGCAATCCGCTCGGACCGAATTAGGGAGCGCTACCATATACTGAAAACTCTGCTTTTCTTTTATAAAACCACAACTTTAAAATTTTATTAAACCTTTTGAAAATGGTCCGAATAAATTTCTGAAAATTTTGCCAGAGTTTTCTCTGTTTTTCTGACTTTCCAAAACCTATTTACAATTTAAAATTCATAAAAATCAACACTTCTAAATTCTCAAAATCACTTTTGCGCACCCTTCCAAATTTAGTGCGACTTTTCAAATCAATTTACCACAATATAATTTATGATTATTCGCATAACATAAACTTATAATAAAATATTTACACAACGGAAATTCTTTAAATATATACAAACATTTTCTATATATGCATGCTCTAGTAAAACAAAAGGACTACCAAATATATAGAATCGATGTGACTCCGGGCTCTGCTCCTGCAGTCTCTATTCTTCTCTGTCTTTATCTTCTCTGGAACCTCTTATACCTACGTGTGAGAAAACTCAACACGCTAAGCATATTGCTTAGTGGGTGTACACATAATTGAATTTACAAATACTATACAATTTTTATCAATTTATCAGAAATATAAATAATAAATAAATTTCCAACTATGGGGCTCAAATCAAGTCAAATACTTGTAAATAACATATCAATTTCATAATTTCACTAATAATCTCAAAAATCACTTTTCAATTTATTTCACGTTTCAATTCAAATCACAATTCTATTTTCATATCGAGCTCCTAACATACACAACATAATTTCAGGACTGGATTACGGGTTATTCAGTATTGGATACCAACGGGGCGACCCGCTGTAAATATCCCATATCAGATTTTCAACCCTAGGACCTGGCACTTGAGGCCTGCACTATCCAAAGGGTGATACATTCAGATCAAAGCTCCCTACCCTAGGACCGGCACTAGGAGCCTGTACTATCCATAGGGTGGTCCATCACAATATTTCGGCACAGTACTGTTCAGACAAAAACCCAATTGACATGTCAACCTCCTATATCCATATCTATGATCATATATATCAGAGCCAATTCACTTTTCGAAAATAATACAACTTATTCTGTTCAGAATTATCGAATTAAATCCAAATCATATCCATATTTATAAACATATTTTCAGAATCCAAATCACAACAATATTCATTTAAAAGCAAAATACAAAATCATTTCCGAATATATTTCTAAATCCAGAAATTGCTTCAAATCACATTTAAAATCACATGCAACTATATATCGTAAATCCATAGTAAATCCAAATGCCCCGAAATCGCTTTTCTATACAAATCGCAAAACAATATATACCAATCGCTTTTAACCATATTTTCCGTAATAATACTATAATCAAATCATATCGAAAATCAATTCAGAATATTTTTCATAAATAATATTACGGATCCAAATTATATTTCAAATAAATGTAATCCAAATCATCCCAAAATCAATTTCAAACAATAAATCATAATCAATATTACTCAAATAAACTAAAAACAATATAATATAACTATTCGGAAATATTCTGAAAAATCTGAAAATTCGAAAACTAGTGTACACCGAACCTGGAATTTTTCTAAAACCTTCTCTATCCTCTTCCTTCTCCCGATCAATACAATCTACACGAGAATACAATTATTTAATTTATATACGGCGGACATATAATTCAATTAACCTCAAAATAATATCCTACACTTAAACCAAGTCCGTAAATGGGCTCGAAATCAAATTCTAAGTTCAGAAGGTCGGAAACTTACCCCCGCCGTACGTGGCGGCCGGCGGCGACTTTCTGGAAACTTTCCGGTGACCTCCAAAAATGGTCGGGTTTTGTTCGCATCGTCTCCCTCGTCAATATTTATAACTGTGGCCGGAGTGGGAAATGGCTAGAATCGCCGGAATCGGAGGTTTTCCGAATTGGAAAATCCCTAACTTTCTCCACCAAATCGGAGACTCAAACGGCCATGAAAATCTTCAAAGTTGGTATCAATAGATTCTATGTCGCAAGAGCTTTCTATTGATACCAAGATCGACTGAAACGAAGGTCTGAGTTGGTCGGAAATTGAAAGTTGAAGTTGGAAGAAAAATAAGAGAAAAAGTGGAGAAAGAGAGAAAATGGCATCGCGCGAGGAAGAAGAAGGCTGTATATAGATCGGCAAATTACCATTTTGTCCCTCAACTTTTGTAAATTACAATTTTAATTGATAACTTTTAAAATATATCTTTTAAGTTCTCACGAATTCGTCAAAAGTTTTAAAAATATTTCAAATACGCCCTTAGTAATAAATGAAAAATAGATTGTAAAAAGTGAGATTTTACATTCTACCAATTTAAATCGCATACTTAATAATAATTAATAATAATATTTTTCATAATTACGAAAAATTAGGAGCGTTACAGTTTCAAATGGAACCAGGGAAAGGCCCCTAGCCCGAACGATCTTCCCGCAGATTTTTTTCCAGCACTTCTGGGATATTGTTGGCAGCCAGGTTACTCACGCAGCTCTGGCAATCCTAAATCAAGGAGCGGATATGCGAGTTTTGGGCGAGGCAGTTATCACTCTTATTCCCAAGGTCAAGAACCCAGTGCGAGTTAAAGAATTCAGACCTATAAGCCTCTGCAACGTCCTTTATAAGCTGGTGGCAAAGGTAATTACTAATCGCTTTAAACTTGTTCTTAGTGACATAGTTTCTCCTAGTCAGAGTGCTTTTGTTCCTAGTAGGTTTATTACTGGATAATGTTGTGGTTGGGTTTGAATGTCTCCATTACTTGAAAAATTGTAAAATTGGGTTCTAAGGGCTTAGTTGCTTTAAAATTATATATGAGTAAAACGTATGACAGGGTTGAATGGGTGTTTTTGCAACGTGTTATGGAGAAGTTAGGTTTTGCTAATGGATGGGTTAGAAACGTTCTAGCGTGTGTTACTTCGGCCTCATATAGATTCTTGATTAATGGTGATCCTTTGAGGTTGGCTATTACTAGTAGGGGTTGAAGGCAAGGATGTCCGTTGTCTCCCTATCTTTTTTTACTTTGCACGGAGGGGTTAACTGCTCTTATTGTTAAAGCAGAAAGAGATAGGAATCTTCATGGTATTAAGGTTGCTAGGAGTGCTCCCTCCAGTTCTCACTTGTTATTTGCGGACGACAGTTTAATCTTTATTAAAGCTTTCGGTCCAAGAATGTAGTGTGCTTAAAGATACTTTTGAAGTATGAGTTAGCCTCGGGTCAATCCATAAATGCTGATAAATCGGCCCTTACTTTTAGCCCAAACACTTCCCATTTGATTGTTGAGGATATTAGAAATATTTTTAATGTGGAGGTTGTTGCTTGTCATGAGAACTACCTTGGTCTTCCTTTCTCATTTGTAAGAATAAACGCAAGATTTTTGGGGGTTTAAAAGATAGGATTTGGCAAAAACTTCAGGGGTAGAAGGCTAGGTTGTTTTCGGTGGGGGGTAAGGAGGTGCTTATTAAAGTCATTGCTTAAGCTATTCCTACCTATGCCATAAGCTGTTTTAGGCTGCTCTTGTGTCTTAGTCAGGAGATTCAGAGACTGCTTGCTGATTTTTGGTGGGGCTGCAAGGGAGGAAAGAAAAAAATGCACTAGGTAGCTTGAAAAAGAATGTGTCAATCTAAGGATTTGGGTGGTTTGGGTTTTAGGGAAGTTGATGCCTTTAATCAGGCTTTGCTTGCCAAGCAGGGGTGGAGGATCTTTTTCAGCCTTCTTATCTCTTGGCAAGGGTTCTCAAAGCAAAATATTTTCCTAGAACTTCTTTCATGAGTAGTCAATTAGGGTGGAGGCCTTCATTTGTGTGGCGCAGTATTTTGTGGGGTAGGAATGTCCTGGAGAAGGGTCTTAGATGGAAAATAGGGAATGGTTCTAAGGTGTCTATCTACGAGGATCCTTGGCTTCCGAGAGATTCAAGTTTCAGAGTTCTTTCCCCTAAAATGCTGCTTGAAGGCATCACAGTCTCAGCCTTGCTGGACAACCCCGGTGTTTGGAGCAGAAATTTGGTGCAGTCTTATTTTTGTATTGATGAAGCTAATATTATTTTGAGTATCCCCTTGTGTTCCAGGCCTATTGAGGATTCGGCCTTGTGGCATTTTGATAAGGTCTTTTTTCTGTCAAAAGTGCCTATAGAATTGCTTTGAGACTGAGGGAGGGCAATGTGCCTTCTTATTCTAAGGGTGCCTCCCCTTGGTGGAAGTTTTTGTGGTCTCTTTCTATTCCTTCTAAGCTAAATTTTTGTTGGAGGGCGTGTAATAATATGTTGCCTACCGGGGAGTCTCTTTGCAGAAAAGGGGTTATTGCTTCGGGGTTGTGTTCTTTTTGTAATAGAGGTCTGAACCCGGTTGACCATATTGTTTGGGGTTGTAAGTTGTTATAGGGTTTCTAGGTTGGCTACCCTTTTTTTCAGAAGCTCGAGAATTTTAAGGCTCTTGATTTGTTTGACAGAATCCTTTGGGTTTGCTCTTCCTTTGGAAAGGGTGACTTTGTGAGGTTTATCACTGCTTTATGGCTGACTTGGAGGCTTAGGAACCAAATGGTTCATGATGTTTGTCCAGCTTTAGATTCTGATTTATGGGAAAGAGCTGGGCAGTTCCTTGTTGATTTTGAGAAAGCTGATGCTCTGGTTTCTAATGGAGTTGAGTGTTCTGGTGCAGGATAGTCTGGTGGTGTAGGTTTTGGTGCAGTTTTTTTTGGTGTTAGGGTTTCTGGGGCAGATTTTGGTAATTTTTAGGATCCTGGTGTAGGTTCTTTTGGGGGGTTGGGTGTTAGTGCAGAGCACTCTAGGGCTCAGGTTTCTAGTGTAGGGCCTCCTGGTGTCGGTTTTGTTGGTGTAGGTTTTTCTGGTGGCTTGTGTTTTGTGGCAGAGCATTCTGGTGTAAGTTCTGTTGGTGGGTTATTTTCTGGTGCAGGTCTTTCTTGTGGTGAGGGCTCTGGTGGAGGGCCTGCTGGTTTGTGTCTTGGTGCAGGTTCTAGTGGTAGTAAGGTCTCTGGTGCAGGTTCTCCTGATGGTGAGGTCTCTGGTGCAGGGTCTGCTGGTGGGTTGTGTTTTGGTGCAGATTCTGCTGGTGTTATGTGGTCTGGTGCTGGTTTTTCTGGTATGGTGGGTTCTGGTACAGAGTCTTCTGGTTCCTTTCCTTCTGCAAGTCCTCAAGCTGTTGTGATTGTCTCCTTTGTCAATAGATTATGTTGGAAGGTTCCTCTTTCTGGTTTTAAAGTCAATGTTGATGCTGTAGTGGATGTTGCTAGGAGGAGCTTCAATGTGGGTGTTATTGTTAGGGATGCTGCTGGGCAACCCTTGTTTGCAGCTGCTAAAAGCTTTGATTTCCTGTTTGATGTTGAAGCTGCAGAGGGTAGAGCTATCCTGGAAGGTATTGAGAGTACTGTTTCCCTGCATTTGTCTAATGTGATTATAGAATCTGATGCTCTCAATTTGGTGAAGCTTTGCAATGGTCACTCGGTGTCTTTAGCTTAAGTGGATAATGTGGTCCAAAATGTTCAGTTTTTGCTAGGATTGCATCTTAGTTTTTTTGTTGTTTTTGTGCCTAGATTAGGTAACAATATTGCCCATTGTATTGCTAAGTGGGCTATTAGAAGTTTTTTCTCCTGCTCTTTTCCTGATTGGCTTTTGAAGTTGATTAGGGAGAATGGTTGTATTTTTTGCTCTTCTAGAGCTTTTATAATATATTTCTTTTCAAAAAAAAAAAAAAGTCATTTTTAAAACAAGTAATTAGGCAATCTGTACAGAAACTTATTATAATCGAAGTCACAAATTTGATATTTTTTGGATGCCGCCCGATTGTTTTTAAAAGTCATTAGCGCTTACTGTATCTTCTCTTAGCTTTCAGTCGATAGGTTTGAAGTTAATTAATAAACCTTATTCAGGATTTGCAAATAATAATTATGTAAATCATAACCACGTAATAAATAATGATTCATTATAACTCATACATAACAAATTTGGACAATTTAACATCACTATTCACAAATGGGTTTCAATCGCGCAAGAAGAAAGTGGGCTGTAATTACATCCGAAATCAAATCTGATTTCTAGCCCAATAAAAAGGACTCCACCAGGTCCAACTGATTAAAACTACAAAGCCCACCAGAACACACTCATGCGGACCAGGCCGGGTAAAGATCCAATGCAAATATATCACCAGCCTCTTCCCAATTACACCCACAAATACATCATTAAAAATCAACAGTTGCAGTTTGGTCATTTTTTTTTCCAGGCGTAGTATATCATCAATCAATTCCTTATATATACTTGGAGAATATTATTTGTCTTGCAGTTAGATTTAAAATAAAAAGAAAAATGAAACTAGAGTAATTATTTTCTAAGGGAGGGGTTTGGGGAAGGGGAGATGGTGATTGAGCAACAGTAAAAAGTTTAGTGCTAAGTAATCATATGAACACACAAAGCAGGAATACAATTATTCTCTTAATAGAAGTAGTCTTGGAAGAAACCATTAGACTTCCCCAACAACACAACTAGAAACTTAAAACACACAAACCACTGTATCGAGCTTTTAAGAATTCCACGCAACACAAAAATAACATGAAATAAAGCCTAGTAGTAAAACAGTTTTGATAGTAAAACTTCTAGGTACTATGTGGTGGAATAATGTGTAAACTGAATGTAGTAACTTGACTCCTGCTATTTAGAAACCATGAATCTTTATGAACTCCTTCTTCACAATGCCAGCCTGGTCACGTAATAGATCAACATAAAAATTACACACAAACCATATATATATATATACAAAGACCTAATGGTGAAATCATGCGTTACCTGGACAAGGAAGGTGGACACATTCTTCCTCTGGTCACCCTGCAGTTGTATGACCTGAACCCATATAATAAATCATTTAGGCTTCATTTGTTCGCAAATGGACACATGACATAGCCATACAAATAGTAAAATTTTTGCTGTCCAACATAAAACTCCTGTTTCGCTACTGTCATTGAACAAATCCTAAATACACTATCCAGAAATGAAAATTTACAGTCTAAAAATGCATACTGAAGTCGTGAAGTAAAATGTTTTGAGACTGACCTGGCCTAACTCAGGGTCCTGAACAACAGTACCATTACAGCAGAACTCTTTCTTGAGGTCCTTGAGTATCTTGTTGTAGCTAAAATCCTTCTTTAAACCTTGCACAGTGGTCAGACTTTTCCTCCCATTACGTTGCTGTACACGAATGTGGACATAATCTTTTGATCCAGCACCTGAGTCCTCAGCATTTGCCTCGGCAAAGGGATCTGCCACACCATATGAAAAGACACCCATCAATCACTCAGACACAAAGATTATTCTCTAGCGGCCTATAAAACACTAATGATCACAAGTAGTACCAGCTCATCTAGAATATAAAAAACATGCATAACTTACCAAAGGCAGTTGGAACCGTGGTGTCAAATTCAGACATGAAACTTGGTTGTTGAAAGTCTAAGAGTCAGTAACCAACAATTAATCATCTTTTAATTCAATTAAATTGCTCTCCGCTGACAAAGAGAAAGGAAGAACGATCAATCAAAATGCAAAATCAACTCTCAACTAACTCAAAACAGGAAAAAGTTTAACTACTTCAAATTACATAACAAATCCAACTTCTTCATGCAGAAATGTCTAGGGGGACAAATCTCCTTTAAAATTAATATTCTTGTTAAGTAACCCTACCCCACCATCATCTTTTGAGTCAAAGAGAATCACAGCTCCTTAATTGCAATGGTTCTTCTACAGTTGCACACCATTCAACAAAATAGAAGAACCACACACATACGAGCACCACCATAATAAATGAACAAAGAAGATTAATCATCCGACTAATAATACTATGCACAACAGATTTAGATCACAAAACAACCAAGCACAACAATAACCCATTAAAGATTCACAATTTGACAACCGAAAATTCTTAATTTCCCCAATATTCAGCTCAATCGACAACGCCGTACATTGAAAACATGAACTCTGTAACTTCTTTTAAGAAATAGAAACAGCTGAAAACATCAAGCAAACCCCTCATTCAATTTGAAAATACCTAACAGAGATAATTATACGCAACAATAATTAAACTTAAAAAACCCTAGCAATTTCAAGCTCCATGAACCGTAGTTCTCCAAACCCAAATGATAAACAAAGAGAAAAAAACAAATCGATAAAAAGAAACAATTAAATGAATAAAAAAACTGAGATACAGATACGAATATATCTCACATGGATCAACTAACTCCAATAAGAAGAAGAAAACAAAAATGGATACTTAAACGGAGTTAAATAAAACCTCTTGAAAAGCAATTTGAAACAAAACCAAACGATCATAGAACACTAATAATAAGCAAAGAGAAAAATAAAAAAATTTACCTGATAAAAAGATGATGATTCAGAGAAAAACAAGCGCGAGCACGGAAGACAGATATGGATCGTGTTTCGGGTTAAGTTTGTTATATAAGTGAAGACGGCTTCTCTTGACCACACACCTTGTTCTTTTTTTCTTTTTTTAATATTTTAATATTTAATATTTATTTATTTATTACACTCTTTTGCTGTATCTTAACCGTACGTATCTAAGTCGGTTTTCTTTTCCGTGATTCTACGGTTGAGATCTGAAAGGTATCTGGAGATGGTGAGATGGACGGATGGGATTTCATCTCACGTGCTGGGTTTCTAGTTCGTAGATTTATGAATGACAAAGCGCGTGCCAGTTTCGAAAAGACAAGAGTGGACATGATTGATACTGTGCGTACAATGCACGCAGCGAAGGTTCGGGTCACTTTGTCAGTGGATCCCGCTGAAAATAAAAATAATAAAATAATTATTTTTTTTATAATTTAAAATATTTTTTATTTTTTATCCTCCAAATTTATTTTTTTATTTCTTTTAATTTATAAAAATACTCAAAACCTTTATTTTTATTAAATTTCTATTTAATTTTTAAATTTGGCTATTAAATTTTAAAAAATATAAAAATAATAATAAATATTTAAAATATTTTTAAATAAAATAAAATTTTATTTAAAATAAAAAATATTTTTCTCTCTTCTCTAGTCATGGCCAAGGTTCCGGAACCGGCGGTTCCGGTTTTGGAACCGTCGATTCCGGTTCAATATTTTAAACAACCGGAACCGGGGAGGAACCGTCTGTTCCGGTTCCTCCCCAGTTCCTTGGAACCGCCGGTTCAACCGCCGATTCCAAACCGGCGGTTCCGGAAAAATAAAAAAAAATTACAAAAATTAATTAATTAAAATTAAATAAAATTAAAATTTATAAATTAATTAATAAAAAAATTTAAATGTATAAATAAAATGGTTCATTTGTTCAACTTCAACAAGAAATTATTACGATAATAATAATATCATAAATGATAAAACTATAAAATTGAAAAAAATAAAAAAAATAAATAAGAAATTATGGCTTGCACTTGCTTTTACCTCAATTAAGCTGCCTACGTATCCTCTAGGAGGAATCAAAGCCCACGTAGTTCTTTTACCTGTTATGTTCCGAAGGTGATCAATCGTCGCTTGTTCCTTCGGTAGTCGTTGTATCATCGTTGGTGTCGAAAAAGTCATTATCGTCGGATACGAGATCCAATTCTTGATGCCGGTATGAGGCCTTGGTCCAGTCGTCAACACAGACCTGAATCTGTATTGAGTCAGGACTGAGCAATGCCCGTCTCTCGTCGAGAACATTGCCACCTGCACTAAATTCCTGTTCGACTGCCACGGTCGAGACAGGGGTTCCAAAAATTTACTTGGCAATGAGGGCCAAAATTGGAAAGTTAGTTTCGTGTTCCCTTCACCAATGTAGGATGTTAAAGTCTTCGCTATCCAAAAACTCAAAAGAGGTGTTTACGTAAAGATCAACCTCTGAAACATAGGATTGATGAAGACGAAGAACTCTCCTATGCCCTTGATTTTTTGGGACAACACACTTGACCCTAACTTACTTAATGAGGGAAAGCGAGAACGAGAATGACTACTTCCGCTTGCAGTCGGTTGCTGAACATTAATTTTCAGCGAGGGACTGTATACAGAACGGTATTTGTCATACAATGAATAAAATAATTGTCTAATATTATTATATAAAGCACTAATATCTACGTTATGTAGCCCTAGAGATTGATAATAAAGTGTTAAATGTTCATATAAACTATCAAATTTACACCTATGGTCAAAAACTGAAGCAACAGTATAAATCGAAGGAATATTCATATAATAATTTAACCATCTATCTCTCATTGCAGCAACACATGCAGATAGTTCTATTACTTGTGCACATTCATTAAGTGCATCTATAATATTAATAGCTTCACATAAAAATAAATGTGAAGTTGGATAATATATACTGGATAAAGCGGTGGTTGCATCATGAAAAACTTTTAAAAGCATGCAAATTTTAGTACAAACATCCCAATGATGAGCATACAAATTAACGCTACTAACATTATGTTGCATAATTCTCTATAATCATAGCTTTCACAAAGCAATTTATATGTGGAGTTCCAACGAGTTGGAACATCACGGGAAAACCTAATTTGATGTTTCCCGTTAGATTTACAATACCTAGCCCATTGTTTCATAATGCTATGATGTTTCCACAAAAAGTATAGGGCATCTCTAATTGGTGTAATCCATTCTTGAAGTGTTTGCAAACCATGTTGTACACATATATTTAAAACATGACAAACACATCTTTGATGAAAAAAATCTGCCGCCAGAGTAGGGTTAACACAATTGAATTAATTGTGGAATGGCGACAGTATTGTTTGTAGCGTTATCAAAACCAATTGTAAAAATTTTACTTTCAATACAATATTCTTCAAAAATAATTTTCATTAATTTGTAAATATTATCGGCAGTATGGGTGTCGTCAAAAACTCTAAATGCAAGAATTCGTTTTTGCAATTCCCATGATTGATCAACATAATAGCAAGTAAGTCCTAAGTATGAATGTTTTTACCAATGATCGCTTCAGATATCGGCACAAACAGACACACGACCCATATAATTTTGAAATATCTAACTAATGCTTTTTTTTTTCTTTTTTATAAATGTCACACATGGTACGTTTTAATGTGGTCATAGGTATTCTACATGCAGCGAGATTTAAAGCATTATGACAATATTTTAAAAAACCAGTTTTTTCGCCAAAACTAAAAGGAAGATGTTCAGTCGCTACCATTCTTGCTAGTTGTTCCCTATTATTTGCATCACTATATTTAAATAAAGGATGATTAGGAGATGTGTACCTGAAAATTTGGTATTGTCCTCGGCTACGCTCATGCTCAGCTTCGACTGGATGCTTGGTGTTGATGTGCTTCCAGTACGTCCCGTACCCTCCGGATTTTTTCCACTTAAACTCTTTGTTGCAATAGTTGCAAGTGACCACAACTTCCCCCGATTCCTTTTCCACCCTCCTCATATGAACTTTAAAAAGTTCAGATTTGTACTTTATCAAATCTGACTGTGGACCTTGTACGGTTTCACTTGGGGGGGGAGGGGGAGGGTTTTCAAAAGAGGGACCAGGGGCCCCAGACCCAGAGAGATGGGGATGAGAATATTGAGGAGTAAAATTAGGAGGAGTATCATTACCAAATATTACCTCCTCAAATTGTCTATGTTGTAAGGTACTCATCAAAATTTGCTTCTGAGCCAGCGGTACGGCGACTTTGCACTGCTCCAGCATTTAAATCTAGTAGCTGCTCAATGTCTCTGCCGAAAACGGACCTTCTGGAAACAGATCGTCGGCCTCCAGAAATAGACGGCCTTGATTGTGATACCATTATAAATTTATAATGGTAAAAAATACAATTTAAATAAATAACGAAAAAAATTGCAGTATTGAAAAACAAGAACAAGATTGATAAAATAACTGAATGAAACTTTGAGAGAATCAGATAAAAATTGAGAGAATGAGAGAAATATTAAGAGAATAAGAGAATGAGATTGAGAGAAAATGGTGTGAATTGAATTGAAGATGAGTGGGGTTTATATAGTTTTTTGGATTGGAAAAAAAATAATATTTTTTAAAATTTAGGGGCCCAAACTGTAATTTTGTAAAGGTGTAAAATGTCATTTTACACCCAAGGAACCGTTGAACAACGGCTCCTTGGGTGGTCAGGCTGCTGCCACCTGGCAGCAGCAGCTTGACATACTGTGTGTGGCCATTGGCCGCATTTAAATTTTTTTTTTAATTTATATTTATATTTTTACAAATTAAAAAAAAAAAAATTAAAAACCGTTAGGAACCGGAACAGTCGGAACCGGGCGATTCTTTGAACCAGCGGTTCCAGTTCACTTGTTCAAGCTAATCGGAACCAGAACCTTGGGTCCCGGTTTCGGTTTTCGGTTCCAGAACCGGTTTTAACCGGAACCGTCGGTTCCGGTTAAAAATCGCCGGTTCGGTTCGAACCGAACCGGAGCCATAACTACTCTTCTCTCTTTTATATATCTTCTTTTTTTTTTCTCTCTCTTTCTTTTTTCTCTTTCCTCTCTCTCCTCATCTTCTTTTTATACTTTCTTTCACATATTTTCTCTCTCTCTCTCTCTCTCTCTCTTCCACATCACATTTCACATTTTTTTATTTTTTATTTTTTTTATTATTTATGGTATAGTATGAGATATTTTTTTATTTTGTTTGTTCATATATATTTTTAAAACTTTTTGGTAGGAGATTTAGTGGAGACCAATTTCGACCCTCCATCTTTTGAAAATTGACAGTTGAATTTCCATTAGATCTAAAAATATTTTTTTAAAAGAAATTTATTTTTAATTTTATTTAATTTTTATTATGTGTTTTAATTTTTAATAATTTTTATAATAATTTTTATATATTAATTTTTGTATATAAAAATATTTAAGTTATTTTATTTAAAAGTTTGTAGGTAAAATTAGGGGTAGGCATTCTTAACCTAATATGTGAACTTGATCCGATCTAACCCAAAATGGCCGGGTTGGGTCGGTATTACTTTGTAAAAGATAACCCAATCGAGTTTTTTTCTTACAACCCGAAACAAAGTCGGGTTGGTTCGGGTTATATTTTGAACCCGACAACCCGATTTTGTTCTCATATAAAAAATAAAAATAAAAATTTCTCTGCCTATTGCCTAACCCTCAAAATCGATTTTTCTTCACCGGACCCTAAAAATTCCTCAAGTCCCAGTCACTCTCACCGTCTCACGGCCGCTGCACCCTAAACATTTCTCTGCCTAATTTGTTCCACAAGTCTCACCAGTCGCCGCAGCCCGTACCCTGTCGCCACAGGTTTGTCGTCTTCCACTTTAATTGAATCATAAGTTGGTTTGACAATCCAATTATCTTAAGCATCTAATGAGACACGGAAACAAAGATAGCGAAATTAGTAAAATTGACCTACTTGGATGGCCAGGATTTTCTTTCCAATTTAGTATGTATTTATGCGGTGATTGATTTAATAATCGACATATATGTTTCTCTGGTACTTGAGGATTACATCTTTTTTCTTATTTTTTTCTTGCCTCTTTGCAGAATTTGGTAGGAGCAGCACACTGAGTTTGGAGCTTTAAACTGTCCCAGAATTCCTGGTAATAATGTATGTGGTCAGACTTTATCGTCGGACTTTTCTTTGTTTGCACTGCTTGGCAGTGTGTGATTTTTTCTTGGAGATATATAAGCAACCAAACCTGAAGTTTATTACTTTGTTGGATACAATTCGCTAATTTTATTTGCTTATCTTTTTCAAGATATTTAAATTTATGATGCATCAATTGTTTCTTCTAATAATGGATGCCAACTTTAAGCTGTGATTGTATCGATGGCACTAGGAATTGTATGCATTTATTGGTTTGATCAAATCCTAATGACATTTGAATAGTTAGTAAACAGAAGATTTCAGTAAACCAATCAAACTGATTTGGTACTCATGTTTAGATGTTTACTGATTTTTTTGGTTGAATCATTTTGTTGGAAATTGGTTGTTAACTGAATTTTTTTTGTTAAATTTTGCTGGAAATTGGTTGTATCAAACAGATTTTCATGTTTAGTTGTTTACTGATTTTTTTGGTTGAATCATTTTGCTGGAAATTGGTTGCATCAAACTGATTTGGTTCTCATATTTAGTTGTTTACTCATGTTTGATCAGACTGAATTTTTTTTGTTTGTTAACTAAATTTTTTTTTGTTTTTTGTATTTTAAACTCTGATTTGGTACTCATATTTATGAATATGGGACTTCAACTTATTTGGGTTATATTTTCATGCTTATGAATATGGGACGTCAAGTTAAATTTAATCATTTAATGCTAGGATTAATATTTGATATAATATTTGGGTTGGTTCGAGTTATATTTTGAACCCGACAACCCGATTTTTGTCATATAAAAAAAAAAAAAAAAATTCTCTGCCTATTGCCTAACCCTCAAAATCAATTTTTCTTTGCCGGACCCTAAAAATTCCTCAAGTCTCAGTCACTCTCACCGTCTCACAGCCGCTGCACCCTAAACATTTCTCTGCCTAATTTGGTCTACAAGTCTCACCAATCGCCGCAGCCCGCACCCTGTCGCCACAGGTTTGTCGTCTTCCACTTTAATTGAATCATAAGTTGGTTTGACAATCCAATTATCTTAAGCATCTAATGAGACACGGGAACAAAGATAGCGAAATTAGTAAAATTGACCTACTTGGATGGTTAGGATTTTCTTTCCAATTTAGTATCTATTTATGCGGTGATTGATTTAATAATCGACATATATGTTTCTCTGGTACTTGAGGATTACATCTTTTTTCTTATTTTTTTTCTTGCCTCTTTGCAGAATTTGGTAGAAGCAGCACACTGAGTTTGGAGTTTTAAACTGTCCCAGAATTCCTGGTAATAATGTATGTGGTCAGACTTTATCGTCGGACTTTTCTTTGTTTGCACTGCTTGGCAGTGTGTGATTTTTTCTTGGAGATATATAAGCAACCAAACCTGAAGTTTATTACTTTGTTGGATACAATTCGCTAATTTTATTTGCTTATCTTTTTCAAGATATTTAAATTTATGATGCATCAATTGTTTCTTCTAATAATGGATGCCAACTTTAAGCTGTGATTGTATCGATGGCACTAGGAATTGTATGCATTTATTGGCTTGATCAAATCCTAATGACATTTGAATAGTTGGTAAATTGAAAATCTCAGTAAACCAATCAAACTGATTTGGTACTCATGTTTAGATGTTTACTGATTTTTTTGGTTGAATCGTTTTGCTGGAAATTGGTTGTTAACTGAATTTTTTTTGTTGAATTTTGCTGGAAATTGGTTGTATCAAACAGATTTTCATGTTTAGTTGTTTACTGATTTTTTTGGTTGAATCATTTTGCTGGAAATTGGTTGTTAACTGAATTTTTTTTGTTGAATTTTGCTGGAAATTGGTTGCATCAAACTGATTTGGTACTCATGTTTAGTTGTTTAGTTGTTTACTCATGTTTGATCAGACTAAATATTTTTTATTTGTTAACTGAATTTTTTTTTTGTTTTTTGTATTTTAAACTCTGATTTGGTACTCATGTTTATGAACATGGGACTTCAACTTATTTGTGTTATGTTTTCATACTTATGAATATTAGACATCAAGTTATATTTGATTATTTAATACTAGGATTAATATTTGATATAATATTCGTATTTCAAGTTTTCAACCACTATATTATATTCGAGAGTTTAAATTATGAGATTATGTAAAACTATAATTCATATTTGATGTAGCATTTGAGATTTGACTTTATTTTTATTTATATTTTAAAGTCAATTCGACCAACCCGACCAACCCGATCAAGCCAAACCGACCAATATTGGGTTGGGTTGGATTGAGTTGAAATTTATATTGAGTTAGATTGGGTTGAATTTTTTCAAACCAATTTTTATTAGAATGGGTTGAGTTGACAACTCAATCCGAAAACGCCTACCCCTAGGTAAAATAGTCTTTTTACTTAAATATTAATAAATCCTAACATAATGGGTAAAAAAGAAAAAAATAAAATTAGAGAGTGAAAAATGTATAATACCCCAAACTAAGGGAGGAGGATGATTATATTCCTAAAAATAATAATAAATAATATATTTTTTTTCTTGTTCGTGCTCTGGTTTAATTCAATTAAATGCGATTAAAACAGTAGTTACGAAATTGCCACGTGTGTCAGTGCACACCAACTGTTCGATGTAAATTCTCATCCAATTTAGTCAAACGAAGACGATAAGATCTCAGTCTTGCAAAACATTTTATGGCTCTGAGGAAGAAACTGTGATTCGATGTTCTGGGAGAGATGATTGGACGGCGATTTTACAGCTCGAAATTGGACTTGAAGAAGCTGAGGCCGATGATTCTCAAACGAATCGAAAATCGCGCCAAGGACTATCCGGTTCGTGACTTGGTGCCTCTGGCAGAACAAGTTCTTCAAACCAGAGCTCTTTTGATTCAAGGCGTCTCCACCCTCATCAAAGTTTTTCCAGTCCAGGCCTGCAAGTAAGTTGCTTTCTTCTTCAAACACTCTTTTAAAAGACTAGTAAAATGAGTCTGACATTGGATAAATAACATTTTTTTGTTGATGTAATAGAAATTGAGTGGATCATTGTAGTTTATGTCAAGGAAAAAACTGATTTTTATCTTGAATATGAATTTTTTTTTTGCAGGTTCTGTCCAGAAGTGTTTATTGGGGAGAAAGGCCACTTGATTCAAACTTGCTGTGGATACAGGCGGCGAAGCAAGAACCGGGTTCACGAATGGGTCAGTGGTGGTTTGAATGATATACTTGCTCCGGTGGAGGCGTTTCACCTGCACCGCATGTTTCAACATGTGATTGAACACAATCAAAGATTTGACTTTGATCGCGTTCCCGCAGTTGTCGAGCTGTGCTGGCAGGCAGGGGCTGATCCGAACGATGAGAGTTTGTACTCTAGAACTCGGGATAACGTTGGTGGTGTTGATGGGGCTGAGTGCTTGTCGCGAGAGGAGCTGAGAGTTATTGCCAATGGAACTTTGAAGGCGTGGGAGATGCTTAGGTCTGGTGTCGAGAGATTGTTGTTGGTTTATCCTGCGAAAGTTTGTAAGCATTGCTCAGAAGTTCATGTTGGGCCATCTGGGCACAAGGCTCAGCTTTGTGGAGTGTTCAAATATGAGAGCTGGCGAGGAGCCCACTTTTGGAAGAAGGCAGTGGTAGATGATTTGGTGCCTCAAAAGAGGGTTTGGCGGCGGAGGCCTCAGGATCCCCTTGTGCTTTTGAATGAAGGACGAGATTATTATGGGCATGCACCAGCAGTGGTTGATTTGTGCTCACAAGCTGGTGCTGTTGTTCCAACGAAGTATTTTTGTATGATGAAATTTCAAGGCCTATCAGCGCCACATGTTTAATACAAACGTTGAAGCCATTGCACATTGCATTTCAATTTTCGAGTGGGGTTCACTTGATGGAAGCGTTTTAAGTTCTGGATCTCTTACAGCCTATCTCAGTTGTTTGAGAGCCTTACTTACTTCCAGGTCCACACTGTACCTTGTTCATCTAATATGTCTTTGCGTGGATCCGTATGCTTCCTGAAAAAAAATTGATAGCAAACCAATATTTATATCAGAATATAATCAGTCCAACATGAGATATTAGGATCTAATGATTGTATGTGTACATCATAATCTTAATAATATTTTATCGGGTAGCATTTACCCTGCTTTTAGCCAATCAGTTGAGATCAGTGCTAATATATGTGTATTTAACACACATTGACACATACATGTAGACAGAAATATGGATGCTGCCATTAATGGATATATCGCTTTACTATTATGTTAGGGCAGCTCAATTGCAAAAGAGCGCTTGCAAGCACTCATTCCTGCAGTGGTTTTTGAGGTACAGAGAGAGTAGTTTGTATTTAGATACTGAGCAAGTAGTTTCATTATGAATTTGGAAGTTCTAAGTTTCTAAATGTGTTTGCTACCTTTTTGTTTTCTTGTGAAGTAAATCAGAAAGAAAAATATACAGATTGTGATGATAAGTACCAAACATCAGTGTGAAATTAACATTGACACAATTATCATATATGAGATTGTTTATCGTTATTTACCAGTATATTTTGCCTGGGGAGATTCTGAATCATAGTTTCGATATAGTAAAACCAGAAAACGATAGAAGAGGGGTGAGAGAAGAGAGAATTTTCTTTCTTCCATCTTTCGGGTTCTCATGAGTCAAATTTCTGATATAGAATGTATAACCGATTACAGAAATTTTCACGAAATTTTTTATTTATGGATGGAAATAGATAATTTTTTTATTTGGGGAATGGAAAGTGGAAACTAAAGAGAGAGATTTTCTTTCCCTTTCTTTACAGGATGTGTCTAATATGTTCTTGGACGGTTGAAAATTCCTTAGAAACGTTTCTCAAATTGTTGACATTCCTTGAAGAGCTTTCCTTCTTCAAATTTATTGAAATCACTTACTAGGAAACAAACATTTTAACAGATTTCCACACCACTCAAAAGCAAATATTGGCCTGTCATGCCCTATATAGTATTCACAGGAAGGCCACATTTGTAGGTGAGAGATGCTTCTGTGCTCCGGGTGTATAATAAGCCGCTTCAATTAGTATCACGTGACATGAGTAATCAACCAATTATATAAAAAATATTAACACGTGGTATAATATGAGTGGCTCGACTACGTGGTGGTATAATATTTTGATTTGCTTGAACTTATACGCCAGCGCACATTGAAGCATTTTTGTTCTTATATTTATTTATAATTGGCAATAACTAAAATTAGAGGCTAATATTTTCCTTCCTTTTCTAATGTCACCAAATACAGAATATAAGTATTTATAAATAAATGATTATTTCCTTTAATAATTGATTTAAATTCTGTTTTATAATTTCTACCTTCCTTAACCTAGTTTGTTTGGTAAGTGCATCTCCCATTGCCATCAAAATACTGAGGCATGATCTTTTCAAGTTTTTATTTTTCATTATTGTCTGGCATGTATTAACATTTTGCAAATAAAAACCAAAAAACCCCCATTTCAAAAGCATGCAAACGAGAATGCCGCAAACGTGAACACCTTCCAAGTCACGCCTGAATTCTTCAAACCCAGAAAGATCTCTCTCTCCCCTTATATTTCTCATCCAAAACCAAGACTCAGAATTGAAGATTTTTTTTTGAAGTAAAATCTTCAAAGAACAATGAAGGTGGTGGTGGAGATATTGACAGGAACACTCTTCTACATTCAGGTGGGAGATGATGCCACGGTTGCTGATCTAAAGAAAGAGATTGCAGCACAGGAAAAGTTGCCTTGTGACCGTCTGATTCTAGTTCTCGACTCAGGCAACGATGATCAAGAACGTCCGATTTTGACTGATAATCAAGATGGAGACTCCTTGGTTGATTGTGGGGTCAAAGATGGCTCCAAAATCTATCTTTTTTTCAAGTCCATTGATGATGAGTCTACTCATCCGTTTGTGTTCGCCTTATCTGAAATTTTTCTGTGGTAGGCCTCTAGCTCTCTTTTGTCAGACTCAAAACAATACAAGGAAAAAAAAAAGGGAATTGCCATTAGTCCAATAGTGATCTTGTTTACATCTTTTTTCTCAAATGTTAATTGTTAGTACCTTTGAAGTGTATGTAGGTTTAGTTTATGAGAAAAATCATGGGGTATATATGAGATGTAATAACAACTTTGGTTTTGTTTGTCATGTGTTTCTTGAATATGATTGTCATCTAATTTCCATTTGTTTTACCCCTTTTGGTATTCTTTTTTTTTTTTTTTTCTTCTTCTCTTTTTTCCATTATAAAAGTTGTTACAGAGCAAAAAATTACAAAGAATCTTGTATTTTGTTCATTTCAAGTACTGTGCTATTACAATTTAATACGGAAAGTAACTTTTTCCTAAACAGTATAGCTAATAAACAAATTTTATAGAATATCATGTAATCATAGAGAATCAAGGGATTTTGTATTGAACTATATATTTTACCACTAAAACTGGACTATGGCAGCTTTATTTAACTGAGATAGAACAAGAAACAAACAAATTTAAATAAAATGAAAATGTTATATAATGATGTTCAATACAGAGAGAGTACTTCAAATTTCAACATCTACTAGAGGACTAGTGGACTGGAAATCAATACAAGGTAACAGAAAGAGAGAGCCAAAACTCTTCCATATTTATTCCTATTCCTGATAAACTTCCTATGATCATGATTTTCTAGTTGTCTCTCTGCGAAACTTAAAACTTCAAGCATTTTAGTACTCACCACGGCTTACAGTTCCCTTGAACACATAAAGAACATCCCCAGTTTCCACCCCGTGCCAACGGAGGCTACAATTGTCTCTCATGATCCGTTGCTTGTGGATGAATAAATAGTCTTCCTGTGGTATAATTTCTCTGCTCAATAAAAGATCTCTCAAGTCACTAACAGTACTTGAGTCCTTCATTTCCACAGGAATGGTAGCTGCATTAAGCAAGCTAGAAGATGTCTGCACTGTTACATTGAGCTTTCTTGAGGGAGGGTCGTCCCTTAGACGATTCATAGTCTTTAAGAAAACGATAATTTCAGAGAATTCCCGGATTCCATATTCGGATAGGTTACGAAAATCTTCATCCAGCTCAATCCCACAGAAGAAGAGCAACATTCTTTTGATGGGTGTGCCAGTCAACGATGTGGATTTTTTCTTTCAGGCTACGAACAGTTTCTGTTCTGTCCACTTCTAAGTTAAGCTGCCTGGAAGAAAACTTCACTGTGATTTGAATCTTATTGGGTTGGTTCAACAAAGATTCCACAGTGGGTATGATAATCAGGTCAATTTTGGTACCTTCGGTGATAATTGGGTAATCTTCCATGTCTAATCCATCAACAAGCTCCCAACCAGACACAGATAGTGTCTGTGAAGCCATTGGCACGCCCAGCTTGCTGCTCAATGTTTCTTTTGATCTCCAGGACAGGCTCTTTGGAACCCACCTCTATGGAAAATTCATGTGCCCATGCAACAATGACAACCCTCATTCTGGTGATTGTTGGATTATCAAAAACAGAGAAACAGAAATCTGAAAGAAAAAAAATTAGATATTGAAAAGGAGTACAGGATTTGTCAGAACCAGATCTTAAACAAGATTTTTGTATATCAGTACTTTTTGTGGCTGGTAAGAAATGTGATGCTTGTTCAAATTATTGAAATGAGGGACATGAAATATAAAATCTTGATAGTCATTTTGATTGAATGAGTGATACTATCTGCATGTCAAACACTTCACTCATTTTGGATGTGTTTTACAGCATGATTTCATGCAATATTCACTTGTGAAATTAACAAGCAGCAACATATGCTACCACCACCTAATTCGACTCCGTGTTGTTAAGATGCTCATTCAGTCTCACAATTTCTTACGTTGGAGTTGCCACCAGTCACAGCTTGTATGTCAAAAAAAAAACATACACACATGTTAAGAGCATATGTACAAATATTTGGTAGCAGTAGTATGAAACTAAATCCTTTACATACACACACATACCATATTTTAAATGGGGACCAACAATAATTCTATGTAAAACTATTTTTGAAATGTGAATATAAATTAAATACATTTTATACTACTCTGTATTGTAATATATTATATTTACCGACAGTCAAAATTAAAGAATGATTATTGTGTATGTAAAGTTCATATGTGAACACGCTCCAGTATAAATCACAATTCATTAGGTCGGTTTCGCTAGGTTATGTATGGTGATAATTGATAAATTACCCGATTCCCTCCCGGGTATGGATATTAGTCATTAGCTATAAAATTATGCTTTCATTAAAAATGGTAATTATTAATTTGATCTCTAATTTTTAAAAAATTATTAATTTTTTAAACCAGTTTCGTTTATTAGTATACATAAACCCTAAGTTTTCGTAAATGTATCAATTTGGTCCTTCTAACCAATTTTTTAACTGTCAACATCAGAGAAAAGGATAGAAAGACAGTTTTACCCCTGACACTATTTAAATGAGTTAAAATTATAATTTCACCCTCAAATTTTAAACAAAAATTATTAATAATCAAAAGGATAATAAAGTCATTTAATATTAAATCTTTAAAAATAAAATTTTAAAATTTTTTAAAAAATTTAATAAAAATTTTAAATGGATCTCCATCTTCTATCAAAAGTGATGAATAGTGAAGATCATATTGAATTTTTTTTTTTAAGAAAAAAAGAAATATGGTGAATGGGGAATTAAAAAAAATTTAATAGAGATCTAACAAAAAAAAATTAATTTTTAATTTTTTTTTCTGTTCTTGGTCCACCAAGAACAGCAAAAAATAAATAAATAAAAAATTTAAAAACTAGAATTGGTGGAGATCCACCCCGAACACAAAAAAAGAAAAAAAAAAAATTTTTGAGGTCTTAAGAAAAACATTTTTATTAGATATATCTTCTTCACAAACTTGCAAAATACCAACCTTTTGACTCTCTCTTCTCTTTTTCATCTTCTTCATTTCACACCTTTTCAATTCATCATTTCACATTTCTTTTTCTTTTTCTTTTTTATTGTAAATTTAAAGGAAAAAAGAACTCTTCCTCTTTAGAACCTTATCTGTTTTTTTTTTTTTTTTTTTCTTTCACGGTTTGTCTTCTGAATGTTCACAGTTCCTTCAAGTCTTAGGCAGGTCTATTATTTTCTACCATTTTTATATTTTAGCTTCTTATTTTTTCTGGGTTCAAAGAGTTTCAAGTTTTAAAGTGATAAAGTTTCTTCTTATTGACATTTAACAAAAAAGTTTCATGTTTTCCTTGTAAAAATCAGTTTTGCCTCCGCTTAAGTGGTCTCCATCGGCTTCATTTTCAAGATAAGAACACATTTGGGTTTGTGTTTGGGAGGTGAGGTGAAGATGGAGAGGAAGAGATCTTTGATGAGGAGTTTCTGAGAGGGAGACATTAATTTCACCAGCCCAGGTAGATTTTGATGGGTGATGAGGAGAGTGAACCCAGATCTGATCCGGAACGAACCCAGATCTGTGTGATATGGGTTCGTTTCGAATGGGAGATTCAAGCTTTCCGATCTGGGTGTGATCTTGAGTTTTATTTATTTATTTATTTTTATATGTTCTTGCACTAAAAACAGTAAAAAAAAATTATATGTAATTCAACTAATTTTTTTTATTTTTTTATTTTTTAATTTGGGGTAGGTTGAAAGATAAAAATATCTATAAAATACTATAAATTTGACTAACGGTTGACTAACAGAATGACCAATTGATATGTTTCTAGAAAGTTATGGTCCAGTTATACTGATAAACGAAATTGGTTTAAAAAATTATCACGAAATTGGTTTAAAAAATTGATAATTTTTTAAAAGTTAAGGACTAAATTAATAATTACCTTATTAAAAAATAAATAATTTTTAGAAAGCGTTGAAATAGGATAAATAAAAGTTGGTTCTTTTACGGAGTAATTGCAATAACTCCCCGTGTATATAGGTATAATTGTACAAAAATCTTAAAATAATTGATAATAACAATAACTCTCATTTAATCGATTGACTAACCGTTGATCACAGTTAGTCACTAACGGTCAATTGGTCCTTGTGAGAAGAAGAAAGAAAAGGAAGAACCCCAGAAAAAAAAAATTATGGAAAGAAGAAGAAGAAGAAGTGAGAATAATTGATAATAACAATAACTCTCCTTTGACCGGTTGACTAACCGTTGATCACAGTTAGTCGCTAACGGTCAATTGGTCCTTGTGAGAAGAAGAAAGAAGAGGAAGAACCCCAGAAAAATTATGGGAAGAAGAAGAAGAAGAAGAAGAAAGAAGAGGAAGAACCCCAGAAAAAAAAAATTATGGAAAAAAGAAGAAGAAGAAGAAGAACCCCAGAAAAAAATTATGGAAAGAAGAAGAAGAAGAAGAAGATGAGGAAGAAAGAAGAGGAAGAACAAAAATAAAAAAAAAAGTCTAAAAAAAGAAAAGAAAAAAAAGAAGAAGAAGAAGAATAAAGAAATCTGAAGAAAAAAAAAAGCAAAGAAGAAGAAGAAGAAGAAGAAAGAAGAGAAATAACAAAAAAAAAATAAGAGAAGAAGAATCCGAAAAAAAAAATTTAGAAGAAGAAGAAAAAGATGGAGGAAAAGGAAAAAAAAAATAATGAAGAAAGAAATTAAAAAAAGAAAAAAAATTAGAAAAAGAAAAAGCAATCTAATGAACAAAAAAATTTGAAAAAAAAATTGATTTTTTTTTTTTGGTAATAGACCAATATTTTTTATTTTCATCTAATGGATCAGATCTCATCTGGTCCATTTTTTAAATTTTCTTTTTTTTTAAAAAATTTTTTTCTAAAAAGATGATTTTACCCCTTTGACCGTTAGTGACTAACCGTTAGGAAGAACAAAAAAAAAATCTGGAAAAAAAAAAAAGAAAAGAAGAAGATGAAGAAGAATAAAGAAATCTGAAAAAAAAAAAAAAAAAAAAAAAGCAAAGAAGAAGAAGAAGAAAGAAGAGAAACAACAAAAAAAAAAAAAAGAGAAGAAGAAGAATTCGAAAAAAAAAAATTTGAAAGAAGAAGAAGAAGAAGAAGATGGAGGAAAAGGGAAAAAAATGATGAAAAAAGAAATTGAAAAAAGAAAAAAAATTAGAAAAAGAAGAAGCAGATCTAATGAACAAAAAAATTTGAAAAAAAAATGATTTTTTTTTTTTTGGGCAATGGACCAGTTTTATCTCATCTAATTGACAAGATCTCATCTAATCCATTTTTTAAATTTTCTTTTTTTAAAAGACGATTTTATCCCTTTGACCGTTAGTGACTAACTGTGGTCAACGGTTAGTCAATACATTAAAAGAGAGTTATTGTTATTATTAATTATTCTCAGATTTTTATGCAATTATACCTATATACACGGAAATTGTTGCAATTACCCCTTCTTTCGCTGTGATAACTGTTGACCCGTTTGTTTTGTCCATCGGGTCCTTGTAGATTTCATAGTTTGGGCCTGATCCTTGTGGGCCCAGTGGAATCGGTGGACCGATTTAAACCAATCTCATACCAGGTCTGCGGCTCAATCTATAAATGATTTGTTTATATCTTCATCACAATTAAATGATTTCGCTCTAAATTAATTTGCTTAAAAATGGAAACTTAACATCTTCACAACCGTTGACGTCGCAATTCGCTACCTTCACCTTTTGACGCGCGACTGCACTGCGACTGTGACCGGTGTCGACTCTGCTGTGAAAGATCACAAAGTTCAGGTAAAAGAACTCTGATTTGATTGTGGTTTTTTATCTTTCAAAACCATGTAGGTTCTTCTTTTGAATAATAAAAAAGAAGGGATTTTGGCACCATCACGATTGATTTCTATCTAGGTGGTGTGATATTATGCATATGATGAATAGATTGATTTTGTTGTTCGTGGGGTTTGTGTTCTATTAGTAATTACTTGATTACTTTCATATTTTTTAGTAGTTTAATTATATGTCCTTATAATTCTATGCTTTTAGTTTCCACAGCGAGATTATTGCTTGATTTTCATTTCTCAGTGAATTCGTTGGCACGTAGAGAGAGATCAAATGGAATACTCCGGCGAAGAATTCGATATAATAGTGGTGGGTGCAGGCATTATGGGCAGCTCCACAGCCTACCAATTAGCCAAAAGAGGTCAAAAAACATTACTTTTAGAGCAATTCGATTTCCTGCACCACCTTGGATCATCACATGGCGAGTCAAGGACTATTCGGGCAACTTACGCGGAAGACTACTACTATCACATGGTCATTGAATCTTCTCTGTTGTGGGAGCAAGCCCAATCTGAAATGGGATACAGAGTCTACTACCCAGCCGAACAGTTCGATATGGGCCCATCCGAGGACAAGTGTCTCCGCTCGCTAATCGCCAGCTGTCAGAGGAACTCGGCCCCACACCTTATCCTCAACCGTGACCAAGTGTTCGATAAATTTTCCGGGCGGATCGCTATACCGGAGGATTGGGTAGGGTTGGTCACTGAGCTAGGTGGTGTAATCAAGCCCACAAAGGCGGTGTCCATGTTTCAAACACTAGCACTTCAACACGGTGCGGTTCTTAGAGATAATATGGTGGTGAAAACCATATTGAAAGAGAATGTTAAGGGAGGGGTGGTGGTGGTAATCTCCAACGGTGAAAAATTTTGGGGTAAAAAATGTGTGGTAACAGTTGGAGCTTGGGCGGGAAAGTTAGTTAAAACTGTTAGCGGGATTGAATTGCCTATTCAACCATTGGAAACTAGTGTGTCTTATTGGAGGATTAAGGAGGGTTACGAGGCTGATTATGCAATTGGTAATGATTTTCCAACTTTTGCTAGCTTTGGTGATCCTTTAGTGTACGGTACGCCGTCTTTAGAGTTCCCAGGATTGATTAAATTCGGATTACATAGTGGGCACCCGTGTGACCCGGATAAGAGGCCGTGGGGACTTGGAATGTCATTGAATTCGTTGAAGGAGTGGATCGAAGGGAGGTTCATTGGTCGGGTTGATTCGAATGAGCCTGCTGCTACTCAATTGTGCATGTACTCAATGACCCCAGATGAGGATTTTGTGATTGATTTTCTGGGTGGGGAGTTTGAGAAGGATGTGGTGATTGCTGGAGGGTTTTCGGGTCACGGGTTCAAGATGGGTCCGGTTGTGGGGAGGATATTGGCTGATCTTGTTCTTTTTGGGGAGGCAAAAGAAGTGGAGCTAAAACATTTCAGGATCGCAAGATTTAAGGAGAATCCTAAAGGGAATGTCAAAGAATTTTAAGATACACTCAACTTCTTGTCCTGCTTGAAATTCATGTGCAAGCAAATTGTATCTATAAATGTCTTATTTGGCCTTAGTCTATTGTCTCGTGTTAAATTATCAAAACATGTTTGGACATTAAGTACCATTTGATTGCTTGAACAGTTCTACTTCTTTTTGCTGTAATAATCATTATCTTTGTTATTGTTATTTTAATCATATATTTCTAGTTAACTATTTTGCAGTCAATTAATAACACCCTTTTTGTTGAGGATTTTTTGGAGATTGCCCATAGATGTTCCAGATGGGTACTGTACAAGAGATAAATCTAGCTATTTGATGAGTTATTATAATACTCAAAACTGTATTTTAGAGAATTTGTTAATCTAATTTGCTATATTTATAATTTCTATCAACAAGTTGGCAACTAAGGACACAAATGGACCATGGTGCCGCCAAGACTGCCTATATAATTCTCAGACATTCAGTCCTGTCACCCATTAAAATCCTGTTTTCACTTGTTCAAATTCTTTCTTTTATATATAATGACTTGATCCAGTTGGGTTAATCTGTTGTCCGTGTGGAACTAGTCAGTTTAATCCTAAATGCATGAGCGAAACGATATCTTTGTTGGATTGAAATGTTAATTAATTTATTGACTACAAACCAGATAATGAAAATTGCAAGTTGGTGTTATATGTATATGAATATTATTATTAATTTATTTTTAAAGTCTTGTTCTTTTGAGCTAACCCATGTTGAGGCATGTTGCCAGCAAATCAACCCATCTCTCAAACACTTTTTTTTTTTTTTTCTTTTCTGTTTTGAGAATACTTGCAAGGTTGCACCAAAGCTATTCAACGTGCTATCATTTTAGTTTTGTTAAATTTAAAATTAATTTCCTAATTATGGACCAATTCACCTTAAGTTCATATCCTTTTATAAGTCTTGTACATGAAAAAGTCATTGTATACACTTGTATGTGCAAGGTCTGAATATGAATTTTACAAGTTATTGTGAGCCTCATGACTCTTATTATATTGCATATATAAAAGCAACTAAAAGAAGTGGAACCTCATAAACAATTAAAAGTTTAATTTGTCTCTAAAAGTATATAGCTGGAAGTCAGCTCTTTAGTTATCGACATTATCAAATCAATGATAATTCTTCATTATATATTATCAGTTGAGAAGCCTCCTCATGCAGCTTCCCTATAAAAACATGTCTGCAAGGCATATGTTCTTCACACCAATACACTTTCTTTGAGAGCTTAATTTCTATACTATTCTTCAGAGACAATAATATGGCTATTCAAAAGCTACTTTTTCTTATGTTTCTTCAATTTTACTCTCGGTTTTTCTCTCTTAGACCTCACTAATGTTGCACAAGCACCATGCTTGAAACTCGGGTTCTATGCGAAAACCTGCCCGAACATGGAGGCTATCGTTTCCAAAGTAACATATCAATACATTTCTCGATCACCATCTCTTGCAGCTCCTTTGTTGAGAATGCATTTTCATGATTGCTTTGTCAGGGTAAGTTTTCTTATCGATATTAGAGTACTTTAATACTAGCTTTTGGTCGTTCCTATAAGATCCCATGTTCAAATTAATGCTTCGCACGTGAGACTCTATTTGATTTTGCCTTTTTTTTAGTGACTCCTCTAAAATAGAAATTTGGTGGATTCATGCAGGGATGTGATGGTTCTGTGCTACTAAAGTCTACAAATAAAAATCAAGCTGAGAGAGACGCAATACCCAATTTAGGACTAAGAGGGTTTGAAGTTATTGATGCTGTGAAATCTGCACTAGAAAAGAAGTGTCCTGGTGTGGTTTCTTGTGCTGACATTCTAGCTATGGTTACCAGAGACGCCGTTGCAATGGTAAGAAAATTGCCCCGCCACCACCAGCATCATATATATAAGTTTGATTAAATAAATGATTAATTAGATCACAATAATGAATATTTACCTTGTTGTTTCAGATTCATGGACCATACTGGGAAGTTCCAACAGGAAGAAGAGATGGAAGAGTGTCAATTGGCTCAGAGACATTTGGAAACTTACCACCTCCTTTTGCTAACATAACTTTGCTTAAACAGAATTTTGCTGCAAAGGGTTTAACCGCAAACGACCTAGTAGTTTTATCCGGTAATTAATTATAATCTATCCATTTATTAAATCCCGTCTTTATATAAAGTGAATTTTTAAAATCAAAATAGTTTTTTGATCAAATAAATATATAACGAAAGAATTTAGATTCTCTCCTTACCTCACCTTCACTTCAAATTCGGTTTCTTATACATTAAACATGTTTTTCTCAAAAAAGAAATGGTTTTTGAATCTTCTAATTAACAAAGGTTTATATTTTTTTTTTGTGTATCTGATAACAGGAGGGCACACAATTGGAGTGTCTCACTGCAGTTCCTTCACAGACCGGCTGTACAACTTCAGTGGTAAAGGAATTACAGACCCATCACTGGACCCAAACTACGCAGTCCAATTGAAGAAGAAATGCAAGCCTTTAGACACAAAAACGATTGTTGAAATGGATCCTGGAAGCGTCAGGACATTCGATGAAGATTACTACACACTGGTTTCCAAGAGAAGAGGCCTTTTCCAATCCGACGCAGCCCTTCTCGACAATGCCGAGACCAAAGCTTACGTGAAGTTTCAGTCTGCTACCCGTGGAAAAACCTTTGCTGCAGATTTTGCCAAGTCCATGGTCAAGTTGGGCAAGGTTGGAGTCCTCACAGGCAAAGCTGGTGAAATCAGGAAACAGTGTGCTTTTGTGAATTAAGGGTTCTTTGTTTTTTGTTTTTCAAATCTAAAATGTTGTGTTGCATGTATTGATAATTTGCAACGAAGTGTTGCATGAGTTTGTGAATTCTTTTTTTCTTTTACTATTGTATTCCCAAAATTGTCAACAAAAATGGGCTCCATGATGTAACTTGTAATGGCATGATGGAGCCTTCATTTTGTATTGAATTATATTTATTTTGTTCTTATGAATAAACTCAACGTTAACTCAAGTGTATGAGTTATTTTTTCAACAGAACAACACTTTTTTGTACAATGGGAGTAAGAGATATATAACATTGTTGAGGTGACAATAGTACGAGCCGGCCGGTTCGATTTTGAATCCCGGCCTATAGTTCCGTTCAAACCAATTGAACCAAACCACTATTTAGACTAGGCCTGAAAGTTTTCTATTGTGATTGTAATAAATTTAAGGTGGGTACTCATTTTTATTATATACATAGTTGGCCAAACAAAATCATAGATACTAAAATTAATGAAAATACAGAGAAAATCTTGAATATATTTATGCAATTTATGCATTGACAATATCTGTCTTGATACATTACCACTTTCGTTTAATAGTATCCTTATTTTTTCCAAATGCCTAATTAAGTAAATTCTTTTCTTAAAAAGAAAAGAAAAAAAAAATCCCTCCCAAGTAGATAATAATTTTCTGTCTAATAGACATGTTAATTCAATACTGTAATTTGTTCGCTCCATTAGAAAACATCTCTCTTCTTTTTTAAATATATGTATTTAATTACCAAAATTAAATAGAATGTATTCTTTTTTAATTCTTACACGAACTATCTTTTTTATATTTTTAACATCAATAACAAGTTAAGTTTTGGATTCAAATGAAGTTAATTGTACATTAAACTTTTTGGGTTAGCTTGTGTTATAAATCCCTCACAATATTGTAAATTCAAATACTACTCTTTTTTTATAAAATTAAAATAAAATTAGCATCATTCTTTTTAAGAAAAATAAAAATAAAAGACGCGTGAATTGGGTATCCAGGCAGAATACTAATATAAATAGGATATTAGAGAAATGGAATTATTGTTGCTCACTCCAATATTTAGAAATATATAATAAAATTATCTAATATGAGATTTTTTTCCATGTCCAACTGGATAATTACGACAAGAAAGCAAAGAGAAGGGGGGTCCATGCAAGTGCCCATCTGGCAGTTGGGGCCCACTTTTGTGTCTGGTTATATGTTCAAAGTTCAAATGGCTGCTTCCGTTTTGTAACTCCAAATTGAGAAACAGAATCCTTAATTCACAGATAATATTTTTGCCAGGTGAGATTGAGTTTACATTGCCAATTATTTATGGAAATCTGAGGTTGAATTTGATTAATTTTTATTTTATTTATTATTATATAGTTCATTGTACAATGAACATGATTAATTGTATGCGAATTGTGTAGATCTATCTTCACTAGGGAAGGAAGAGTCAGATTCGAGCCCATTTTGTATATTTTCAAAAACATTTTTTTCTTTAAATAAAAAAAAATCCCTAACACAGTCAAGAGCTGCTATATATATTTTTCTATGCTATGTTTTAATCGTATCTTTTTTCTCATTTGTGTCTGATTATTTTATCAAGCACCAAGCTTTTTTTTTTTTTTGGCAGTGATTGAAGAATTTTACTGCTTGAGGTATGTCATATAATATCAAGCTTTCAATTTTTAATTGTTTTTTAGATTTTCTTCAGAGTTATTTGTTTGTAATAATTTTATTTCATTTTGATAGTGAAAATAGATGTCTGAAAATTATGTATGCTTACAATTGTTTCAAAATATAATTTTATATTCAAATACTTTTTTCTTTGGTTTGATTAGATCCAATTCATTTTTATGGATTTATATAGTGTATTTTCTAGTGATGATTACTTGTTCATTTTCATACTTTCAGATTGTACCCATTTGTGACTGAATACCATCATTTTTATTTGCATACTAATTCAATTTTCATATATATTTTCTTAAAAAGTACTATACTATTTGGTTGCACACCAAGTGAATTTGTTCGTTTTTACTTTTTTTAATAGTGAACATGTATTCGATTCTTGTGTTCTTATGCTTCACATTTCTTCATTAATTTTGTCAATATGTACTTACTATGTGATACTATTATTCATTCTTTTAACTGATTTTTATGTGTGCGCAATGATTTTTTATACACGTGTGATTCTTTTTTTAAGTGAATACATAATTCTTTCGATCTCTTATAGTACTTTTTCTTTATTGAATGTTCAGATTTGCTCTTCACATGGTAATGTATTACCATTATTTTAACTAATTTTTATGTGCAAGTAATAATTTTTAAACACGTGGTTCTTTTTAAGTGGATATAATTCGTTTGATTTCTTATTACGCGTTTTCTTCATTAAATTTCGTATTACTCTTCACATGGTAATAATATTCATTTTTTTAACTGATTTTCACGCGCATATAGCGGTTTTTATACGCATGTTTCTTTATAAGTAAATGCATAATTTTTTTATCTCTCATTGCATTTTTTCTTCGATTAATGTTCATATATACTCACACAGTAATATTATTCACTCATTTAACTAATTTTTATGTACATATAACAGTTTTTACACACATAGTATTTTTTATAAGTACATACATAATAATTCTTTGATTCTCTGATTGCAACTTTTTCTTGTTTAATTATTGTTGATATGTACTCTTCACATGATAATTATATCATCTATTCTTTTAGTTAATCTATCAGACTATCACATGTACACATATATTTGAAGAATGCCCAATTTTTATAGTCACAGCCCTTTATGTGTGAATAGACGATCTTTGTAAAGTTTTTTGTTGTATTTTTTCATTGTTATTTGTTGTATGTAGATAATTTTCACCTGATAATATTTTTTTGTTCTCTTAATTGATATGCATATCAGCATGTTTGTTGATTATCTATTTTTTATTCATAGAAGTGGCCTTTTTGAGTGAATGCATAAATTTCATCATTTATTCTTTTTATTTCGATGTTCAAATAACCCCCTGTGTGTATAATTAAATTATTAAATGTTAACTTACACGAATTATACACTTATTATCTGCTATTGTTCCTCAATTAATTGTTAGTAAGTATAATTTTCACTTAACTGTTGTACCATAAATGATTCTTGAACCATCTAAGTATGATATTTTTGGTGAAGTTTCAGTCAATTGAAACCATGAACAACGAAGTGACTTTGATCATAGGAGGAGGTGAGATCAAGCCAATCATAACCCTACCGTCATCATCAACAGTTCGTGAACTGAAGAGGAAGATAGAGGAGCAAGTTGGGGTTCCGGTCCACCAACAGCGATTGTTGTATGAAGACATACTTCTACTGGACAATGTCATCCTCAATGATTACATCCATGGAGCAATGGAGGAGGTTTTCCTGTCGTTCGACCTCTGCAACGAGGAGAGGGTCATCAACATCACCGTTTCGAATGAGAATTTCAGGATAGACTTGTTGGTGAGTAAGGTGAACAAAGTGCTTGATTTGAAGGAGAAAATTGGAGACGTTTTCGGGATTGAAGCTAAGGACATTGATCTTTGGCACATGAACAAGAAAATGCAGGACGATAAGATGCTGTACAAGTATTTTATCGATGAGGGTTCAGTTGTGCAGTTGACTAGGGTTGGTCACACCTCCTAGAGTGGTGGTGGTGGTGCATGTACATGTCAAGGAAGCAAATTAAGGACTGCTTGCATGCATGCATATGGCTGCAGCTTGTTGCATATGTTGTTGTGAGAAACAGTTTTGTTCAGTTTTATTTATATATGAGTTTATGTTCAAGTAGTCTGCCGATACAGTATTAATGGATAGGTTAGTTGTTGTGTTGTTGTGAGAAACAGTTTTCTTCTGTTTTATTTGTGAGTTTATTTTATAGAAATAGTACAGTTGTTTCCTATATTTTTGGTTTTTGTGTTTATTTTTTGTTACTTGTTTTAGTTTTATAATCTTCCATTCTCATCCTAATACCATGCAATGGATTGTGGACTGTCCAAATTAGGGAGAAAATTAAGGAAATAATGATAAAAATAATTTTTAGAATTCTACAAATTAGTTTAGTTTGGTGCATTCGGAAGTGCTTTTGAATTTGTTGCTCTTTAATTTATTGCAATAGAAACAAGATGAGGTTGGCTTGCCCAATAGTATTCTCTCACAACTACACTATTATGGGTCGAAATATATCTCTCTTGGTCATTAAATTTCGAATTAATTATAATAATTAAAAAAACATAAAGTTATTGCAATTGACTTGTTTTTTCAATCCAACATTTTCTTTCTTTTTAAAACAATAAAAACCAAACTACAACGCAACCAAACAATCCGAGGAAACCAAAGACTCCACATCTTTCAATCCAACATATTTTTAAAATTAGTTTTCTTTAAAATTTTTGTTTCAACTGTCTATTGGTCAAAATTCAACTAATTTTGATACAGTCAAGAATCATAACTTCAATCAAAATTGAAATAAATGGTAAAATGTATCTAGGAAATATGACTAGATTATTAAGTTGTAAATGGTTTTTTATGATCCTGGAAATTGATATGTAATTCTTATAAGTAAAACCTCTATATAATTATAATGTTAGGACCAAAATAATTTTATTACTATGAAGAGGTTATTGTTTTGACTTAATTATCCTTAATGCAAGAAGGTGTAGAGGTAAAGTATGCACTATGTTGATAATTAATAAATTGAGCATGTCAAATCCAATATATAGACATTGATAATTCAAAGAGATAAACATGCTTGAGAATGTAGAAATATTTTAACTTCAACAAAAAGGCGTTCATGTTGGCGAGTTATTACATATTTGCAAGTTCAAAGATGTTGTACCAACTCTAAAGAATAAATCATTAACCCAAACAACTTTAGAATTATATTTTATTCCATTTTAAACTTTTAACATAATATAAAATATATTTTTTACAATATACAGATAATTATTACTATGTGAAGATAAGTTTCTTAAGACGAGATCTAAAAAAATTATAACTTGTTATAATGTAAAATTTATTTTTATTTATTTATAATTACATGGAGATTATTCCTAGATTATTTCTAGATATAGTATCACTGTAGAGAGATTTTACTGTATATCTACTGATAAATTTATAGAGGAGAAGATAGAGTGGATTTTTTTTTAAGAAAATAATTTAATCTTGGAGTTGAGAAAGTCCTCCTTCAAATCCTTGGACATGTCGAGTGATTCCATAATTCCAACGTCAGTAATTCCGTTATCTTATTTTACCGATTTCAAAATTAATCTTTCAACTTTTTTTTTTTTTTTATGTATTAAATTTGTTGTCAAGAAAAATAGAAGAGTTCTTATTATTATTATTATTTTATAATAATAATGGTGTCAAGAGTAAATTTTCTATTTATTGAAACTAACTGTCCTTAGTAGCGAATTCGTTCGAGGATATTTTTGCAATAATTTTTGTTTATTCAAATATAAGTGTAGAGAGTAGAATTAATAGAGCCTCTCTCAGTGACTCCCTTTTGTTTTTTATTTTTATTTTTTATTATTTTAAGATTGGATACCGATCAGGTCAGTGTGTCCCTTGGTGTAATCATATTGATTCATTGGAAAAAAAAAAAAAAAAAATCTTACAGGGGCAGTGCCCATAAAATGATGGTGCAGATAATGAAGACTTGGCGGCTATAAATATTGATGCAGAGAACGAAGACTGATTGGCGGCTGTGAAACTGCCTATATTAATCTACATGTAACATGTTATTAACGTTAACTATGTAAACTATAAAGAGTGTTTGCTATTTAAATTTTAAATCAGACAATTTGTCAAGATTAGTTAGTTATAGACGGGGCCCAAACGCAGCTCCGGCACGCTCCTCATGATATCTTAAATATTTAATAATTCAAAAAAAAAAAATTTATAGATTAGATGTCTTATTTTTTAAGTCAACATGCAGTGCCTCCTTTGTTGACGATTTGGAGCCTGCTTTTTGGGCAGAAAATAAGGCTTGAAGCAGCCAAGCAGGTTTGGGATAATTAATAATTAATTTTGATTGTTAAAATCATATCGTTTTCGTGCTGGAATCGTCTTAACAAGACCTGTCACCTAATTATGAGAAGAAATTTTCAAAACAGTTATTCGTTTAATACTTATAAAACTCATATTTCATAAAAACAAGTGGTCACATTGCTAGATATATAAACATTTCTCCAAAACAAACTCAAGAGTCAAGACACTGCATTGGACATTATATATACAGATTATGCCCAAAACAAAACACAGAAAACAAAGAATAGAACAAAAGCCATCGTAACCCTAATAATGAAAATTGCACTTTTCAATGCAATATAATATTTCTCCTACGTACCAATTAACTTTACAGTTTAAAGCCATGTGGTGGGTGCAAGTGGGTGCAAATGGTGATCAAACTGGTCATGACAATTAATGTATGATATTTTAAAATAAAAAAAAAAAAAAAAATTAGCTTATTAATCAATTGGTGTATATATTGATTGGGTAGGAAATTCAAACTGATTCTTATTTTTCTCATCCATGAAGCAATATCCTATATAACAATATATAGGTCATTTATATATCTGAAATATTTATATATATTACAGCTTAAATTGTGTTTTAAGTGATTAAGCTGCACATGATGGATATTTGTCAGGTCCTTCACTTGAACCTTATCCATAAGTTTATTTTCCAAAATAATTAAATTTATTATTATTAATTATTTTTCGATAGCTAGATTGGGATGCTATCTATAATCTATCTATAATATTTTGATGAGAATCGATAAAATTATCACCAATGGGAGAAGTGTAATATGGCAAGTTGTGATGTCAAGTTATAATAATAATAAAAATTGCAAGATTCCTTTAGATGACACATGTTTAGGCATGTACACCATGTTGTAATAATTTGCAAGCAAGTCAACCCATCTCAAGTTTGACACATGAAAGGAGCCGTGTGATGTGTACTCACCGAGAGCCTGCAATTTTTGTACAGATCGACTTCCTTGCAATACAATTTATTGTCTATTCTATCTCTCTCCTTGACATATTTAAACTCAAATTACTTCAAAAGAATTAGATTGACATATAAGAATTTACATGTGCCCAAATGTTTGTTTTTCCTCGGGGCTTCCTCTTGCGTGAGTGTGTCTAACGAAGAAAGAGTCCTTAATATGCAACTTTCGACAAATCGGTGCTAAATAATTCTGATCAGCAATGTTATGATGCATGCATTGTCAAAACTTAATACTAATATTTAGGGTTTTATCTATAAATTTATATGTTAATTTGACACATTTTTAACAGTGGTATCGCAGCATAGAATTGACTTGAAGAACAACTCTTAATAGTTTTTGTCTTGGTCTCATAATGATGAGCATGAGCTTCGTTTTTGTTATACTACAATATTGTGCATCAACTGAAAATAAACAAAACCAAGTCATCCAAGTATATTTTAAGCTCTCTAGAGTTTCTACAATAAAAATAATTGGAAGTCAGCTATTCTGTTAGTGACATTATCAGATCAAGTAGAGTATTTTATAATTAACAATGTCATCAATAATACAAATGACAGCTTGTTGCTTTACTATAAATGCAAGACATTTGTTCTCTGCCTACCATATCAATTAAGTTTTAATACTTTTATTAGGGAAAAAATGGCGATCCAAAAGCTTGTCTCACTCTTTTTCCTTCTATCAATTCAAGTTCTTTTGGTCTCACATCTCACAAATGCTCAGGAGTACCTGAAACTGGGGTTCTACGAGAAGACGTGTCCAGGTGCAGAAGCCCTAGTTTCCAAGGTTACATACCAATTCATTTCTCGAGCACCAACTCTTGCTGCCCCTTTACTCAGGATGCATTTTCATGATTGTTTTGTGAGGGTACGTGTATATAAATATATGTTAGTTATCTTTTGAAGTAATTATATATTTAGCTATATATTCTTCCAAGTACAAATAATGATAGTCACCTAATTATAACGAAACATCTTGACATGCATACAGGGATGTGATGGTTCTGTGCTTCTAAACTCTACCAAGAATAATTTAGCTGAGAAGGATGGACTGCCCAACTTGAGCCTGAGAGGATACCATGTCATCGACGCCGTGAAATTGGAACTAGAAAAGAAGTGTCCTGGTGTGGTTTCTTGTGCTGATATTCTGGCTTTAGTGGCTCGAGATTCAGTTGGGCAGGTAATCTATATATCGTGTCTTGCACATATACTTCTATATAATTCAAAATTAAGAACAAAATGTCGCACCTATGTGTATATATATTGAAACAACTGTTTAATTTTGCTTTCAGATCTATGGTCCATTCTGGGAAGTTCCAACCGGACGAAGAGATGGAAGTGTGTCCATTGCTGCAGAGACCCTTAATGGAAACTTACCTGCTCCTTTTGCTAACATAGCCACGCTTAAACAGAATTTCGCTTCAAAGGGTTTGAGTGTCAAAGACCTAGTTGTCTTATCAGGTAAGAATTGGAAAGAATTTGATTTTGATTTGTGATCCAAAAACATCATTAACATATTATAAATCCCATCAATTTATACGACTTAAATACTATAGTTATTTCCTTACCTATAAGCTTAAATTTTTAGGTCCAGTATGACATAGTATCATAATCATGAGGTTTAGGGTTCAAATCCTCTCTCCCCTCTTTCCGCTTAATTTCTTATCCACGAACACATTACAATGTAGTGGGACGTCTAATATGTGTCAAACATTCACCATATGTCGTCATGTTACACGTGATGGAACATATTAACGTATTATAAATCTCATCAACATATATGTCTTAAATACTATAATTGTTCTCTTACCTTATCTTTAAATTTAAATTTTTAGATCTATTGGTTAATGATAAATATATTTTAAAGAGCTAATTGCACTCACAACCCCTGAGGTTTGGCCAACTACAGATAAAATCAACTTTATCGTTTATTAACAATGACACCCCCCACAATTAGTTGACTTTAGTCAAAGTGAACAGTATTAGGGGTATTTTCGTCTTTTTCAATTTTTAATTTTATTTTATTAAATAATAAATCAAAAAATTAAAATAAAATAATAAAATTATTTAAAAATTAAAATAATAATAAAATTAATAAAAAATTAATTAATTTAAATCCATTTTCCAGATCGAATCTCAACCGTCCATCAAGATTAATGAAGGGTTGAGATTCAATCTGAAAATGGATCAAAAAAAAAAAAAAAAAATTTTGGGATCTTCGAAGAACCCAATCTGGGTTCTTCGTTCGAACCAAGATGGGTTCGATCGAAGAACCCTCTGGGTTCTTCGAACGAAGAACCATCGAACTATGGTTCTTCGTTCAAAGAACCCAGAGGGTTCTTCGATCGAACCCATCTTACCCAGAGGGTTCTTCGATCGAACCCAGATGGGTTCGATCGAAGAACCCTCTGGGTTCAGATCGAAGAACCCTTGTGGGTTCTTCGATCGAACCCACTTGGGTTCGATCGAAGAACCCACAAGGGTTCTTCGATCTGAACCCAGAGGGTTCTTCGAGAACCCTCAATCTGAACCCAGAGGGTTCTTCGATCGAACCCATCTGGGTTCGAACGAAGAACCCTCTGGGTTCTTCGATCTAACCCATCTGGGTTCCAACGAATAACCCAACTGGGTTCTTCAAAGATCCCAAAAATTTTTTTTTTTTTTTTTTAGATCCATTTTCAGATTGAATCTCAACCCTTCATTAATCTTGATGGACGGTTGAGATTCGATCTGAAAAATGGATTTAAATTAATTAATTTTTTATTAATTTTATTATTATTTTAATTTTTAAATAATTTTATTATTTTATTTTAATTTTTTAATTTATTATTTAATAAAATAAAATTAAAAATTAAAAAAGACGAAAATACCCCTGATACTGTTCACTTTGACTAAAGTCAACTAATTGTGGGGGGTGTCATTGTTAATAAACGATAAAGTTAATTTTACCTGTAGTTGGCCAAACCTCAGGGGTGGTGAGTGCAATTAGCTCTATTTTAAAATTTTATATACGATAATGAGATTCTTTTTGGCGCACGTGTGTCTACATATAGGAGGGCATACTATTGGGACATCTCACTGCTCATCCTTTGAAAATCGTCTTTATAATTTCACCGGCAAAGGTGACACTGACCCATCATTGGATCCAAACTATATTGTTGAATTGAAGAGGAAATGCAAGCCTAGAGACGCCACTACGATAGTAGAAATGGATCCTGGAAGCTTCAAAACATTTGATGAAGATTACTTCACGATTGTATCCAAAAGAAGAGGGCTCTTTGAATCTGATGCAGCTCTTCTAAATGACAATGAGACCCGAAATTATGTAAAACTTCAGGTTGCCACTCATGGATCTACCTTTGCAAAAGATTTTGCTGAATCCATGGTTAAGATGGGCAAAATTGGAGTCCTCACAGGCAAGGCTGGTACAATCAGGAAACACTGTGCTTTTGTTAATTAATTAATTACATTGTCAAAGGTTATTGTTCATTTTATTTTATTTTTTTTGACATCCCACTTGTGGTATTGATTGCAATTGTGTATATCTTTTGAATAAATGTTGTTGCAAAATGTAATTTGCGAGAAATAATAAAACCTTGTGTTGTGTATTCAAATATTGATTCTTATATGTTTCTTTGTTTTTCTTTTTCGGCATTAATTGTATAGTATTCCACGATAATACAGAGTGCAACCCCTGCAAGGTTAATTAATTTGCACTAATTTGATAAAAAATTAAATTTTGTGCACTAATTAAAAATTCCAAGATCTAGATTAATGATAAAATACAAACAAACATTTAGACCTAAGAATTTTTAGTTGCATTGCATCTTCTTAATTTCAAGATACTCAAATTACTAATATATATTTAAGCAAATTTGGATGTGTCCAAAGTTTGGGGCCTGTCTCTAGTGTGTCTGATTAATAAAATATATATATATATATATATATATACTTTTGTGGAATCTTTTTAACTGCTAGTCTGCTACAATTAATTCTAAGTAGTAGTGTAATGACAAAAGGTTTCTAACTTTGGGGTTGGCAATAATACTGTTGAAGTGTTTTCAGATAAATTCATTATAAATAAAACATATAGATTGGTTTTTTCTGATGGATGCAATGCAACTATACATGATGAACCACCTTATGTATTATATTTTTATGAAATCGAATCACGTTATGTGTTTTTTCCCAATTCTGTTTATTTCTACAGCTAATATTTACACTCAAATTCAATAATTTCACACAATAATCGGCATGTAAGTTAGAAAAGATAAGACTTAAATCTACATTAAAAAGAAGGAGAAATTACGCTAAACCTACCTGGGGTTTGCAATTCTACAGCTAGAAACAACTTTACCAAAAATTGACAGTAAACCCCCCTCCAGTTATCTTTGACCGTTAAAAGTTGACAGTTGACCAACTTAAACAGTGAAAAGACAAAAATACCCCTAGAAAAAGACAAGGTTAGGGGTATTTTTGTCTTTTTGGACTTTTTAATTTAATTTTATTAAATAAAAATTAAAAAAATTAAGAAAAAATCTCATCCCTCCATCTTTAAAATAACGGACGGTTAAGATTTATTTAAAAAATTAAAATAATAATAATAAAAAAATTAATTAAAAATAAAAAATTAATTATAATTATGTAAATTCATTTTTTAGATTGAATCTCAATCGTCCATCAAGATTAGTGGACGGTGGAGATCCAATCTGAAAAATGGATCTCCACAAAAAAAAAAAAAAAAAAAAATTTTTGGGTTCTTCGAAGAACCCAGTGAGGGTTCTTCGAAGAACCCAAGGGTTCGAACGAATCGAACCCTTCTGGGTTCGTCGAACGAACCCAGAAGGGTTCTTCAATTTTTTTTTTTTATTTACTAATTCGAACCCTTCTGGGTTCGTCGAACGAACCCAGAAGGGTTAGATTCGAAGAACCCTTCTGGGTTCGATTCGTTCGAACCCTTGAGTTCTTCGAAGAACCCTCACTGGGTTCTTCGAAGAACTAAAAAAAAAAATTTTTTTTTTTTTTTGGTGGAGATCCATTTTTCAGATTGGATCTCCACCGTCCACTAATCTTGATGGACGATTGAGATTCAATCTGAAAAATGAATTTACATAATTATAATCAATTTTTTATTTTTAATTAATTTTTTTATTATTATTATTTTAATTTTTTAAATAAATCTTAACCGTCCGTTATTTTAAAGATTGAGGGATGAGATTTTTTCTTAATTTTTTTAATTTTTATTTAATAAAATTAAATTTAAAAAGTCCAAAAAGACAAAAATACCCCTGACCTTGTCTTTTTCTAGGGGTATTTTCGTCTTTTCACTGTTTAAGTTGGTCAACTGTCAACTTTTAACGGTTAAAGATAACTGGAGGGGGGTTTGCTGTCAATTTTTGGTAAAGTTGTTTCTAACTGTAGAATTGCAAACCCCAGGTAGGTTCAACGTAATTTCTCCTAAAAAGAATGAAAAAGAAGAAAGAGCTGGGAAAATTTCGTTTTTTAGCCAAAATTTAAATTTATTCACCTCAATGACTTTTCTATTTTATCAACTTTAACTATAGTGTGATCGAAATACCCCTCTTATGTTTTTTTCTTCATCTTCCCCACTAGGTTTCTCTCTTCTCCCTTTTCTCTCTTTCTATTAGGTTTCTCTATATTCTCTTTTTTTCCAAATTCACTCTCTGCATTTTTTTTTTTTTTCACCCAAGCATTTTAGTTTTATTATGGTATGTCATTATTTAGTATTTGTAGAGTAAGAAAATAGTGCATTAGTGGAGAACACTTTAGAAGTTAGAGAAAATAGTGCATTATTTAGTATTTGTAGAGTGAGAAAATAGTGCATTAATGGAGAACACTTTAGAAGTTAGAGAAAGAAAGTCACGGAAAGAATTGGAAGAGAGAGAGTTAGAAATTAGAAATAGAAAGTTACTTAGAGAATTGAAAGAGAGATCAAACTAGAAGTTAGAGAGAGAAAGTTGTGAGAATTGGAAGGGAGAGAAAGTTAGAAGTTAGAAAGGAAAACTGAAGAAGTCGTTCGTTTTAATTCCCAAAAAAAATTATATTGGCGTGAAAATTTTCACTTATAAATGACGTATAAAATTCCATCTATATTTGGTGTGTAGTGTGTAAAATTTTATTCATAACTAGAGTGTAAAATTCCATTTATAACTGACGTGTAAAACTCATTTATAATTAGTGTGTAAAATTCAGCATGTAAAATTAGGGTTGGCAGCGGTTCCAGAACCGACAGTTCCAGTCCTCTTGGGAGGAGAACTGGAACCGGCTTCTTTATTTTTAAAAAAAAAATTAAACAAATTAAAATAATGTAAAAAAAAAAGTGGATAACCCTAAGCTATGATAAAATTGAAATAAAATTACAATAATATCATAAAAGTAAAATAAAATATAAATAAATAAATAAATAATTTGGACTTGCACTTAATTTTACCTCAATTAAGCTGCCTACGTATCGTCTAAAAGGAATAAAAGCCCACGTAGTTCTCTTACCTTATATTTATCTGAGTGGGATCAATCGTCACTCGTACATTTGGTAGCCGTTGTATCATCATTGGTGTCGAAAAAGTCGTTATCATCGGATGGTCTGTTCATTTCATGCTGCCTGTATGAAGCCTTGGTACAGTCATCAATACAGACCTGGATCTGAATTGAGTATGGACTCAGAAACGACCGTCTCTAGTCGAGAATATTGCCGCTGGGGCTAAATTCTTATTCCATTGCCACGGTCGAGACAGGGGTTCCAAAATTTATTTGACAATGATGGCCAAAATTGGAAAGTTTGTCTGGTGATCCCACTAGTGTTGAAGGTTGAAGTTATCGTCCATAAACTCGAATGCGATGTTTAAATAAACATCAACCTTTGAAATAAAGGTTGATGAAGACGTACTCCGCATTTTCTTTGTTTGTTTAGATAACAAACTTGACCCTAATTTTCTTAATATGGAGGGAACACTAAATTGAGAACCATTAATATCCGGTTGTTGAACAACAATGTTCAGCGAAGGACCGTATATAGAACGGTATTCATCATACAGTTTATAAAATAAATTTATAACATTATTAAATAAATGATTAATTTTTATATCAGTTATACCTAAACAATAATAATAACAAGTATAATATTCAAATAAATTATCAAATTTACACTTAGGGTCAAAAACCGAAGCAATTACATAAATCATAGGAATCTCCTCCCTATAATAATTTAATCATTTTAATTTCATTGCGGTAACACATTCAGTTAAAGATGGCTCTTGTGCACACTCATTAAGTGCACCAACAATATTTATGGCTTCTATAAAAAATAAATGTGTGGTAGGATAATATATACTAGATAAATTATTAGTTACATCATTAAAAACTTTTAATAATTCACAAATTTTTGTACAAGTATCTCAATGCTGAGGATACAAATTAATACTACTAATATTATATTGTATAAAACAAACTAATAATTCTTTATATTCATAACTTTCACAAAGCAATTTATACTTGAAGTTCCAACGAGTTAGAACATCACGGGAAAATCTAATTGGATGTTTCTTATGAGATTTGCAGAATCTCGCCCATTGTTTTATGGTAGTATAATGTTTCCACAAATAATAGAAAGCATCCCTAATTGGTGTAATAAAATTTTGAAGTGTATGCAAAGCATTTTGTGCACATAAATTTAAAACATTGCAAACACATCTTTGATGAAAAAAATTTGCCGTCAAAATAGGGATTACACAATTCTAATAATTATGGAACGGCAGCAGTATTGTTTGCAGTATTATCAAAACCAATTGTAAAAATTTTATTTTGAATAGAATATTTTTCAAAAATATTTTTTATCAATTTATATATATTGTCTGTAGTATGGGATTCATAAAAAACTCTAAATACAATAATTCATTTTTGCGCATCCCATGCTTCATCAATATAATGACATGTGAGTCCTAAATATGAATGTTTTTACTAATGGTCACTCCAGATATCGGCACAAACAGACACACGACCCACATAATTTTTAAAATATCTAACTAAAGATTTTTTTTCTCTTTTTTATATATTTCACACATTGTACGTTTAAGAGTATTCCTAGGTTCCTTATATGCAGCGGGATTTAAGGCATTATGACAATATCTTAAAAAATTGGCTTTTTCACCAAAACTAAATTGTAAATATTCTACAGCTACTATTTTTGTTAATTCTTCCCTATTATTTTGATCCCTATATTTAAATAATAGATGGTTAGGATATATGTACCTGGCAATTTGTTATTGTCCGTATGCTCGGGATCGGGATGACTGTTGTTAATGTGTCTCCAGTACGTGCCGCATCCTCCGGATTTGTTCCATTTAAACTCCTTGGAACAATAATTGCAAGTCACCACCATTTTTCCCAGTTTCTTCTCCACCTTATTCATATTAACTTTAAAAATTTCAGATTTATACTTTCTCAAATCAGCACCACCCAAATTCAGGATATTTTCGGATTGGTTGGTTGTATGGTAAGGGTTTCGGGGGCCTTGAGGAGTGGAACCGGGTTGAGAAATACTGGGAGTAAAATTGATATTAGTTTCATTACCGAATATTTCCTCCTCGAATAATGCTTGCTCTGTAGGTAATTGTGAAAATTTGCTTCATTGTATTCTACATCACGCGACTCTTTTTGAACCGGCATATAGTCTTTTCTTCTGTTGGAAACGGACCTTCTAGAAGGATTGAAACTTGTTGTCATTGTAATTTTATAATTTGAAAAAAATATATAGAATTAAAATAAATAATTGAAATTGAAGAAAATTAAGAACTTGAGAGAACTGTTGAGAGAGAGATTGAGAGAATTGAATTGGTGTGAGAAAAATGAAAGGGGGTTATATAGTTTTAGAAGGAGGGGTAAATTTTTAATTTTAAGAAATGGAGGGGCTTGCTTCAATTTTGCAACAAACCCCCAACTAGACCCAACAGCTAGTAAATTGACCGTTTGGCCCAACTAGTCAGTTGCTTTTCAATTTTACTTTTATTTTATTTTATTTTTTAAAAAAAATCTGAATCGATGGTTCGGATTCTATTTTTTTAACAACTGGAACGGAGACTGCATGATCCCAATTCGATCCGAATTGGCGCCAACCTTCTAACTTTCTCTCTTTTCATTTTCTCTTTAATTTTCAACTTTCTCTCTAATTTTCTTTATAACACTCTCTCTCTCTCTATATATATATATTTTCTCTCTCTCTTCTTTCTCTATCGTACCCATAAAAAACTCTTCAAATTAGAATTATATGCTACAACTTATTTAAGGGCATTTGTGTCCATAAAACGAAAATGTTAACAAATTAAAAAAATTTATAATTACCAATAATCTAAGAGCTAGTTATGAATTTTCTCGGAAAGAATTTTATATAGAAGCCACTATCAAATTGATATTCTTATTTGCAATGGTGGGTGCATAATGTCACAGTTTTTTTGGCGTTTATCAAACGGTCGTCTTAGAATTGAGTAAAAACATAAAAGAAAACTCCTCTAAATTAATGTAAAGAATGGTGTTTATTCTTACGATGAATTCTTTTACGTTAAAAATTCACCAGAAGAAAAACGCAAGCTTACGATTGTTTTTGTCCGACAATATATATAAAACTATTGGTGAAGGGAAATCGATGAATGACCCATCAATGTTGGATTCAAACTACATTATTTATTCGTTTGAAGACAAAATGCAAGCCTGGAAAGTGGAAACAACCTCTATCTACAAAACTGTAGAAATGGACCCTAAAAGCTACAAAAGGTTTGATGAAACTCACTATTCACACTCTACTCTTGGTGGATCAAAAGTAAAAGAAGAGGATTTTTTCGAATCTGATGCGGTTCTTCTTCTTTTAATTTCCTAATGACGATGAGACAAAAAATCATGTGTGAAACTTCAGGCTACCACTCATGAAACCATGGTTGAGATGGGCAAAATTGGAGTCAAGGCTGGAGCTTTTGTTAATTTTTGAATGGAGTCTAAAAAGTCTCAAGTATGAACAATATTCTTGGAGAGAACAGGAAATTAAATCATTGAAGAAAGTGCATAAACTGACAAATATTGGTCACATCTCATAAAAGTGGTCTAAAGGTGACATGAACTAATTTAAATGACTAATTCTTTTTATAAAGCGTTAATCTCAAAAAATCTAAACTATTTGAAGTTTAATTTAATTCAAATGACAGAATACATTACTAAAGTTTTGCTTTTTCTTTCAGTAATTCATGATTATGTATGTGCAGATGTTTCGAGAACTTTTCTACTTTCTTCAATTTTGTAATTTGATTCTTTTCCTTATCAATAAATATTCCCATAAAATGTCCTCTATATATATATATATATGGACTCGAATGACTAAATACTTAAAATTAATTACTAATTAGTTCAAACATTAATCCTATACGTTTCATAAATAATATAGAAAAATTTAAAAATGGTCCTATAATTGATTATCATTCCAACTAATGTAAAAGATAATAGATAACAAGCCATAATAATATTGGTAATATTTTACCGATATGTATATTTAATTTTTTTCTCTTATTATGGAAATAGATGTATTTTATTATATAAATAAATATTTAAATTATATATTTAATGATTAATCTCGATAGATTCTAATAGATTTATAATTAATTTTATAATTATATAATTTTAAAAAATAATAATAATAGTGATAATACTTTCCACAACTAGAATTTCTTATTTGTACAAATTAATTACAAAGTTCATGTAAACACATTCACACACAAAAGTGGAGACATAAATTTTTTTATTAGTAAATATCATATATATATATATATATATATATGCATGGAGTGGAGTATTCATGATGATAATAATGTTCATATCTCACAAGTCACGATAGGAATTTCTATTAAGGAAACAAAGAACAAATAAAAGCAATTCCTTCTACAAATTAATCACCCCAGCTAGCTAATCATGAAATATCTTAAATTTTACAACATTTAATTATAATTAATATAAATCATAAAAAACAAATACTAGACTTTTGCTTTCGATATTCCTTATTTCGCTGCAGCTGTCTCGTCGCTTTTCCTTTCATGATCTTCTTTTTCACTTTTTGCTGTACTCTTTTTTCAAATTTTGAAATTTTGATTCATTTCGTTATCGGTAAGCATTCCATGTGATGACTTTTTATGTGGGAATAAATTGATACCAAGTTCTATGTATTACCTAGTTTTTTTTAGGGGTACAATTATAAGATTAATAACTGTCGGGACATATCGAGATTAATTATTAAATGTGCAGTTCGGATATCTATTCTCATAACAGAAGATATCTACTCTTACAATAAGAAGAAAAAACTATCCACACATACTGGTAAATGTACATGATGAGAATTGAACCCTCACCATTAAGGTGGGAAGGAGGTGAACTAACCATTTAAACTATGAGTAGATATTATGTATTATTATATAGTTATTAGCTAAAAACCCACATATTTTGAATATTTTATAGTTATATAGGTAGTATATATCCATAAAATTTCATGAAGTCAACTTGTTTTGGCTAATTAAGAAATTTACTTATATAACATTAATGTGGCATTATACAAAGAGAGAGCACAATTAGATGAATCTAATGGAGATGGTTGTACATCCACTCATAGTTTAAGTGATTAGTATATTCTCTTTATGATGAGAGTTCAAATCCCACCATTCGCATTAATTGGCTTGTGTGGGTAATTTTTTTTCCCTTATTGTGAGAGTAAGTGTCTCCCTTTATGGGAGTAGTTGAGTGCAAGTTACGTATTTAATGATTTATAGGAGTAGTTGAGTGCGGACTACGTATTTAATAATTGATCTCAACAGGTCTATAAAACAAAATGTAGATGGTATTATTCAAGAGCATAAAAGAAATGGTTCACAATTCATAAATATATTGGTTATAAGATACATAACAAATATAAAAATAGATTATATGTGGAGGATTCAAATCCAGGATTACTGGATTAAATTAAACTTCGATGCCATATCAGAACCACTGAACCCACTAGTTTACAAAGGAGAAGGATCAGCCAATAACATAAATCATATTAGTAAATATGTACGGTGGAAATTGAACTCTCACTAATGATATGAGAGGGAAGTCTATTAATCAGAATGTGCTCCTATCTTCTTTACTTAAAAATGAACTTTTTGTTTTTTTTTTTTGGGAAGGAGAAAGTAAGAAAGCATATCCTAAGGAGCGTTCCTCGAACTCTCTCTAAACCGACAACAAAACAGATGTCGATGTTCTACTAAGACTACTATCTTATATAATTATAATTCATGTCCCTTTTGTAGTTTTGTCACAGAGTTGTCCCCACAATTCTTTTTCACTAATTTGTTCATTTCTACATATATGCATGTGTCCCATGAATTATTTATTTTTCTCTAAAATTATAATAGAATCCATGTAAAAAAGTTGCAACAGCTCATGATGTTCACACACATCATTCTTCATATATGTGCCACCGTTTTATTTTATTTTATATAATTTCCTTGTGATCAAATGTGTCGGTCTACAGTGTAAAGCAGCAGCAGCCAGCAGTTACCCCCAATTATTGATAAGAAAATTAGACAGTTCAACTTTGTGACCACATAGCCATCGCAGAGCAGTTGAACCAACAGATTGTATTCCACCGCGATTCTTGTTTCTATGTTGTATAAATTTTAGTCTGCAATCGTAAGAGCAATATTACCAAATCCATCAACATATACGTTAAGCTGCCACGTATTTCGATGATTATTGTTACTATATTATTATTCTGATCACACCAACGGATATCTTGCAATCAAATCAGGATTCCGATTACTATTTAAATCACAATCTTAGACTACAATATTTTAAAACCAGTGAAAAAATTCCATGTCCTTGTTTGTGGATCCTTGTTCACTTGTTCTACAAGGGACAAGCTTAACTAATCATATATTTAATGGACAGCTTTTGATTAAAATATGTCCCAAATCTGAATGATAGCACATGTTAGTTGGCTAACGGGACTATTTCCTTGTCGTTTTGCTTTCTATCAATTTGCTAAAATCAAGGTCTATAAATCTTCTCTCTCTGTGTTTTTGGAACAACAGCTCCACTAAAGCAGCTTGATTGATACCATTATTTATCAGATAAGATCAAGAGAGAATTGGATTTTCTGACTTATCTACAAGAATGGGAAGGAGAAATAATCTTGGTTTCGTAATATCTTTGAGTGTTTTAGGATTTATAGTCTCGTGTCAAGCTCAGTTGCAGATGGGGTTTTATTCCAAGAGCTGCCCAAAAGCTGAAAAGATTGTGCTTGACTATGTCAAAAAGCACATCCCAAATGCACCATCACTAGCAGCAGCTCTCATCAGAATGCATTTCCATGATTGTTTTGTCAGGGTGCGTGTTGTGTCTGTCATTGTCCTCAAACTTTCTCTTTCTTGCTCTAATTTTTTTCCCCCTCCTTCTCACTCACTGAACTCTTTTTTGCTTGTCAGGGTTGTGATGCATCTGTGCTTCTAAACACAACTTCAGGCAACCCTGAGAGGAACGCAATTCCAAATCAAACGCTCAGAGGTTTCAGCTTCATTGACAGTATCAAGAGCCTGCTTGAAGCCGAATGCCCCGGCATAGTTTCATGTGCAGATATTATTTCTTTAGCTGCAAGAGACTCCATTGTAGTCACTGTAAGGACTCTAAACAAAACAACAACAAAAAAATGACTCCAAGTTTCCATTTTCGTCTTGATTATATTTTTCCTTGAACATGACTGCAGGGAGGTCCTTTCTGGCAAGTTCCAACTGGAAGAAGAGATGGATCGATCTCCAATATGTCAGAGGCACAGGCCAACATCCCATCTCCATTTTCAAACTTCACCACCCTCCAGACACTATTTGCTAATCAGGGACTTGATTTGAAAGACTTGGTTTTGCTCTCTGGTAAGCTTAAAAAAGTGTCAATTAATTTTCCTGGTGACAGAATCCAAAATTTTAAAGATGTCTAACACTGATTTGATTCTTCCAGGAGCTCATACAATTGGGATCGCTCACTGTCCAGCATTCACGAACAGGCTGTACAATTTCACAGGAGTTGGTGATCAGGATCCCGCACTTGACAGCGAATATGCAGCGAATCTCAAGGCAAATAAGTGCAGGACTCCAACTGATAACACCACAAAAGTTGAGATGGACCCTGGAAGTCGCAAGACATTTGATCTTAGCTACTACACTCTTTTGCTCAAAAGAAGGGGTCTATTCCAATCTGATGCTGCTCTGACCACAAACTCTGTCACTCTAAATTTCGTCAACCAGCTGCTTCAGGGTTCGCTTCAGAATTTCTTTGCTGAGTTTGCCAAGTCTATGGAGAAAATGGGTCGGATCAATGTCAAAACTGGATCAACTGGTGAGATCAGGAAACAATGTGCACTGGTCAATAGCTAAGCATAAGCTGCTTTTGTTTTTTCATTTTATTGTTCTGTATTTTTATTTTTTTTTGCATTTGGGTTAGGGTTTTCTATGATCGTGAAATTGAATCACCGATTGGTAAAGGTTTGTTTGGGCTTTTTATGTTGTGGGTATTATAAGTTAGCCCAAAACTGATATGTTGTTTCTTTGCTCTACAAAGAAACATTTGTGTCCTTGTAATAAAAAATCATAAACTAGGTTACAAAATTTATCATGAATAATAGTCTTCAAATTATGGCACTTTTTATCGAGGCTCATTTGCCTTAATGTGGGAGGAGCTTCACATGCTGCTTTAAGTCACCAGGTTTAAAATTTAAATATGTATATATTTATCTTATTATTATATATAAAAATACAATTAGTGTAGACCTCTCTCTTATTGGGAGTAGACGGCTTCCGCTGTAGAAGTAAATGTTCGGGCTGTAATAGTAGAAATTTAATCTTGATATTTTTTCTATATTGTGAGTAGATAGCTTCTACTATGAAAGTAGATTATCAGGCCGTACTATTTGAAATTTAATTTTGTAGGTAGGTAGTCCTTTTGATTTTATAAGGTGTTAAATCCTAAATATATATATATATATATATATATGGCATTTTCTAGTACAAACAAAGATGTTCTTTTTTTCATTTCTTTTATTTTATATTTTTTCTATTTGATTTGAGTGGAATGAAATATTAATGATGGTTAAATATCTTCTATCTCTATATTCTTTGCACGGGTTTAAAAAGTCAACCTTTCAAAATCAAGTTTTTGTAAATATAATTTTCTATCGAAACGACATATATTATTAAATAAACCGACGATTATTTAATTTTCCATTGTGAAGTATTATTAAATGGTAATTCCAAAAATGATACAATATGCTGAAAAATGGAATTTGGAGAAGGTTAAAATTTGATATACTCCTAAAAATCCTAACAGGTCTACTTGTGTGAAAAAGGATTCAAGATTGTGGGATTAGTTACGGTTCGATTTTGGTCAACCACTTGGTGTAGGTTATATCATATCTAATCGGACTTTAAAACTTTAAATTTGAGTCAATTTTTGCTCCAACCTAACTTCAAACCAGAACTCTAAAACTTCATAATATAGACTTATAAATAGTAAAACTTTATATTTAGTGCAACATTATTTATAAAACTCTAAAACTTCATAATATATTTTTCTTTTTTAAACAATACAAAAGTTTTGATTAATTATCACTTTATCCTATTTAATAAACTTTATATCAATTATATCCCTTTTATATTTAATAAATTTTGTTTATACACTTATTCAATCAAATTTATTCCAATTATATCCCTTTTTATTATTTAATAATTTTATTTAATTTATATTTATTTTAAAATAATAATTATTTATTTTAACATTTATAATAAACTAAAATTAATTAATTATTTAAAAAAACAGTAATTTTAAAAAAGATAAATTAAAGTAAAATTCAATATTAATAAAAACATAAAGAACTTCATACAAACTTCATAATAATAAAATAAAATACCACTAAAATAATTAATTATTTTTGTGGAATGAATATACTAATTCAGAAAATTAAATGACTTTCAATATGTAATATTATTTTTGTATTTTTCTTCCTTTATGAATGTAATGTAAAACTTAATAATAATCGTAGTATTTTAGTTAATTAGATTTAATATTTTAATTTACTATTTGTAGTTAATTTTTGAAAAAAATTATTTTAAGTTACCTAAATATTATATTATAGTAATATTATGTTAATTAAGGGGTGAAATGTTAATTATTAATAAATAATAAAAAAAGTAAAGAAAGTGAATATAAAAGGAAATATTTTTTTTTAGAGTAAGATTTAGAGTTGTGAGTAGGAAATTAAAAAAATTTCGGTGTGAAAGTTGCACCGAATAGAATAAAAATTACACTAAAATAGAGTTTTAAATTGGAGATACCTTTAGTAATATATGTGAACGTTTTGCAATGAGAGATGCTCTAGAGGTTCTTCGGGTATTGTGGAAACTTAATTCTTAGGTGGTTGTTCTTGATCTTTCGAAGCATCAACAACCTTTCTCTGTTTCCCATTCCTTATTTTAGGATGTTCGAATGTTTTTGTCTTCTTTTGGTGATGCTCTTTGCGTTTTCGTTTCTTAAATGGATAATATGGCTGCTCACACTTTGGCCAAGTTTTCTTTGTGGTGTGATAATGATATGGTGTGGGTGGATGAGTGTCCCCATTTTATTCAGCATATTATAAGCTCTGATTGCTGTCGATAACTTTTCCTGGCTTTGGCCATTCCAAAACAAAAATAAAAAATAAAAAATAAAAAAAATTTATTTAAATTAAAGTGTTTTTTTAATTTCAATAATGTAACCGAATATCTAGGTCCATTAGCTACAGATAAAAAAATAATTAAGCCCATTAAGTACAGAGAAAAAAGGCTAGGCCCATTAGGCCCACCGCAAAACCCTAACCAAACAGCGCAGTCTCTAACTCTCTATCGACTCGAAACCCTAATTTCCAATCCACCAAACAATTAACGTGCCTATAAATTCGATACCAATCGTCCCAATAAATCACGTCTCAGTTTCTGCTGCCTCTTTCTCTCGTCAGCTTCATCGAGGTCCAATGTTTTCTCAGATTCAAATCTAGGGCTCCTTCACTTTTGCTTTTATGTTATCAAAAAGTTTGCTTTGGTTTCCTCTTCTATATCTGGTTTATGATCAAAACTCTCTCTCTGTTTTTTTTTCAAAATTTGCGTGCTGTGATGATACAATTATTTGTGGACTAGAGTTTCTGATCTGGGTCTTCCCAGAAGTTGAAGACTAACCCTTGGCTGTCTGAGCACAATCCTTCTCAATTTCACCAATTCTCCGAACCATTGTCATTGTTGTTGCTTTTTTTATTTTTCTTCGTTTTCTTATTATTTGATTGCTGGGGACTACAGGGTGATTTGGGGGAAGCCCTTTTCTCTTCATCTAATCAAGTCAATTCAAAAGTGGTTGATCTGTATTTTTTGAGGAAGAGAAAAGGCTGCTCCCAAAGTACCCAGAGTCACCTTAATTTGTTTTTTTTTTCTGGGGCTCATGATGATATATATAATAATCTTAGCGGATTTCAGTGAGGCTTTTTTTGTCAATGATCTGATTGTTACACACACTGAAGCCTTCTCTTTTTAACAAAAAATTCTTTTTATGTTTATGTTAATATTCAGGGGATTGTTTGTTTGATTTGAAATTGGTGCTATGATGAGACAAAGCACCGATCGGTGTGGTAGGGTAGTGGACGGGACTTTTTTCAAAGGTCTCGCCGTGAACCCTCTTTATTTAACGACTTCTCCTTCCACTGAGCACCAATTTCAATTTCAATGGTATTTTTTTTTCCAATTCCACGGGACTTGAAAAAGTTGTAATTAAAGAATGCGTCCATTACCAATTCTGGGGGATAATTTGTTCCTCTTGGTGTAATGGCTCGGACGCTAAATCTAAATTAATGTGGCTATCCCGATCCTTGGTTTTTTCAATGCCATTTGATCCTGGAAACACCACAAACATCATGACAGTTTTATCTTTGTATACATTTCTTGTTTGTGTTATGTTTTAGAATTGTGAATTGTCTATCCTAGAAAAGACTCTATTCTGAAATAGCTAGACCCCAGTGAAGAATGAATATCCCAATGGTGATGACTAATTAGTGGCCCTAAGATGGGTGCCAAATTAAGACAAAAACAAAGCGAAATTAATAGAAATGAATATATATTTGCACCAATAATTGTTTTAACAAATCCATAACTAAAATTTAAGCCTTAAGGAATAAAAAATTATAAGCTGAATTTGATTTTAAGTTATGACTTGATTTTGTAATTTCGTGTAGCGAAAATTTGAGAGGGGGTTTCATTTGAAGGTTGAGGAGCATTTTTTTGAAGTCGAGAGTGAAGGGTCAGGTAAGGCGGTCGGATTTGGCACGAGGATGTCAAGAAGATTCATCGGTCAATTTCAATACACCAAATCAATTGAGAGCGTGGAGTGATATTTGCATCCGATTAAGCCCATCCACAGTATGTAGAAAAAATAAACTACTTCCAGAAAAGGTGTTTAAAGCACTTGATAACTAGACCTCAAATATTATTATGGGAACCGGAAGAATATATAAAATAAAAAGGAAAACAAGTATCATTTTCTTGGTATCAATCTGACATTTTCTCATTGAACATGTATTACAATTTGAAGAACATATTGCTGTCCTTAACTAAATACAGAGTATTGATTGCTGACTTGTTCTCGTCCACGACATGGGAAAGTAAAGTAAAGAATTTATGCTTTTAAAATTATAGTTTAATTGGTTAATTTTTTTTATAACGAAATCAAGAGTTCTTTTCAAAAATGTTGTACAACACTAAGCAGCAAAGGACATGTATTTGTTGTATCAAAAGAAACTTGCTCGGTGGATGGAGAAGTCTTATTATTATTTAATAAAACGTAATTGTGTAAGTAGATATATTTTCTTGTAGGAAGAGTCCATTTTCATTAGTGAGAGTAGACGACTTTTAAAATAAAAGTAGATCTTCGGCTTGAATAGTTTAATATCAGTAAAAAAAAAAAAAATTGACATATTTTGAAATATGAACCATAGAGTTTCATATCTCCTAAACAGTATATTTTTTTATTTTATATTTTTTTTAAGTAGAAACTGCCTGAACAATAATTGTAAACTTTTCTACAAAATAGTCATACTATCATAATAATTATGATATGTCAATATTTTCATAAAATATAGTGATGGTTTCCGACTTTCACATAAAAAGTTGAAATTTTTTTTTTTTTTACACTGGAGGGCAAAGAGCCCAGCAACAACACCAAACTAACTAACTAAAGACCTAGCAAAGAGAGTGCCACAATCATCTTAAGTAAACCAAGGATTTCTGGAGGAGGTTCTTCAAAAAAGGTGACTCCTACTTGCAAACCATGCCCAATGCTAGCCATCTCATCTGCCACCCTATTGCATTACCTGTAGATGTGCTTCAGCTGACAATTCCAACTCATCTTGAACAAATCCTGACAACTACGGATAATAATAAAGAGGGGGTGGAAGGGATTCACATCCTTTCTCAGAATATTAACAATGACCAAAGAGTCGGTTTCCACCAGCACCAAACTAAATCCAGCATTCCACACAAATCTCAAACCTTCGAACAAGCCCTGCAGCTCTACTTCTAAGGCACTCCCAATACTTTTATTCTAGTCCCCTACTCGCATCTATGATACACAAACTCATTAGAAAGACCATGAATGCTTCTCTGCATGTTAGTGAGCAGTTTACCATGGAAAACTAGCCAAAGGAAGTTGATAATTTTAGGGGGTAGTTTAAGCTTCCAGATAAATGTCCTCTCCCAATAAGCCATGTCTGAATTAAGAATCTGAGCCTCATAAGTTGTTTTAACAGAGAAGACTCCAGCTTTACCAATACCTTAGATAAATTTATCCTGACCACTGATGCTCATCCCAGCATGAACACAGCAGATTTTGAGCACAATATCCCAAGGAAGCACCATAAACAATTTCTGCACATTCACTCCCCTTCTTCAAGGTACCAGCTGACCTTTTCTTCAAAATTCTCATTGCCCAGCTGAAAGAAGCATATTGCTTGAGGAAATTAAAACCTGGTAGCCAGATATCAGTCCAAGAAAAGACTCTACTACCATCACTAATTCTCCATTTCAGCTCCAAGTTAATAAGCTTAGTATCATACAAAGTACCTCTTCAAGTGCTAGAATAAATAAGGCTACTATTAGCATCAATTAAAGAATTATTTTTAAGGTACCTACTCTTTAAAATCTGCCCCACAAGCCAACATCCGATTGCATTACCATACAACCCACTTTCGCAAATAACCTTGGTTATCTTTTTTATCTTAATGCTCAAATCACCTTTACAGTTAGGCAAACACACATTATCCCAATTGACAAGATGAAAAACACTGTAACACCCCCTGACCCGACTCGACTGGATCGATCCAGGGAGCGTTATCGGATTTTTAAAACTTTTTTTAATTCTGTTTATAATTTGAAAATCAAATGATTTACAATTTAAAATCTTTTCTAGTGAGCTCATCAAAATCAGTTTTAAAAATTTCGGCAGAGTTTCCTCTGTTTTTCTCATTTTCCAAAACCTATTTCAAATAAAATCTCAAATAATATAAAAAGCAACATTTCAAATCTCTTTCTCAATCAAATGCGCACTCTGCCGTTTAGTGCGACTTCCAAACATATTCAAATAAAACAATTCATAATTTAATATTTACAAACTCTTGAAAATGAAAACATAAACCATAAAACAATTATTTACAAACCATAAAACACTTATTTACCAAAACATATATTTAACACAATTATAAATTTCTGTATATGCATGCGTATCTGACTATATTATACAAATATATATATACCCAAAAGTATGGTGACTCTGGATCTCTATCTGCAACTATCCCCTCTTTAGTCTTTTTCTCTATCTCCACTAATATTCTTGGTACCTACGCGTGATAAACATCAACGCGTTAAGCAATAATGTTTAGTGGGTGTACACTAAAATAAATTTCAATGTAATATAAAACAATAAATCTTAAATTCAGAATTTCAGAAATATATAGAACAAACATTATATTTCAATTACTGAAACTATATAAAGTAAAGTATTTCAAAAGTTTCTGGGTTTCAATCTCAATAACATTTCTTTATTTCCACATCATTTTCTGGCTTTCAGTTCTTAATTGGGCCCCTGATACACATAACAGGGTTTATAGGACTGGATTACGGATTTTACAGTCGGGTTTCCCATCTCATATAAAATGGTATCCCTATATAACAGTCGATTTCCCATTTCAAATGAAATGGTATCCGTATAATCATCAGGAATATCGGTGCAATACTGCTATATATATATATATACCCAATTGACATGTCAATCTCCTATATCCATATTTCCCTATACATATATCAGGGCCATAATCCAGGTATTAAATTAACTCATTTATTTCGAGAATCAACGAATATAAGTTTCAATCAAAATCAATAATTAGAAAACCAAACAATATTCGTAAATCAGGTTTTGAAAACATACGATCTCATTGAAACTATATCAAAATATTCCACAAACAATCCCAACGATGTACGAAAATGAAATACTATGAAATCCATAAATATGTTTCCAAACTCACTAAATCAAAAACACATAACGAAAATGATTTCAGAAACGAGTGTACACCAACCTGGATACCGTTTTCCGACAGTTTCTTTTTTGAATTCCCTTTTTCCTTTCCTTTCTCTTTTTCTCTTTTCCTTTTTCCTTTCTTCTTTCTCTTCTCTTCTTCTTCCTTTCTTCTTCTTCCTCTTCTCTTCTTCTTCTTCTTTTCTTCCTCTTCTTCTTCTCTTTCTTCTTTCTCTCTCTTTTCTTTCTTTTCTCTTTCTTTTTCTTTCTTTCTCTTTTTCTTTTCTCCTCTCCCGTCCTCTCTTTCTATTTTCTGGTTGCTTCTTCATGAAGCTTCCACCGCCTTCTTATTTTTTTTATAAAATTTCGGTCATCGCGACCTGTGATCGCGCCACCTGATCACGTTGCTCACTGGAGTGATTTCACCGCTTTCATCGCGATCAACCATCGCGGTACCTGGTCGCGTTGCTCACTACCCAAAATTCACATTTTCACCGCGAGTTGCTCAGCGCGATCCCTGGTCGCGGTGCTCACTGCCTAAAATCACTATTTTTCACCGCGAGCTGCTCATCGCGATCTCTGGTCGTGGTGCTCACTGCCAACTTTTTCTTCTCTTTCATGCAGTCTTTCTGGACCGCTCCATCTGGTCCACCTGGAAACCTTAAAAATATACATACATTTAATTACATTTTCTACCCCTCAAATCATAAATATCATATTTCCATATACTCAAAATTAATTATTTGAAATTAGAGATGTTACAAACACTCCTACTCTCTTTACTTCGCCAAAAGAAATTTATGTTTATATTATCAAGCTTGCTGCAGACCTCTATAGGAATCTTAGCTGACTGTATGGCATAGACGGGTAAAGTAGCAGTGATAGCCTTGATGAGAGTGCATCTACTTGCAAATGAAAGCGTAGCACTCTTTCAGGAGGCTTATTTGTGAAGGGATTTATCAACAAGCTTATTATAGGTCTGATTGGTGACCCTGTTATGGTTAAGAGGCATCCCCAAATACTTCCCAAAATTCTTGGTAATTAAGGACTCACACATATTCGTAATGCTATTAGCTAAAGCTTTATTGATGTTATTTGAATAATAAACTCTAAACTTGCTAAAGCTGATTTTTTATTCAGAAACATTACAAAATTCATCCAAACAGCCCTTTATAGCCACTGCCTACTGAACATTGACGTGTTCGAATAAAATCAAGTCATCCGCAAAAAATAAGTGAGAAACCTCATACCCACCTCTTGAAACTTTAATAGTTTTCCACCTCCCCTCGCTGATTTTTGTCTCAATTAAATGAGAGAGTTTCTCCATGCAAAGGACGAAAATGTACGGGGATAGAGGATCAGATTGTCTTATACCATAGCCCGAAATGAACTCTTCAGAAGCTTCCCCGTTCAACACCACATTGAATCTGACACTGGTAACACAAAACATAATCAAATTAAATATCCTTCTACTAATGCCAATCTCTTTAAGAATCTCCATAATAAAACCCCATTGAAGCTTATCATACGCTTTCATGATGTCAATTTTCCAAGTAAAAAAACTTCTTTTACCCTTTAGTCATTTTGAATTTTTGGAGGACCTCATGAACTACAAAATATTATCTTATATTTACCTACTAAGAACAAAGGCTACCTGATTAGGACTTATAAGACTAGGAAGCATATCCCTTAACCTTTGAACAATCATCTTACTAACAACTGTAACGCCCCTAATTTTTCATAATTATGAAAAGTATTATTATTAATTATTATTAAGTATACAACAGTCAAGTATGTGATTTATATTGGTAGAAAGTATATATATTCGGTATATGCTTGAAAAACGAATAATGATTTTAACCGAGTTAAATCCCATTAGCGATATTATTTTCATGGTGCATTTGGATGATAATGGGTCCAATTGAATATTGGTGAAGTCAATTTGGTAATTGGATAAGTGTGGAATATTTTTGGAATAATTATCGAGATGAAATATGATTAATTGTAAATTGGATTGCCATTTTGTAATTTGTAGAAGTCAAGGGAGCAATTTGAAATTGAGAAGATATTTATATATATAATATGTTAGTGGAGAATTCCACTAACATATTGAAAGTCAAACAAACAAATTGTGCAAAATCAAAAACAAAGAAACCAGAGACATTTCGGCCATAAGAGAGAAAGAAAAGAAATAGAGAGAGAAAGAGAGAGATTCTAGTGAGAGAAAGAGCTAGAAGAAGAAGAAGAAGGAAGGTAAAGTTGGTTAAGAAGAGTTTTGTGTAAAGAATAGCATTTCATGTTTGGTGATATCGTTTTCGTATTTTTCAGATTTTCCAGAATATTTTGGAATCGTTATATTATATTGTTTTTAGTTTATTTAAGCTACATTGATTATGATATATTGTTTGAAATTGATTTCGGGATGTTTTGGATTATGTATATTTGGAATATATTCTGGATCCGTAATATTGTTTACGAAAAATATTCTGAATTGATTTTCGATATGTTTTAATTATAGTAATATTACGGAGAATATTATTAAAAGCGATTTCGTATATATTGTTTTGCGATTTGTTTCGAAAAGTGATTCGGGGCATTTGGATTTACTATGGATTTACGATATATAATTGCATGTGATTTTAAATGTGATTTGAAGCGATTTTTGGATTCAAAAATATTTTCGGAAATGATTTTGTAATTTGCTTGTATATGTATATTGATGTGATTCGAATTCCGAAAATGTATATACTGATTTGGATATGATTTCAGAATTTAAATTGACGATTCTGTTCGGAATGAATTATATGATTTGCGAAAAGTGATTTGGCTCTGATATATGTAAACATAGATATGGATATAGGAGATTGACGTGTCAATTGGGTTTTCTGAGTAGTACTACGCCGATTCTAATATTTATATGGGATACGCAGCGGGTTCTTCGTTGACGTCCAATTCTGATATGTATATGGGATACGCAGCGGGTCCTCCGTTGGTATCCAACTCTGTTTTGTATAGCCCGTAATCCAGTCTGAAAAATATGTTTAGTATATCAGGAGCCCGAAATGGAATTAGAAATGTGATATGATTTGTATATGATTTGAGATGAGAAATGATTTGATTTGGTATTATTATGTTTTCATAAGATATTTATTCTGATTTCCGATGGATTTATTGATATTTACTTCGATATGATATTTGTTTCAGTTTTCCGATGGATTTATATATTCGAAATGTTATTTGATTTGAAACGTGTTTTTTATTGGGAAATGATTTACGAATATTTGACTTGACTTGTTTTTAATGTGAATATAAGCTTTGACTTGTATTTGATTCGAATTGAGCCCCATATTGATTATTTGTTTGTCAGTATATTTTTGATGTTTTGATTTAAATGATATTATAGTGTAAGCGTAAATATAGTTTTATGTATACCCACTAAGCTATATGCTTAGCGTGTTGAGTTTTTCTCACACGTAGGTAACAGAGATTCCAGATAAGGCAAAGACAGAGAAGTGTAGAGTCTGCAAAGTCCGAGCCAGAGTCACATCGTTCCTATACATTTAGGTAGACATTTTGTGTATAGTAGTTATGTTTTAAGTACATGCATCTACCGGAAATATTTTGTAAATATTTCTAAGGATAATGTTGGTTTTATGTATTTTCTGTAATAATTATTTAAATATTATATTTTGTATAAACGGTATTTATAAAACAGATTTTGGTAAATCAGAAAGACGGAGGATACTCTGACCAGATTTTCAGAAAATGTTTTTGGACCATTATTTAATGTTTATTTTTTTTAATTGTAAGGACATGATTTTTATACAGTAAAGCAAAGTTAAGTTTTCCGTACAGTGTAGCGCTTCCTGATTCGGTCCGAGCGGATTGGGTTAGGGGGTATTACAATTTTTAGTATCAGAGCAATGGTTTAGGCGTTCCTAGGCCTGAGCGACAAATGTTTTGTATATGAACAATATTTTGAATATGCATGCATTGTAGAAAAGAAAAATAAGAAGATGTGACTCTAATTTGCAGATTCCTTTTCAGTTTTATAGAGGATAAAGGAAGAAAGTAATGGAACCCTCTAAAAGTGAAGTTGGAAGTAGACTTGGTATTCCTGCCAGAGTAGCTGGGGGAGCTTCCACTGAATCTAGTAGTTTGAAGATGGCTGGACCGGAGATTCTGGGGCAGCCAGCAAATAAGAAATTCAAGGGACCTCAGGTTGGTATATATGTAAAGATTGTCTAATTGAGATTTAGGGATATGAATTTCCAGATGATTGATTTAATGGAAATTATAATTATAAGAATTTGATGTGAATTGAGGTATGAATTTGAATTATCGAGATATCAGATTATAATTGATTATCGTTTAAGAATGGATCGTTAAGATTATGTGCAGATTATGGATAACTGAATAAATTTACGATCAAGGATAAGTATATATACATACATATATATATATATATATATATTGTTTAGGATTGATGGTTTATTTGATCAGCTAAGAGAAGCCAAAGTCTGCTAAGGATTTTATGGGTTATAGTGATGCTTCACATAGTGGTCTTTGTGGTGTGTTGAGGTAAGATGAGAAACTAATAGCCATTGCCAAGAAGGGAAGGAGATCGATTGTGAAATTAAAGATAATAGTACTTTGTACTACAGAGACAGGATTGATATTCCAGATGATGAGGAACCAGTGCAAGTGTTAGACAGAGAAATAAAAGAACTCCAGAATAAGAAAGTACTGCTAGTGAAGATACTCTGGAGGAACCATAATGTGGAAGAGGCTACTTAGGAAAGCGAAGAAATAATGAGACAGTAATATCCACAATTATTTGAATAAGGTAAATTTCGAGGACGAAATTTCGTAAGAGGGGAAGAATTGTAACGCTCCTAATTTTCCATAATTATAAAAAGTATTATTAATAATTATTATTAAGCATACAACAGTCAAGTATGTGATTTATATTGGTGGAAAGTATATATATTCGGTATATGGTTGAAAAATGAATAGTGATTTTAAATGTGATTTGAAGCGATTTCTGGATTCAGAAATATTTTCGGAAACGATTTTGTAATTTGCTTGTATATGTATATTGATGCGATTCGAATTCTGAAAATGTATATACTGATTTGGATATGATTTCAGAATTTAAATTGACGATTCTGTTCGGAATAAATTATATGATTTTTGAAAAGTGATTTGGCTCTGATATATGTAAATATAGATATGGATATAGGAGATTGACGTGTCAATTGGGTTTTCTGAGTAGTACTACGCCGATTCTGATATTTATATTGGATACGTAGCGGGTCCTCCGTTGGTGTCCAATTCTGATATGTATATGGGATATGCAGCGGGTCCTCCGTTGGTATCCAACTTTGTTCTGTATAGCCCGTAATCCAGTCCGAAAAATATGTTTAGTATATCAGGATCCCGAAATGGAATTAAAATGTAATATGATCTGTATATGATTTGAGATGATAAATGATTTGATTTGGTATTATTATATTTTCATAAGATATTTATTCTGATTTCCGATGGATTTATTGATATTTGCTTCGATATGATATTTGTTTCAGTTTTCCGATGGATTTATATATTCGAAATGTTATTTGATTTGAAACGTGTTTTTTATTGGGAAGTGATTTACGAATATTTGACTTGACTTGTTTTTAATGTGAATATAAGCTTTGACTTGTATTTGACTCGAATTGAGCCCCATATTGATTATTTATTTGTTAGTATATTTTTGATATTTTGATTTAAATGATATTATAGTGTAAGCGTAAATATAGTTTTATGTACACCCACTAAGCTATATGCTTAGCGTGTTGAGTTTTTCTCACACGTAGGTAACAGAGGTTCCAGAGAAGGCAAAAACAAAGAAGAGTAGAGTCTGCAGGATCCGAGCCAGAGTCACATCGTTCCTATACATTTAGGTAGACATTTTATGTACAGTAGTTATGTTTTAAGTGCATGCATCTACCGAAAATGTTTTGTAAATATTTGTAAGGATTATGTTGGTTTTATGTATTTTCTGTAATAATTATGTTTGTCGGTAAAATGGATTATGTTACTTTTGAATGGGTATTACTTAAATATTATATTTTGTATAAACGGTATTTATAAAACAGGTTTTGGTAAATCAGAAAAACGGAGGATACTCTGACTAGATTTTCAGAAAATATTTTTGGACCGTTATTTAATGTTTATTTATTTTTAATTATAAGGACATGATTTTTATACAGTAAAGCAAAGTTAATTTTTCCGTACAGTGTAGCGCTCCCTGATTCGGTCCGAGCGGATTGGGTCAGGGGGTGTTACAACAACTGTATAAATGGTGTCACACAATAGGTCTTAGCTGTGTCATATCCAAAGGATTAGAGACCTTGGAATTAAAGTAATAAGGGCTTGATTAATTTTATCATCAAATCTTCCCTTATCAAAACAATCAATCATGAAGTTGACTAAATCTCCCTTGTAAACATCCTAAAACTGCTGGAAAAAAAAAAGTTGGAAATCCATATGAGCCTGGCACCTTCAATCCTCCTATACCATTCAGAATCTTATGAATTTCCTCCAAACTAACTCTCAAATTCAGACACCTTAAATTACTGTCAGTTAAAGGCTTAAACAACTTAAGCAAACTGTCATAAGACCCATCCCTGTAGACATTATTCAACAACCCTTTAAAGTAATTAACAACAATAATTTTCATATCTTCCTTATTCACAATCCAAACCCCATCATCATTCCTTAATCCCTCAAGTTTATTCTTTCTCCTCCTAATCATAGTAGAGAGGTAAAAGAATTTAGTGTTTCTATCTCCCTCTTTGAGCCAACAATTTCTTGACTTTTGGAGCCAAAACATTTCTTTTTGATATAAGATTTTATATACTCCCCCATTAGATTATCTTTAAGAGCTACAAGATTATGTTTAGAATCCCTACTAAGACAGTTATGGACCCCCTGAAATTTGGTCATGATTCTTTTTTTTTTTTAATTATTAAAAATACAATCCTTATTCTAATCTCTAAGGAACTTATACAAATTCCCTACTTTATCATTGATACGCTCTCCATCACTCCCCAATTATTACTAACAACATCACTAAACTTGTTATGCTTAAGTCACGTAGCTTAAAATTTAAAAGGTTTAAGGTGCCCAATCGGAATCTGATTACTAGTCCAATGGAGAAGCAAAGGGCATTGATCAGAGTTCAGTCTAGAGAGGTCTTTCACGTAACCCTCAACATATTTAACTCTCCAATCCATAGAGTAAAGAGCTCTATCAAGCCTAACCCAAATCTCCTATTCAATCCCCCTTTTAGTCATCCAAGTGTACTTTTGTCCAACAAACCCTAGGTTCACTAACTCATTCTTATTGACCTGCCCCCACCCCTCCCCCCCAAAATCGCTCCTCTATTATTACTAACAACATCACCAAACTTGCAATGCTTTAAGTCACGTAGCTTGAAATTTAAAAGGTTTAAGGTGCCCGACCGAAATCTGATTACTAGTCCAATGGAGAAGCAAATGGCATTGATCAGAGTTCAGTCTAGGGAGGTTTTTCACGTAACCCTCAGCATATCTAACTCTCCAATCCATAGAGCAGATAGCTCTATCAAACCTAACCCAAATCTCCTCTTCAATCCCCCTTTTAGTCATCCAAGTGTACTTTTATTCAACAAACCCCAAGTCCATTAACTCATTCTTATTGATCCACTCTATAAACCCAACAAAGGTTTCCATCAGCCACCACAGCAAAAATCAACTGCTTAGAACTAGTCACAACAGTTAATTTAATTTTATCAGAGTGCCACAACAAAAAGCCACCAGCCTCCACTACATAGCCATTCATAAACCCAATACTCTTAATAACTTTAATGGCTTTAGTACCACTAATTCTAGATTCTAAAATAACAATTATATCAAATTTATACATATTTTTAATATCAAGAATCATCCTAGCAAAACCCTTCTTCCCTGCACCCCTAACATTGCACACACAAATCATAGACATAAAGAAAAAGAACACACCTTAGGGAACACCCTACTCCATAGCCACTAACAAAGCCTTATTTAATTTAGAGGCTACTTCTTCAAAGCATCTAGCTGCAACGACATCAATCTTTTAGGGATTAAAAACTGTATCTCCAGGAACCGAGGTACAACCTTGAGTAGACATTGACTCATATGCAAAAAGATTTTGGTGTAGGTTCTGAGTTCCAGGATTCATAGATGCAATAATGTCTTGATGGAACTGCAATAAGACACTTGAATCCTCCATATCATCATCATCCTTTTCACGCAGAAAAACACCTTTCCCTTTGTCCTTCCTAGTACCTTTGATAGTGCCAGCACCCTTCATCTTCTCTTTACTTTTAGAAACAGATTTCTTATTATGTTTGAAGCCATATTTGGAAGCCTCACCGAGCTTAAACTTTCTTTTTACAGTGTTGGAGATCTCAGCTAGTACCTCCTTATTCTTTAACCTTATCCTAACCTGATCACCACCAGTACCCTGATAAGCAAGCAAGCAACTCATCTCCATTTTCTTCAACATCTGCCAAAACTGCAAAGCGATGTCCTTATTTCTTACCACTACCATTGTTCTTTCTTTTCCTGTTCGACTTGACCCTACTACTATTCTTCAGGAATTCTCACACTAACCCCTGTCTCAATCTCCTTTTCAACCCTTGGCTTAGCAATGTTCACAACCTTGCTAACTACATTAGGAGCATTAACCCTATCATCCGTGTAACATCTCTAATTTCGAATACATATAAAAAGTATGATTGAATTCATTTTGACTATGTGAATATGGATTTTTATGATTTGAGGGGTGAAAATTGTAATTAAATGTATGTATATTTTTAGGTTTCATAATGGACCAATTTGAACGGTCGAAAATAATGCACGAAGAAAAGGGTGAAAATCTAGACAGTAGGCATCGCGACCACTCATCGCGACCAGGGATCGCGATGAGCAGCTCGCGATGAAAAGGATGATTTGGACAGTGAGTATCGCGATGATCAGCTCGCGATGAAAGTGGCACATTTCGACCAGTGAGCATCGCGACTGAAGCGGCGCGACCACCGCTCGCGGTACAGGTCGCGATGGCTCAAAAATTTTAAAAAAAAAATAGCACCGCATGATGAAGCGGTGAAGCTTCATAAACAAACCTTGAAGCAAAATAACATAGAAACATCACAGAATTAAACCGAGAGAGAGAAGAGAGGAGAGGAGAGAGAAAGAAGAAAAAGAAGAAGAAGAAGAAGGAGAAAAGAAGAAGAAGAAGAAGAAAAGAGAAAGAGAAGAAGGAAAGGAGAAGGAGGAAGCTTTCAGGTTTGGTGTACACGTATTTTTTGAATTTTCAGTTTTCCAGAAATTTTCGAAATTATCAAATTTTAGAGTTTCTGAGTTATTTGAATTATATGGATTATAGATTATAGTTTAGATTTGCTATATACGTGTTTTGGAATTTTTTCAGTTTTCCAGAAATTTTTGAAATATTTCAGATTGATGGAAATTGATTAAATTTGCGTTATTTGAATTATATTGATTATCGAATATAGTTCAGGTTCGATATATACGAGTTTTCAAATTTTTTCAGTTTTCCAGTTTTTCAGAAATTTTCGGAATTATCGAAGTTTATCGTTTTTGAATTATTTGAATCCTATTGAGTAGAATGGATAGTTTGAAACTGATTTCGGAATGATTTGAATACGATTTGGTTTTAATAGTATTATGGCAATATATTGTTAAAGAAATATATTGTTGAAAGTGACTTCATTATATTATATTGTGAAATGTATCGGAAAATGATTTTGGGGCAATTTGATTCGAAACGGAATTATGAAATACGTTTTAGTATATTTTGGATTGATTGAATATGATTATTGATGTATAAATATATTCGTATATTTCCGTTATATTATATTTGATGAAATTTGAATTTGCAAAAATATAAATATATTGATATGTATTGAAATTGAATTCGATTATTCGGAAAGAAATAAAATATGTTGACATTGGATTGGAGAAACTATTTTGGCTCTGATGTGTATGAACATAGATATGGATATAGGAGGTTGACATGTCAATTGGGTTTCTGTCTGAACAATACTGTGCCGATTATACCACCCTTTGGATAATACAGGCCCCAAGTGCCGGTCCTAGGGTTCTGAAATTTGTCATGGGACATTTACAGCGGGTGATTCCGTTAGTGTTCCATTCTGATCTGATGTTCGGTGAGTGGCCCCGAATGCGTCCAATGCCGAACAACCCGTAATCCAGTCCGATAACTTATGTTTTGTATGTCAGGAGCCCAAATCTGAAAATTGATTTGTTATCTGGAAACGTTTGAGAAATTAGGAAAATATATCTGTTAATTGATTTTGAATATTTGATTTGATATGAGCCCCATATATATATATACATATATATATATATATATATATATATATTGTTTTTATTTATTGTTATTTATCGTTTTCATTGATATAAAATAGTTGTATATACGATTTTGTGTACATCCACTAAGCAATATGCTTAGCGTGTTGAGTTTTCTTGCACGCAGGTAACAAAGGTTTCAAGGGCGAAAAAGATAAAGAAGAGTAGAGTTTGCAGAACCAGAGTCAGGATCACATCTTTCCTGTATACATTTTGGTAGTTTGTTTGTATTAAGTTTATATATTTTGATACCGTATGCATATACAGACACTGTTTGTAAATATTTAACGAGCTTCCGCTATGTAAATATTTTATGATATGTTTATGTGATGTGAATCTGTATAAAGTATATTGTGATAAATTGGTTGGTAAGTCGCACTATCTTTGGAAGGGTACGCAAAATTGATTTATTACTTGAGAAGTTGATTTTATAAATTTTATTTGTAAACAGGTTTTGGAAAGTAAAAAAAACAGAGGAAACTTTGGCAAGATTTTTTCGAAAATTTATTTGGACCACTTTCAAAAGGTTTTTGAATATAAAATATGTTTATTTACAATAAAAGTTAGTTTTTAGTATATAGTAGCGCTCCCTGATTCGGTCCGAGCGGATTTGGGTCAGAGGGTGTTACAATCCGCCCTACTACCAGAAACCCCATTGTTACTAGCAGACCCAAAATTCCCCATAATCCCACCATAATTATTATACTTTATTCCATTTATGCCCTCAGTACCCCTCTTACCATTCTTGTCATAGGACACCTGAAGCTAGGGACCATAAGGCCCATCCTTACTACTAATATGCACTACATTATTCTTCTTATCATTCTCCATGTTCTGCTGCTCCACAACTCCATCTTTACAGATCTCTTTGCTATGACCATAAATACCACACTTGTAAATCCAAGTTTTCATACTCAATCCTAATGATTTTATCATCAACACATAAAGAACCCATAAGGAGTTTAAAGATATCAATTTCCACGCACAATTTGCAAACCTGCCTTTGTCTTGGGTGACTGGGTCCATTTTATATGTATTACCCAACATACTACCAATTCTCCAGAGCAAGTCAGTGTCAATCCATTTCATAGAGAGCCTGGATAATTTGACCCAGACAGTCATACACTTGATTACTTCTTCTCCAGGCAAAAAGTTAGGTCTCCACCTCTGAACTACCAAATACTGGTTCCCCTATGATCCAAGGGCCACTAGTCAGGACCGATTGGAGGTCTTCTTTCATTTGGAAACAAGCTATGAGGCAACCATCTTCAAGATTCGTCAGTTGTTATTGACCAATAAACTTATATTTCATCTTTAGTTTAGCTATCATGAAACTTATATTATGAGCTCTGCCCATAATCTTCAAAATTAGAGTACTCTTCTAAGGTTTGTACAACTGTTTCTTCAACTTGATGGATATCTTCATAACTGGCCCTCTGGTCCTTCAGATATTATTATATTCCACTTGTCAATCTTCAATCTGTCTCAGGTGCTTGGATTAGACAAACCTATGAGCCTCGATTTAAAGCTATCGGACGAAGGTTTTCTGACTATTGAGACATTTTTCTCATCACCAGCTCTAGCTCGCTTCAAGCTTAGATAAATCCCTAACGACTTCACAGCTTCCTCCTCCATGTTCTCCGACCCAGCTTAGGTCGAAAAAGGCAACAACTCACTCACAGTACCTTTAAGAAACTCAAAATTTGTAAAAATAACGGCGTAAAAAAAGGAAATTTCAAACAGTCTTAAGCAACATTTTCGTACAAGCAATAAAGTTTAAGTTTTCAATTGATGTTAATAAGGTGTAATTAGAAACCTTCAAAATTAAATTATTATATATTAATTTACATTTTTTTTAAATCCAACACTAATTGGGTTAGAGGTTTGCCAAGACCTCACAAAATCAAACTCTATAAGAGTGGCCCAAAATGATAACTTTCACCACATTGCTTGAAATGACAACTCCTACCACGGTGAATGTTTCTCCTCACACTTTACGATCTAATAGACTTGGAAGGACAATTGCCAAAATAAAAGAAGTGTCTCCCCACAATCTATGATTTAATTTATAAAAATAGAATTCGAATTCCTATCACGTAAATAAAGAGCAAAATGGTTAATAATTTTACTACGGTGAATGCGTTAATATACTAAACAAAATTTGTTAAAAAAGAAAAGGAAAAGCTCATTTTATATTTTTAACCATAAAAATATGAGTGAATTGCACTCAAATACACTGACTTTTATTATAATTACACATTTAATATCAGTTTTACCATAACTACACTCGAATACCCTGTAATGCGTTGACCACTATTAAAGTAACAGTGGCTTGGACGGCTCATGACAAAATGACAAGGCTGCCCCTGCACATTTACACGTGTTCTGACATTGACATCATAACATTAAAAAATAATAATTATAAAAATAATATTTAAAAATAATAATAATTAAAAATAATAAACAATCACTATTCATCGTCTTCACCATTACTATCTCCACTATCACAATCAAAATTTTTTTCCCAGAAATTCTAACCCCATTTATCAACACCTCCTAGTCTCCATTATCACCATCTACCCACATAAATTTTTTTTTTCTCTAAACAACAAATTTCTTCAATCTTCAACAACAACAACAACCATAACAACAACAATCCATAAACATTCATCTTCTTCCATCTTTAACAATAACAATCCACTTCTTTAACAAAATAAAAACAAAAAACGAAAGTAAAAAAAAAAAAAAAATTTCCCAAAAATTCAACCCCATTCATCAATACTCCTGGTCTCCATTATCACCATCTACCTACATAAAACTTTTTTTCTCTAGACAACAAATTTCTTCAATCTTCAACAACAACAACAACCATAACAACAACAATCCAAAAACATTCATTTTCTCCGGTTCAGCTAAAAACACAATCCATCAATAATAAATCATTGTCTTCCCCATTCGATTAAAAAACACAATCAATCAATTAACTTTATCCACCAAAAAAATGAAAAAGATTACAACAAATAAAAAAAGAAACTTGGTCTCATCTTCCTCAACATGTCCCTGACCGACGGCGAGACTGACCAGAAAACAATTCATCAACTTCGGCGGCAGTCTCGCTGTAGAATGGCGGGATCCTGGCCAGCATCGTGTACAAGATGACGACACCATCTTCTTCTCCGGCTTCACATCACGATGGATGACACCATCTTCTTCTTCGTTAATGCCATTCTCCGCCGACTTCTTCTTCACCGACGCCATCCTGAAATCTCCCAGTTTTTTATTTTTCTATTTTCATTTGAAGGGAAGGAGAGAGATTTGGAAAAATCCAGATATCTCTCCATTCTAAATTGTTTTTAATTTTTTTAATTTTAATTTTTTGAAAATAATTTAAGAATGATGTGGTATATTCTTATTGGTTAGGTGGATTTTATAATTTTTTTTCAAAAGCAATTTACACATAAAAGACCAATTTGCCCTTCAACCGTTGGTTTTAACTTGGTCAACTGAAAGTTGGGTACTTGCGTGTAATAAATAATAAATTGGTGTTATGCGTATAAGTAAGACTAAACTCAGGATATCTTAGTGTAATTCACCCTAAATATGTATTAAAAATCTAAAAACGCCACCAGTTATTTACGTTACACGTGTCATTAACATCACGTGTGATTGGCCAGTGCACGTATTGATGCTGACATGTCATGAGTGGTTTTCACTTGAGTTTTTTCCTGTCACTGTAATTTTAACTGTCATGGTAAAGACAGGTCAGCAAATTCACTACAGCATCTAAGTGGGCCCATTGGAACTATATATACACGTCAGTTTTGACACTCTTCCACATAACAAACGCATACCGTATTTTATGAATCGATTGACTCGCCTGGTCACCCCAGTCAACTCACCCGAGTCTCACCGATTCTTCAATTTAACCACCACCACCACCGCCATCACCCGCGCCAGAACCAGAATCCCTCTCCTCCCCCTCCTTCGAACACTTCCATTGTCACTCCACAGGAAATTCTCGACCCCGCCGATCCCCAAAATTACATCATTTGCCACCGTCAACGGCCTGAAATTTTCGGCAATGGACCCGAATCCGCCGGAATCAGGCGAAGATTTCGTTCACATCGAGAATCCGAATCCCGACAGCGTCGAGGCATTGTGCGAGAGCATCATTAGTAGCTCCGGTGGTGACGAGGCGGGAGTCCAAAACGACGCTGTCACGGACGAGACGCGGAAAGTGCTGCCCGAGGAACTCTCGAGGAGCGTTGTAGTTCTCACGTGCGAGTCTTCGGCCGAGGGCGGCACGTGCGATGTGTATCTTGTTGGTACTGCTCACGTTTCTCAGGTACTCGATTAAATTGAACCGTAATTTGCTTAATTTGTCTTAATTCATATGTTTTTCATTTGCAAGATTTGATTTTCGCATACGAAATGAACTAATAATGTTATAATTTTAGATATCCAATTAAAGATTAAGATAAATTTTGTTATGTTATAAAGTTGGTAATCTATCACTGAACACATTGTGGTTTATAATTTTTTTTTTCATTTCTTTTGATGGTTGTGATTGCAGGAATCATGCAAAGAAGTGCAAGCAGTAATCGATTACTTGAAACCACAGGTGCTTTCTCTTTGAAATTCATAACACTTGATTGATGGATGGGTTATTTTAGCAGGTTAGCTGCCTGCTTTTGGAGTTGTGTTGTAATGTCATGCAAGATTCTATTGAAATTCGCTACGAAGTTAGTCATAAACCTGTTTTCGTTCGCTTCAGGTTGTTTTCTTGGAGTTATGCTCGAGTCGAGTGGCTGTGCTTACTCCCCAGAATTTGAAGGTATGGCTCTCTATGTATTACAAGTTTCTTATGTCAAATTTCCATCTGGGTGTTGAACTTATATATAGTTTATCAGGTGCCCACCATGGGAGAGATGGTAGAAATGTGGAAGAAAAATCATAACATGTTTGGAATACTTTACAGCTGGTTTCTTTCCAAGGTATGTATGTTTAATATTATAACTTTTGTTCGCGCGTTTTGTTTTTTCCTCTTTGATTAAGTGATCTTATTTTTTGATTGTTATTGATTCTTTGATTTTGCTTAGGTCGCTAGTAAGCTTGAGGTTTTTCCTGGTGCGGAGTTTCGTGTGGCATTTGAAGAAGCAATGAAGTATGGTGGAAAGGTGATACTTGGAGATCGTCCAGTAAATGTAAGATATTTTCATGATTGCTGGATAGAGTAGTTTGTGCTACTTTTTTTTTATTCAATGGATAATCAATTACAGTTATGTTGTACCATTGCCCCATTCCATCCATGAGCTATAGAAACACCTATCACCCACAACTATGTGTACTCATGGGAGTTGAATACTTTGTTCTGTTAACTGGTTCTACAAATTGGTTTTTTGCATATCCAATTATGTATCAATAAAATATCCCTGTACGAGAGAAATTGAGTCGTACGACCTCTATGAAGTTGAGGGATGATTGTGTGCCATTTTTTTGTTATTGATTGGGCATTCAGTTTGTATAGCATTTCCCTTTCCAGTAGAGGGCCGAGTAACATTCAGTTAAGCATGTTCTGAAATCATCCATGTGAGGACATCAAGGTAAAATTCTGACATGTTGAAATTAGTGTTAGAGTTTGTGAAAATGTTGGAAGTAAAATCTAAGTTAGGCACATAAGACCTTTTTTAAAATGTTATGTTTATTTGCTAATTTGTAAACAGAGAAATCAAGGAAAATTTATAGCTTTTACTATTGCACTTCTTATTGAAAAGAAACTAAACAATTTCACTGGTGGTATCTATGAATGTGTCTCAGAAACAGGAAAAATCATTCTTTTTATGGTTTGCAGAATTCGTAAAACAACTGCTAAGCTTTAATAATGCTTCGTTGGAAATTTTTACAGTGCTTATGTAGGATTTTTCAAGGACTTAATGCTAAAAACACATCCTTACAAGACTGTGAACTATAATATATTGTTATCAGTTTAACTCTTATGTAAGTCTGTAGCATAAGGATTCTAGCAGACCAAGTCCTGGGTTAATAACCCCTCATCTTGTTTCTTTTACAAACTTAAAATGGTTAATTCTATCAAAAGGTTTACGGTTATTTGTTTTTCTCTCGTAATGCATATAATGAGCTTCCTTTTACTTCATTCTTATGCACTTGTATATCTATTTATTTTATTATGGTCAGTATGATTGGACTTTATTGTAACAGATTACATTACGGAGGACATGGGGGAAGATGCCCCTTTGGCATAAGACAAAACTACTATATTCCTTGTTATTTCAAGCATTCTTCTTGCCTAGTCCCGAAGATCTTAACAGAATGGTAATCTTTCTTGTCCTCATGTCTTATCATCACTGCCAGTATTTACTATCGGTCAAAATGGATGAACAATTGCACTTAGTGTGAATAAATTTTAAAGTTAGGAGTCCATACAATGTTGCTGAATTTGGTAGATTTTAATTTCTTGTTGCTTATCTTTAGCTGAAAGAAATGGATGATGTTGACATGCTGACTCTCGTGATTCAAGAGATGAGCAAAGAATTCCCTACACTGATGGAAACTCTTGTCCATGAGCGAGATCAGTAAGTATTTTCTTGTCTATATATATCTTAAATTTTTGTTATTTGTAGCTGTAAAATATATTTTCATGTCTCAAAAGCTTCAATGATGCACAAATTTTATTTTTCTCATTCTCATTTATCTGCCATCCCGAGTGAAGATAAAGAAAGCTTTTCTGACTACATTTCTTGCTTGATTTCTGTAGCATACATGTCTTTACAGTATAGAAGGAATGAGGTAGGTAGCTTGAGGTGCTTTCGGAATTTTGTTAACCATAAAGGTTGCTCAGCAACCCTTGTAGACCTATTCTGATCTTTTGAGTGTGCTAGCTTAGATTTTTGTTGCATGTAAAAGAATGTTTATTGATACATTTCATTAATAAAAATTAGTGAACTAGGACTATGTGGAAGAATCTGCCCTCTTTAAGATGACATTAAAGCTGAATGTCATTTCTGATACGATATCAAGAAACATAAATTTTTCAGTAGAGAGGAGAAAGCGCTGTTTGCTGACTGCAAACTTTTATTGCATTTGATTTTCCTCTAGCTATTTTGTTTTCTAGTAGATCCCTCTTTTTATGCAAGTCTAGTCATGTTTATTGAATTAAAATGGCAACATAACTTGGTCTTATGGGCCAATCAACTTATATTGTATTTAGCCATGATCTATTCCCTTTAGTATGTTATTGCTACAATATGTGAAGCATCATTGGTGAGAAAAGTCATGTTTTGAAGTCAAATTTTGAGAGTGGATGCCTCATTTCCAGTTCTTCATTTCTTCACCTTTATGCTGGTCGTTCATGTGGTGTACTGCGGTACTGCCTTCTTGTTCAACAGTTTTGAATATTACCTTAATGGAACCAATATTTGAAATTAAGCTGAGTTATACATAATTTGTGATTTGTTCATGCGTGATAGTTGGTTATTCATCTGCTTTCTTTTGATTCTGGTCCTTGACGACATTGTATAGTAGATATACAGTTCATTTCATGGGGTTGTTTACAGTATTTGATATAAGTTGTGTAAATACAGAGTATGCTAACTGAAGTAATTTTAAGATGTTAATCAATGGAGCAGGTAATATTGGAATTTTGAAATTTATATATAGAATTACAAATAATGATATGCCGTTGCTCAAAAGAAACTCAATAGGGAAATGACCTCAATACATGTGTGTAAACAAACTCACTTTGTGTGGCTTTGCTGGTATGAGCACATGTAAAGGTGTTGCATTTCTTTTGATGACTTTGGTTTTCAGAGAGTGCACAATTGTAATTCTCACGCTTATTTTACTGAAACCATGGCATCGTGTTCATAACTTGCTATGTCATGTTCAGGTACATGTCATCCACATTGCTAAGAATTGCTAGTGAGCATAGTTCAGTCGTTGCAGTTGTTGGAAAGGGGCACCTCCGAGGAATTGAGAAGCACTGGAAGCAGCCTATTTCGGTTGGTGAACATTATTTTCTGTAGAAATTATATGTTGCTTAAATTGTAAACTTTAACCCTTCAAATCAGCACACAAACACAGCAGTTAAAACTAAAGTTGGGATTGTCTGGAAGAATCATTCTTTAGTAAGTTCTACTTCATAGATCCTCAGTAATCAAATATATATTACTCAATTAACTGATCTTCCTGTGTCACAGGCAAGAGAACTTATGGAAATTCCATCACAAAAGCCGTTGTTTACCGCCAGAAAGATTCTCACTTCACTGGGTGTTGCAGTTGCTGGGGTGGCCATCATTTCAGGCATCTATCAAAAATGCAGAAAATAGTCGTCACCCACCTCACTTCACCATCATACCTGAGGCAGGACTTTTATTTGGAAACTCAAAATTTTCGAAATACAGCGCTTACATAACAAATAAGAAAATATAAATTATGCTTCTCAAAGACATCATAGACTCATAGTGAACATGTAAATTTTTAGGACTGATGTTATTAACATTGTTAAAATTTCTTGTTTCTTTATTGTGTTTTTCTTTCTTCTAATACTTTATGAAAATTTAACTGGTGAAGGATGGTTCTGATCTTGAGATTGTTTAACAATGGTCAAGAGAAAAAAGGCTTTTGGCACATGTTTATGCCAAATCCATTGAATTAAGCATGTTTAGGTTTTTGCTTGAGTTTGTTCGATTGAGCATCTAAATCGTCTTCTGGGGCTAATTTAAGTTTCATAAAACACAATATAAACTTAAAAAACACCCAACAAATTACTATAGATCTATCATCTCTCTCCAATGTTAAATACCACCGCCTAATGTGGTTGGTTCGGTGGTATAAGCGTTCAGTAATATTTAAGGTTCGAGTTGTCACGGGCGGTATGTAAAAAAAAAAAAGAAATTTAAAATAAAAAGAAATTGTAAAGCCCAAATTTAATTGATTTTATAAGATAATTGTTCATTTAAAATCAAAATGTCCAGCAACAAGTGAGGATTCAAAATGGAGTTTTTTTATATATTTTATTTTAATAAAGTAATTGGAGAAATCTCTTTATTTTTGGGGTCATTATTCTGGGTTTATGCGTTGAATCTTATTTCTTAATATTTTTATTTGACTATTTGATTTGCCAATGGACACTTATCTACTCTTTCCATATAAAACAATTTCCATATTCAACGATCATGAAATTAAATACCCATATCAATTTTCATATCAAGGGTAAGAAATTAACTATGGATGACTGTATAATGTCATTTTTGGCAAGATATCATACTCCATATAGAAGGAAATCATTATAAAACGTACCCAATTTGATGTTTAATTGCAAATACTATATATATCTCAGAGTGAGACGTTGTAGTCAAGTAATTCATTTTGTAAAAATTACGTGTGTGTGTACATATATATATATATATATATTAATACTCACTCTCACTCAATAGATACAGATACATACATTTTTATTTGCAATAAAGTGATTAAAAAAAATGAGAATTCCTATCAGAAATCTATCTGGATTTATCTTGATCGTCGTTGTCTCGTTTCTTCTCTCCGCATGCGATGCTCAACAAATTAGCAAGAAAACGCATGTCATTATCAACAACCTAATAGGAGCTGGGATTGATCTCAAACTTCATTGTCAATCAAAGGACGATGATCTTGGTGAACATGTAATCCCCTATCAAGGTAACTATACTATCAACTTTAGACCTAACTTCTGGGGAACGACGCTGTATACCTGCAGTTTTCAGTGGCAAAACGAATTTCGTCGGTTCGACATCTACCAATATGCGAGAGATTATCCATTCTGTCATACATGTCCATGGTTTATAAGAGCACAAGGTCTATGCATGTTAGATAAAAAAGAAAAGGGCTATGATATTTGTTATAAGTGGTAATGAATTATCATTCTATGTTTTCTATGGAATAAATACTTTCTATGTGTAATTGGTGTCCACAGAAATTGACAATTGTCATTTTTACAGTTTCTTGTATTGATATAACGTTAATGGGTTGTTATCCCCTGGAGACGGACGGGTATATGAACAACTGTCTTAGACAATTCTACTTAAATTGTTTTAAAATTTTTTAATTACTATGATCATCTCCAATCAATCTTTATTTTTTTTCTTCAATTTGAAGATCTAAAATAAAATATTCATATAATATTTCATCTCTATGAATTCACTACTCCAACATTCTCCATTTTACAATATCCAAAATATTATTAGTTTTTGCTTTATAATTTTTTTAAAATTTTCTCTTAATTATTTTAGTTAATAATTTAATAACTTAATTTATTTACACCTAAAAGTTAATAATTTTGATATAATTTTTTTAATAGTTAAATTCTTTTATCTAACCTAATTTTTTCCACCTAATTGAAGATGTTAATGTAATTTTTTTTTATTTTACTAAATTATTTTGAGTTAATTATTATATTAAATGTTAATGATAATTAATATATATATATTACTTTTAAAGGAATATTTTCAATATATATTAATAAATGTGCATAGTAAAAATTGAACCCTCACCATTAAAATGGGAGAGAAGTATACTTATAACTTGAGCTATAAGTGGATGTACATATATATACACGTTTGTTTAATGATCATGAAAATTGCAAAACATTTCCTACAATTTGAATGAACTTTCCATAAAGTTTTGATATTTATCTTTTTACTCGAAACCATAAAAATTATACAAACAAAAAAATAATTAGAGAATTGGCCAAATGATTTTCTTTATGTGATATGGGTTCAAGTATTATCTTTGTTAATAAATTCATAAAGTATGTGATGACCACCCCTTCCTTGAGTGAGAGTTACTTTCCACCTGTACTTATAATACTTGATTTTATCGGGTTCTGGTAGACCATTTACTCCAATTGGTGTCAAACTTTAATACATATATAGAAATTTTCAAGTCAGCCACACCATTATAATTTAATTTTGTACATGAGTTTCTTAGGTGCTGTCTCCTCCTCTGTTGCCTATTTCCTCCAAGGTTTGTATGTTGAAAACTGGTGATGGATGTTGGAATGTGCCGTTAATTCGTAATAGTTTTAATGCTTCTAATGCTGCAGCTATTCTTAAAAGCATATACAGGCTTGCACATAGCACTGTGCTGATGGCCCTAGTTGTTCTGACTCCTCATGAACAACTAGCTAGTGGAGCTTTCTTTGGCAGCTTGATGTTTCTTCAAAATTTTGGATTTTCATCTGGAAGGCTTGCAATAATTGGCTTTCCACTTTTACTAATCTTGCTTGTTAGAGAGTTCCGGTATATTTGTCCTCTCTGTTTTCAACGATTGAAAACGACAGTCCATGCCCTTCTTGGTTGCCATTCTATCTATTGTATCCGTAAATCATTTAAGGTTTTAAAAGGTTGTAGCTGGGATGACAACCTTTGTATAGATGTTTTGATTTTTTATAAAAAGGTGTTGCAGTTTGAAGAATTTCAGGAGCTGGTGATTGTGTTATGGAGAGTTTGGTTTTGAAGAAATTCTCTCTTGCATGGTAAGCAGTGTGGTAAAGACGAAGAAGTGTTGTTATGGTGCAAATCCTTCCTCTCAGAATTTCAATCGGCTGCCCACATCAAGCTTCTTGCTTCTGCCCTTCAGTTTGCTCGGTGAATTCCACCAGCTGAGGGGTACTTCAAGATCAACACGGATGTATGGTTAGTTTGGGCATTATTATTTGCGATTGGAAATGATGTGTACTGCTCTTTGATCGGTCGATAATTATTATATTTTTACAACCCGTGAACCGTATCTTTTAATTGTAATTTCGAGTAAGTTTGGTACATTTGATGTGTTTTGTGAGCATGTGCAGCTATTAGGTGAATTCCCGTGAATTAAGCGAGTATATGGCGAATCAAAGTAAAATTGGACAATTCGAGGACCAATTGGAGAATAGTAAAGATTAATTGAAGCCAGCATTCATGCATGAGAGAAAAGGGAGAATTGCTTGCACACGTGGAAGAAAACAATAGTTTTAAAACACACATGCAAGTCACATGCAACAAACTAGACATAGGTGACTCACATGCAGCAAAGCAAATTGCAGTAGCCATATCGTGAAAATGGAGAAATGTTGACACGCTTGCACATGGAGAAGATTTGCAGTCCAGCAGTGTGCACCGCTACGACCAGTGCTCACGCTGGCTTGCTCGTGCGCTGCAGATGAAGTCTCGACCAGTGGGCAACACGAGAAAGCTCGCTACCAGTGCTCGCACTGCCCAGCTCGCGGTGGAGAAGAAGAAAAGCAGCAGTGTGGACTGCGAGTGGATATCGCGACTTGTGCTCGCGGTGGTCTTGCTTGCAGTGAAGAAGTGGAGGTGTGACAGGGAGCATGGCGAGCTGCAACGTGACCAGTCCAACTAGCGACGATGCTCGCACGCTGGAGGTTCAGCAAACCAGTGTGCACCGTGACCAAACGGCGCGACCGCTGGTTGAGGGGCACAGTCGCGGCGGCGCAAATTTTTGACGCCCTAGGTTGCTTTATAAATAGAAGAATGCAGCAGCAGTTAGAGAGGGGGAGAGAGCTCGGTCTGAAACAGAAAAGGGGCAGCTCCCAAGCTGCTCCAAGGGTGATTCTTCACCCATTTTGCTCCTCCAAAACACAACTCATCACCACACATCATCTCCAAACATCATTCAAAGGCTAAATACTCGGATTTGATCGATTGTTCATCGATGAAGACGAAGATCGAAAGCAGAGAAGTTCCAGCTGGACCAAAGCGAGATTTCGACTCTTGAAAGCTTCGATGAGTTTCTTCCTTTGATTGTTCATTGATGATTATGAGTAGTTAGAACTCTTGTTAGGTGATTTATAGAACTATGAACGATTCGGAATTATTGATTATGTATATATTTTGATATTTATTTGCAAGGGTTTAAATTTGAGTTTATATTTTATATGTTGCAATTGATTCTCGTTCTATGCATGATTAGTATTTTATTTGTGTTCCATGAATGAAGAAAGTAGTTTGCAAGTTCTTGAATATATGTAATATATTTTTTATTATTTCATGATATTGACTTAGAGTAATATTTCAGTATATTGATTGCAATTTATTCTTGAGTCTATGCATTTAAGTTAGTTTGCAAGTATCTTGATTAATAGCAATTTGATATTATTGAATATATTTTTATATTATCACTTTGATTTATTTCTCGTGCGTTGCGATTGTGAAAGCATATTGCGAGCTTCTTGATGAGAACCGATTTGATAAATATTGTGATCTTACATGAGAAATCAGTAGGTTGCAATAGAGCTTAATGTACTATAAGTTCAACGGCTAGATTAATTTTGATATGAAAATACTGAATTGATATAGAGATTTGATTAGTTAAGGGTTTCCAATTGAATGTACTCTAGGACCAATAGGTGCGTTTAATTGGAATTACAACACCATTGCGGGACCAATACAATGTGGTGTGCCTAAACTACTCAATTCGTTTTTTGTTAATAACGTGCTTCATAATAGTCAATAGTTTTCCTTATCCGAAATTGGAACCGTGTGACCATCTAGCATTATCCTCCATATATTCTGTTTCGCTTTATTTTATCGTTTTAGTTAGTTAATTTAGTTTAATTTAGTTTATAAAACAAAAACCTAAAACAACCTCCATTTACGTTTACCGCACTACCTTCAATCTCTAGTCATAGAATTAGCACCACCACTTCTTTGTGGATTCGACTCCGTACTCACGGAAATTTATTACTTCGACACATCCTACACTTGAGATTTATTCCCACGCGTTTGAGCGTGTCACTCTCTAGTGTGAAGTTCATAATAGGGGGCTATTCCCCTGAAATTACTGAGACCTTGGCTGTGCTCTTTGGTCTCCATGTGGCTTCAGCTGCTGGTTTTAATTTTGTTTCTTTGGAAACTGATGTTGATAGTATGGTAAAACTAGTGCATGGCTCTTCAATTCCTCTTAGTAAAATTGGTTTTTAAATCCAAGAGATTCGTTCTTTCCTTCAAGTTCGGTTCTTCTTAATCTCATTATCGCATATTCGCGGGATAGCCAATAGAGTGGCTCATCATTTAACTAAGCTTGTTCTTTCTTTAGATTAACAGATTGTTTAGATCTAGAAAACAAAACAACAACAAAAACTAACAAGGAACTAGCCTAGCAAAGACTAACTCCTTATAATCATCATCAAACAAGAAAGACACCGAAAGAGGAGGAACTTTAAAGAATCTGAGACCCAAATCCATCTCATGCCCCAAACCAGCCAACCCATCTGCAAGTCTGTTGGCTGCTTTGTAAATATGAACAAGAGAAACCATCCACACACCAGCCAACAAGTTAGAGCACTCCTGAATAAGGTTGTAAAGAGGATGGTTCAAACTAGAGCCTTTCAAGACCAGATTAACAACCTCCAATGAATCTGTCTCAACAGCCACGACTCTAAAACCAGCAGCCCACACAAATTTGAGACCTTCCAGCAGCCCTCTTAACTCAGCTTCAAGGATACAACGTGTGTCAATTTTGCCAACAAAACCACCCAGCCAGTTCTTCATATGGTCCCTTACCACCCCAGCAGAAGTAATAAACTTGTCACAATCTCTATAGCTACCATCAACATTGAGTTCAACACAGCCAAACACAGGAGGCTTCTAAGAGATAGCCACAGTTTCAGACTTCTTAACAGTATCCTTACCCTTCAAAACAAACTACCAGTCTTTGCCAAACAAACCAATAACATACTGAGGAGCAGTAGGAAACTTAAAGTTCAAATCAAATATACTACATCACCTCCATTTTCAGATATGCCAAAAACAAATAGCAAAAATAACATACCAAGGAGCACCGTGACAAGACATGGCAGAATTCTTGAGATTACTCCACAACCAGTCATCTAAATAAGTAGAATAAGAAGAGGATTTAGTAAAACCCTTACACACACTCTTCTAAACAATCTTAGAAAAACAGCAGCCACGCAATAAATGGCTCGTACTCCCAATACCATAATTGCACTGAGAACAAGAAGGATCATAAGACAGCCCTCTAGTAACTCTTTGCACATTAGTCAAAGTCTTACTAAGCAATAAAGACCAAAGAAAAAGCATCATTTTAGGAGGCAACTTCAAGTTCCAAATAAACCTCCACTTCTAATGGAGATCATCACAATTAAGAGCATCATAATAACCAGACTTAACAGAAAAGTCATCTCTAGGAGAGTCGCCCCAAATCAGCTTATCAGGATTCTCCCCAACAAAAACACTAGCAATCTTGTGGATAATATCACAGGGAAGGACAACACTCAGCTTATCAAAGTCTCAAGCAGAACCTATTTATTCTTTTCTTCAAAAAAAAAATTGTAAAGCCCAAATTTTATTGATTTTATAAGATAATTGTTCATTTAAAAAATAAAAAAGTCCGGCAACAATTGAGGATTCAAAATGCAATTTTATTTTATTTTATATTATCAAAGTAATAGTAGAAATCTCTTTATTTTTGGGGTCATTTATCTTTAAGGCGAATTGCAATGAAGCACCGTCACGTTTGGTCATATTGTAACGAAATCGTGAGTTTAACCTGAATAACACGTTAGTACCCTACCATTAATTGACCCAGTCAAAACTAACAGTTTGACTTTTAACTTATGTTCGAAATGACATAACTATCCATGAATAAAAAATAAAAAAGAGAAAAATATTAAAAAAAAATTAAATGGATCTCCACCGTCCATCAAGTGGAGATCATATCGATAAAAAAAAATTTTAAAAAGAGGAAAATAAAATAAAATTTTATTCTTTGTAGGATGGAGATCACCGTCCATCAAGATTGATGGAAGGTGGAGATCCAATATGGAGATTGAATTTCCACTTTTTTTCTTCTTTTTTTTAAAATTTTTATTTTATTTTTTGCAATATGATCTCTATGGAGATCCACTTAAAAAAATTATAATTTTTTAAAATTATAATTTTTTAATATTATCTTCACCGTCCATCAATCTCCATCAAGATTGATGAACGGTGGAAATTCATTTAATTTTTATAAATATTTTTAAAATTTTATCAATTTTTAAAAAAATTAAGGTTAAAATGAGTGTAATCCTCAAAAATCGCTCGGAAGACACGGGGCACTACAACCTGCAAAGAAAGAACGCACGTAACCCATAGGACGTATGAGACACCGGGGTGGTGCTGGCCAAAGTCACTCTAACGGTCAAGTTAGCGAGTGCTAGTAGACGATAAAGTGTAAAAGACAAGGAAAATTGAGAAATGCTTCCTTAATTCGGGGGGGTTGAGACGGAGGTGATGTAAAGTCGGTTAGCCGGACCACGATCGTGGGACGATCGGACATGGTGGAATTCAGTCAGAAAATGCTTTATGTTTACTAAATGTTGCTTAGTCGATAGTTCGCCAGTTTTTTCTCTAGTTTCGCCTGAGCTTTTTGGAAGAGTGCTCATCTTATTTATAGGGGTGGTGATTTACCCGTTGGGGATGGTGAATCATCTCCCTGATTCGTTGCCCCAAATCAAGGAAGATATGGGTGCTTTCTTGATTCGGTCATTGAGTTTCAAAGTCTGATGAGTCGGATTGTAGGCCTAGGCCAATTCAGGTAGGTCATGATTGGGCCTACGTAGGCCCAAGAGGGTTCCTTATCTAGTGACATGAGTGTCGTGCAACATGGGGGACCCCGAGGTGTGGGGCCGTCGTGGAGTCAAGTGGTCGTCGTTACTTGGACCACTGTGCGACGAATGTCACTCGTGTGTCGTGCGACCTTGGATACTGGGTCGTTGGTCGCCCAAGCTTTGGGCCATGTAGGATGGTCCCCTTAGCTCTGGGCTGGGACGTGATTGGGCTTTGGCGCGTATATGGGTTTTTGGGCTGGACCCTCACTTGTGATAGGGCTTGACAGATTTTAGCTATTACAATTTGCCCCCCAAACTCCTTGGACATATGGAATATATCACATTCACATACTCAATATTAATTCAATAATACTTTTCATATTTATTCGAAATTACGGATGTTACACTGTTGATATATCGCCAATCTAATTGCGGCCTTGTTACGATGCTCGTCGGTCGTGTCGAGTTCGTTCTGTAATTCCTTGTTGTTCGTCTCTTTGGTCGCGTGTTCTACTCTGTAGGTTGGGTAGTCGACCTCAGTTGCTATTACGGCTTCCGAACCGAAGGTTATAAAGAATGGTGTTTCCTTCGTTGATGTCCTCGCTGTCGTACGGTAAGACCATAAGACACCTTGTAGCTTGTCGGCCCACTTCCCTTTGTACTGGTCGAGTCGTTTCTTGAGGGTGGAGATGATTGTCTTGTTGGTGGATTCCGCTTGGTCGTTTGCTTGAGGATACCTTGGGCTTGAATAGATATGAATTGTGAACCATTGTCAGTGACTATCTCTCTAGGGACTCCGTAGCGGCATATAACATTCTTCCAAATGAAGCTCTTAACTTCGGAGTCTTTGATTCTCACATAGAACTCGGCCTCGACCCATTTCTTGAAGTAATCGGTGATTGCTAGCACGTAGACTTTCCTCCTGTGGTGACTGACATTTTTCCCACGATGTCCATTCCCCACTTTATGAACGGCCATGGAGCGCTGATGGGGTGTAGTCGCTCCGGATGTAGGTGCGAGACTTGGGTAAAACGTTGGCACAGGTCACACCTTTTAACGTAGTCGTGCGACTCGGATCGCATTGTCGGCCAATAATATCCTGCTGTGAGAGCTCGATTGGCTAGGCTCCTGCCTGCTGAATGGTTTCCACATTGGCCTTTATGTAGGTCTTTAAGTATCTGTTGAGCTTTGCTTGGGTCGACACACTTGAGGTAGGGTCCTCAGTAGGACCTATTGTAGAGTCGGCCATCTATTATGGAGAACTGGGCTGCCTTGATTTTTATCTTCCGTTCTTTGACCTTGTCAGGAGGTAAGGTGTCGTTCAGCAGGTAGTCATAGATCGGAGTCAAACAAGTTGGTTCGACCGTGATTGGCTCAACTTCAAGTTCAGTCAGTTTCCATACAGCAAGCCATTTATTATGGGGATGGTTCATTCAACATACGTATCGAGAGCGGAGCTGAGGTTGGCGAGTGCGTCGGCGTGGGTGTTTTCTGATCGTGGTACCTGTTCGATGTCGAATGACTTGAATGAAGTTTGCAGCTTCTTTACTAGGGTTAAGTATGTGGATATCTTCAGGTCTCGAGCTTGGTAGGACCCTTGTAATTGCCTTACAATTAGTTGGGAGTTGCTTCGTACCTTTATCCGTCGTACGTGTAAATCCTTTACTAAGGTTAGACCAGCGATGAGGGCTTCGTATTCCCCTTCGTTGTTAGTGGTTTTGAATCCGCACAGGATGGATCACTCGATGATGTGTTCTTTGGATGAGGTGAGTACTACTTCTAGTCCGCTGCCTTTGGCATTACTTAATCCGTCGACGGCCAAAGTCCACTCCGCATCCGATTCTTCACACGACATGGTGCAAAGCTTTTCTTCCGCTCGTTGTAGAGTTCCAGGTGTGAAGTCCGTGATGAAATCTGCTTATGCCTGCGACTTGATCGTCATGCGAGGTTGGTAGTTGATATCGTGCTCACTCAGCTCCACGGCCCACTTAACTAGTCATTTGGAAAGCTCGTGCTTGTGTAGGACGTTCTTCAAGGGAAAAGTAGTGAGCACGTTGATGGTATGACATTGGAAGTACGACCTCAACTTTCTAGCGGCTGTGATTAGCACAAGGGCCAGCTTCTCCAGTTGAGCGTACCAAGTCCCTACGTCGAGCAAGATTTTGCTGACGTAGTAGACGGGGAGTTACTTGCCTCCTTCCTCTCTCGCTAGTACTGCGCTTACAGCCATTTTGGATACGGCGAGGTAGAGTAGAAGTGTCTTTCCTTCCTTAGGTTTGGATAAGAGTAGAGGGTTTGCTAGGTATCGCTTAATGCTCTGGAAGGCTTCTTCGCATGTTTGATTCCAGTCGAGTGACTTGTTCTTCTTTAGGGTGTCGAAGAAGGGTTTGCATCTCTCGGACGACTTTGAGATGAAGCGGTTGAGGGCCGCAAGTCGTCCAGTCAGTTTCTGCACGTCTTTGTTGCTTTTAGGGGATTGCAGATCCATGATTGATCAGATTTGATCCAGGTTGGCCTCGATGCCCCTCTTGGTTACCAGGTAACTAAGGAACTTCCCCGATGACACTCCGAAGGAGCACTTCGTAGGATTAAGCTTCATTTCATACTTGTCAATGATGTCAAACGACTGTCGAAGATGGTCGAGGTGCTGATATGCTACCAAGGATTTTACCAGCATGTCGTCGATGTAGACCTCCATGGTCTGTCCTAGCATACTCGAGAATATTTTGTTGACTAATCTTTGGTAGGTCGCCCCGACGTTTTTGAGGCCGAAGGGCATCACTCTGTAGCAGAAAATGCCGCGCTGCGTGATGAAGGAGGTATTCTCCTGGTCGTCCGGATGCATGATGATTTGGTTGTAGCCGGAGAATGCATCCATGAAACTCAATAGTTCCTGGCCCGCGGTAGCATCCACCATCATGTCGATGTGTGGCAAAGGGAAGGAATCCTTGGGGCAGACCTTGTTGAGGTCTGTAAAGTCAATGCAAACTCGCCACTTCCCCTTCTTCTTCTTCATGACCACTACGTTGGCGAGCCAGTCCGGGTAGTTCACTTCTCTCACTGAGCCAATGTCGATTAGCTTTTGGATTTCTTCATTGATAATCTTGTTGCGTTCGAGCACGAACTTCCTTCGTTTTTGCTTCATGGGTGGGTAGTCCGGATCAACTTGCAGCCTATGCATTAGGACCTCTGGGTCAATACCAGTCATGTCTGCGTGGGACCAAGCGAAGCTGTCGTGTCGAGTCGTCAGGAAACTGATTAACTTGGCTCGGATGTCCTGCGGGAGGCGAGAGCCAATACTAATTTTGTGGTCTGGGAAGTTCGGATGTATGGGTACTTCATCGAGCTCCTCCATTTCTGGTTCTTCTTTGTTGGTGATGGAGCTCGGGCTCTGTAATTGCTATAAGTCGAACGACCTGGTCTTCAAAGTGTTCTGATAGCAGTTTCGCGAGGTCTTCTGCTGCCCTCAGATATCGTGGACCCCCCATTTGGTGGGAAAACGAATGACCTAGTGGTATGTCGAGAGGACTGCCCTCATCTCGTGAATCCATGGGCGACCCATGATTATGTTGTAGGATGATGGGTAGTCAAAGATGAACAAGCGAGTGTTTAGGTTGACTCTTTCCGCGTAGACGGGCAGGACAATTTCCCCGATTGTGTTCTTATGTTCTCCGCTGAATCCTACCAGTACGGTCGAATGGCGTATGATGTTACTCTCGTTGATGTGTATCTCCCTTAATGCATCGAGGAAGAGCACATTTGTTGAGCTCCCGTTGTCGACTAGGATCCTCTTGATCAAGCAGTTTGCCACTGTTAATGAGATGACCAGCGCATCATGGTGGGGGTTGAGCAGGTCCGTGTGCTCATTGCTGCTAAAATTGACTAGATAGTTATAGGCCGGGTCTGTCGGACCTCCGGGCGTCCAGCTTGTCTCGCGTGGCGTTTAGCTTCTGAATAGGTGACTCCGCTTACTTCAGATCCACCAGAGATGACGTTCACAGTCCTCTCGTGCCGAGAAGGTTCTGGTGGTGGGGTGGAGCCACTGTCGCGCGACCTATCGCCACACATATTCAAAGTCTTCTTGCCTTTGTCTGTCAGGAATTATTTGAGATGGCCCCTCTTGAGCAGCTCGGCCACTTCCAGTCGTAGGGCTATGCAGTCTTCTGTCAGATGTCCGTGGTCGCCGTGGAAATCGCACCACTTGGAGCTGTCCCTCTGATCTGGTGGGCGCTTGATCTTGGCTGGGCATGTAACTGATCCACACATTCTTTTGAGGACGGCGATTACTTCTTCTGGCTTGATGTTCAAATTGTACTCTGACAGCCTGTTCTTTGGTCGGTCGACTGGTCTAGGGGGTTTGTCATCACGTCGGCGATTGTCTCTCATTCGACCGTCTCTTCGAGAGGACGTCGGGTATGGCTCAATTCGTCTGTCACCTGTTCATCGTTCGACCCTTCTACTCGACCTGTCTTCCCTCCCATTTGTCCTGTCAAGTTGGTAGTTCGCCTCATCTTCTTCCCACTTTATCCGCGCCCACGCTTTGGCTAGGACGTCCTCCATCGTCTTGCACGGGTACTTGGTAAGTTCCTTGTATAGATCAGAATCGTGAAGCAGGCCTTTGCGGAAGACTGATATGGTCGTCGCCTAGTTGCAGTGAGGAATGAAGACTTTTTACTTGTTCAAGCGACCCACAGAGTCACGCATGTAACATCCCGGATTTCGGGTAATGAATTTTTGATATATGTGAAATATGTGAAAATAAATTTTACTATTTGAGGGGGTGTAAATGTAATTAAATGTTAATAAATTTTATTTTATGATTTCCAGCGGACCGGATTGAATAATGAAAATTAAAAAAAAACTGAACCAGAGAGTATCGCGACCTGGTCACCGCGACCACAGGTCGCGATGGCTTGCTCGCGATGAAAATGGCAAAACTTGGCAGTGAGCATCGCGACCAGCCACCGCGACCACAGGTCGCGATGGACTGCTCGCGATGAAATTGTCAAAATCGGGCAGAGAGCAGCGCGACCACTCGAGCGACCAAGGCGCGCTCGCGAGGAAGGCGGTGCGCGCACTCCAGTGAGCATCGCGACCTGGTGCCGCGACCACAAGTCGCGACGGCGGTCGCGGTAGCGAAAAAAAAATATAAAAAAAAGAAGAAGTTTCTAGCAGAAGCGAGAAAACAGAACAGCAAGAGAAAGAGAGAGAAAGAGCCGAGAAAAAGAGAGAAAAAGAGAGAAAAAGAGAAGAAAAAGAAAGAAGAAGAAAGAAAAGAAAGAATAAGAAGAAGGAGAGAGAAGAGAAAAGGAAGGGTAGGTGAAAAGGAAAGACAAAACCGTAGAACCACGATTTACCGAAAAGAAAAGGATTCCAGGTTGGTGTACTTTTATTTTCGGAACCATTACGAAAAGTCTTTCGTTATTGTTTTGTTTTCGTTTTCGTTTCTCATTTTCGTTTCGTTTTCGATTTCGCTAAAAGTTTTCGATTTCGATTATTTTATATATAAAATTGATGATATGTAGATCTATGGTTGATTTCGGACCGATTTTATGATAGATTGTATTTCGATTGTATTTTCGAACATTTCGATTTCGTTAAAATACTTGATTTTGATTTTCGAAAAATTATTGAATATGTTTCTTGAAGAATATTATGTGATTTGTATGTTTATTGAGTAATTATTGTTATTGAGTAATTATTGTGACATTTCTTGCGAATTTGGTTTAGCGGAAACGGCCCTAGGATACGTAGACATAGAAATGGATATAGGAGGTTGGTATACCAGCTGGGTTTTACTAAGCAGTACTGCGCCGATACTGATTGATTGATATTGATGATACTGATGTACCTCCTCTTGGATTCGTCCAGAGGCTGGGAGATACGTACCTCCTCAGGATTCGTCCTGGGGGTTGGGAGTTAATGTACCTTCCCAAGGATTCGTTCCTGGGATAGGGAGCTATGTACCTCTCTAGGTTCCGTACCCACGGTCCTAGAGTTGGGAGACACGTACCTCCTCAGAATTCGTTCTGGGGGTTGGGAGCTTGACCCATATTCCAGTCCTAATATGTTTAGTATTCTAGTGGGCCAGAATTGATTGGAATTGAAAAGTGAACCGAATGATTTTATTGATAGCATTCGTATATTGACTACAGTATTGAAATTTAAAGTGATTGAATTAGTTTAATGCTCTGATTTTGAAATTTATTTGATTTTGAAATGGATTCGAAATGAATTATATATATATATTGTGAGTTATTTAATTGAGTTTTTAGTACACCCACTAAGCTTTATGCTTAGCGCGTTAGTTTTGTGTCTAACGCGTAGGTACCAGGAATCCAGAAGAGCCTAAGGATTGAAGGAAGAACGAGTTGCAGACCGAATCACAGAGATTGTACAGTTGGGTAGCTATATTTTTGTTATATGTATATATATTCTGAAAGCATGCATATACAGGGAATTTGTAAATACGTTTTGTAAAATGCTTTGTAATTAACTAGTTTATGACTTCTGTAATTTATTATCAAAATGATTGCAAATGGTTAAGTTCGATTTATTTTATTTTATAAGCTGTTTTGATAAGTCGCACTAAACGGCAGAGTGCGCAACTGTTTGAAACTGTATAGAAGTGTTTTTGAGAATTGTATTGAGAATTGTTTTTGAATTGATTTGTGTAAAAGCAGGTTTTTGGAAAATCCGAAAAACAAATGGTACTCTGCCGAATTTTTGTAAAAAAAAAAAAATTTGTAATGAATGGGCTCACTTGAAAACAATTTTTAAACTATAATTTATATGGTTTTCTGTTTACAAAAAGAATTTAGAAAGTTTTGAATGTCCGAGTGGCGCTCCCCGGGTCGGTCCGGCCGGGTCGGGTCGGGGGGTGCTACAACGCAGGCATTCGCTCATCCTCTAGCTGATTGTGTAGAGGTCGTCAGACTGCTTCTCCAACTTTCGTCTACTAGCAAACTGCTCTACGAAGGTGTCCGTGAGTTGAGCAAACGAACTGATGGAGACGTTGGGGAGGTTGGTGTACCACTGCAGGGCTAGCCCTACGAGGCTTGACCCAAAGCCCTTGCACATGCATGCCTTCCTCAGGTCTCGTAGGATTGCGGCAATGAACATCCTTTGCCTATATTGCGCAATGTGATCGTCAGGATCGGTCGTCCCGTCGTACTGCTTTATACTTGGGAAGTTGAACTTCCTCGGCATCTTCACGAGCGCTATCACGTCGACGAAGGGGAAGTCGACAAAACTGTTGGCTGCTCCCTTCTTTATAAGAGCCGGCATTCCCGGAATGCATTGGATGAACGCTTTCATCTCTGCGAACCTACGTGCCAAGTCATGGTTAGTTAAGGCTGGTTCAGAGTTTACCAGGTTCGAGTTCGTCAGGGCTGAATGTGAGGGGCCCGAAGGCGTTCCATGTGGCGAGATGGCTTGTTGGGTTGAGCCGATGTTGCCATTGAGGGTGCAGCTATGTGGCACTTCATGTGCCGCCCTTGCTGTGCCATCCGATTGGTGCACACCTGCCAGTTCGACGGGTTGCCTGCTGAATGTCGCACGACATTGGGCTCTCCGTACCTGCAACCACTAGGTCGAGGTCGCTCGCCGTCATACCCTGCTCGTCTAGGCGAACTAATGCGTAGAAGGTAGCATGGGCAACTTGGTCGAACGACACGAGCTGAGACGTCGAGGCGTCTCTAAATGGGCGGACGACGGTGAGGGAATTGACCCTGTTCTATAGTTCTTGGTTCTCCGCCAACACTCGTTGGTTCTCTTATTCGAGCGCTTGGAGTCTCTGGGTGTTCTCCTGCATCTGGGATATGAGGAGTTAGAACCTAGCCTCCATTGCATCATGATGTGAATTGTCGGACGACATTGCTTAACGTGACACGCTTTCATTTCGTTCTTTCAAGGATCGTCGTGCGCCACGGTGGGCGCCAAATTGTAGTCCTCAAAAATCGCTTGGAAGATTCAGAGCACTACAACTGAAAAGAAAGAATGCACGTGACCCGTAGGACGTCTGGGACACCGCGGTGGTGCCTGCCAAAGTCACTCTGACGGTCAAGTTAGCGAGTGCTAGTAGACAATAAAGTGTAAAAGACAAGGAAAAGTGAGAAATACTTCCTTAATTCGGGAGGTTGAGACCTTTGTGGTCGGAGATGGCGTAAAGTCGGTTAGCCGGACCACAGTCGTGGGACGATCGGAGACGGTGGAATTCAGTCAAAAAATGCTTTCTGTTTACTAAATGTTGCTTAGTCGATAGTTCGCAAGTTTTTTCTCTAGTTTCGCCTGAGCTTTTTGGAAGAGTGCTCTTCTTATTTATAGGGGTGGTGATTCATCTGTTGGGGATAGTGAATCATCTCCCTGATTCGTTGCCCCAAATCAAGGAAGATATGGGTGCTTCCTTGACTCGGTCATTGAGTTTCAAAGTCTGATAGGTCGGGTTGTAGGCCTGGGCCAATTCATGTAGGTTATGATTGGGCTTACGTAGGCTCAAGAGGGCTCCTTGTCGAGCGACATGAGTGTCGTGCGACACGGGGGACCCCAAGGTATGAGGCCGTCGTGGAGTTAAGTGGCCGTCGTTACTTGGACCACTGTACGACGAATGTCACTCGGGTGTCGTGCGACCTTGGCCTCGTGGATGTCGTGTGACGACCTCTTGTGGATCCTGGGTCGTTGGTCGCCCAAGCTTTGGGCCATGTAGGACGGTCCCCTTGGCTCTGGGCTAGGACATGATTGGGCTTTGGCGCGTAGATAAGTTTTTGGGCTGGACTCTCACTTGTGATTGGACTTGAAAGATTTTAGCTACTACAATGACCATATTACCCTTTGACTATTAGTTGACTGTCAACTCTAACGGTTAACTAGTTAGCCAAGGGTACTAACATTTTATTAAGACTAAACTCGTGATTTAATTGTAATATGACCAAACGTCAAGGTGTTTCATTGTAATTTATCCCTATCTTTAAGCAATATATAGGGTTTATGATTATGAGTCAATCTTATTTCTTAATATTTTCATTTGACTATTTGGTTTGCCAATGTACAGTTATCTACTCTTTCCGTATAAAACTAACCGGTTAGATAATGAGTCAACAGTCAACAACATGATTACCACTACCGTCCAATATGGCTTGGTGGCAAAAAACGCTTATTCAGCCTGACAATGATCTATATTCGAGTCACCACCACTGTAAATGGTATGTTTAAAAAAAAAAACAGCATAATTACCAAATGGTTCTCATATAAAACAATTTTCATATTCAGGGATCATGAAGTTAAATACCCATATCAATTTCCTATTTATAATTTCTTCTCCATTTTTCACATTAATCGTCTTTATAAGGCTAAGAAATTTACTATAGATGGCAGTAAAATGTCATTTTTGGCAAGATATCGTACTCCATATAGAAGGAAATCATTATAAAACATACCCAATTTGATATTCAATTACAAATACTATGTCTATCTCAAAGTGAGACGTTGTAGTCAAATAATTCATTTTGGCAAGATATCATACTCCATATAGAAGGAAATCATTATAAAACGTACCCAATTTTCAATTGCAAATACTATGTATATCTTAGAGTGAGACGTTGTAGTCAAGTAATTTATTTTGTAAAAAATACGTGTATATATATATATATATATATATTAACACACTCTCACTCAATAGATACAGATACATACCCTTTAATTTGCAACAAAGTTGATTACAAAAAATGAGTATTCCTATCAGAAATCTATCCGGACTTATCTTGATCATCGTTGTCTCATTTTTTTTATCCGCATGCGATGCTCAACAATTTAACAAGAAATCGCATGTCATTATCAACAACCTAATAGGAGACGGGATTGATCTTAAACTTCACTGTAAATCAAAGGACGATGATCTTGGAGAACATGTAATCCCTTACCAAGGTAACTATACTATCAACTTTAGACCTAACTTCTGGGGAACGACGCTGTATTTCTGCAGTTTTCAGTGGCAAAACGAATTTCGTCAGTTCGACATCTACCAATATGCGAGAGATTATCCATTCTGTCAGACATGTCCATGGTTTATAAGAGCAGAAGGTCTATGCATGTTAGATAAAAAAGAAAGGGGCATTGATATTTGTTATAAGTGGTAATGAATTATCATTCTACATTTTCTATGAAATAAATACTTTCCATGTGTAATTGGTGTCGACAGAAATTGTCAATACCATTGCTCAATTATGTTATTGTCATTTTTACAATTTCTTGTATTGATATAACGAAATGGATTGTTAGCCCTAGAGACAACGAGAATATGAACAATTATCTTAGACAATTCTACTTAAACTTTTTTCGAAAATATTTAATTACTAAGGTCATCTCCAAATTCACTACTCCAATATTTTCCATTTTACATATCCAAAATATTATTAGTTTTTACTTTATAATTTTTTTTTAGAACTTTCTCTTAATTATTTTAGATAATAATTTACTCACTTAATTTATTTATAACTAAAAATTAATAATTTTGATATAATTCTTTTAATAATTAAATTCTTTTATCTAACCTAATTTTCCTCACCTAATTGAAGATGTTAATGTAATTTTTTTTGTTTTACCAAATTATTTTGAGTTAATTATTATATTAAATGTTAATAATATATATATATATATGTTGCTCCTTTGAAATAATTTATTTATAAATAAAATACTTATGAATTTATTAATTAATAAATAGATATAATAAATAAAAAAATTTAAAAATAATTAAATATAGTCAATATTATACTCACTTAAAAAATTTCAACGAAATATGTCCAATGTATATAGCAATTACATTAATAAATAAAAAGTTATAATAAATTAACTGAGTTTAATTAAAAATTTAAAACGGATATTAGAGTAATAGAAAGTTAAAATAGTAATGAAGATTGGAATAGTGGATCTCTAAATTTAGAGATTTATTTTTCAATTTCTATTTTTCTTTTGGAATCTAAATTTAGAGATTAGTTGGAGATGACCTAATCTATTTGAAAGTAATGTAAAAAATTATCATATTCTTTATTACAGAGAATTAAGAAAAAAAAAAATGGCTCTCCTTATTATAGTAAATTTTTATGGTTAATCCAATCTAATTAATCTCTTTTAAGTTTAATTTGTTTTTGTCAAGCCAGCACAAACCAACTCTAACTTCAACATTTTAAATTTTAAAAAATTAATTTTTTTTTTAAATCTGACATCTTTACGGGTCAGAGTACTACTGGGACCAACTGAGATTAAATCATACAAGCACGGCCCGGACAACTACTCCCACCAACGAGAGACGATAACTACTGGGACCAACAGCTCGGACAACTACTCCCAACAACAGGAGGGGTCTACACTCAACACGGGGGAGAGGTTTACCCACACAATTGTGTTTTTATGGGCAATGGTGGGAAAATATATTTACATGTATACATAAAAAATTGAACCTTGATGACTTGGAGGATTTTGAGGCCTCTAACCACCAAGATAAATGACCTTGTGTCTAAATATGGATAAATTACTTTTAAAAGAATGTGATCAAATATGACCATATATAAAAGGATTGAGTGTGATAAGGTGCGCTACAAAGATGATGCATCATACACACTCATCAACATGTTCAATAGCGAATTGACATGATTATCTATGAATATAAGCAATAGTAGTGAACCATTACGACTTACCATGAATCACCGCCTGAAGGTCTGTAAATTGACCTTGTCATTCACTCCAATAGTAACTCAAAAATACCATACAAGAGACAATACTTTATGAAATCTTTTTTGGATAAATCCACATATATTAATATAAAGATAGATGAGTTTTGGGCGGACTTTGCATGCAACCACCAGCATTGTCACAATTCCTTCCGCACAAAATCCCTCAACTTTATGTTTTGATTCAATTTTATTTTTCTAATTATCGCTTTAAACAATTAATGGCGATTAGGAAATGATGGACAATCAATTATGTCTTCTGTCCATATATAAGCTAAAATTGAATGGATTATTTAAGATCACCAATACAAAATGACTATATATGTTGGAAAAATCCAATATGTGAACGTACATATGTATTAAAATGTGTATTGCTATCTTAAAGTATAGTCCATTTAAAGTGATCGGTATAAAATTTAAATTATTGGATATTGGGTATTAAATTGTTATGGATTCAATGTGCAGAGACAAGAGTGATATTTCTAATTTGATGAGAGGTCAAATTAGAAATATCAATAGTTTTTTATTAAACTATTATAAATTAGGATCAGCCCCCAATTCAAAGGATCAACAATTTTCTTTTCTCTCTGCCTACCCCATCAACAGTGAGAAACAGTAATCAAAGAGAGAAATTCGTATTGAATTGGAAGATTGCTACCCAAATTTCAATTCCATCATGAATCAAGGTATACTTCCACTTCTTAATTCTACTCTTTCGATTCTTGTGGAGATTTACATACATACTTTAGGGCACAATTTAGGGTCCTTGATATTTGTGATTGATTGTGTAATCAAACATGTAAGAATTGTATTAATTTATAATTAATAACAATATATATATACACACACATACACATATTTGTTTAATTGATCATGAAAATTGGCAAAACATTTCCTACTATTGAATGAACTTTCCATAGGTCTGGCAGCGTCGTAATTGTATTTTTTCACCAGCGGCCTTGCTTGAATGTTGAGGAAATTGTTCCCTGGTGCATGTCTTTCTTACATGATTATTCTTTGGCTTGTAATCGTGAGGCCTCGGTTCGTGTGGAACACTACTTGCGTTGGATACCTCCCATCCCCATGAACTAAAGCTGAATACTAATGCAGCCTTGGACCCGATGAGATGCAGAACAGGTTTGGGAGCTGTCTTGAGGAATAATTTTGGTGAGGTTTTGCTAGCATTGCGAATATCCTGGATGAGAATGTTCATGGTACTGTGTAATTTTTCTACGTTTTATGCAATCCTGATTTCACCAAAAAAAAAAAAAATTCCATAAAGTTTTGACATTTATTTTTTACTTGAAACCAGAATAATTATACAAACAAAAAATAATTAGAGAATTGGTCAAAATGATTTAGTTTATGTAATATAGGTTCAAGTATTATATTTAACAATAAATTTATAAAGTGTGTGGTGACCATTTTTTCTTGGAATAAGAGTTATTTTCTAAACTGTGTAAATAGTATTTGATTTCACGAGATTATGGTAAACCACCTACTCACATTGGATTTTACTCTCTATATATATATATATATATAAAAAAATTTATATCAGCACCCCGTTGTAATTTAAATTCAGTTATTTAATCAACTATGGATAATGGGTATGAAATTTTACAATTTTCGGGTTAAAGGTAAATATGGATCCGAGTCTTGGGTATTGGGTCTTGGGTCTCGCGGGTCCAAAAACGCTTCACTATATGACGATTGATGAGAATGGCTCTTGGTTTCCCTCAATTTTCGGTGCAAGACTTCCTTCTCTGCCTCAGTTCAAGTAGCGTTTTATTTTCTTTTTCTTGCTTCGTTTATTTTCTCAGTAACCAAACAGACAATCACTAACATTTTTTGCTTCGGATACTGTTAACATTCAGGGTTCGTACCAAGGGCGCGACGTGGATTGCTTTCTTTTGTCATCATCGAAAAACTTTATCTCTGTCAGGCCGGCGGTTGATTGATTGATCGATTATCTGTCTATTCATATTTCTATTCTCTCCGTCAAAAATCACCGATTAAAAATGGTCGAACGGAAGCTCTACAAAACGAAGCTATGTGTGCTGTATCAAAAAGGTCGCTGTTCGCGCCACACTTGCTCGTTTGCTCATGGAGATTCTGAGCTTCGGCGATCTTTTGGGTCCTATAACGGTAACTTAGTGGCTCCTATATTGATTATTTTTTTTATAATTTGTGTATTTCTTCCACTAAGTGTAGTTTCTTTAAAAAATTTACAATTTTTTTTATCTTTTAAGAACAATGAAATTTGTTATCAATCTGAGTTCATATCTAGCATGGGTTCTATTATACATTGCCATTAGAAAAGAAGTTTTTGAAACAGTTGTAGATAATTTGGTTTTAGTGATAGAAATACCAACCTTGTTAATGATAATTTTGTCTCTTGAGTGGTATGTTTCTTTTGTTGTGCTACTTGTTGGAGTTGTTATTTCTATGAATTTCTATGTAAGTTGCATAATGTGTGCATTTTGTTGATTTAAAAGGACCCGTATATGAGGAGATTTTTGATTTTGTAGATAACATGATTAAAAATGTCGCTAAAACACTTGTTGTATTATATCAGCAGTGTCTGTTTCATTAATGAATGAAATATCGACTGACAGGGTTAGTATTGCTTTTCATCAGAATGGATTATGCTGGTTGGTTATTCTTAGAGGCGATTATGCTATTTTTTCGTGGTGAAAGTTTTCTCCTTTTATGCGTCTGTGAAACAGCTAAGACATATTGAAGGATCAAATACTAATTATTTTTCTGGAAGATACGTATATTCAGGCCAGTTTGCTGAAACAGTCGAATGATATTCCTAATAAGTTCTTCTGTTTGTCTGTATGCGGCGCATGTGTTATTCACATCTTTGCTACCTCTACTTAAATGATGTGTGAAGGGATTCCCTGGATGGAGAATGAATCGTTGAATGCATTTCTATGATGGGATATGACTATATTGTGGTATGGCACGGGGAGTTCAGTACCATTCAGATTGCATTATATTGCTGCAGAAAGATGAGGATATCGACTATGATTTATTGATGCTACTTTGATATATGATCGATAAAAGTTCAAATATGGGTTTTCTATTTCTATTCATTATGTGAGAGCACTTCTTTCTCCTTCCCCTATGGAACTGGCAAGGAGGCACTATTACTGTTCTTTGTTATGTTGCTCATGTTTTTTCTGTTTGATGGTAAGCTTAGCTGTAGACTTGTTGTTTGACAGCCTTTGCTCATTTTAACTGAATGTAGATTGAAAATGACTAGTCTGCTTTACTGGAAATTATTTGCTTTCACAATTGCAGGTGGACAGGATCGAGGTGGTGACTTGAGGATTAGGCTTGATAGAAGGCTCTCTCTGCAGCGAAGGTATCCTCCTGGCAGAGATGCAAGAGGCAGAGACAGGTTTCGCGGTCAGTAATTGTATCATTATAACTCTTTCCAATTCCTCTCTATTGGCTTTGAGAGTGTAATTTAGTTTAAAAAAATATTGCTAGCTTTGAATAGCCTGGTTTTCTTTACTACCTCTTCTGCTTATGATGAACAATTTAGTATACCAGATTTTTTTAGTTAGTTCCTTTTCTTTGTCCATTTTGATGGATATGTATTTCCTGATTGAAACTAAAATTGCAGGTCATAGTCCTTCAAGGTCCCTGGAGAATAGGTAACTTAAGATTAATCCTTTACGCTATCAGTTATTGGTGTGGCTAATATTTTTGTGTACTTGCATTTGAGGTAAACTATTGATTTCAGTGTTTTCTTTTTAAAAGATATCTGTTATGTTCTTAATTTCTTCCAGTTTAAATAAGTAAAACATTTGAGGTAAATTCTTAAGCTAATATGACCATACCTGATCAATGATTATTTAGTATTATGGTAGAAATTTCTCATGTTTCTCCTTTTTCCTGATCTACAAATGTTAGTCTAAATATCATTTTGTGTTTGTTCTCTTATCATCTCTGTATGATTGCATTTAGAGTTATGAAGCTATTGCATATTCTATTACAGTGACGGAAAACGCAGGAAGAAACATCATGATGATGGGCAAAGTGACTTTTCTGGAAGTTTGAAAATTTTAGATGGGATTGAAGATCAAGTTAAAGAAAGAAAAATTACATCTTCTGATTCAAAATTTACTCTCCGAGAGAAGGTTTGAAGAATTCTTATTTGCTGTTGTTTCTCCTTTTCAGTTTATTAGAATAATTATTTTGGCTTTTTTATTGGAAGTATCTGCAGTTAAAAGAAGTGCAGTCGGATATTAACACACTTGATCACCGGAGGCTTCAATTAGAGGTCAGTTAATCTCCTTGTGGATGATAGTATTAATTAGTTACTGAGTTTGCCAAAGCGCAATATTTTCTATTATATTGCTTATAGATTATGATGCCTAATTAATTCTTCTAGATTATTGTGTGGAACGTTATTAACTTAATATAATGTTCATGTGATGCTGTTTGCATCTATCGTTTCATGTTAGCATGATGACTTTTTTGTTTTCCTGCATCATTTGCATGAACTTAAGGCACATTATGCTGTGATTGATATATGTGGTTTTGAAAGATTGATGTGGAAGAGAAGGTTCAAGAAGCAGATATTCTTACTTCTAGGATTGAGGAGCTTGAGACTCAATTGCACAAGGAGAAAGAGGAAGGTAAAAGGTAATTATGCTCTACTTTTTTTTTGTTCTTTTTTATTTTGGGAGAAGTTAAAGAAAATTTCATTAGAGAGAAAGAGATGCAAAGTGAATAAAGCTATCTACAAACCAGGAGACTCCTGCTTAAAATCAGAACCTACAGGGTTAACTGAACCAAAAAACTTTTTATCAAGTGTACCATCTCTCTCCAAGGCAGTGTGATATGAACAAAAGCCTTAATAAAGTACAAGATTAAGCTATTACTCCTTCCCAATTCAAATGCATAAAGAAGGATGTGTTTTTGGTTTCTCTAATTGGATGGCCACTAATTTGTTCTCTTTGTCTATCAACATATTATGTGTTTAAATGGACAATTCCTTGTGAATGGATGATCCTCCTTTCTCACCCAATTTGCTCTCAACTATTGAATATTCAGGATAGCTTCAAAAATCAAGAAGTTTGTCAAAGCACATAATCGTCACTCACGGATACAAGATGACCTTAAGAGGCAAGTTATAGTTTGCTTTGAGTCACTTAATGCTGTGTCATTGTCTATTCTGATGATGTGTTATTTGAATACCTGGTATTTACATTTAGTTTATCATATCTAAATTTGTAGGTCACAAGCTCGACTTCAGAAGTTAGGATATCAGCTTGGCTCAGATGCATCTGGAGCTGCTGGCAATGAAGAGGATTCGAGCATCAATATTGTTAGTGATGGAGAGACAACTAATTACCATCTACTTGGCCCAAAGAATGATATGCAGACTAAATCTTCTCCAAACAAGAGAAAGCTGCATGCTGGTCGGAACACTGCTGATGTAACCATAGCAGAAGGTTCTTTTCTGGACACCTTTTTCTAATATAAATTTCTGTGAAATGTTTAGAATCTGAAATGTTAATTTTCAGTCCTGGACTTTTCATTGTCTAAATTTTCATGAATTACATGGAGGTTAGAATGCTTTAATAATTAGCTTTGCCATTGTTAATACAGAAAATCAAGAGTGGTATTTAAAAATCTCCGTGCTTAGTCCTTGTAGGATTCTGTATATTGTTAGACATGACTGACATACATGTATCTACTTTTGCTCTTCCATGTATGAGTTTGTGGCACATCAGGCATCATTGTCACCCAAAAAATAGCCTTCTTAAGTGGATGGAATTTCTTGCCTTACCCAAGGGCCTAAAATCATAAGATCTCATTCCATTGGTGGCTTCATAAGAGTCATCCAGTGTTATGGAACACAAATTTCTCAATATTTGTTATTTTTGACTATTAGTTAGGCATTAGTGTGGCCCATGACTTCCATGTTATCCTTTATTTGGTAGCATTATTTCCTTTTGATAGATCATCCAATTGGCCATATTAATTTCACAAGTCTGACTGTTCCTCTTCTTTCTCTTCTTCTATATACGTTGCCCTTTTAAAGTTCCAATGAAAAGAGTAATGCCTCATTTCCAGTAACTGCTACTCTTTTCCCATGCAGTTTATTTTGATTCAAAATATGTCCATGATCACTAATCTTTTTGTCATGTAATTTCATATATTATTTATTTATTTACCTTTTTTTTTTTTTTGGTTTATGCTGACATATCTTGGGTCTAGCAAACTTAACAAGAGGTGGAGGACATCGGGCTGAATCTAGACAGTTTGAGAAGCCTTCTAGGTGGAATGTGCACCCTTCTCAATCTAATGTTGACACAGAAGTTGAGGCTGCAAACAATGGAGATAGTAATCATGGACCTTTAGCAGATGAAAGCAAATCAAAGGGAGGAAAGAATGTCTCTGCTGGCTTCTCCTCTGCGGATAAGGTGAATCTTTATGTTCCAGTATCTATCATTTTCTTCTGTTTGGAGGCAGACATTATATCAAAATTTATGCAAAGCATGGCACACGTGAAAAGTTTCTTTCGGTATCTTTATATTTACTTCTATAAATCATGACGCAAGGATATTCATATTTCCATTTTAAAATATCAATATTCATATAAATACAAGAGAAAAAATTGTTGAAAGAAAAGGGTTTAGGGTTTAAGTGAATTTTTTCATGTTTAATACTTTAGGAAAGAAAATGTAAACCCTAGCATAATCAAATGTGCAGTCACAGGGTTTGGCGTCGGGGCTTCTCTTGACCAGCATGGCTGCTCACGCCATTACTGAAGAAGTTGAAATGGATTCAGCTGGAGTTGAGAAAGGAACAATATATGAGGCTGCAAGAGTGCCATTTAAACTTCCCCCTCCTCCTCCAATCCCTCAAAATGTTTACTTCCAGGTCAGTTTGTTGAGCATAACCTTTCTGGTCTCTTGATCATTGCTGCCTATATTTGTTCCCATTTGCAGGCCGTCATTTTTAATGTTTTAAGACCTTGCAATTAATTAGAATGTTTTTTGGGTGATTAAGACCTTGTAATTATTCTGCTATTTTTTGAACATGTATTCTTATGCAAATGTTGAATTTAAGCTCAAGCATGAACCGCCTCTCTCTCTCTCTCTCTCTCTCTCTCTCTCTCTATATATATATATATATATATATACATTATATATATATAATGTATTTATCTTTCTAAATACGAGCACTGTGTCTTGCAGTACGAAGGTGACGATGAGAATGTAGACGTTGATGGACTGTAAGATTCGATGGATGTGGAGATTATTCAGCCTCCGAATACATACCTGTGGTAAAGGATCTGATATTTCTCTTGGAAACATCTCTTTGGTTCTAAATTGTGGAATGAGAGAATCGCAAGCTCCATGTATAAAATATATTTTTGGGTTATGTAGCAGTTTTATTTGATTTTCTATTCCTTTATATCTTATATAGTTATTATAATGAGAGTTTATTAGGTGAAAGTTTGTGCATTGGAATTGTCCGGTTTTATTTGCTCAGGTACACAAAATGACGTACTGGGAGGTTCCTTGCCAACTAGCTGCAAAAATTATTATTATTATTTTTTTTACCATATTGTAATTGAGGAAATTATTAAAATTGAAATGTCACAAGAAAACATAGGGTGACATTTAAAAACAAGAATGTATAAGTGAAATTTCCAACGCAAAATTGGCAAAATAACTATATAATCAAATATAATTGAAGGTTATTTGTATTGTTGTTACTTTTGAAATAATCAGAGTCAATCATATACTGAAAAAATAAATACCGGAGTCAAGAAGAAAAGGGTTTCATAATCCCATTGTTTATAAGATCTTTTAGAGATTCAAAAGTAATTTGCACGTATTTTAATAAAATTTACAATACATTAATACAGGCAAGTAATAAATCATTTCAAAGTGGTATACACTCCACACTCATTTTAGTTCTGAGAGTTTATCAGGAAAATAAAGGATATATATGGGGAAGGTTGTGCAGATTGGCTGGAGTCCCCGTGTGTGCTGATTCGGGTGATGCCATCGGCCATGGCAGCTGGACGTGAAAAAGTATCTGCAAAGGACATGCCTTTTCGCCGTGCTTGTCTTATTTTCTGCTGTACATGCTGTCAAGATCTCCCTCCTCCAGGGGACTACTGTTTCTAAAGTTTGCTGGTGTAAATGAATATGATCATTTCACTTAGTTCTCTTATCATTTTTAATTCTTGCTTTGTAATAATAAAAATGAAGCTATAATTATAATAAAATTGGGTGGTTGTTCTTTCACTTCACCAAATGAAAAGATTATATTATTTCACCTCAAAATGTCCTCTCTCTCGCTCGAGTCTCCTATACTCGATTGTATCAATCGTATCATGTTTCTTTTGGAGAATCTTGTCCTTGTGTAATTTTTAGTCGTAATTAAAAGTATTGTATTGGAACAAGAGAATTGGATTGTCTTCCTCGCCATCATAATATACGTGATTTCACCTCAAAATGTGTGCTCTCTTTGTATGTAAAGAATATAGTTTTCCATAAGAGTAGTGTATCATATCATCTTCCTTAATGGTATATGTTCGATTGATATAAGATTATTACATATGTACTTTTTCAAATAACATCAGTTAACGATGTTAGTTGAGAAAATTATGACTAGATTTATAATAGACCCGAAATTATTGTTTGGTATTCTTTTAAAGACAGAATAAATGTTAAAATAATATAGAAAAATTATTGAATCTATCAAAAAATCGTTGAAACATACAATAAAGCATTCCCATTACGTTTTAAATTGCTGAAATATTATTGTTAGAACATATCATCTTAACATGGTATATGGTACTGTATTGCTAAAATATCAAATAAACTCAATTCAAATATTTGAATTAATTAGAGAAACATAGGTTTAAAATAAAAAGGAGAAAAATAAAATTAATTTTAATAAATATTTGAATATAAAATTAAAATTTCATGGTTACTAACTTAATATTCATTTTTTTAAAAAAATTTCTTTTGTAAAACAATGCCGAATGTGTTCTAATAAACTACAGTTAGGTAAACATTTTACTTGAAAAAAAAAAAAGTAAGTTTAAACTCTGCTCCAAAACAAATCTGGCTATGCCCGGTTCCGCATTTATTTATTTATTTATTATTATTTTTTTTTACGTATATGCTACATTATGTAGACATGAGTATAAACCTATGGTTTTACATTTTTACATTACCATCTGTGTTTATAATAATTCTGCAAGTACTAAAAGACACGCATTATTAGAAACATCTGTTTTTGTCATGGGCAATCCCTGAGTATGAGATGTTATTGCGGGAGCCCCCTTGTTAGTCACTTGTTTTTTGCAGATAACAGCATAGTTTTTTGCAGCGCTTCAGTTCAGAATTGTGAGAAGTTGAAACAGATCCTAAAAATCTATAAGAAAGCCTCAGGCCAACGAATTAATTTGCAAAAGTCTAACATCACCTTTGGTCCAAATGTGAAAGATGATTGAAGCGCCAGTATTTTGAATTGCCTGGGTCTAGTTAATGCCCAAGCTCATGACAAGTATCTTGGCCTTCCAACCATGGTGGGAAAAAATAAAAAGAAAACCTTTTGTGATATTAAGGAGAGGGTCTGGCGTAAAATCAGACGATGGAAAGACAATCTCTTCTCGATGGGTGGGAAAGAAGTTCTAATCAAAGCGGTGGCTCAAGCTATTCCTACCTTCACCATGAGTATCTTCCAGTGGCCTTCTGCTTTTTGCAACGAGTTGCGCTCCATGATCATGGGCTTTTGGTGGAGTGCCTCAGATGGTAATAAGAAAATTAGCTGGGTTTCTAAAGATAAGTTGTGCTCCTCGAAAATTTATGGGGGGCTTGGGTTCAAAGACTTACCTCTTTTTAATCAGGCTCTTTTAGGCAAGTAGGCTTGGAGAATTGTTATGAATAAAGACTCTTCAATGGCTAGAATTTTTAAGGCAAAATATTTCAAGCGGAAGGATTTTTTATCCGTCTCGTTAAAGCAGGGGAGCTCTCATCTCTGGAGGAGATTGGTTTGGGGTAGGAGTCTTATTCTTAAGGGCCTTCGTTGGAGGGTGGGTAATGGTAAGGATATCAGGGCTTTTAAGGATCCTTGGATACTAAGGGCGTCCACTTTCAGACCTTACTCGAATGCCCCTTTGGAAGATCTCAAGGTTGCATCCCTTATTTCCCCCTCTTCCCACTCTTGGGATATGGCTAAGCTTGATCAGTTTTTTGTAGCAACGGATAAGGATTCTATTTTAAAAATTCCCCTGAGTTTTGGTGATTGTAAAGATTCCTTAGTTTGGCACTTTGATAAGAATGGATAATATTCTGTGAAGAATGGGTATAGAGTTACAGCACAGGAAAAACTCTCTCTTAAAGGATCCTCCTCGTGCCCGGATTCGACATGGTGGCTTGCTCTTTGGAATCTCTAACATTCCTCCAAAAATCAAAATTTTCATTTGGAGAGTTTGTCACAATGCCATTCTATCCCTCTGTAACCTCTGCTCTAGGAAGATTGTTGTCGACCCTTATTGTCCGAGATATGGTGATGCTCCTGAGAGCTCAGCCCATGCCCTCTTTTGGTGTAGCTCCGTGCGTGCCACTTGGGAGTCTACTGTATACTGGGACCTCATTAATTTACAGCACCATATTTCTTGTTTTGATTTGATCTTGTGGGTTTTTGTTAGCGCTAAAAGAAAAGAGTTCGAGGAGTTCTGTATGATTCTTTGGGGGGGTTTGGTCTGAAAGGAATGCTGTCACTTATTTTAAATCCCCCAGGTTTAGTGCTGATTTGGTTTCTTAGTCGCTTTCTTTGCTTCGTGAATTCCAGGGCACCCAGAAGGTCTTTGGCTCTCCCCCCCAGCCTCATAGGCAGCCTTGTTCCATCTCGTGGTCGCCTCCTCTAGCAAGCTCCCTGAAGTTGAATACCGATACAGCAGTGAAGCCTGGATTCTCTGTGATGGGTTCTGGTGCAGTGGTGCGTGATGATCAGGGCAGGGTTGTTGCAGCTTCAGCTAAGCCTCTCTTGGGGTTTTTTTCTGCTGAGCTTGGCGAGTTGCTGGCGTTGAGGGAGGGGTTGCTGCTGGCTAAAGAGCTGAGCCTGGTTATTGAGTGGGTTGAGTTAGATGCTATTAATGTTGTGGCTAGGGTGTTTAGCTCTTCTCCTAATTCTTTTGTGGATCCTGTGGATCCTATTGTTAATGATGTTAAGGCTCTTTTTAGGGACGTGGGAGTGTCTAACTGTCATGTCATTCCTCGTTCAAGGAATGGAATGACACATTCTCTTGCTTCCCTAGCCTTTTCCTCTAAGGAAGAATTTTGTTGGTTCAATCCTGAACCTAACTTTCTTGTTGGTCTTCTGTAATAGAAGTTTTGGTGCAATCAAAACAAATAAATAAATAAATAAAGATAGCTTTTCTTTATAGCATTTTCACTTCACTCTTGTTATTATAACGAGTGAAGGAAGAGAGAAATGCATTAATTTTCACTTCACCATTATATATAGTTCTCTTTCTTAAAAATAGAAATAAATCAAACAGGAGGGGCGCAAAATTCCTGGACAAAAAAGAAATTAATAGATTGCCTAATCCAACTTAAACTAATTCGTCGTATGATAAATTAAATAAAAAGTAAGACCTGTACAGTGTCTTCTTTTCTAGGGGCAAGTAAACGGGTTATGGTTGTTCTTCTAAGCACTTGAAGCACTTACATTTGAAACCGTAATCCGCAAGTGATGCCTGCCTCTCTTCATAAGGAAGGTCCTCGTCTATATATGAAATGGTAACCTGAAAATGCCCATTATTTTCAGTCTTTGCCCAAGAATTAAGTGTTTAATGAAATTTCCACACCAATTATTTGGTGATTTTTAATCAATATGAGGATTCCGGAATAAAATTGGCATAATATGAGTTAATGAACTACCTCTTCTCCCTTGCGAATGGGTCTAAGTGCAATAATTGTTGCTTGGCCATCTCTGTCCTGCAAATGAGAACCAAAACAGATGAAATTCAAAATCATCAAAATATATACAGGACTTTTAGATTATACTTTAGAAAGTATAATGGCATGAAAGAACCATGTTGCTTGTCTTTTGGATAATGAAGAAAACCACCTGTGTCTTCATTAAGACCAAGAACCAACACCGTAAATTGTATGAAGGATGCAGTTATTATTTGAACATACCTTCTCTCTTTTGAATGCTTTGGCATTAGGACAGCAGGAATGGTTCATACAACTCTGCAAAGGAAAGAATGCAGTCCCTAATGCAAAACAAGATAAGCCCGTGAGAAATGAAGAACTACATTATCTAATTAAGAGGAGTTTATCTAATAAAAGAAATGCATAAATTTTTAAAACAAAATTAAGAACAATGGAATGGAAAAACAGATGGCTGTCATTCTTTTCTAAACAAATTTCAACAAATATAACCCATAAATTCCTATGTTTTGTGAACCTGCTGAAGTTGAAAATGAATTTTATTCCCAGTAGAATTAGGAGGCTACTTGGACTTGTGGACTACAGTTGTCTTGTGCTGCAAATGAGAAACTGATACAGAAGTTCGTTTGACATATTGCAAAGTTCGCAGTAGCTGGCTCTACTAATCTTTGCAGCTGCGAGACCACTAAGTTGTCTATACAACCTGAGTTCAAGTCCCTAGCTAAACAATGTTTTGAAGAAGATACATTTTGGGCTAACATCTGCCAGGACATCAAATACATTTTGGTCCGACATCTACAAGGACACATTTTGTGCAGTAATGCAAAAGGGAAGGGAAAGCATTCAAATTTCCCCCAAAGTAGTTCAGCATTAATAAAAAGGGCAAAATACATGCAACAGAAGTTTGTAAAGGGGGTAATAAAATAACTTTGTTGGCAACTAAATTAGCAGAGTCTATATTAAAGTTTCATACCTTCACAACAAACCGAATAGTCATCACCAAGAGCATCAAGAATCGGTCTTGTAATTATCTCAGCTTCTTTCTGCCATAAACAGTACAAGGAATGTTACAAGAACTCTGTTATACAAAAAGTTAGAAATTAATAAATAAAAAACGTGAGCTTTCTGACCTTTTTGGGCTCTGGAAGATCGTCAATGTACAAAAAGTAATCCTCCACTGGAGATGCTACAACTAAATCTCTGTATATATGGAACTTCAAGTTATTATTTGGAAGTTTCGAGAAAATAGCATGTATAAAATGACATGACCCATATCTAATATGACATTACGGTAGCACTCTGTTCATGCGGACAGACGATTATCCAATTAAGTAGAAAAGACATGGTAAAAGCCTCAATACACTTACAGATTATTCAGCTCAAACATGCCAATAATATGCCCATAGATTTCAAGGGAGAATACTTTCTGTAGTCAAGGACATCAATGTATAAATTCTGAGAATGGTAACAAGCAGTAGTATAAAGCAGTATGCCAACTGAATCATTGGGAGAAGGATACACGGCTCACACTCCTTGTCAAAGGTAGCTGCTTTAAGAAGCTGCAGTGACTGAATTTTTTTTAAAAAACAAAAATTATACAGGCTGTAAGTAAACCGCATAATTGAAATCTGTAACGGTCAGCTTTTATACAAGAACGGGAATAAAAGAAATTTGCAACACTGAAGAATGCATCAGAAGATTCATAAGAAGAATGCAAAAGGCACAACTTCCCGTCAGACAACTAAGGAATCTAAACTGAGATGTGTAAAAGCTAATGACGTAAAATGTGAAAGGAGATCTGGTTTCATGTATGGGGAAAGAAATAATGACAACAGGCAGAGGAACAGTAAGATTTCCCTGATGGACAAAGGCAAGAAATGAGGAGAACAATATTTCAAAAGGTAAAAGAAAAGTCTTCTTCAACAATTTAATAACAATTTATAGTTTCTTAAGAGTGGAGTTCATAGAAAATGTTTACAAATTTTTCTAAGTCCATATTGGCCTTTGCACCTATCTGAAATCATGATAATTTCCCAAACACGTATGACAAACCTCAATGGTGTAGTGGGGCAACTTAAAATTGCTTAAAAAATATTAGAAAGGCTGAAGAGGAAGTCTATGCTTCCGTCATTAATTGTTATGATAAACCAATAAGGAATAATTATTTATAAACAAATCTTGCTGGACTAAACAAAAGAAAAAGAAATTGACATGTGCTTTCAAAAACAAATATAACACGGTGCTGATAAGTCTAAAGTCCTTTATAGCTAGCCCCGACATAAAGACGATAACATTGACAAAATCTTCACCCAATATTTGAACAAACTATTTCGAGGACTGATTGAAAGAAAGTTCAATCAGGTTTTTCTTGTGTGTGTAATCTTTAGTAGGTGATCTTACCGTATTTGCGAGCTCCCTGATTTCCATCCTGAAAGAGGCTTCATCGGAAGAATCAACATCATCTGGCAATGCAATGCAGTCCCACCACCTACAAAAACAAGTATGTGTGCGTCTCCTAATATTTCAATATTAAAATGTCTTCCCATGCAAGAAATATGTTTGTTTCCCTATAAAAAGAGGACTGAAATACTGTAATAGAATGAAACGAGCTAAACATTGTACATTAACGTATTCATTAATAGACTAATTCCTAGAATTCTTTTATTGAATCCATGATATATTCAGAACCTTATATGTAGATACATAAATGTAGAACGTTATTATTTCAACAACATATAATCGGTGAAAAAATTTGTTCTTGGACATGGTATACAGAAATAGCATCAACAAGTAACTACCTTCTCTTGTGTCCAAAAGATATTGGCTTCCATGCTTCTAAAAGTAGAGACAGATCAGAGCAGTCCAAAGCATTGGCTGAAGGGCATTTTTCTTGTTCTTTGAGATAATCTGCTTTAAGCTTTCTATATCTTAAGATAGTGAAACAAATTACCTGAAAATGGAAGCCAAAGAATATGTTTATACTTCTCAAGCATTATGCCTTTAAACAATAGTTATACAATAATAAAAAAGCACTATACCATATTGAATTATAGTGTCCTTACTGTAATCCATTGAGAAAAATGAAGGCAGCTAGATCAACTAGAAATGCATTGGTTGCAAGAATTGGTGTCTGGCTCTTACATATATGGCTGTTAAATCATGTTACATGACTGTGCAGAAATTCCATGTAACTCAAGCAATGTAGTTGAAGTGTTGCTTACTAGATTGTGCTTTTGCAAATTATAACTAGATATGTATAATCAGTATCGCAGTTTAAAAGAAGACAGTAACACAGTAAAATGAACAACAATAAACAAAAAGAATGAGTGCTCTTTTTATTTATGATAGAAAAATACTAGAATAAAAAACAACTTTCCTAGTTGCATGATGAAAGTATCTAAATTTTAGTATTACTAATTCTCATATTCATAGACATATCATGCAATACTTTAACGTTAACAGATGATAACTAGCAATTTCCATTGCATGCTCAGTTCTGTTTTCTTTAGTTTTCCCTACCCCCTTCCACACCTTCTGAAGGCTACCTTGAGAAGTGTAGCAGATGGAAGAGAATGGTGAGAAATTGGGTAAAAGACCCATTGAATTATGGTTTCCTTATATTTATATGATTTGCCTTCTTGAATCAGTTATAATGTTATATGGAGAATAAATTACCAAACGTTGTGAGTTAGTGATAAAACATATGTTAGACAAAAGATGTATACTATAGAACATACCTTTGCAGCAAGAAGAAAAATATCATTTGTTCCTGATAAATAAGGGGAAAAAAAAATAAGCAGCAAAGCAGAAAGAGTCAAAAAATTGTTACGTGGTTAAATATATACAGAGCACCAAAGGCACACAATATTAGAAATTTACCATTAGCATGTTGAATAAATTTTGAAAGCGCCTCCCTAGATAATGATTTTGACCTTTCTCCGGTGCAAAGTAAAGAATGAGACAATTTCCAATCAGCTTCTGCACATAATTTGCTGCAACATGTTGACTACATTACTACAAGGGTTTAATTCATACTTGAAACAACTGAACAAACACATGCAATAGCTGAAATTTTCAAACATCAGCGACATAGAAAACTACAATCTGGAAACACTTGCAAATGAGAAAAAATAATTATTAGCCTCAATGGATAGATGTCTCTAAGACATTGAAAGTTTAATCTCAAAATACCTTTTATAAGAATGCAATAAATGTCAGTTACAGTTACTTATGCATGCTCCATAGCAGAAAAAATGGTTAAACGAATCGCTACATTGAGAACACCAAATTTTGGTCACATAAGCAGAATATTAAATTGCCTTACCTACAATAATAAGCTTCTTTACATCCCCCGGGACATGAAATGGCTGAAGGCAACGGAAATTCAGTGGAGTGAGGCAACACCAATCCACCATTCATCAATGAATCCACAACCTTTTTAGGCACCGGGATATCATCTTTAGAACTGCTGGATGATGCACAATTTTCCAAGTTTTCGTGAGTTCTCATATGGGATAAACTGGCATCATAACAATCTTTTGAAATGCGTGAAAAGGTCTCGCCATCGCAACCACCATTGGCAGAAACACCAATGCTTTGAAAATAAAGTTTCCTCCCAATCTGAAGTTCTATAGAGCCAACAAATCGGAAGCAAGAGCTACACACTAGACAGTCAAACTGTGACATGGACAAGAAAAACACAATACAAAGGATAAATCATAAAAGGGCAACTCTCAACTGAAGAAGAAACCACAATTGATTCGTCAACAAATAATAACCTTGTTCGAAGAATGCTGCATCCCAACAAGTATCGGATCCTTCAAAACAAGCTCTCCTTCTTCGAAGTCAGCATCAGCATACACACCTGCACTTCACCAATTGCAATCACATAAAATTTAAAAAAAAATCGAAGATTTCGGCTTTGTTTTCTTTCAGCTTTACAAGTTAAACAGTATATTAGTAAACGCAGTGTTAAATAATAGGTCAAACAACTGAGTTGAGAGAAAACAAACAAAACAATTGAAGAAGTAAAAAAAACCACCTTTTCCAAAATCATTTTCTTCTTTGACTTTGATGCGACAGCAATTCCTGTCGAATAAAAGCTGGTCGAAGTACTCCTGCAAATTAAAATTCGAAACACATTCCATAATGTTTTATAAGAAAAGAACATGACTCCAATTTCAGATATGACTGAGAGAGAAAAAGAAGGAAATAAGCGTGCCTGGACTTGGAGCGGTGAGGGAGGTCGGAGAAGAGAAGCGATTTCACTAGACCATTTTTCGTCGATTGGACGAAGAGTTGCTGCCATCCTCCTACACAACTCACAACTCAGTTTGGGGAGCTTATAAATATTTGTATGTGACGCCGCCGCCGCCGTTTTGATTTATGTTGTTTTTTACTTTAATTAGCATTTCGATTTAATCACATTTATTTTTTACAACTTAACAAATTATTTCGGATTTTATCTTTCAAAATTGTGACATAGCGAGTCATACGACAAAATGCTTGAATATATTAGTATTAGTAAATAGATGAGAGAATAATTTTAGCTATTCCGGGTTTCTGATTGATTTCGTATTTGGATGGATCATGGACACAGCAAACGCCAAAAAGCAACATTATCGATGTTGGATAAATACTACCACCCAAATAGTTAATTCTAAGAGTTGATTGATGGGTAGCAACAATGGTATTATCGTATTAAGAAACACCAAAATTATTGTTCACGATTGCATATATATATATCCTCTAACCAACATAAATTACAGTCATGAAATATTTTTATGAGATTTTTCTGGTAGACAAATCTATTTCACAAATTTCAAACAAATGAGGCTTTTCTTCTTAAAAAACCAACCGTAGGAGACTCTTGGGAAATTTTTGCAATGAGCAGCAACACATGGATGGATCCCATAATGACAAAAAAGAACAAGATTGAAATGATCTCTTTTGCTGGTTCTAGAGTCAAATGCTTCCGAAGAACTGTTCCAATGATGGAGAACTGAACACGTTTGAGGCAGTTCGCTCAGGTCTGGTCGGGGAAATGTGAAGCTGATATTTGATGAATCTCTGTAACAAAAATTTGATTCTACTCAGAAGACAGGCATTGTAATATGTAGTTGTTTAAATATATTGAATAAGAATGCACAACCAAACAAAAATAATGGCAGGTAAAATAAACATACAGCTAATTGAAAAACAATTTCGTGATTTGTGTCAATATGCCAATCTGGTTCCAGTTGTCGAACGAAAGATGATCGCCCTGTTTCTGTGCTACAAAAGAGAACCTGTATATGCAGTTTATACAAAGTAAGATAGTATACACATATACAGTGGCAATTAACTATAAACTCCATGGTGCTACTAATTCTTTTTTGCATAATTGACAATTTATATTCAAAACTCAGAAACATTCTAAAGATAATGAAGTTATTACCACAACAATAACAACACTATTGATATCTATATAAAAAACTGCTGTAGAACACGAGTGGAAAAAGTAGGCTTAAGATCATATTGCACTTTATTTACTAGAAACCCACTCATCATCAAAGTTAATTGTTGAGAAAAGAGATCCAATTCTTCAGGTAGGAAACACCAGTGAAGCTTTATTATAAATACTACATAGAAACCAGAAATGTATGCATTGGTATGTCTCCCTGCAATCTCGAGTAAAAATTTCTTATTGCATCATGTAATGTTCATCTCAAAGAGATTATCATTTTGGTATTAATTTTCACATTTTATAGGCCATGAGAACCTACTTATTTACTGGTTGAGCATCTTGACTTGAGGTATAAAACATAATCCTTTAACTTTGAGTTGAGGTATTTATACATCATTACTATATCATACCATGTATAGTATGTGTGTGTACAGCGTGTTAATTCCCCAAGTAAAGTTTCCAACAATAAATGCAACTTTTACCTTGTCTTTGACCAAACCACCTGATGTGAAAACCCCTGCATTTTCCAAAGCTAGAAGGATCTTTTTCTGCAAAGAATAGTTAATGATTTAGCACAAGAAGCAATGATAATTATAAACCAGTAAGAGCTTGTGAAATGAGCTTCAGATCAAGCAACTAGCAGTCAAGAGTAAGAGCTTGTGAAATGAGCTTCAGATCAAGCAACTAGCAGTCAAGAGTAAGCACTTGTGAAATGAGCTTCAGATCAAGCAACTAGCAGTCAAGATAGCAATGGAAACATTCACAAAATGTGCTAGTACAAAAGCAAGAATGTAGATCTACTACTGTGTACCAAGTTTTAAACGAGATTCTAGCATTTTCCAAAGCTAGAAGGATCTTTTTCTGCGGAGATTAGTTAATGATTTAGCACAAGAAGCAATGATAATTATAAACCAGTAAGAGCTTGTGAAATGAGCTTCAGATCAAGCAACTAGCAGTCAAGAGTAAGAGCTTGTGAAATGAGCTTCAGATCAAGCAACTAGCAGTCAAGATAGCAATGGAAACATTCGCAAAATGTGCTAGTACAAAAGCAAGAATGTAGATCTACTACTGTGTACCAAGTTTTAAACGAGATTCTAAAACCTGTGTAAAGTAGAAACTATATGTTGTTATCTTCAAGTGCAGGAGAAAAAGATTGTCACTTTCCAAGGAGTTTTGACAACGTGAAACTCAGGCATCTTAAATTCAGGATGGTCCCCAACAGTTTTTGCCATTCTGGTGGAAATCTTATATCATGACCAAATTGCCACGTAATTCTTTTATCAATTATTTTCCAACAAAGAGAAAATATTATAGGTTAACAGAGGACAATAAATTGTTAGCCACCGGTTCTCCCAACAATGTAAATAAGCAAAAGCTTAATAATAAAGCTCATTTATTCACAAGGCAACACATTTAGGCAAAATTGGGAGTAACAAAACAATCACATGATAAAGTTATAAGAAGCAAGGTTTGAACGCACTTCGCTTTCATCATCAAGAACTCTTTCCATGAGATAAAGATCACAGAACTTTGTGATCTCCAACAGCACCTCCAGCACAGAGGACCTCACAGTTGCTTGGTGCTGCACATAACAAAATGAATCAAAATTCAGACTTTCTACAACTATATCAAGCACAGAGATCACAGAAAATGATCTTACTGCCTGGATCTCCTCTGGACTGCTTTCCTCAAGTACTACTCCAAGCAAACGACAAGTAACCTACACAAAATAAGGCATCCAATTACAAAATATTTAATGTGAGACGTAAAAATTCCAATCATGGCTTTGCACATCAACATCAACTCAAAATTGCATTACATAAACTGACTGGCTTCATAAGCTGCTAAAATCGCAGCATAACACCATTAATTTCTGTTAGAACTACAGAATTAACACCCAAAGCACACAACCGGAATTTAAACAAGGAAGCTGTGTAGCTACTAGCTACATTCTAAAGTACTTATTTTTTTTGCAACAAGATTTGCAGTAAGAGGTTAAGAGCTACAAATTCCGAAATCAATACTGTAGTTAAGCAGTCGTTTCTTTCGAATATCAGTTTCCAATTTCCAATCAACAACAGGCAGATCTATAGGACATACACGAACACATACTTCACAAGCAATACATTTATCAAATTCAAAATGGATTCACCCACAGAAACGCTCCGCTGTGCACTCTATTGAGATCATGAAACTAAAACTACCATTTTCCTTTGTCAAGAAAAAACACTACATGTAGTTAGGTAAATAACTACAAGATGCAAGGGTGGTATTACTTTAGAAGCCCAAACTCAGCAATCTACAACAAAGTGGATATCCTGACGAAAGTTATCGCACTCCATTTGGTAGCATTCAAGTACAAAAACAATATGCACAAAAAATAATTTAACAGATTGAGGATGACCAAGCAAACCACCAAAGTTGTTTCCCACGCTTGTTTTGTCTCAAATAACATTGGCAATAGCAATAACAGAGTCAGTATATGCTCAGAGATACCTCTAATTTTTGGAAGTAGTGCTTGTATTCAGTACTTTTATATTTTATAACTAGGAAATTTGAGGTGCAAGGCTCAGAAGTTTGGACCAGTGAACTATAAATCACTTAGGACTTCGATATGGTATGTAGATGATTCAGAACAGGTATAGTTGGTCAAGATTCCTTAATTACATGATTTTAGAAATCCCAGCATCATTCAAGAAGAAATCAAATCTCTCCATGTATATCTTTGTATTACATTAACAGAGTTGATTTGATAACATGTATATCTTTGTATTACATTCTGTTGTGGCTTTTGTATAGGTTTTTCTTGTCTTTTGGAAGCTGTTTCCTTCTTTTATTATTAAGGACAGCTTGCTCTCCCTTCTTGAAATCCTGCAAAAATCCTTCAAGAATAAACTCTTTACACTCCAAAATCCTCCCATCATTGCTCTCTTGTACGATTCACAGCTCAGGGACACCATCTAGACTATCAATTTCAATGACCCATATGCAATACTACGCCTCTATTTACAAAATGGCCTTAACTCTGTTCCAGTATTTCATTATACCAAATCGTAAATTCTTAGCTTCTTATTATTTTGTGCCCATCACAAAGCAAACGTACCAAATTATACTCAATAGACATTATTGTCATGTTAAAGAAGGAACTTTTGGATCCCACTTAAATAAATCCTTATTCCAACAATCAACAAAAAAGCAAAAAAAAGCCCCAATATTAAGTTTAGCAAGTCAGAGAGATATGTAAGTTACCTTTCTTCCTTCACTGAGTTTCTGCCTTACTATTTGCCCCAAAGTTGGCTGAAAATAAGGAAAAAATTTGGGAAAAAGGAAAATTAGTGATGAACCATGTCAATGAGAACAAATATATACTCAAATGCTGTACAAAGATATACATACATACATATATATATATATATGCTTACCTTCACTGGTTGAAAGAACTCGTCAACAACATTTTGTGCTCTTAAATCCTCTGGCGGAGAACTGACTCCAGAAGGAATTAATGTTGCATTAGATTCAGTGCTTGGAACAGAAGTACTAGTTGTAGGAGCTTGCCGTTTCGGTTGCCTTCTTTGAGGTCCACCAGGTGATCTGACCAACCTCCAGGTAAAGACTATCGCAAGGGCAAGCCCAGCTATAGCCCCAACTGACCGTGAATCCTGATAACAGTAGAAAAGTGTGAGAACCCCAAATATCACAGGCTGGAAAACACTGCATATTTTCCTTCTACATTCCAAAACAAAACTAAAATTGCCAAATATCAACAGTAAGACATCATAAAGAGGAAAACTACCAAAAGAAATAGAGAAAAGTACCAGAATATGTGTAATATAGAGTATAGACTACAAACCAACCCATCTGTGCTTTACCCGTGCATCTGACTGCAGATCAACCCATCTTTTCTGATCTAATTTCTTTGTGATACATTTTACACATACAACGTAGTTTTGCAAGCTAGCAGAGTTATTTTTTTAAGTCTTCACACATCTTTCAATCATTGGTTTAGCTCAAACAATATAACATGTTTCTCTAGAAAAATAAAAAAGAAAACAAAAGGGTGCATTCGGAAAGATTAAAAGCTAATTTCAGCTAGGAAACTAAATGGTTTCAGGAAGACCACATATAACAGCATTCGAAACGTTTGACAAATACGGAAAAACCGAAAATACCAATGGCTCCAATTATTCTAAAGTATAACTGGGCAAGCTGACCAGGCTGAAGGTAAACCTGGTCTCAACAGGAGGTAGAAATCATTGAACCCTAAACCACCTTAATCTGCACTCCAAGCAACGGATTCCAACTCAATATCCAACTCTCGTACTCCAATGCAATTATTATATATATATATTTTTTTTATGAAAACTTAAACCTTTTTTCTGAAATAAACCTGTTTTTGGCAATCGAGCAAGCAACGGTAGCCAAAAACAGCTGTGGTGACCTACACATCATTGCATTTGGTTTGTAATGCGACGGACAATTGAAGTCCTTCCCACAAACAGCACAAAGTTTCATCAAATTCATACATGCATCGAGTACATTTTCTCTCAGTAGAATAACAAAATATCACACCTTGCATTAGATTTTGACTTAAGCACAATTTTAACAACAGAAATTAAGATAATTTCTACACAAAATTCTGAATTTACAATCTTTCGTTATTCACTCAATAATACAAATTATTAGCAGCAGAGCCCACTAATACTAACTAAACTATACTCACTAAAAAAAATCAGTTCTCCAATTAAAATTCCAATTACTTTATTAAGCAAACGAAGCAGTCTCAGATCCGCAAATTGACGCGAGAAAGAAAGAGAGAGAGAGAGAGAGAGAGAGAGAGAGAGAGAGAGAGAGAGAGAGAGAGAAATGGAAGTACCAGGTTGTGGAAAGAGATCGAGAAGAGATTGGACATCTTGATGGTGAGATAGGCTCCGAACCGCTTGATCAGCTGAATCAAGTCTTCCTTCGACGGCGATAACGATGACGACTCCGCCATGAAACCCCTTTTTAACCGAAACGAAACGTCGTTTTAATTAAAAAGTTGTAACAAAAAGCGGCGGTGTTGCTTGCGGCTTCGGGGATTTCAGATTCTTGCCAGTTGTTTTATCGTCGCTTTATAATAATAATACTCAAGAGCAGTGTCGATTTTCTATACAAGGAAAAAGGGAAACCAAACTTGTGTTGTGTTGTGCTTTTGCGTCAACGATCGATGAGAGCTTGAGAGTTTCTGGGTTTCTGCGAATACGATTTGTTTTTCTTTTATTATTAATTTATGTAGTTTTTACTGCTATATGATAGGGTGTGTTTCGTCGTACGGAAGTCGAGTTATGCATTTTATTCTCCCAACTGTCTACTATTATATTACGTTGATTTTGTTACATTAAGAACTAGATGCAAAACAAATCTTATATTTATAAGTAAAATTTCTTTTTACAAACTACTACAATTTCTTTTTTTAAAAAAAAAAACTGACACATTTATGGGTCAGAGAATTATCAGAGGATTATCGAAATCAACTGAGATTTAATTATACAAGCACGGTCCGAATAACTACTCCCAACAACGGAAGACAAGAACTACCGGGATCAACGGTCCGGACAACTAATTTCAATAACGAGAGGGGTCTATTCCCAATATAGAGGAGAGATCTACCCACACAATTATATTTTTATGGACAATAGTAAAAATATATATTTACATAGCTATGTAAGAATTTGAAGACCTCCAGCCACCGAAGTAAGGAATCTTTTGTTATTACAATTTCATTATTATAGCTAAAGTGAATAGAAATTGTTAATTCTCATTTTCCTCTAGTTTCAAACTTTATTAATAAAATTTAGCATTTTCTATAATTTATGGAATCCTTTCAAATTTTTAAAGACCTTCTCTACGTATATAAGTTATATCAAATATCATGTACTTGAAAAATATTATTTCTTTACCGTCTTTATCTTTATATGTTTTTTCTTAATATTTTTTTTTTTTTTTTTTTTAAATCTAACACATTTACTAGTCAGAAAATTATCGGAACTAACTGAGATTAAATTAATTTTTTATATAATTTCTTTTTATCTTTTTCATCTTTGATCAATTTTTTCTTTCTCATGCTGCTTTATTTAAATATAATTTTTTATTTTTTTTAAAGAAAGAAGAAGATTAAAAGTCAAAAGTCTATCAAACTGCTGTTTTTTTATGAATCAAAATATTGTTATTAAATATGTTATCAATAGGTATGTATATATTTATCTCATTATTATGCATAAAAATACAGTAGTGTAGATAGACAATATATACATATTTTGCTATAGAAGTAGATATTTATACCGTACTAGTAGAGTTTAATCTCGGTAATTTTCAGCAGTCATCTGACATATAAGGTGTCACATCTCAAAAAAATAAATATATATATATATATAATTATTATTATTATTATTAATTTAAAATTTGGAAAGTGGCACTTCTTAAATTTACAGCCTAGGGTTGCCCTCGGTTCGATTCGAACCGAACCGTCGGTTTTAAATCGGGACCGGCGGTCTCGGTTTAAAACCAGTTAGGAACCGGTTAACCGAAATCAGGACCAACGGTCTCAGTTCTAATTTTTTAATTTTTGGTACCAGAACTTTCAGTTCAAAACCGACGGGTTGCGGTTCCTTTTTTTTAAAAAAATTTTTTGTGTATTGAGAGATAGAAAAAAAATTAAATCCAATTTAAAATCGAAACTGAAATCGGTGTGGAACTGCCGGTTTCAAGATTTGATACCCCGTAATTTCGATTCCAATTCCCTCTCTAGGGAATTAGAACCACAGCCATCTCTATTACAACCTCAACGGGTGTGGGTGTGGGTGTGGGTGTGGGTGTGGGTGAGGGGCTTACCAAACTATTGTGATAAGAAATTCAAGTGGCTATATTTTGGTACTTTCAATAGTTGATTAACTTGAAACTCGAATTCAACCCCATATATATATATATATATATATATATATATATATAAATGTCAAGTGAACCACCTACCCCACTTCATCCTATTCCTCATGGCAATCTAGGATTTGTTACCTATTTTATTTAGTATATTTTTAATGCTGATAGGCTGTATATTGGAATCGAATTATTAAGATTGAAATACGAGGCAATTCACAACAAGTTTCTGGAGCTTCTGGTGGGACAAACATCGGTAACTGTGTTGTATGCTTAAAGGATTCCATGTCCATAAATCAATCTTTACCAAATTGTAGGGTTTGGGTCATGTTCCCTTCAATCTATTCTATGACACTTTTTCTTATTTACAATTATCAGACAAAACTCAAAAAAAACAAAATCAAATATGGTGTAAAGAAGGAAGAAACCAATATTAAATCCGTCATGACCCATCAGTCTACTGTAAAGAAAAATAAGATTCCTCTAGTATTAAATATTCTATTGTCAATACTACGATAAGAGTATAAGGAAGTTTATAATTATTACTTTTACTTTTACTATTATTATTTTTATAAATTCAATTACAGGAATGGTGCAACATCAACCGGTCGCAAATAATTGATATTGGATTCTTTATCATAGAAATTTTTACTTAAGGATTATGTTTAGTTGGATATTTATATTTTTTTGGTTTTTTTTTTTGTTTTAAAATTTTATTTACATTGAATTTTCGGGACATGACGAACAAGCTATTATGCTGAGTTTTTGGAATTGAGATTTTGAAGTTTTATGTTTTGTTTCTTGAATTTTTGTTTTATTTTTAATGTTAAATTCTTTATTGTTTTATACTCATAGTTATTGGCTATTACAATTCATATTTATACTTTCCATTTATACTGCTACTTTTTGGACTTTAAATCTATAAATTATATTCATGATTATTAGCAATGATCTAATTTGTCAAATTTATGTTTAATCTTAAATTGATAATTTTTAAACAATAGGGATAATTTTGATATTTTTCTATATTAATCTAATAATAAAGTTTGGTTTGAATAGTAGCTCCCATTCCTCTTCAATTGATTTTGCAATTAATTCTCGTATTACCCATCGTTCGGATATGGGTTTAGTTTTATCTAATATTTATTTTTCTTTTGAGTTAGTGTCTATTATTCATATTAGTTTCATTCCTCGTAAGTGTATTACAGTTGCACATTGTTTAGCCAGGTTTAGTTTGTCAATGGTCGAACCTTTATTTTGGTTGGAGAATTTTTCTCCTTGTGTTGAGGCTTTAGTTGCGGCTGAAGCTTCGAATCAGTTGATAAATTTGGTTTTTCTAATATAATTTCCCTTCATCAAAAAAAATATATATATGTAATTAACTTGGACTCAAATTCAATTTTATGTCCTCAATTAAATAACATATATTTTCTTTCATCTTGAATTCATATATTATTATTGTAGGAAAAAATTAATTTTTTTCTGAAAATATTTTTAATTATTATTCTATCTTTAAACTAAAAAAATCTAATTTAATAAATATTACAAATAACAAATACTATATATATCCTTCCACTTTCTCTCCATATATCTACTCAACCACTAACCTGAAAAGCGTTTTTGCTATTTGCCACTCCTAAAACTTAATGTAGTTAGTTCAATAAAAGTAATTTTGCTATTTACGACTCACAAGTTAAGAGTCAAGACTCAGCTTGAGTCGGCACATACTATGTCTTATGTCGAGATTTAATTAATAAATTTTTAACTTGTTGTGGCACACCGTACCACGAATCAAGAAATGCTATCCATGACTTCATGGCCTATACAAGTATCACCACTGCACTAAGCCAATCAAAAATAATTTTAAAGAAAAAATTCAGATCAGTCCAGTACTTTGAGGACATGGAGAGCAACTCTCTGTATTTTCCACCGATATTTCTGTAACATCATTGACTAAATTGGAGATTAATGCCCTTTCAATCTTCTGGGCGGTGCCATTCACCAGCATCTCCTTTTCCAGGTGCAAGCAGTAGCTTTCGAAGACTCGAGAGCTGACCGTAACACCAAAATCCAATAGGAAAAGCACTTCTAATTCGAGCTTGTTCAATTCAGCATTGCTTACTCCCCCGACCCGAGCATAGAATGCGTTATTGTAATGTCTGCATTAGTCCAAATTCATGAAAAAGAATCAGTTCTGCAGCATTGCAATTCCCTTCGATGTAGCAATGAGCATATATGTTTACTTGTTTAGGCTATGTTCTAAACAAATATAAAAGGTATGTGCGCATGGGACAAGCCTATGCCTGCAACAATGTTATTGCAACTACTTAAGTTTCCTTTTTCATAAACTTTGTGAGGACTGAGGAGCACCAATTCTTCAATGAAACTACCCAACTATGCTATATGCAACTTCAGATTGTTGTAAAACCACTTCAAGTTTTTCTTCAAATTCAGTAATTCAATCTGTATCACTAAATGAAATTGTGCAATCTATTGGTGCAAGAACAACTAACTATTCTAATCAGCGCCATTGCAGATAAAACAGTTCTCAATCAATTATCCTAATCAGTGTTTGAACCAAAATTTGATAAAAACTCATTGCTGATAAGCAAAACAGCATATAAAATTGAGAGAGAACAACTAACAAAATAGAAAGGACAGAAGTTAATTGAGAGAGAGCGAGACAGAGAGAAAGCAGACTCACACATCATCCATCATCTTGGAAGCAACCATGACACAAGTAACAAGCAACCTGTGCACATTCAAGGACACCACAAGCGAGTCAGGGTGCCTATGCGACAGCCTATCTATATACACATAACCAACCACGAAGCACGACGGGCTACAATTGGTGTACTTGTATAACCTCTCCAAGTACTTTGCTATGCTTATACTTGGAGCCCTGACACCATGAAATGCATTCAAACTCTTCCCAAGCCGCGCCGCCGTGCCACCACCACTGCTGCTCACATGACCGTTCAGTGGTGTCAAGCCATCCGCTAACCTGTCATTTCTAGCCACTAGCTTCTCTAGAACTGCAGACAGTATGGTCAGGACCCTTGGCGTGGCTTGCTCATTTTGGCTCGGCTCCGGAAGCCGGCCCTGGTGGTTGCTGAACTCGGTGGCGGTTAACATTTCAGGCCATTGTGTTTGTGCTTGTGCCTGTGCTTGTGTGGTTGGTTTCTCTGAAGGGAATTTGCTGAGAGTTTTTTGAGTGGTGGAAAATGTTATCGGGTTGGTGAGCGGGGTCATGAAATGGGCTTTTGACACGTGTACTATCTGTTCATTTTTATTTGAAAATCGAAGTAGATGACAAAATGTGGCCCATCGCACGGTTGTATGTTCCCGGATCTTATTAGGATTAAGGTCAGAGATGTTGGTAGGATCAAGAAAATTTTTTTTTTTTTTAGAAAGGTGGTAAGGTAAAGAATTGATGATAAAGAAATTCTTATTAAAGTCTGTGACACTATTTAAATTTACAGCCTCAACTGTATAGGTACAGGTACAGGTGTGGGGCTTACCAAACATTATGATAAGAATTCAAATAACTATATTTAGTTACTTTTAATATTTAGATTCTAACTGATTTAAAAAAAAAAGAATTTAGATTCTAATAATTTGTAGGATTTTTTTTTTCATAGTAAATGAAATAGATAATAGCTAAATTACCTAATTCTTGGCATTTTTGGACTTAAATTGATAATTTTTTAATAATAGGAATGATTTTGATATTTTGCTATATTAATATAATAGTAAATGTTGCTTTAAATAATAGTCGTTGTCTCATGGAACTCTAAAACTTCAAAAGTTGATTAACTCGAATTCAAGCCCCCCTCTCTCTCTCTCTCTCTCTCTCTCTCTCTCTCTAATAGTAAATATTGCTTTAAATAATAGTCGTTGTCTCATGGAACTCTAAAACTTCAAAAGTTGATTAACTCGAATTCAAGCTCTCTCTCTCTCTCTCTCTCTCTCTCTCTCTCTCTCTCTCTCTCTCTCTCTCTCTCTCTCTCTCTCTCTCTCTCTCTATATATATATATATATATATATATATATATATACCATCTACCTTGCCATATCTTGTTCCTCATGGCTTCCTAGGATTCGTTACTTGTTTTATTTTATTTTTTTATATAGTATATTTTTAATTCTGATAGGTTGCATGTTTGCGGTAGATGTCTTGATAATTAACTTCGATGTCTTGAGAATTAACATCGAAAGACTTGGCAATTCACAACAAGTTTTTAAAGGGACAAATAGACTGTGTTTTATGCTTAGAGGATCCCAACGACCATAAATCTGTCTTTACCAGATTGTGGTATTTGTGTTGTGCTTGTTTCAATATATTCTATGACACATTTTCCTATTTTGAATTACCACACAAAACTAAAAACACCAAAATTAAATCCGTCACGACCATCAATCTGGTGTAAAGAAGGAGGAAATCAAAATCAAATCTGGTGTACAGAAGGAGAAAAATAAAATCAAATCCGTTACGACCCATCAATTTGATGTAAAGAAGGTTCCTCTAATACCAAATGTTCTATTGTCAATACCGCGGTGAGAGTATAAACAAGTTCATGATTATTACTTTTACTATTACTATTATTATTTTTATAAATTCAATTACAAGACTGAGACTGCGTAACATCAACTGAGTCGCAACATCAAATAAGTGATATGGAATCATGATCATTATACTATTATTATGAAATTTTTATTTAGGATTATGTTTAGTTGGATCTTATTATTTTTTTGGTTTTTAAATTTTATTAACAAGCAGTTATACTGAATTTTTGGAATTGAGATTTTGAAGTTTTATGTTTTGTTTATTGAATTATTGTTTGATTTTTAATTTTAAATTCTTTGTTTATGCTCACTGTTATTGGCTATAGTACAATTCATATTTATATTGTTCCGCCATACTACACTTTTTGGACTTCATGCCTATAAACTATATTCATGATTATTAGCAATTTAATATCTAAATGATCTAATTTGTCAAATTTATATTTAAGCTTAAATTGATAATTTTTAAGCAATAGGGATAATTTTTATTAATATAATAGTAAAGTTTGGTTTGAATAGTAACGGCTGCTTAATCGAACTCTTAAACATGTGATATGTAATTAACTTGGATTCAAATTCAATCTTATATCCTCAATTAGATAATATTTTTTTTCATCTTTATATCTTATTATTATAGTAAACAATTAATTTTTTTTAAAAATATTTTTAATTAGACTCTTTATTTAATTTTTATTTTAACTTTAAACTAAGAAATCTAATTTAATAATTATTATAAATAACAAATACTATATATTTAATAATTATTTTGTCTTATTTTGATTAGTTCAATAAAAGTGCTTTTACTATTTGAGATTCATAAATCTTATTTTGATTAATTCAATAAAAGTGTTTTTGCTATTTGCACTCATAAAATTTATTTGGTTAGTTCAATGAAAGTGCTTTTACTATTTACAACTCATAAGTCTGAAGTCCAAACTCAACTTGAGTCATCACAGCTAGGCCCAGTTGGCCTGCCACGGCATTGACGGCAACAACGAAGTAAATACATATATAGCTTCAACTTCATAAAAGAAAACTAAGGAGAAGGAATAGAAATATTAAGACTAGTGGTGTAATAGTAAACATGATCTAAAATAGAATTGTCTCATACATATTTAACATATATAAATTGATTAATAACAAGCAATTTCATCATACTTCAAAACTAATTAAAAAATAACAATAAGATGTTAACCAATTGAAAGTTGCAGAGTAATTAAAATTTTTATATTATGACGTCATAAAATAAATATTATACATAACTCATGCAAACACAGAATAATATGAGGAAATAATATATTTCAAACTAAATGATATAAAATTAATTGATGTAGAAAGCAAAAATGCAAGCATGTATGAAGTACTCCATTCAACCACTACAAGAAATATCATCTTTTATGAGGATTAAAAATTGTTGGTAATGACTAAGGACAGTCAGAAATATATATTTTTAATAAAAAAAAGTTCGTCAGAAATGCTATGGTCAGAAATAATATTTTTTTTGATGGATCGTCGTAAATATAGCTTTTCCGAGAGTAAAGGGTGGTCAAAAATAATAAAAATATACCTCAATAATGTTATGACAACCAATTGTTAAGAGAATATTTTTGACCGTATTTGTTATTGGAAATAGTTCGGTTATTACTAAGGAACATTTTGGTTGGAAATAATATATATCACCAACAACTATTATGGTTACAAAAACTTGTATTTCAAAGAAGCTTCACTGTCAAAAATAATATATTACCGAGAGAAATTACGAATGGAAATAAAATATTACCAAGAAGGATCATAGTCAAAAATAATATATTATCGACAAGATTTGCAGTCGGAAATATTGTATTACTGATGAGTTTTACAGTAAAAAATAAGATAAAATTGAGAAAAAATGACCGTCACAAATAATGTATCACCAAGGAGCATTAAAGTCGGAAATAATGTATTATTGATGAGACACAAGGCAATTGACTTGGTGGTTTGGAGGTTTTAAAACCTCCAAGTCACCAAAGTTCAAACCTTGGTGGTGTATTGTAAATAATTATTTCCTGATAGTTTTTTGACCCCAAGAAATACTATACTATTATTAAGATGTATTAGAGTGGAAAATAATGTATTATCGAGGACAATAGTGATCAAGAATTCGCCACAAACTTCAAATTCTCATTGAATGTAAAGGCAGAAAAATAATAATTATAAGAATCTTTATCGTAAAGAAAAAGAAAATTCTACATGAATAAACAAAATAATTTTTTTGACAGTAGCTATGGTTGTCCACGGATTCTACTCTGATGTGACTGCTTGTGAATTGAGCTCAGTAAACCTCATCCCAACAGGCATTGAATGCTTCTGAAACTTCTTAGCACAACGCACGACGCGGGTCTCCTCTTGCTTCTGTAAGGTTTTGTGTGTAAAGTTGTTGACATAGTCAGTGAAGCATCTCTCTACAAGTGAATTATACATCCTTAGACTACATGTCCATTCAAGAAAACAAACAATTAGGATACTCTAAAAACATCATTTGCAGCAGGATACTTGAAAGGAGAAATGATTAAGATGTTATGTATAGCATTTTACGTCAGCTCACCACTTGATCCGGAAGAAATATGGATAGAATTGAGGTAAAAATATGTTGGACAATTGCATTGGACGAATGTAGTATCAACTGCATTTCTTTTTAATAATAAGAAGGTTATTATTATTCATAATTTTTAAAAATTAATAAAATCTATTTTAATGCAAATAATTGGACAACTGCATCAACTCATATTTTTTAGTGAACTAAATTTGATATTCGTAAGACTGTAACTGTATTCAACTAGTTTAGAAATGAAATGAATTTGATAGTAGCAGTCTAGCAGGACCTCAGTACGAGACTACCAAAAGCAAATGCAAAGAAAGAGGAAGCATACCGGTTCACTTTGCCTCTGAAAAGCCTCTATTTTCAACACAGGCAGATTTTCTTACATTTTGAATTATGCAATCAAATATCATATATTTCATGAGATATCCATGTCTATCAATACAATCATTAAAGTATAAATCTTTATAAGCTCTTTTTTCTGTTTAAGAGTCTGAATTTAAGAATTTACTTTATATTCGCCAAAATATTGTTTTTAAAAAATGCACTTTATGCTGCTTTGGTTTTTAAGAAGAGCACCTTTTTTTTTTTTTTTAACTTCAGCTTCACAAATAATTAACCAAACCACATGAGTTGCAACTTGGATTTCTATCCATAAAACTTAAATAAAAAATCATATCAAAACAAAACCCACATTGAGCTCATTTAAAAAATATATAACTTCAAATGAAATGCAAGGTCACTTCCTTTGAAAAGATCTTCAAAATATATAATAATAATAATAAAAGTTACAACTTGATACGAACACATCTGATTAAACCAAGCATCGGTATAAACAGTTTCATTTATTTTTAAAAAATAATTTTAAAAATTTATTTTATTCATAAAATAATTTTCTAACCTATTTAATTTAAAAAATTTAATTTTTTAGTTGATTTAAAATGATTTAAATTTATTTTAAAAAATTTTATTTTATGTGAAAATTAATTTAATTCAATATGATCTTATTTAGTCTCATACTACTCCAAATAAGAGATAGTACTATTTTAAGTTCAATTTAATCCCGTGCACCAAATATATAATGGTACTAATTTAGTACAATCCAATCCAATTTTATATTTTTCTATAAAAATAGTCCAATCTAATTCCGCGTACCAAATGCACCCTAAAACTCTTAGAGAATGAGTTTTAAAATGCAGGGCCAAGTCTTAAACAATGACAATATTTTTGAAACGAAATAATATATCTAGCGATTTTGAATACTGAGTTGTTAAATCGATAATTTTTTAAAAATTCTAAATTGAAAAAGTGAGAAACGAGAGAAGAGTTAGAAGAATAAGAAGAGAAAGCAACTAGCCCTAGATATATTTTTACTAACTTAAGTGAAAGATAAAATAGACAAGTTTAGTGCTAAAAAACTCAACTTACTAAAATCGTGCTAGTGAATGCAATAAAATCACTTTCCCGTACCCGCCAACACCAAGTTTTTAGACTATAAAGAGAGCGCCCGAGAGGGAGAGAGATAAAGAGGAGAGCAAAACAATGGAGTTCACTGTAAGTCTGTAAGTGGAAACACACTCAAAACTTTTGGTAGGTCAATAACGTGCCTCGCACGTATCGGCAACGAGCTTGTCATTCAAGCTTCTGATTCTCAGGTAAATGTAATCCCGCTTGTAAGTCAAATTTCAAGCACCACTTAACTTGATTTGCGTCTCTATTTCATTTGATTTGGAGGAGTGTTGGTGTGGTATGTCTAAGCTCGTGCTATTTGGTTCTAATGTTTAATTTTATTTCTATATTGAACCTCATACATGATCTGATTTCTTTTCCAGATCTAGTTGTACTGGGAACTCCGTACTGGACTTGCGTTTGGGTTCCTTGTTGTAAGATATTCATTTTATGTGACTGCATTCTTTTAGTTCTTTGACTCTTTGAATTCATTATTGTACATTGAGCATCCTGTTAAACAAATTATTGTTTTGCCTCTTCGGATAGCAGTTTGTCATTGACTGGGAGAGATCAAGTAGTTTGCTAATTGTTGTTAGATGCATGCTACCTATCTTCCAATTGTTGTGATTTCAAAGTTGATGCTGTCATATTGGGTAGCTTGTGACCTTGTATGAGTCGTGGTGCCCTGCCTTGAAGTTTGTAGATTGCTTACCCTATTAAATGTTCATAGCTTCCAATGTCACTTTATTTGTCTTCTGCACATTTGAAGGATAGTTTTGATGATTGGAGAACACTGTTTATGTTTTTATTTGTGCCTATTTTTTCTGAAGACCTTTTTTAATTGTTGTTATATATGTTTTTGTGTTTTGGTCAGGGGCATGTTTTCCATCATATCCCGTGAATTATTTTGAATGATACTTGCAATGAGCGACTTCCAAATTTTCTTAAAGATTGTTACAATTACTTTTTTTTTTTTTTTTTGTGCCCTGTTTAATATTTTTTTCTCTTGGCAAGTGTACCAATGTGAATGATACTTTTTTTTTTTTTGAATTAAATTATTTGGGGTTTTTTAGTTGTGGTTAAAGAACTAGTGAGCATCACTTTAGTAGATTGATCAAATTCCTTATCATATAGTTTCTGACGAAAAGTTTGTTTTGACAGGGAAGAATGATTCTGGCTCACTTGTGGGATGAGCCCAAGGGATTGAAAACTAACATGTGCATGATATGTAACATTTTCATTTCAAATGATATTTCGTTACCCAATGCTAATTTCTTTATAGTAACTGAATATGTGTCAAAGTCAAACTTTTCCAAGAAATTTAGTGGTTTGTTATCTCTTTTCTTATCTACTCCCCCCTTCTTTCTTTGGCATTTCTTCTGACATTTCTTCTGTTGGAGGTGTTTGTTAACATAGTAGTATAGATAATTTTGAGTTCTAGATAATTTTGAGTTCTTATTTATATGGAAAATTGGATTGCTAAGTTTTTTGTGTTACTTGTGCAGTCACTGTTGTATCTTCCATTTGCCATTGCAAATACTCTTACTGCAACACTAAATGATGGGTGTGTGGAAGTTTTTTTTTTTGTTTTTGAAACAGTGTGGAAGTTTGTTTCTGCTTAGTTTATTCATAGACCCTTTTTTTATTGTTATTTTTGAAAATAAGGGTTCTTTCTCATTTGTGGACATCTTTTGTCACTGTTGCAGAGTTCCTTAGGTTGATGAATTCTGGGATTTGCTTGGGTACTGTATATTTACGGTACATTGATCTTATTTCTATTCATTATGTATACCTAGAATCAGGTTCAACTATATCAACTTGAATTTATAACTTCTTAATTTTTATTTTAGTATGATCTCTACAGTATGTCAATCATGATGGAATGGAGATTCATTTTTAAATTTTTATTATTTTAATATTAATTAAAAAAATATATAATTATTATAATAATTAATAGGTAAGGATAGTTTAAACATTTTATACATTTTGACCAATCAACAGTTAAATCTGATGGTCAATCACTTAATTAAAAGTATTAAACTATAATGAAAGTAAAAGTACGGTTTTGTTACAATTTATATATATATCAGGATATTTCATTATAATTTATCCTTTTAAAATATTCTATACCTTCGTACCTAAAATAAAACTCTTGCTTAGAATAAAGTTATGTTAGCTTGACTAAATATGAAGTACGACGACAAAAAGCAAATTAATAAGCATCTATTACTATTATGATTTGGTGGTAAGAATACTTATTTAGTCTAATAATATTTTAAATTCGATTGTTACCATTGGTACATTAAAAAAAAAAAAAAAGCACACTAAAAAAAATTAAGACAATAATCAACAATGAAAAATCATTGAAATTTCCAATAACAGATCTGCATTAGCAGAATTGGAATAGCACATTATTTAAATATCATTTTTATCTTCACCATATGCCTAACAGGTACCTACCTCACACAAATAAATATAAAATTAATACCCAACATGAATTGACCTTTAAACATCTTGCTCCACTGCAAAAACTATCTTCTTCAGGAAATGATGACATGGAAAGAAGTTAAAAGTAAGAAAGAAAGAGCATAGATGCAAAAACACTTACAATTGTTGTTTGACTGCTGGATATTAGATGGTCAATAATGAAATATTATTTAACCTTTGGTTACTCCTCTACAAGTCTACAGTTTTCCTTTTATACCTTTGGATGTAAAAGAAAAATCGTTTTGAAGAAGCCACATAAAGTTCTTCTTACTTAATAGAAACACGGTTATGTCAAAGAAAGCTTGACCGTTTATGCTCTCTTGACTTCATCATAATTCCCATAATTGGATGGCCTCACCACACATAACGTAGACTTTGGCGTGTTGTACTTGTTCTTCATCTTGGTAAAAGAAAATGTAATGGAAGAACAAAGTGGATCAATTTATTAACATGATATCCCATGCACTAGACTAATAATTACAAAGTAGCTTTTAAAAATTAAGCTAAATAAACGTCCAAATCATTAGACGAACAAAACCATTTATGAGGATGGCCTAAGACAAACTAATGTCAACAAGGCAAAATAATTGTTATTAAACAAAATAAGAAATTTTTTAAAAAAACTGAAAGTGGTCAAATTTTAAATTTTTTTTATTTTTACTCTTCATAAAAAAATAAATTAAAAATTTGATATTCTTAATAAAGATCAAAAGAACAAAAAAAAAATAAAAAAATTGAGGTTCAAGATCTGGGTTTGTTGAAGAACAAACCCAGATCTAGGTTTGTCTTTAACGAACCCAGAAACTGGGTTCGTCTTTAACTAATCTAGAAATTCAGATTGGATATCCATCATTTTGAATTTTAATTTTTTTAAAAAAATATTTAATTTTCTCTTTTATTTTTTTAAAAATTTTAATATAATCTTCATCGTCCATCAAGATTAATGGACGGTGGAGATCCATTAAAATATATATTTTAAATATTAAAATAAAATGACCATATTACCATTCTAATTATTAATAATCTTTTTAAAAATTTGAGGTTAAAATAATAATTTTAACTCATTTAAATAGAGTCAAGAGCAAAACCGTCTTTTTACCAATTCTTTTAAATTTGACTGGTAGAAATTTAGTCAGAGGGACTAAATTGATACATTTTCTAAAAATTAAGGTTAAAGGATACTATTAACCATAACTGCTTTAAAAAATTAATAATTTTCTAAAAATTGGGGATTAAAATGATAATCGCTCTATTATTAACAGAAAAGTTAATGCTCAATAATATTTTGATAATTAAACTGACGGTAAAAAAAAATTTAAATATAAAATAAAACTACAAAAAAAATTTGAATTATAAATAAAGTTAGAGGGAAGTTTTAATAATATTACTAAATATTATTTATCAATGTCTAAAATTAATAGTTACCTTCTCTTAAAAAAAATAAAAAAAAAATCTAAAGTTACAAAATTGTCTCATAAATTTTACCTTCTCAAAAAAAAAAAAAAATCAAAAGGTACAAAATTGTCTCATAAATTTTTTAGAAACTGTTTACACGTGGCACTGGGATAGACGACAACCACATCACCAAGTGCACACACTCAAACGACGCAATTTTCGATTGTGCAAGAAAACCATTTTTAGCTTAAACCCCCTTAAACCATTTTTGTTTTCCTCTTCAAACTTTTCATCTTCTTTTTGGTTCACTTCGCTCGCTCTCTCTCGCTCTCGCTCTCGCTCTCGCTCTCGCTCTCCCTCTCTGGTTACTCTCGAGCTGATCTTTTTCTATCATTTGTTTTTTTTTTTTGAGGAATGATCTGGTTTTCTTGTTTCAGCATTTTTTTTTTTGTTTCTTTTCATTTTTTTTTTGGATTGAATGTGAAACAATATTTTGTTGTGTTTTGTACGATTTTGATAGGTATTCAAATTGAATCCGTAATGTAGTAATTTTCTTGTTTTCCTCTATAAATATCAAAGAAAATTATTTGAGTTGTTTAATTTTTTTTGTTTCTCCTGGTTACTTTCGAGCTGATCTTTTTCTCTCATTTGGTTATTTTTTTGAGGAATGATCTGGTTTTCTTGTTTCAGCATTTTTTTTTGTTTCTTTTCATTTTTTTGGGATTGAGTGAGAAACAATATTTTGTTGAGTTTTGTACGATTTTGATAGGTATTCAAATTGAATGCCTAATGTACTAATTTTCTTGTTTTCCTCTGTAAATATCAAAGAAAATTATTTCAGTTCTTTATTTTTATTTTGTTTCTCCCTCTCTGGTTACTTTCGAGCTGATCTGGTTTTCTTGTTTCAGCATTTTTTTTTTGTTTCTTTTCATTTTTTTTTTGGATTGAATGAGAAACAATATTTTGTTGAGTTTTGTACGATTTTGATAGGTATTCAAATTGAATCCGTAATATACTAATTTTCATGTTTTCCTCTATAAATATCAAAGAAAATTATTTAAGTTCTTTATTTTTTTTTGTTTGAGTAGATTTTATGGTTTTGGTTCATTTTTGAGGGGGGCGATGGGTTTTAACTTAGCATAGTTAGGTCAAGAAAATTGTTTTTTTTAGTGAAACGATTTGTGGATCTTATTCGTATAGGTATATAGGTTTGTGTAGGTTGGATTATATATTGATTTGTTTGAATATGTATGAATTATAATTGCTCTGCTTTATTTGGTGCTTTATTTGGTTTAAGATATGAATTTAATTTTTGGCCACCTTATAATGCTATACTGATTGAGTATTGAAATGGATTGTGCATGGATTAAATCTTGAGGCAAAATCATATGCATAAAATTGTTGATTCTTGTATGCTTAAGTTAGTTGGCTTCATAAATATCAAATATTTAATATTACGAAAATACTTGATGTCTTTTTGAGCTTTCATCTTTTAGCAGTACATATTTCATTACAGGTTTTGCACGAGTGCAATAATTGGTTATAGATTTAAGTACTAAAACTTGTTTAACTGATTAATGTTTGGGAATGATAATTTCAGGAGTATTTGTGGATTTAGTCATGGATTTGAACGTTGAGAAGCCTGTTAAAAGGAAGAACACATCAACTAAAGAAATCCGGGATAATATTGTTTCTGAAAGGGGACAAACCAAAGATGGTATGGGTGATGCAAAGCCATCTCAGCAGTCATCCAAGGAGGAGGTAGATAGTCTTGCTATGAAGTGGGGAAAACGCTTGAAGAATAATAAATCGGTTAGTACAACTTCCCTATATGCAGTACATATAAATGAGTGTATATATATATGGGTGTATTGGTATGTATATGGATATGTATATATACTATCAACAGGGTCGGCCCTGGGCCGGGGCGTAAGGGGCGACGGCCCAGGGTCCCACGCACAGGGAGGGCCCAATATTTCATAATTTTATTATACTAAAAAACAGTGTTATATAGGGCCCATATTAATTCTTTACAACAACAACCCCTATAGCTTAGTGGTCGAGTGTCAGTCTTGTAATTTAGAGGTCTTCAGTTCGATCCTGCATGGGGGCAACTTTAATAGAAGTTTTTTAATAAAAATTAGGCGGCCCTGACTATCAAGAAAATAAATAATATTGAGATTATATGACTCAAAAGTTTTGCTTGATATCATATTACCTCACATAATCAATCAATTCATTTTGTATCATAGATTGTAACAACAAATAAGGTTTTTAGTTCATTTTTTGATTATTAATAATATTCGTTATATAAATTATTAATATTTTATTTTGATATTTTATTTCAGTACTTTATACAGCTGCTGTTACGGTTGATACCTCATTTGCTGGTAAGTTATTCTATTAATATGTTGTGTTGGCTAACATGCAGAGCATTTTATGTTAACTAAATATTGTTATGGAGTAATATAGTGTTTAGGATATTATTTTAAAAATAGGTTTTAGTGTTTTACTCATTTAATGCTGATTAATATTTGTCATTATAAAACTAGAAGCAAAACGGCCAACTTGGAAAGTAAAAGGTAATGAAAGTGAGTATATTTAGTAGGAATGATTGTGTTTTTATTGAAGAATCTAAGTGCAAAATTTAGGTGACTAATAATTATACGATAAAAATAATTGGAGTACACAATTATTTTCGTAGTTTCATTTTAAATTTGCATGAAACATTTATTTAATAATATTGTTAAGTTTTAGTTGGAATATCTCCGTTGGTTTCCTTTAATGGAATTTTGTTTCATTTTTTTAAAAAAAGAAGAAGTTTTAGTTGGAATATAAATTCATATATTCCCATATTAATTAGAGTATTAGGTTGCAGATACCATCGACTTGGTCATCTTACATGTAAAGATGTCAATTATGTTTTGGTTCAATGATATATATGTTCTTTCATATATTTTTTTTTACTTTAGTTGCATTTAAATTTTGACGACAAACCTGACAAGACGAGATATTGGATTGGTATTAAGAATGTTAGGGTGCATTTGGTGTGCGGTATTAGATTACACTATTTTTATGGGATATGATAAAATTGGATTAGACTAAATTAGTAATATAGTGTGTTTGGTGCAGTATGGATTGAACTAAAAATAGTACTGTCTTTTGTTTGGTGTACTATGAGATTTGATAAAATCAGACTGAATTAAATTAATTTTCACATAAAATAATTTTTTAAATTAAATTAAAATCATTTTAAATCAACTAAAAAAGTAATTTTTTAATTAAATTAGGTTAAAAATTTATTTTATAAAAAATGAATTATTTAAATTATTTTCTAAAAATAAATAAAACTATTTATAATTAATTTTAAATAAAGTAAAATAATTTTTAAATAAAATGCTTTAAGTTAGATTTAGTTAAAAAATTATTTTTTGAATAAAATAAAATAGTTAAATTATTGTTTAAAAAATAAATAAAACTATTTAAACTTATGTGGCATTCACTCATATAGTTAATAATAATTTTATTCTTAACAAATCAGGTGTTATGTTATTTTATATATATTAATGAATTATTTATTATACCATTTTTATTTTAAATGAATATTTAAATAAAATATTTCTAATTTATTTAAATTATTAATTAAATATAAAAATATATTTTATATTTATAAATTATTAATTAAATATAAAAATAAATTTTATATTTAAATAAACTATTTAAATTTATTGAATAATATTATATTAAAAAATTTTAATCCCAAGAACATGAGACTATATAATACCATGATGATGGGTGGGTTTATATAATCCCTTTACAATTGGATTATTTTGAAATGTAGGACTAAATAATCCAATCATCTTCTCCACACCAAACATGAGACTAGGATTATGTTCACTTAAAATAATCCAATTCTAGTCTAGTCCCATATATCAAACATGGTCTTAAAGGTCCGTTTGGAATAGGTTATCCGAATAGAGATTTTAGAAGTAAATCTTTTAAGGAAAACCGTTGGCCTTCAATTGTCAATTAAAAAAGTTTGGATTACAAAAAAAATATAATAATTATAGGTTAAAAAGACACTGTAAAATTAAAAATAATATAATATAATTATATTAAATATTTTAATATTTTTAAAATTTTAAAATATCTACTTGTAAAAGCTCAATATTTAAAATTTTCCTAATAGACGTAAAATAATTTCTTTAATTGTCTAAAAGCTCAACTAGAGTAGTAACCAAACGAACAAAAAAATAAATTGAAATGAGATTTTATGATTAAAAAAGTTCTTTTAACCCGTAGATAAGCACTTTCTAATGTACATTAAAAAAGCATAAATAATTTTATAAATGATAGTTATATTTGCTATTTTATGCAAGAACTAAGAGAGAGCTAGCTAGGTATAATTATCATTAACATATTTAACATAGTGAACTCTTTATTTAACTTTTTGATTTATTTGGAAAGTTATTCCTTGTGGTTGATTTATTTAGGCAAACTCTTTTAAATGAGTATGTTTTTTGAATTTATGATAATCATATTTCCTTCCTCTTATGTTCTTTTTACACTATTTGTGAGGTAATGACAAAAAATCATTAGTGTTTTATTGTGCCTACTGTCTACTCACAAGATATCTTTCCAGGGATGATAAGAAGATTTATATTTGCAACTCTGAATCTCTGATAAGATTTATGACACCAAACAATTAATAATAACAAATATTACAGCTTTTATGGATGTCACCTATTATAAACAGTGTCTTAAGTTAAATTTTATTAGTAGCAAAACTTTCACACTAGTCAGTCAAATAAACTATTCAAATATATGTTTTTTCCATCACCCATTTAGGCAGGTACCTTTAGCAATTATATTTCAAGTAAATAAAATTATATGTGCTAAAATAGGTTGTGTAATAAAATTTTACGTATTAAAATATGCATACATGAATATATGTATATAAACTTTATCTAATTTATACAAGTTAAATGCAAATGTATTAATCATAACATGGGATCCAGACAAGCCATTTAGGTCTGGTTTGTTTTATGGAATTGGAAAATATTGGGCTATTTTTAAGCTCAATCCTTTATTTGTTATGTGTATGGGATTAGATTTCTCCAATCCCATACACAAAATAGTTCGGTCCAGACGGGATTATTGAGTTCCAATTGGAAGCATGAGACAATTTGTCCCATGACTTTTTTTTAATATTAAATTTATATAAAATATAAAATATTAAAAATAAAATTTATATTTATAATATCTACATATTTATTTTCTTAAAAAGTAATTTTTAATCAAATTTAATTTAAATTTTTTAATTTAAAAAAAAAAATTAATTTTATATAATTTTATACTTATCAATCTCATATCTTATAAGACATAATTATATTTTAAATAATTTTATATTATACCAAAAAAATACGAGACTTGATATTCCGATACTTTTATACCATTTTAACTTTTTCATATTTTTAATATTTAATTAATTACCATAACATATTTTATTTATAATTAATTTTAAAATATTTAATATTAATATATTTAACTTTTAAAATATTTATATTTTATTTAGATTTATTTTAAATAATTTTAATTTAATTATATAATATTTAAAAAAAATTATTTTATATGAAATTAATTTAATCAAATCTAATATTATCCAATCTCATTCTACACCGAACAAGGGACGATATTATTTTTAATTCTATTCATACTACACCAAACACATCATAATACTAATTAATCCAATCGAATCCAATCCAATCCAATTCTATAAAAATAGTCTAATCCATTCCCGTACACCAAACGCACCATAATGTTTTGATTTATAGTGAAATTATTAAAATTAACCACTTAAATTTATGAAAATTCATTTTTAACCATATCTTTTAAAATGATTATTAGTGATCACTATATAATTTTTATTTCAATGCCTAATAAAAAAATTACATAAAGACCCGTAAACAATTACAAAATAACCCCTAAACAAATGGAATGTATAGTTACATTGTTGCGGGGTAATTATGTGCCTTAGTAAAATGTATACCCATGAATTGGTAAAACGCCGTAGTATCAACATCTACCAAGCAAACGTCCAAGAAGCAAGAATCCACACAAGACTCCAGACCATCTCCGTCCTCCCCTTCTCGCCGACTTATCCCCAAAGACGGCGAGAACTTCCCACTAGAATCATGTTCTCGCCGCGCCTCTTTGTGAAGCCAAAACAAATTGATTGACTAAGAAAGAAACACAGCAGGCGAGAAAAATGTTTGACATTAGCACTAAACCATGATAGCACCTGCGACCGTCAGAATAATCAGGACCGCGCCAGCAGAGATGCTAGGCAAAGCCAGAAGGTTGTCAGCATAGGCGGCAGACGAAGTAATTGCCCTGACAGCGCATGTTACTGTTCGAACAAGCCATTTTGTCTTGTTTGGGGACAACTTCCTTGATAAGGCGGAGATTGCATGTTTAAGGAAACCTGGCTCTGTTCCTCCCCTGACAGTATCTGATCATTCCCAAACTAGGAGTCAACGGGAGGTGCTTTCAAGGAATTATAAATAGGGGAGGTTCAAAAGAAACAAAGTAAGCCATTGAATACTCTCACCAACTCTAAAGAGCATTTAATCTATTCTTTTCTACTTGGAGACACAGAAACACTGACTTGATCGTTGGAGGTGAATCGCCGACTAAAGTCCGACACCTCTCACCGATTTTTACATTCTTCTGAGGTGATATGCCCTCCATAGGAGGAAGAGATTATGTACGTCAGTACCTTTTTAATGAATGATTATTTGTCAGCGTCCAATGTGCATTTAAAAATATCAAAATCGAGTCCGAGAAAAGTTAACTAAAAACTCTCTCGCAAAGACTCGGTCGCAGGCGAAAACGTCGAAATTAAAATCGAGTTCGAGAAAAGTTAACTAAAAACTCTCTAACAAAGACTCGGTCGCGGCGAGAACGCCGAAATTAAAATCGAATCAAAGAAAAGTTAACTAAAAAACTTTCTCGTAGAGACTTGGTCACGGTGAAAACGCCAAAATTATAATCGAGTTTGAGAAAAGTTAACTAAAAATTCTCTCGCAAAGATTCGGTCGCAGGCGAAAACACCGAGGTTAAAATCGAGTTCGAGAAAAGTTAACTAAAAAACTATCTCGCGCGAGAAACTTGATCACGGTGAGAACGCTAAAATTAAAATCGAGTCCGAGAGAAGTTAATTAAAAAACTCTCTCGCAAAGACTTGGTCGCAGCGGGAACATCGAAATTAAAATTGAGTCCGAGAAAAGTTAACTGAAAAATTCTCTCGCAAAGACTCGATCACGGCGAGAAAGCCAAGGTTAAAAATCCAGTCCGGGAGAAGTTACCTAAAAATTCTCTCGCTAAAGACTTAGTCACACGCGATGGTACTATATTGCCGCCCATGCGATCAGTCACAGAATCGCCCCGAAGGTCCGACACACGTAACTCGGGGGAAAGTGATGCGGAAATTAAGAAATGAGCTAACAAGTTCATTTTCCATACTCATACATTCAATCACATCGCAAATTATCAACAAAACATCATTATCAAATTTAAAGCTTGCGGATAGATCAAATGCATGAAACTTCGATTGAAGTGAAGCACCGTACAAAAATACATAAATAGAAAGGAAAAAGAAAAATACAAAATGCTGTTAACTAGTCACAAAACTGCTAAGGATTAGAGGGGCTTGGATCAGTAGTACTCTTTCTCCTCTTCGCTAGCTCAATCAAGCTAAGTTGGTCATCAGTATCGGAGTCAGGTAAATCCTCCTTATCACTAAGGTTAAAGTCATCTTCACCGTCTGAAAGGAGATAGTCAAAGTTGGGGTTAGGACCAACATCCACCCTGAGCCAAGAATGTTGGAAGTAAACTCCGTACAGTCATAAACTTTGGGATGACCAGTTTGATCCGGTATCTCCATGTGCATATGTAGGACGGGCAATCTGTGGCACCGACAATGGGCTCGCTATATCTTCCTAGCTTCCTAAAGGTCATCCTTCGCTGTTTTCTCATTGCTCTCAATGGCGGATGTAACAAAACTCTGCATCTCAGGAGTAAGGTCGGAATCCACGACGTCTCGGCACGCTTTTATGCCTTTCCTAAACTCTCTCTATGCATAAAAGCATCGAAAGCAGGGGAAGCTTTATAGCGATCCATGGCCCTGATTTCTAGCTCAACCTTCGCATCCTCTAAGGTAGATTAGAGGATATCGATCATGCTACCCAACTCAACAACCTTTCTCTCAAACCAAGCAAGTTCCTCCTCGACCACCGCTCGAGCAGCAACAGCCTTATCCCTCTCGGCAGTTCAAGCATTCACCTAATTCTCGAGATTATTGGCTCTCTCATTTTGAGCCTCGCGCTCTCGGACCGCTTCCTGGTTAAATTCATAAGATTCTCTCTCTTCTTCTTCAAGCATCGAAAGACGATGCTGAAGAACCTCCCTGTCCCGTGCCATAGTGTCGAATTTCATTAAGAACTGCAAAAAATGAAATCAAAGAAAATTAATGTCGGAGAAAAGGACAGAGAAACATAATGAAAGCAAATCACGGAGCGAAAATTACCGAGGCTGAAATGCTAAAAAAATATTATAGCTACCTCGTAGCAGACTCCCCCAGGAAACTATCCACCTCACCCCGCATCTCCGAGCGACTATCTCCGCTCAACACTTGATGGAGAACAGCCTCTAAAGAAGGAGCTGGCGATACAGGTACGTCGCCCTGCGAGCTATTGGCGACCTCAACTAATGGGACGCCAACCCCAGCGATCTTCTCACTCGCGGGAATAGAGAAGTCGCCGTCGCCTTAGATAGCCGGCTCCTTACCTCTCTCAGGAGAATGATGCGACAAAAGCTCCTCCTTGGACCCCTCTCTACCAATATCTACAACCACTGGGGTCATATTCTCGGAGGCTACTATCAAGACAGCATCGGAAGCACCCTCAGAAGGAGGAGATGTGAAACCAGAAGAAGGAACGAGTAACGGGACCGTCAACTCACGGCTCATTCTCATCCGAAGAGGACGACGACCCTAGGGACATTTTTAATCGGAACCTCGGAAGGAATCCCCTCTTTCGATCTCAGGCCAAGGTTATTAGGTTCACCAATTAACCGAGCCCGCTTATTGGAAGCCTTGGGGGTAAAAGTAGGAATCTCAGGGGAGAAAACGGACGGCGCTCAGAGACGAGAACGGGGGCCCTGTCATTGACAGCCGAAAGAGCATACGAGCCATACTCTCGACTTTTAGCAGAAACCGAAGTCCTCCCCTTGGCGTCAATTAAGACCTCAACCGGAGAATGCTTCGCCCTCTCATCACCATGGCGACCTTTGCGGCGAGAAGTATTCTCGAGATTTTTTGAGTCCCTCACGAGCCGACTACAGACGAGATCATTCTCTTGAACTAACAAGCAAAAAGAATAATAAGTAATCGATAAAGGGAAAGTAAGAAGAGCACAAGAAGCGAGGAACGTACGCTTCTTGTAGGAACCTTGCCCTATTAGCTGGGACCAGTGTTGTAAAATTTGGATTGTGCGGCCGCCTAGGCGCTAGGCGGCAGCAGGCCGCACCGAACAACCCCTAGTTGGCCATGCTAGGCGGCGGGGAACAGGACCGTCTAGTCGGCCGCCTAGGCTGTCTTGGAGGCCGCGTAGCCGCCTAGACTACGACCGCCTAGGCGGCGCATTTCGTCTCCCCGGCCGCACAGCCGCGGAGACGAGTTATTTTTTTTAGTTTTTGACAAGCCCAACTTACAAAAAAGGTAAATCCAAAAAATTTTGTAAGAATTACAATAAACCCAGAAAGGAAGAAGGAAGGTAATCACCGGAAGCATCGAAGAGAGACGAAGGGAAAATGGAAGGAAAAACAGAGAAGGAAGCGGAGAGAGGGAGCTGGAAGCGGAGTGAATCGGCGACTCTGTGGAGGAGCAAACAGGAGAGGAAAGAGAAGGCGAAGAAGAGGACTTATGTCGAGCAGGAAAGAAAAGTTGGTGTTAGCTTTAGAATCATCCACCCTTTCTTCTTCACACACGTCACTTGATTTATTGCTTTCCTCATTTACACCATTTTTTTAATAAAGAACACTCCATCTATTTTGTTTTTATGTGTTAAAATGATGATTTGTGGGCCTACATGTTGGATATGATTTCAATTTCAATTAATTAATAAATTATGTTATTGTCTTGGCTTCTTGCTAAATGCTACCTTACTTTTTTGATTTATACCAGACCTATTATGCTAATCATACAAAAAAAAAAAAAAAAAAAATTCAGATGGTCAATCAGTCAACATTAACCGTTGACTTTTCGAGTAACCGCCTAAATGCCGAGTAACCGGTGCCTAGAGCGTCTAGGCGCTAGGCCGCCGAACGCCTAGCGCCTAGCGCATTTTAGAACCATGGCTGGGACCCGACGCCTCCAATCCCCCTCGACGAAGAACCAAGCACCTTTCCAAAATTTATTGGAAGAAGGCAACCCCCAGATGACCCCCTTTATCTTCTCGTCTGACACATCCAAGTTCTCAGATAGCCTTTCGCCATCTTTGCCGACAGGTAGCCACTTGGAAGGGTGCCAAGAAGCAAGATAATGGGATCTAGGTTCGTTCGACGAGGGCAATGTTTGATCTCATTAGGAGTTGGGTCAGAGAAACCCAAAGACCGCCACAACGCACATAAAGCCATCAACGATTTATAGCCATTAGGGGCGAGCTGAGTAGGAGCCAAACCAGCATTGCTGAGGAACCTAGCGATGAAGGGTTGAAGGGGCAGTGTAACCCCGCAATTTAACATGTAGCCATATATGGCTACAGCCCCCTTCGGAGGGTTCCACGCTGTCTTCCTCCCAGGGAGCGACAACTTCACTTGGTCGGGGATCTCATAATACTCCCGGTAATGCTCCAAATGGGGAGCTTCGACCACGTTCCGCTCAAAATCTAGGAAACTAGGGTGTAGCGTAGAAAATGTGAGCTGCTAAGATTTCTGAGCATTGGCATCGATAGGGTCCGGCCTTTGATCCTCGTATCGAGAATAATGCTTACCCATCGATGCAACAAAAGACGACGCACAACTACAATAAAAAGCCTTGAACAACCGACGAGTATTGTGGAAACTTGCAAATGTAAAAAAACCACAAAAGAGGGAAGAATGAGTTTATTTATAAACCCAGTAAGGACACACCAGCATCCAAAAGGCGGGAAGTCCAACGGTCCAAATGATGTTTCAAAAAACGGAAGAGAAACGGTTAGCACCATGCCTAAACCAATGAACAGAAGCCACATTTACAAAAGGGAAGCAGCCGCCTTTTAACGTTCGGGCGTAAGAGTGCAGCGGTTTTTGAAATTCTGTGAGACTTAAATGCGCGAGGGAAACGATGACCACACGCTTCAAAAAGCGAGCTCTTAAGGAAAACGTTTGCTATTCTTTTCAAACGGATGCCACGTCATTAAAAAAGACCGCTACTTAGATAGGATGTACCGATTTGGGAAGTAGGAGCAAGAGTTCAAAGGATTTACCAAGAGACCACAGATCCATCCCTCAACGAAAGATTAAACCTCCTCATAACTAAGGTTCCTTGAAGGTTTAGGGGGTATTGTTGAGGGGTAATTCTGTGCCTTATTAAAACGTATACCTATGAATTGGTAAAACGCCGTAGTATCAACATCTACCAAGCAAACGTCCCAGAAGCAAGAATCCACACCAAACTCCAGACCATCTCCGTCCTCCCCTTCTCGCCGACATATCCCCAAAGACGGCGAGAACTTCCCACTAGAATCATGTTCTCGCTGCGCCTCTTTGTGAAGCCAAAACAAATTGATTGACTAAGGAAGAAACACAACAGGCGAGAAAAAGGCCCGACACTAGCACTAAACCATGATAGCACCTACGACCGTCAGAATAATTAGGATTGCACCAGCAAAGATGTCAGGCAAAGCCAGAAGGTTGTTAGCATAGGCGGCAGATGAATTAATTGCCCTGACAGTGCAGGTTACCGTTCGAACAAGCCATTTTGTCTTGTTTGGGGACAACTTCCCTGATAAGGCGGAGATTGCATGTTTAAGGAAATCTGGCTCTGTTCCTCTCCTGACAGCATCTGATCATTCCCAAACTAGGAGTCAATGGGAGGTGCTTTCAAGGAATTATAAATAGGGGAGGTTCAAAAGAAACAAAGTAAGCCATTGAATACTTTCACCAACCTTAAAGTGCATTTAATATATTCTTTTCTACTCGGAGACACAGAAACACTGACTTGATCGTTGGAGGTGAATCGCCGGCTAAAGTCCGACACCCCTCACCGATCTTTCTTTGCTTTGATAGGTAGCAGACCCTCAAAGCCTTCTCCGAGAAGCCTTTAGTTCATGTGAGAACTTTCTCTGCAGGACCATTACCATTAATCTCATACAACTGGCTCAACGAACAACTAAACAATCTTACGTGGCACAGTTGACCCTTGAATCCATTTTTCACTGTAAATACCTTAAAAATGATCGAATAATTATGTACAATACTCCTAAACAATTTAAACTTTTAATTTTTTTGAATTCCTAGACAATTTCATATTAAAAATTAATGTGAAATCTGTTAAAAGTTAACGTGAAATCTACTAACATTTAACGTGAAATATGTAAAAATGTAATATAAAACCTGTTAAAATGTGAAACATGCTAACACTTAATGTGAAATATGCTAATATTTAACATGAAATATTCTAATACTCAACGTGAAACCTACTAATATTTAACGTAAAACCTCCTAATATTTAATGTGAAACTTATGAAGGGAGTTTTATTGTAATTTGATATGGTCACTAACAATTAAAATAAATATTGTTAACAATAATTTTTTACATGTTTAGAAGGTTATTTTTAAATTTGTTCCAATACTATATTTGGTTCCCTAATTCATTTGACATTTTGACCAATTAAATAATTTTATTTTAATGTAAAAATGAATATTCTGTTTAAATTTCAATCTCTATTTTCTAATATTATCATATTTTGATTCGACAGGTTGTTATAATTTCCATCTTGACGAGGAAGTTACTCAATTTTTATAGCGATCACTACTTTTATCTCACTGAAGCTGATCTCAAATCTTATAGGTTTGAGCCTTTACCGGTTAGGTTCCTGGAATTTTAATTAATATTAATATTATACTCCTAAAAATTAATATTAATATTATACTCTTAAACATTATCCTAATTTTAATTTTGTGAATTTGTAGGCCGGAAAGGAAGAGTCATCCTGTAAAGTCAAGTCAGCATTTTCTATTAATGATATTTTATCATATTATGGTTCCGTAATTCATTTGTACTTTTAATGTATAAAATGAATATTTTTTTTTAAAATTTCGATATTTTTTTATATATAATTATACTTTGATTTAACAGGCTTTTGCACTATTTATGTGGACAATGAATTTGCTTATGTTTTCTAAAGCGCGGAATCCGCAGATAGACATGGAAAGAATCCTCAAGATGGATCCAAATTATTTCACACCAAAATACTTAATGAAGGTAACAGATTTAATGATATAATGATTTTGTAGGAATTATTTACTTTATTTTTTTATTGAGAAAATAGAACTAGAATAAAACCAAAAGACGAAACCTTGCACAAACTGACTGACAATCAGCATGGATCAGAGGTTCAATGCAATCCGGAACCTTTTCGATCCAAATACGATCATCGGAAAGAGAAAATACAAGTTTAGCTAATCTATGAGTAACCGAGTTAGCGTTCTAGGAACATAAGTGTTACCATACTATCGAAAACGCCGCCATCGGACCACTGGTTCAGCAGCCATCGAAAACGCCGCCATCGGACCACCATCAAAGCCCCACGCGGGAAGTTCGCTGGTGCCGCACCGCTCCGCTCTGCCTGCCTTCACTCTTCGCCGCAGTAGCTTCTCTTTCTCGGCTCACTGCCACTGCCGCCTGGACCATCTTCCTCTGCCGATTTTGCCGCCACCGAAAAAGCTGCCATCGAACCACCCATGAAGCTCCACGCGTGACGTTCGCTAGTGTCGCGTCGCTCTCTCTTTCTTCGCCCGATCCCGCCGATCGCCAGCGATTCGTTCCTCACCGCCGGCACCGTCAGACTCGCTGGCCGACGAGCTTTCATCGATCTGGTCTTCTTGCCGACCACCGACCTCTGCTGTACCTTCATCGGAGTTGGCCGCGACTGTGGCCATTTGCACCATTCCAACTGGTAAAATTACAGTTTCTACCCCTGCTTGGTTAATTACAGTTTCTTCCCCTCGGTTGGTTAATTATAGTTTCAGCCCTTCAATTGACTATTTACATTATTGGTCCCTCTATTTCTCTATATTGCCTGGTTATACTACATTGCTCGGTTATTTTTCATTATTTATTATGGAAAATTCCTAAAAATTGGATATCTCTCAGCCCATTCAAGTTATTTTAGATGAGCCCAATTTTATTTTATGGGCTCAAGCAATGCAGAGTTTTCTTAAAGGGCGAAAATTATGGCGTTATGTTACTGGAGAAATTGCCAAATCCGTCTAAACAATCGCTGAAACTGATGCCAAAGTTTTTGAGTAGCTTGATGATTAGGATAGCAAATATCATCAGATTATAATCTGGTTTCGTAATACTTTGGTTCAATCTATCAATCTTCAGTTTGGTAGATTTGAAACCGTCAAATCTCTTTGGGACTTCTTGGTTACAAGGTACACTGCATCTGATCTTTCTCATCAGTATCATTTATTACGTACTCTTTATCAACCGTGTCAGGAACCTGGTCAGTCTAGTGCCGACTTCCACTTTAAAACGCAGTTTGTCTGGGATTAACTAGCCCTTTCGGAATGTACTTGGACGGATACTTCAGATGCAGTTAAGTTCAATACTTACAGAGATCAGCAGCACCTGATACAGTTCCTTATGGCTCTCCATGACACATTTGAGCCCGCTCGTGCCTCTCTCCTTCATCGCCATCCACTGCCTACTCTTGAGCAAGCTGTTTCTGAGCTTATTTCTGAGGAGACTCGTCTTGCCACAATTCAGAGTCAACACACGGATACTGCTTTAGTTACTTATTCTTAGAAATCCTTCAAACAAAAATCTTTTTGCCGATACTGTTGAGAGCCAGGCCATTCAGTTTTGCAATGTTCCCTCAGACGTTGTAAACACTGTCATAAACTTGGACCAGACCATTATATTGATGATTATCCCAGCAATCCTGATAAGAGAGATGCTTCTACCAAACCCAAGGGTGCTACTTTCAAGAACTTCAAAAACAGTCAACAATTCTCTGCTGCCACAGCTGCTGACACACACGGTAGTAATGGCCATGATTCAGAAACATCTTCATTTTCCATTCATGATCTTGAATCCATGGTTCATCAAATTCTCTCCAAGTCTGGTAATTCTTCCATTTCTGCTTCACCAGTTTCCTCAGGTAATAATTCTTGGTATTTTGATTCTGACTGTTGTAATCATATGACCTCTGATTCTTCTCTATTTTCGACAAAATCATCTAACCCCTCCTTACTTGTCATTTATACTGCTGATGGTTCTTTGATGCATGTTCAGAATGTGGGTCATATTTCTACAAATAATCTCTCACTATCTAATACTTATTTCATCCCTCAGCTTATACTAAATCTTCTTTCTGGGGTCAATTATGTGATCTTGGTCTTGATGCTCTTTTTACCTCTTCTGGTTGTCATGTGTAGGATCCGCAAATGGGAAAGCTACTTGGGATAGGTCGTAAAATTGGACACTTGTTTGAGCTTATTAGTCTTCATCTACCTTCCCAGTTCCTTTCACCAAACTAATCTGCTGCTTCTGTATCGTCTTCATTGAGTCTTTGGCATTCACGGTTAGGTCATGTTTCCTTTAGTCGTTTGCGCTATTTAATATCTAGTGGATATTTAGGCCCTGTAAGGGATGGACATTTAGGCCCTGTAAGGGATGAACATTTTGATTGTATTTCTTATCAGTTAGCAAAACAACATGCTTTGCCTTTCAATAACAGTGATTCAACTTCACATGCACCTTTTGATTTGGTCCATTCTGATATTTGGGGGCCCTTACCCACCACTACCATGGGGGGGATCCAAATATTTTGTTATCTTTGTGGATGATTATTCTTGATATACATGGCTTTATCTTTTGCATAGTAGATCTGAGTTATCTAAAACTTATTTCGACTTTCCTAATATGATTAAAACTCAGTTATCTAAAACTATCAAAATTTTTCGTACTGATAATGCCATGGAATATAAGGATGCAGTCTTCTTAAATTTTTTGCACCAAAATGACACCATTTGTCAAAGGTCATGTCCAGGGACGTCTCAACAAAATGGGCGTGCAGAACGCAAACACAGACACATTCTTGAAACTGTTCGTGCACTTCTTATCTCTTCTGTATGTCTTGAACGTTTCTGGGGGGAAGCTGTATTAACTGCAGTATATACTATCAATCGAGTGCCTTCTCTTGTCATCAACAATCAGACTCCTCACGAACGACTTTATGGTACCCCTCCAACTTACCAAAATCTTAAAGTCTTTGGATGTTCCTGTTTTGTTCTTCTTCAATCTCATGAGCATACCAAGTTAGAACTACAATCTTGCTTGTACTGCTTCCTAGGCTATGGTATTGAACACAAAGGTTATCGATGCTGGGATCCCATTTTGAATAGTCTTCGCATATCTCGTCATGTTTTTTGGGAACATAAAATGTTTTCTACTATGTTAAAATTTCACATTTCACATAATTCATCTCTCAAAATTTCTTCATCGATTCCACTATTCCTTTGTTCCCATATGACATTGACCCAGGGACATCTCATGAGACTCAAACAAGTGCTCCTGATTGTACTCTGCTAACTCCCGAGTTATCTAAACCGCATGCTGATCCTGTACCAGAGTCTTCCCGTTCTTCTGTCCCTCATGTTCGTCAATCTAATCGGGTGAGGACACCATCTGTCAAACTTCGAGATTTTCATTGTTTCTCTATTATTCTCTCTTTGCATGAGCCTCAATCATATAAGGAGACCAGCTCTAACCCTGTTTAGCAGCAAGCTATGGCAGAAGAATTGCAGGCTCTTGACAAGACTCACACTTAGGATATGGTTGACCTTCCTCCAAACAAGACTGCAGTAGGATGCAAATGGGTATATAAGATCAAAACTAAGTATGATGGCTCAGCTGAACGACATAAAGCCCGCCTTGTCGCAAAGGGGTTTACACAGGAGTATGGGATTGATTATGAGGAAACATTCGCACCAGTTGCTAGACTTACCTCTGTTCGCAGCTTACTAGCTGTTGCTGCAATTCTACGATGGAACGTATTTCAGATGGATGTGAAAAATGCATTCTTTAATGGTGATTTTACTGAAGAAGTTTACATGAAGCCTCCCCCAGGGTATGATCATCATCCACATAATGTGTGCAAACTTCGACGTATATTATATGGCCTCAAACAAGCTCCTCGGGCCTGGTTTGCCAAATTTTCCTCTACTATCCAGCAATTTGGTTTTCTCTCTAGCTTTTATGATTCTGCATTATTTATCCGCAAGACTGATCATGGTTGTATTTTCTTGTTACTTTATGTGGATAACATGATTATCACAGGAGATGACCTTGCTGGTATTTCTGATCTCAAAGACTTTCTTTGGTAACACTTTGGAATGAAAGATCTTGGACACCTTAGTTTTTTCCTTGGCCTTGAAGTTTCTTCTGATTCTAATGGTTTTTATCTTTCTCAAGCCAAATATGATTCTGATCTTCTTGCTCGAGCAGGTTTGACTGATAGGAAGACTACTGCAAGTCCCTTAGGAGGCCAATGTCAAACTAACACCCTTGGAGGGTACTTATTGGTAGTCTTGTTTATTTAATAGTGACTCGACCGGATATTATGTACGCTGTATATGTGGTCACTTAGTTCATGACTGCTCCGCACTCTACTCATTTTGCAGCTGTTCTTCATATTCTTCGGTATCTCAAAGGCACTATGTTTGACGATCTTCATTTCTCTGCTCATTTATATCTAGATTATAGGCGTATTCAGATGCCGATTGGGCCGGTGATCCTACTGATCGACGATCTACTATTGGATTCTGTTTCTTTCTTAGAGACTCTCATTTCCTGGCGTAGTAAGAAGCAAACTGTTATTGCACGTTCTAGTACTGAGACGAATATCGTGCCATTGCTGATTCTACTCCAGAACTTCTTTGGTTACGTTGGTTACTTGGTGATCTGGGAGTCAAACAGTCCATTTCTACTCCTCTCTATTGTGACAATCGTAGTGCTATTCAAATCATTCACAATGATGTTTTTCATGAACGTACTAAACATATTGAAATTGATTGTCACTTTGTTCGCCAGCATGTCACTCAAGGTACTGTTAAGCTTCTTTCTGTCTCCTCCACTAATCAACATGCTGATATCTTCACCAAAGCTCATTATCCTGGACGTTTCCGGGGGGGGGGGGGGGGGGGGATGGTTACCATACTATTCTGTATATAGTGTATAGTGTGATTACTATATTATATTATTATATTATTTTCATGTATATTATTATAGTAGTATTTCCATCTATAAATAGGATTCATATTGTACTTAATAATCAGACTGTGAAATACAATTCTCAGTTTCACTTTCAATATGAAATGAAAATACAATCAACAGAAACTAAAAAGTTTCAAATGTCTGAAATGACCAAACCAATCTCTGAATGATGAGTCTCCTTTGCAAGAATCAAGTTGACACTTTCAACGCATCTAACTCAATGATGAAAGGATGAAGGCCAGCGTCAAGAGTTAACTGAATACCTTGCAAAATGGCTGTTGCTTCAGCAATCTCAGGCAGAAAACCAGCCTGAAGGAATAGATAGGTGGAAAGAAGAACCAATCCCTCTTCATTTCGAACTATAATCCCCAGACCAACACAACAATTATTTGAGACAACTGCAGCATCAGTGTTGATCTTTAGAGTGCCATTAGGTGGGGCGTTCCACTTATCTTCAGTTCAACAGCCACCTTCTGAATAGAGCTCTGATAATCAGAAAGGAAGCAACAAGCCCAAGAAACAATCTAATCAGAGGTTAAATGTTTCAAATGAAGTAAGCAATTCCGATTAAACCAAATACGCCAAAAGATAACAACTATCACTTCAAGCTCCTTACAGCTCCCTACCTCTTACATTGAATCAAACTTCAAAAAACCATGTACAACGACTTGATCTGTTTGAGGGAAAGGCAGCCCTACAGTGCATGCGTTGTAGACTCGGGATATGACCACAAATGGGGCGACACTAGAACAGGAACCTTGAGAGCCAAGAGATTGACTTTGATGGGGATCAAATCATGACAAGTTCGCCAAAGGAAGAGCTTTTTCAGAGAAAAGATGCATGTAAGAGAGCCTTGGCCTGCAAGAAAGAAGAGTTAGGATAATATAAATGTTTAAGAACTCTCTCGGCCAACGAATCAGGTGTTTGAATCAACCGCCATCCTTGTTTAGTGATGAAGGATTGGTTGAAAAATTTCAGGTTTCGAAATCCTATGCCACCATCTTTCTTATTCATGCAGAGATTAGCGCAAGAACACCAATGCATACGATGCTTGTTAGAACTGCTGCCCCACTAGAAGTTTGCACTAAGACGATGCAAGTCATCAATATGAAATTTTGGAAGCCGAAATAAGTTCATATAGTAGGTAGGTCTGGATTGAACGACCGCCTTTACAAGGATCTCTTTCCCTCTCGCCGAAAAGAGTCTATTATTCAACCCTCTTAATTTTTTTCCAGACTCTATCACGGGCTGCAGTGAACATGTTTTTCTTGTTTCGCGACGGAAAACTTGGGAGGCCTAAATACATAGCATGACAGCTCACACATTGCACACCAAGAGCAAGAGCCAGCTGATTTCCAACTGAAGCCGAAACACCCCTACTCATGCAAACTGCAGACTTCTCTAAGTTCACAAATTGACCTGAAGCCTTACAATACAAGTCAAGCACCTTAAGAAGATTGGTACACTGCTTAAAATTTGCACGAATGAAAATATACTATCATCCGCAAAAAATAAATACGAAATCCTAGGGCCCCAACGACCACATCTCAAACCTGTAATTGCTCATCTTCTCTCCGCATGTTGAACAAGCATAAAGAGCCCCTTCATACGAACAAGAACAAGTACTGGGATAAATGGTCATCTTGGCGAAACCCCCTCTAAGGCTTGATGAAACCACAAGAATTACCTTTTATCATAACAGAATAAGACACCGACGAGATGCATTGCATAATAGTATTAATCCAAGCGATGAGGACCCTAGAGCTACCATAATCCCTTCCGTAAAACTCCATTTGATCCTGTTATAAGCTTTGGTCATAACAGTTTTCAGAGCTAAAAAACCATTCTTTCTAAAATTCTTTTCTATGCAACTGGTGAATACATTCGAATCCGATGATGGCATTATCTATAATCAGACGGTCCGGGACAAAAGCACTATGATATTCAGAAATGATGCCATTGAGAACATTACAGAGACAATTAGCTATAGAGCTTTTGCCATAATCTTGTATCACATTACAAAGGCTGATTGGTCTGAAGTCTGTAATACGCTGGCATTCTGATTTTTGGGATTAAAGCAATTAAAGTTTTGTTAACTGATTCCATCGACTCACCATTATTCAAACAAGCAAGGCAAGGTGCCGTAACACCATCCCCTACGGCATTCTAAAATTTCTAATAAAAGAAGGCCAGCAACCCATTTTGACCCGAGGATTTAGTGGGAAACACATCTAAAAGTGCCCGACGAATTTCATCCTCTGAAAAGGGAGCATCTAAATATCTGTTCATAGTCGGCGATACTCTCAGTTCAACACAACTCTCACAACTGACTGAAGGTTACTAGGAGAAGGCAAAGAAGAATTGAAAATACAATGGACTCCACCTGATTACTATTTTCTTGCCAAATTCCATTATAATCAAACAAGCCAACCACTTCATTTTGAGACCTTCGACTAGAGCAAGTAGCATGGAAGTAGCGTGTGTTTTAATCCCCACATTTTAGCCAATTAGCCTTAGACCTCTGATGCCAGTAAGCTTCCTCCACTTTCAGCAAAGAAACCAGTTTCATCTCAACCTTTCTTAGTTGCTTCCAAGACCCAATTCCTAAATGCTTATTCAACTCTTGAAGCTGCTTTCTAGTTCGACTTATTGCATCCCGTAGCTGATTTCAACAATGAAAATTCCAAGATTTCAAAACCAAGGCACATCCCTTAATATTCGAAACAACTTGCTGCAGTTTACTACCCATGTATGTTGAAGTATAAACTTGTTTTAACCCAAACCATTTGAAGGTCCAAACCATTTAAAGTTTCTAGAAGGCCCAACTCAAGGAAGTTTCTAGTGTTGGAAGATTAATTAGTTAGTTGATAGTTGAGAGTTAAGAATTGAATAATTGATGAGTTAGAAGTTAAGAGTTAATAGAAATAATTAATAGGTTAGTGGAGAGTTGTTGATTTTTGCTCTCTCACTCTTCCTATAAATACCTCCTTCCTCTTAGTTGTGTGATCATTAAGTTGAGAATCAATACAAACACTTTTCTTTCTTATTTAGAGTTGTATTCATAGTTGTAAGTGTTGAGTGTATTTTGAGTGAGATTTGATCCAACAATGTGGTATCAAAGCTATAAAAAATTTGTGTCAAACAAAGCATTATTGCATATCAAATCAAAGATCTCGAAGAGAGGAACACAACGCCGCAAATATCATCCCGATTAGAGGTCTCACGCACCGTCACGCTCCGCCGGAAGTTTGCTGTTGAAAAACTGAGTGAACTCAACGAGTTAAACTGGTTCCACTCATCGAGTCGAGCCTAGCCAAGCTAGATCGAGCTAGTGAAGCCGACCAGCCGAATTACAATAAGCCGAGCCGAGTCGCTGCTGCAAAAGTCCTGTCATTTACTGTTCATCATTGACTTTGACGGTTGGAGTTAATTACACTCAACCTCCCTGAGGTTTGGCTAATTACATTCGAAATCAAAGTTTGCATTAATGGACACTAACATCCTCTCACGTTAACGTTGACCGTTAAAATGACCGTTGACTTTTTTCAAATTTTTAAAAGACCAAAATACCCCTGTCACAATTGTTTTACTGTTCATTAAAAAAAATTAATGGTGAGATCCAGATTGGATCTCCACCGTCCATCAACAATGATGAACGGTGGAGATCCAATCTGGACTCCACCAAGAAAAAAAAAAAAAAAATTTTTGAATCTTCATCTTCGAACCCAGAGGGTTCGAAGATCGAACCCAGAAGGGTTCGAAGATGAAGATTCAAAAATTTTTTTTTTTTTTTTTCTTGGTTGGATTGTTGATGGACGGTGGAGATCCAATCTGGATCTCACCATTATTTTTTTAATGAATAGTAAAATAATTGTGACAGGGGTATTTTGGTCATTTAAAAAAATTGAAAAAAGTCAACGGTCATTTTAACGGTCAACGTTAACGTGAGGGGAGGTTAGTGTCCATTAATGCAAACTTTGATTCCGAATGTAATTAGCTAAACCTCCGGGAGGTTGAGTGTAATTAACTCTTGACGGTTGACTAGTGTTGACTATTAACTTTGACCGTTGACCAAAAGTTGACTTTTTGGTCTAAGTTCTTGTTGAGGTTTTTCAATGTTCTGAATCCATCCGTATAATCAGAATTTTAAAATTGTCACTATATTAAGAGATATGACTAATGGTATGACATTCTTCCAAGTTCCAACACTCAGGAAAGACAACTTTGGTAAATGGAGTGTCAAAATGAAAGTACTTGACACGTCCAGAAAATGGATTTCTACTCCCAAGTGCAGGAGTGTCGAAGTAATAAATTAACCCGGTGAGACCGGGGTCGATCCACGAGGAAGAATATTTAGATCCTGTAAAAACCAACAAAAATCTACAAGGAAAATATAATAGGAAATAAAATATTATGAAATGAGGGTAGGTATAATGGTGAAACAAATTAAATTAAAACATGCTAAGGTTAGAGGTTCCACTCTTGGTATATGGTTTAAGTTATATTTAACTCATTTTTATCACTCAATTGGAATCCACACATAAAGGAGGTTCCAATCGGAAGTTAGACCATTTAAGTTCTTTACACATCTATCAAGTTATATTTCTTTTCTTTTAGTTATATTACAATGGGTACTCTACACTCCTTATGTTAAATGGGTTCAAGTACTTATTGTGCCAATCAACTACCATAAATCAAGATTCCTTTGCCAGATGCAGGTATAACCATGCGGTTCTAGACGGATTCAAGTATTTATGGTGTTGTTTGTCTACAATGAATCAAGAATCCTTGGTCAGAGGTGCAGGTATAACCATGCGGTTCTAGACGGATTCAAGCATTCATTGTGCCAAGAATTGTCTACAATAAGTCAAGATCCCCACTTCACATAAGAGTAAGAGATGAAAATTCAATTAAATAAGAAAAGTAATATAAAACATGTAGATAAATTTACACAAATGAATATAAACTTTAAGACCATGTTAAGAGTTAAATAAATCTTTATTCACATACCAAGAGCTTCACCCTTCACCTTAGCAGAAAGAGAATTTAGCTACTCATGATAGAAGAAAGAAAACAAGTAAAAGAAATAAAATGAGCAAGAGAGAAATTAGATTATCACAAAAGTTCAACAATACAACAATGTAAGGTGAACTTGGCAAGGAACCCCAAGCTCCCCTCAAGCTTATACAAGGCCTCTATTTATAGACACAATGAGAGGCAAACAAGTCAAAAATGGTAGGAATAAATTAATGCAAGTTGATTGAATTTGGTAAGGTAAAGTTGTCAACTTTGTGGTTTTCCACACATGCACCGACTTGTCCACCGAATTAGGCACCGTTCCTTTGACAATTTGATCTCGTGATAAACATCAAAGCTGTAGATAATTCGCTTATCTTTCTAGAATGATAAGACTCATAATATTTGGAATTTTCTGGAGAGAGTTATGGCCCAAATAGTAAAGACTGCCCAATTGACGCGGCCATGCAAACCAGCCCAAGATAATCCATTATTTGTCTTCAAAGGAGTCCAAATCTGATAAGAGTTTACAAACCAAACTTATAGGGCTATGAGTCATCTTTCCAACACTATCAAGAACGTAGTGATTGGATATTTGAGTGCAAAGTTATGCCCATTACACTGAACCTGCATCAAAATAGAAAGTTTAGTAATTAAGTGTAGTTATAAATAAGTTAGGTAATTTGATGACACTAATAGTATAAAATAATGGTTTTAACCTTTATTATTATACAAATTTAAGTGTTCATCAGTACTCCTTGGAGCACACGATGTCTGGGAGGTCTTAGAGAAAGGTTATATAGAAACAGCGGATGAGTCAACTCTATCCTAAACTCAAAAGGATAGCTTGAAAGACTTAAGGAAGAGAGATAAGAAGGCTCTCTATCTCATCTATCAAGCATTAGATGATGATGACTTTGAAAAGATTTCAAGTGCAAAATTCGCTAAAGAATTGTGGGGAAAACTGCAAACCTCTTACAGAGGAGCTGAACAAGTGAAGAACGTTTGTCTTCAGATTTTAAGAGGTGAATTTGAATCTCTACAAGTGTTCTAAAAATCGGTTTCGACTAGGCGGCCGGCTGCCGCACCGAATATGGCCAGATCGGCCATATTCCGTGGCAGAGGATTTGCTGGAGAAGGGAACGGTTGAAGGGAGTGGAGGATTCGCCAGCAAAGGGAGTGGCGAAGTACTTGGAGCGGTGGAGGACGTCTGAGTGGAGGTAGATCTGGACGTCGTCCTCGGCGACGATGGCATCGTTGAAGGAGGAGGCGGCGGCGGGACTGGCACAGCGAACGAAGACGAAAGAGGCGTTGGAGTTATTGCGTTGACGAAGACGAAGACGAAAGAGACGTTCGTTTTTTGTTTTTGAAATAAAGGAGGTGTTGCTGTATTGGAGTTATCTTCGACTGAGCATTTAGATTAATAGTAGAAGATGCTAGATGGGGGACGTGGGAACCAGACAACCCCTAGACTTTTTTATATATTTTTTATTTGGATTAAATAATGGGTAATTATCATTTGCCCCCTATAGTTTAAAGTATTTTTATTTTCAACCCTTTAATTTTATTTTTCTTCTTTTTTAACCCTATAGTTTATAAAAATCTCCAAAACATTAAAATTTTAAGGGTAAATGGTGCGGTCAACACGTTGACCGTTGACCCATCGAGGAACCGCCTAGGCGCCTAGGCACTAGGTGCTAGGTTGCCGAACACCTAGCGCCTAACGCATTCTTAAACACTGATCTCTACTTATGAAAGTATCCGAGTCTATTTCCAACTACTTCACAAGAGTGCTGACCGTTTCTAATCAGTTGAAAAGAAATAGTGAAGAATTGAAAGATAACAGAATAATGGAAAAGATACTCTGCTTGCTAGATCCTAAATTTGAACACATCGTTGGTACGATTGAAGAAACTAAAGATCTGAAGGAAATAACAATCGAACAACTTCAAGGATCATTGCAAGCTTATGAAGAAAACTAAAGATCTGGAGGAAATAACAATCGAACAACTTCAAGGATCGTTGCAAACTTATGAAGAAAAGCATCGAAAGAAGCAAGGGATCAATGAATAACTCCTCAAGATGCAGCTCAAAGAGAAAGAAGATATCCAAGGCCACGAGAGATACCAACGAGGCCGAGGTAGAGGCAGAGTCCGAGGACAAGGTGGAGGTCGCAGCCCTGGACGAGGTTGGAATTGCAACAATAACAATTCCAATAACAGCTACGAGAAAGGAGAAAGTTCAACCAGAGGTTGTGGAAGAGGCAATTGGAACTCGAGATATAAAAAATCTCAAGTTCAGTGTTATAACTGTCAAAAGTTTAGACATTATGCTTCAGATTTTAGAGCTCCTAACAGCAAAGTAGAGGAGAAGAATAATTTTATGGAAGCAAAGATCGAGGAGAAAGGAACGTTGCTATTAGCATGCAAAGGCGACGATGAAAAACAAGAGAATACCTGGTATCTCGACACTGGTGCGAGCAATCATATGTGTGGAAGAAAAAACATGTTTGTAGAGATCAATGAATCTGTGACTGGTAATGTCTCATTCGGAGATAATTCTAAAATACCAGTGAAAGGAAAAGGTAACATCCTTATTCGTGCAAAAAATGATAATCACCAATTAATTTTAAATGTTTATTATGTGCCCCACATGACAAGCAACATCTTGAGTGTAGGTCAACTCTTAGAAAAAAGGTTATGATATTCATATGAAAGATTGTAGTCTTTTTATAAGAGATGGCATAGGAAATTTAATTGTAAATGTGAAAATGTCAAAGAATAGAATGTTTTCTTTGAATATTCAAAACGATGTTGCAATGTGTTTGAAAGCTTGTTACAAAGATGCATCTTGGTTATGGTATTTTCGTTTTGGATATCTCAACTTTGGAGGACTGAAGATCTTGTCCAAGAAAGAAATGGTGAGAGGACTACCTAACATCATCCTGACCAACTCTGTGAAGGATGTTTACTCGGGAAGCAATTTAGGAAAAGCTTTCTAAAAGAGTCAAACTCGAGAGCCCAGAAACCACTCGAGCTCATCCTTACTGATGTTTGTGGTCCAATCAAGCCAAGCTCTCTCCGTAATAGTAATTATTTCCTTCTCTTCATTGATGATTTCTGAAGAAAAACTTGGGTGTATTTTTTAAAACAAAAATCAGAAGTCTTTGAAGTGTTCAAGAAGTTTAAAGCTAATGTGGAAAAAGAAAGTGGTTGCCAAATTAAGGTAATGAGATTCGATCGAGGAGGAGAATTTACTTCCAGAGAGTTTCAGGAATTGTGTAAAGCAAATGGAATTCGTTGACCAATGACAGTTCCAAGATCCCCCCAACAAAATGGAGTAGCTAGAAGGAAGAACAGAACCATCCTCGACATTGCTTAAAAGCAAGAGAATTCCAAAGAAGTTTTGGGCAGAAGCTGTAGCCTGTGCAGTATACCTATCCAATCGATCTCCAATAAGAAATGTGTTGGGAAGAACACCACAAGAAGCTTGGAATGAAAGAAAGCCATGAATTTCTCATCTAAAAGTGTTTGGAAGCATAACACATACACACGTTCCAAACGAGAGCAGAAGTAAGCTTGATGATAAAAGTGAGAAGTTCATCTTCATCGGGTACGATAATTTCTCCAAAGGTTACAAACTTTATAATCCAAAAAATGGAAAAATTATCATCAGCCGTGATATTGCATTCGATGAAGAAAATACATGGGAATAGAAAACACATGATGAAGGTTATAACTTTCTTCCCTACCTTGAAGAAGAAAATGAGGAGTAATCAAGAATAGAGCAAGCAGAACAAGAACCCACTACACCACCAGCATCACCAGCTTCAACAAATAATGGAAATTTACCACCATCATTTTTACAAGAAAGAGCAATGAAGCGAACAAGAGGTCTTCAAGATTGATATGAGGTAACTGAGAGATATGATAATCTTACTTTTTTTTGTCTTTTTGCTGAATGTGAAGCGGTGAGTTTTGAAGAAGATGCTTAAGAAAAAAAGTTGAGAAATACGATGGATGAGGAAATCAAGGAATAAAGAGAAATGCTAAAGGAGAGATAGAAAAAATACAAGGCGAGACTTGTTGCAAAAAGCTATAGTCAAAGAGCTGGAATTGACTATGAGGAGGCTTTTGCTCCTGTTGCTCGTTTAGAAACTATAAGAATAATAATCTCTTTGGCTGCTCAGAATAAATGGAAGACCATAAGATGGATGTAAAGTTTGCTTTCCGAAATGGAGTTCTTGAAAAAGAAGTCTACTTTCAGCAAGCACCAGGCTACGAAGTCAAAAGCCAAGAAGACAAATAACTAAAGCTGAAAAGGGCTCTATATTAGTTAAAGCAAGCACCAAGGGCATGAAATAGCAGAATTGACAAGTACTTTCAACAAAATGGCTTCACCAAATGTCCCTACGAGCACACCCTATATATCAAGATCATGAATGAAGATATTCTGATAGTATGCTTGCACGTAGATGATTTAATCTTCACCGACAATAATTTAAGCCTGATTGAAAAGTTTAAGAAAGTAATGGCTAAGGAATTTGAGATGACTGACATCAGATTGATGGCGTACTACCTTGGTATTGAAGTCAAGCAAAAGGAAGAAGGTATCTTTATCTCCCAAGAGAGTTATGCAAAGGAGATACTTAGGAAGTTCAAGATGGATGATTGTACGCCGATAACACGCCAATTGAATGCGGAGTCAAACTATCGAAGCATGATGAAGGTGAAAACATAGATCTGACATTCTTCAAGAGTTTAGTTGGAAGCTTACGCTATTTGACGTGCACAAGGCCAAATATTCTTTATGCTGTTGGACTTGTGAGTCGATACATGAAGAATACTACAACCACCCATTTTAAAACTACTAAGAGAATCCTCCGTTATATCAAAAGTACAATTGATTTTGGCTTGTTTTATTCAGTTTCTAATGATTACAAGCTTGTCGGATATAACAATAACGATTGAGGTGGAGATATAGATGACAGAAAGAGCATCAGCGAGTTCGTATTCTTTATAGGAAACACAGCTTTCACATGGATGTCAAAGAAGCAACCGATTGTCACCCTATCCACTTGTGAAGCCGAATACGTAGCTGTTACTTCGTGTGTTTGTCATGTAATATGGCTCAGAAATTTGCTAAAAGAATTGGGTTTGCCACAAGAAGAGCCAATTGAGATTTGTGTCGACAATAAGTCAGCTATTGCCTTAGCAAAGAATCTAGTGTTCCATGATCGAAGCAAGCATATTGATACACGTTAACACTAAATAAGAGAGTGCATAGTAAAAACGATGTACAAATAGAGTCCGTGAAGTCTCAAGATCAAATTGCAGATATTTTCACCAAACCACTCAAGTTTGAAGATTTTATGAGATTAAGAAGTTTGCTTGGCATGGTAAAACAAGTTTAAAGGGGGTGTTGAAGTATATACTTATTTTAAGCCCAAACCATTTCAAGTTTCTAGAAGGCCCAACTCAAGGAAGTTTCTAATATTGAAAGATTAATTAGTTAGTTGATGGTTGAGAATTAAGCATTGAATAATTGATAAGTTAGTAGTTGAGAGTGAGTAGGAATAATTAATAAGTTAGTTGAGAGTTGTTGATTTTTGCTTTCTCCCTCTTCCTATAAATACCTCATTCCTCTTAATTATGTAATCATCAAGTTGAGAATCAATAAAAACACTTTTCTTTTTTATTTAGAGTTGTATTCATAGTTGTAAGTGTTGAGCGTATTTTGAGTGAGATTATATTTTTTATAATAAGGAAAAGATAATATAATAAGGAAGGAAGTTATACTAAATGCTGGATCTCATCAATAACCAAGAAAACTGAGGAGATTTAAGGCTAGTGTGTTCAGCTAAAGCATGAACCACACTATTACCCATCTTAGGCACATAATAGACCTCTACTATAGTGAAGACCTCAATAAAAGACAAAGCATTAGCAATAAAAAGGCCTATATGAGGAGGGCAACGAAGCCTAACATCAACTCATGCCAACCATCATACCACCAAGTCCAATTGAAGTTTAAATAAAACTTTCTGTAAAGATTATTAGCTGGGGGGCCATGGCCACTTATTTAGAACAAGCTACATTCTTAAATTGAAAAACAAATACATTATCACGAACTGCCTCCACTTCCAGCTCTTGAGTAGTTCGTCCTATTTTGGATATAAAGCTTACATATTAATATGTTTATTTGCTAATAATATCCGACCAACCACACCGAGAGAGAACTTACGTTCACCAATCACACGTAATCCTCAGTCTATGACAGTAGCAGGACCATCCACCTCCATAAAACTCAAAGAAGCACATAATTTCGACAAATCATAAGAATCTATAGCTTTAGATCACCAATCAACCTAAGAAAGAAAAGAGAAGAACCAAAACAACATTCGCATGGATCGGGGTCACGTCCGAAGATCCAATCAACTTCTACCCTAGAATTCTACAGGAAAATCCTAGAGAATAGTTAGTAAGAAGACGAGTTACAATAATTATTCTTGCCAAAATTTCATTGATTAAATTTATTATATATATATTTTTTAATTTTTAACTTGAATATAAGTAATTTTTTTATGGCATAGGGCTTACATTCATAATTAAATTTACGTCTCACTATATTTGGCAATCCTTTAATACTTTGCAGGGTGTCTTGCTGATAATAGTGTCTGGCTTAGTGGATTTTGTAGTATATTGGGGTTTGTATGCAAGGACAAAAGAAGATGCTTGGACTTCATTATTACCGGTATGAATAGGTGGTTCAAGTGATATTTTGCAAATAAATTCATTTTTAAGTGTATATTGACTTTACAGTTTGAACTTCTACTAATTTTTGAGTTGCAGGTGATTTTGAATATTGGTTTTGTGATGCTCTTTGTTTTCAAGTTGAGACATAAACTTTACCGGATGATTCTCATGTTCACAACTGAGGCAAGTTTATTACTCTATTATTATTATTATTATTTGATTTATTTAGTAGCTATACAAGTTTATTACTATTAAGAGATTATATTTTGTAAATGATGAATTAATACAGAAGCCAGAATTTCCAGAAATATTTTTGGCCGACATTTTGACCTCAACGCTAAAGGTATGTGTCCTAATGTTAACGTGTATCATGTAACTTATCTCATGTATTATATAGATACATGTTAGCACTCTTTATTGTTCGGTTTTGTTAACTTAATTTCACTTAAATATGGTGCACTAATGTTTTGGTTCGAGCGTAACATTTACTTTGCTATGAGACAAGTTTCCACCAAGTTATAACTATATACATCTATATAGTTTTGCAATTAGTTATAAATAGCATAATCTTAGGAAACCAAGTTGCTTAAGTATTATTTTTTCTCTTTTAACTTAAAATTAAAAAAATTATCAAACAGAAAAATATATTGTTCGGGTTAGATTTTTCAGTTTTGGACAGACTCGGCTAGCATAATAATTTATTAAAGTCCAGTTTAAACGTGTTTGAATATTTTAATTTTTAATTTGGATACTTCAATGAATTGATGTGTTTGGTGTTTTCTGTATTGATTCAACATGTGAGTTTTGTAAATATTGAGTATAATTTGTGGGTAGATTACTTGTTATGGTTAACCAAACTTTATTATATAAGGTTTGGTTATTGTGTGTGCTGATCATAAGATTGAATCTCTTATATGGCTACACGAATCTGGTAAAGTAACTATGAAAGCTTGTTTACATAATTATGTAGTTATATACAATCTGTGCATTAATAGGAAGAGTTGAATTATTATACTCTACTCTTTGAATGTGATGATTTACCTTGTTAATCTTTTTGTAAAATGTGGATGATTTACGATAAGTTTTTATATTTCGGTGGAGGCAGCCTAACAACTTGTGGCGCCCACTGGCTTCTATTGTACCGTCAAATGCAGCATTTATTTATTTATCCTTTTGTTTGTATATTTTATTGATAAGTTGTAATTGTCAAATTGTTGCAGGTGTTAGTGGATGTGGGGAGCTTAATATGCGAATTTGTTCTTAAACTGGTTTGCTTAAAAGTCAGTTCAGATATTGTGCGACGTGAAAAGGTGATTGGTAACTTTTATATCATCCTATGATTTATATGTCAATTATAAATCATTCGAAAAAAAATCTGTGTGGGTGGTGGCCTTTTGGACTTAAAAAAGAGAAAGAAGGGCTTAACCGACCACAACGCTTCCACACCTCTTTTCTTCTAAGGTGTCTCATTTATGTGTATTGTTTTTTTACAGAAATTCCTTAACCATGTCGGCATAATCTCAACAAACATTGTTCTAGCTTTACCTTTTCTAGTCCGGTTTATTCAGTGTTGTCGACTTTATGAACATAATAACAAGAAACAACTGGGGAATGGTTAGTTTTTTTTTTTTTTTTATCATTATGTATACATTTTTTGATTTTATTTTAGGAAAAATTTGTTTCATTTTATTTATAATTCTGTCCGTGTTACAATTTTAGATTTCTTATTTAACTTTTTTTTCGTTATGATTTCAGCTGGAAAATATGTTGCTGCAATACTAGCGATTGTTTGTTCAGCCTATAAATCTTATATAGACATTAAATCTTTTAAAGACGGCTCGATATTTTATACCTGGATCATTTTCTCTGCTATCAGCTCCGTTTATTCTTGCATTTGTGATATGTTCATAGACTTGGAGTTAAGGTATGTAAAATATTTCTTACTCCTTAATTTAATCAGAATATTGAAAATCTAATGGAAAATTTAATTTGGTTGTGGGCTACAATGTTTTTATGCTATTTAAACACTTTTATTATCCTTTGTTTTGTCTAATCAATATAAATTAATTATGATCATACTGCTTAGCTTAAGTTAAACAAATCCATTATGTGAACCCGTAAGATTTTTTAAGTGATGTGGCCATGTTGTCCTCTCTTTTGCAGCAATTTGACTGACATTTTCAATTTTGACGAGCCAAATACTTGCTCCTATTTATTTGGACGGAAATGGGTAAAAATATAATATTGTCTTTTTTGATTGATAAAAAAGTAGTACAAATTTCTTTGAAGTTATTGCTGTTGTAACTTGTAATAATAAACGAATGGATTTGCAGGTATGCATTTGGGTGATGGTTAGCAACGCATTATTGCGATTCACATGGATATGGCCGTTGTTTCCCAAGTTTCCCAAAAATGATGTAGGTGAGTTTATAGTAACTCTTGCGGAGATTTATCGTCGCTTCCAATTTACCTTATTCCGTGTGTGGAAGGAGAGTAATTTGTCTCTGTCATCGCCACCGCATTCGCCATCACCATCGACACGGTCACAGACACCGCCTCCTGTATTGCCACAGCAATCGACGGAGACGAGAATATCGCCTCCGTCATCGTCATTGCCTCCTCAATCGCCATCACATTCGCAACCACCGTCGACACAAACACAGACGCAGCCTTCTCCATTGCCACAACAAGTAACAGAGGCAGGGACATCGCCTCTGTCATCGCCATAGCATTCGCAACCGCCATCGGCAGTGCCACACACACTGCTTCCTCCATTGACACAACCATCGACATAGAGGACATCGCCTCTGCTATCGCCATCGACGGTGCTTCAAACACTGCCACCGCCCGAGAAAGTAACACAGACCTCACTCGCTCCCGCTCCCGCTCCCCCGGCCCCATAGATACTTATTGGAACTATGACTGTTTATGTTGGAACTAGCTAGTACAATTTCATATAATCTAATTCCCATAGTAAAAGAACGTCCTATAAATCAACATTATCAGCTCCATCTGGATACCATCTAAAGTTTGCATTATGGTTTTGCAACTCTCATCAATTTTGATTCCACATTAGTATGTGCATGGCTTGCTCATTTTCTTTTTTACACGTTCCAAAATGGGTAGTACTTTAATTATAAATAAAAACACAACATGCAGAGGCAATAGAGTCCATATTTGAACTACTTGATAACAATTGCTGTCTCCAATATTTGAAGTAGTATTAGTTGCCACTTTCTTTTAAGACTGTCGGTTTAGAAATTTTGGGACTTAACGAGATCAAACCACTTTAAATATATCTTGAAAAGCAACCACTAGTACTTGAAAAAAAACTTGCATGCATCCGATGGAGGACTTTACTGTTTCTACTGTAGCTTTTAGGTGGAATGATATTCAAAGTTTGTATCCAGCAAAACTGCAAAAGGGTATGTAATGTATTTTCGTTTAGACCAGATAGAGAATCTAGTTGCACTAATTTTTTACTAGACTCTGTCTTCTTTCTACCTAAGTTTGTTCTCAATCAGATTTTAGAAGTGATGGGAAAAAGGATGAGGAAATCATTAGAATTAACCTTCTAAATTTTTTATTTTTTATTCTACTTTTCTTCTTTTAGCAGTAAATATTATTTATTTAACGATGAAACTTTAGAAAGCTCAGTGTAAAGGGTTTATTCTATTTTTGTTTTAGGAATTATTCAAGTAAGGCACTTTTATTAGAATCTTTAGGTTCTAATAATTCCTAGGATAAATAATAAATAGCTAAATTACAAAACTCTTGGAATGCTTGAACTTAAATTGATAATTTTTAAATAGATGAGTTTGATATTTTTCTTTATTAATACTCAAACCACCGGCAACACCACCACCACCACGTTCTCTTCATCATGCAGGATACGAATGATGATTCAATAACCTACCATAAAATCTTGTCTTTACCAAATTGTGGTATTGGTGCTGTGCTCCTTTCAAAATACTCTATGAAACATCTTCCTATTTACAATCATTAGACAAAATTAAAAAAACCCGAAATCGAATCCATTACTCCAAGATATGGTGACTTGATCCCTCAATCTGCTGTAGAGAATGTTCCTCCGGTACCAAATATTTTAGTGGGAATTGTCAAATATATTTCCATAAATTTATTAAAAATTATTTTTAACCGTATTTTTAAAAGTAACGGCTAGTGACCCCTTGAAAATTTTATTTCAGTTCATAATTAAATAATTATAAAAGTGACTACTAAAAAATTATAAAAGTGACCCCAACATTAATTGCTTGTATAATTATATAAATATTCAAAAATTGTAAAATTACAAAAAAACCCTTAACCCAAAATTTGAAATTCAAAAACCTAATCAGTGTAAAACGTAATCAGTATTTTCTCCATTTATCTTGTCTCTCCATTTTATAGTTGTGTATTGGTTTCAAAATCCACAACCAATTTAGAGGTATGTTAATGCATCATATGTTATGAGTATTTGTTGCATTGATATATTAATTGAGTGTGTATGGTTTAGATTGATTCCCGAATATTTTTTGATCCTATAGAACATTTCACTGCTAAAATTTAGCATGAAATCTTATTATTTCTGACCATTTTTTTTATTTTTTCAGAAAAATGGCTATATGCAGGTTGATAATTAACTACAACGGGCAGTGAGATGAGTTGAAGTATGTTGGTGAAGAGTCCGTTTGTTCAGGTGGTTATAGATGATTTGACATATGCTCAGTTGTTAGATTTGATATATGGTTTGATTGGGGTTAATAGAAGTATGCATGACCTAGTTGTCAGTTCGGTCATCTCCAATGATATGAATGGAAGAAGAAAATACCTCATCCGACGTGATGAGGATGTCTATTTTTTGCTGGTTTGTGACCGACCTGTTCATGAGATATATGTCGCTGTTGTTGAAAAGGTGGACAATAATATTAGATATTATTCGCAAATACCTACACCGATTCCACGGGGATTCACTGAAATTTTAGATGCACTACATGCTCCTCCTTTTGCAACAAATTTTGTAGGTGCTGGCACTAGTAATTTCACATATACTACGGATGTCCCATTATGGGAGAGTGACCACGGGATCCCACCATCATTTGCAGATGATTATGAACAGACATATGATGTTACTCATTCAGATTCGTCCGATGATGATGGGATTCCTTTGCCTCTAACCTCGTGTCATACTCCAGAGCATTTGTCAAATGAGAATTGTCCAGGAATGGAACAAATAGATAGTCAACCTGCCAGGGGTGTTTTTGTTCTATATTTTGGAGATGCTTCAACACATCCTCATTGTTACCCAGTAGTTGATGCGGTTCCATCCAGATGGGTTATTTCGGGGGCGGATCAATATTCTATTAAACCTATCTGAAGTGAAACTTCTAATTCCTTACATAGGTCTTTGTATACTGGGAATATTTTTCAAACTAAGGAACAGTTGAAAGCTACGATGGGTAAATATGCTATGATCCAGAAGTTGAATCATAGGATAAGTCGGTCAACGAAGAGGCATTTGAGGCAGGTTGCAGGGACATTAACTGCAAATTTATTTTACGGGCCATCCGTAAAGAGAATTGCTCAGTGTGGCATGTCCAAACTTATGAGTCACACTTTCGGTCTGTTAGTGCTGTTGTCATTGGTGAGATATTTGCACCTAAACTTAATATGAATGGTCGTGTCATTCGACCCATTGACATCATTTCTGAGATGAGATAGCAACATGGTGTACAACTAATGTACAGTAAGGCATGGCGGTCAAAAGAACATGCTGAGAAATTTCTTTATGGTAAATCCGAGGATTCATATAGTTTACTGACATCATATTTTCATAAGTTAAGATTGACTAATCCAGGGACTGTCACAACGGTACATACAAATGAAAACAGTCAATTCCTTTACTTATTCCTTGCACTTGGGCCATACATACATGGGTTTCGGTCAGTTATACTACCAGTCATAGCCATTGATGCCACCAATTTAAAGGGTGCATTTTCTGGGGTGATTTATGTGGCTACTAGCAAGGATGAGGACAAAATGTGCTACCTATTAGCCTTTGATTTTGGGGATGGTGAATCAAAAGAAGGGTGGACTTAGTTTCCAAGACACCTACGAGATATGTATGGTAGTCCCGCTAACTTGGTAATAGTTTCTGATCGACACAAAAGCATTGCAAAGGCAATGCTCATATAAACTTCAATTCATTTTGTCACGAGTTCTATAGTACATTATGGCTTAAGATAGCATATGTCACATCTATAAATTCGATTCCCAATCCATCCTCCTAGGACGTACCTAGTGATGTTAGAAGTCAAGTAGTCCTACCACCAGAAAGTAAAAGGCAATCTGAGAAGCCTAGATAGTCCAGGATACCTTCGGCGGGTGAGACCCAGCATACAAAGAAATGCTCCGAATGTGGTGAAGCAGTACTTAATTGTATGGGTTGTCCCAATCCTCGTCGTACACCAACATTTACAGACTTTACTACACCCACTAGTCAGGATGTCTCGGTTCATAGGCAAGCAATTGGGATATTATCCCACGACATGTCCGTTTGTTGACCACTCTCATACCGAGGATGACACAACCACTAAGACGCCCCAAATTTTTTATGCTTAAGTTATTGATATATTATTGTGGACCTTATGTTATTGATATTCAGTACTTATTTATATGGTTAACATAATTGATATTATGTTTCACCTTCTGTACTTGTTATATTGTTGGTTCTATTTATTTTTGTTTTGGTTTGTGTTTAGATGTGAATCAATTATTATTATTTTTTGGAAAACCATAAAATTTAGCGTGAAACAAGATAAATTTTACAGTGAAACTCTTTAATAATTGTCGTGAAACACGCTGAAAGTTTCCGTAAAATAGATACTCATAAACGAATGCCATGAAACATATCTCTTGCTATTATGTAATAAAAATGCCGTGAAATAGATATTTCTTCTCGTATACGTTTTTCATCATTCTCATAAAAATCTCATTTGTGGTATTTGTACCTTATTATATTTTCCATGAACTTTATAACAAATGTCTTGCAACTAACCTTGACAATGAGGTAAAAATTAAAAAAATTTGTTAATAGTATACAAAAATAAACAAAAAACATTCATCACTTGACAAAATGGACATATCCAGGTGGCTGCTGAGGAATTAATCGGTGATCGACCACGGACACATCAATACCATCAACCCATAGATCTATGTTCATGTGATCAAAGAAACTCCCACATCGCAGCATGGCTGGTAAGAACCTTGTGAGAAGTTCTACGTCTTTAATTCGCTACTTCGGATCCTTACCACGGCTAAGCAAATCATATGTGCATATTTTCTTTTGACGTAGAACTATCTTGCACAGGACCTAGTGAAAGTTGCTAATGCAACATGTAATTAGAACCTGGTTGACAAATATATATATTTTGTAAAAATGACCATGTTATAATATATACAGTTTAAATTGTTTATAAATAAATGATACTTACATCTTCAATATCCCACCAAGGAATGCATGCGTCTTTCTCTCCACTCACATACGCCGACCACAAATATAGGCATTCATAAGTACTAGCATCATAATTCATATCCTGCCTGGTTGCTAAAAATTCACATTTCCAAGTAGCTGCTAACTCTCCCTGTAATTTACGATTAAAATGGAGTAATTATTGTGCAAACTATAATGTGCGAAGAAGTTTATATAACACTAGAATAATACATATAAACAACATTGTCCCTTGCATAACGGTCTTCTTATCCCAATTCCACGAACTATGATTCATTTTATTATGTAGTACATATATGTAAGAATCATTATGCTGTAATGTTGATATTGAATTAGTTTAAAAATAATTAATTATGATGTACTGTTTAATTTGAATTGATATGTACCATTTCTTATATCTCCTTTGATGGATGCAAAATATGCTGTAAATGATGATGGGTAAAGTGTTCGGTGATGCGAATTTTATGCAACTCGCAAGTGTACGAGATCAACACAAGTAATAAAGAATGAATAGAGTATCATTCCCACGAGGACAATGAATATAAATTACCAAAATTAACTTAACCTAATTCTATTTGGAATAACAATATTTTAGAAATTGCAAATTAACTAAAAATAATTAAAAACTACGATTCGAATTCAAGGGAATTGAGGCGTTAGGATTGTAACACCCCCTGACCCAAATCCACTCGGACCGAATCAGAGAGCACTAATATATACCGAAATCTAACTTTTACTTTTATATAACCATAATTTAAAACTATATTAAAAACATTTGAAAGTTGTCCAAATAAATTTTTGAAAATCTTGTCAGAGTTTCCTCTGTTTTTCTAACTTTCAAAAACCTGTTTACAATTAAAATTCATAAAAATCAACTTCTAAATCTCAAATCACTTTTGCGCACATTTCCAAATGTAGTGCGACTTACCAAATCACTTTATCATAATATAATTTAGAAATATTCAAATAACATAAACATATAATAAAATATTTATACAGCGGAAGTTTTTTAAATATGTACAAACATTTTCTGTATATGCATACTGTATCAAAACTTATATACTTATTACAAAAGGACTACAAAAATATATGAAGGAACGATGTGACTCTGAACTCTGATCCTGCAGTCTCTACTCTTCTTTGTCTTTATCTCCCTTGGAACCTCTGTTACCTACGTGTGAGAAATCTCAACACGCTAAGCATATTGCTTAGTGGATGTACACAAAATTGTAAATACAAATATACTATATCAAATAAGGTTATCTATTTTCGATAAAAATACAAATTACATATAATTAAATCATATATGGCGCTCATGTCAAATTAAATAATATACTCAATAATTATCATATTCAAAATCAATCAACAGACAAAATTTTCATAATTTCTCAAATGCTTTTATATACCAAATCAGTTTTCATACTGGGCTCCTGACATACAAAACGTAAGTTATCGGATTGGCTTACGGGTTGTTCGGCATTGGAAAAAAACGGGCGACCCACCGAACATCATATCAGAATGGAGCACCAACGGAATCATCCGCTGTAAATGTCCCATGACAGAATTCAAAACCCTAAGACCGACACATGAGGCCTGTATATCCAAAGGGTGGTACAAACAGAATATATTGGTGCAGTACTGTTCAGACAGAAACCCAATTGACATGTCAACCTTCTATATTCATATCTAAGTTTATACACATCAGAGCCATTTCTCAAAACGTTTTCTCAAATTCAATGTCAACATATTTCATTTCTTCAGAATCATCGAATTCAACTTTCAAATTATTCATATCGATATATATATATATATATATATATATATATATATATTTCATCAAATATCATATAAAGGAAATATATGAATATTTTTCTAAAATCAATAATCATATCAAATCAAGCCAAAAATATATTCAAACGTATTTCATAATTCCATATCGAATCAATATGCCCCAAAATCATTTTCCGATACATTTCACAAATATGATATAATTAAAATCACCTTCAATAATATATTTCCATAACAATATTAGCATCAAAACGTATTCAAATCAATTCATAATATTATTTATAATCAATAATTCAGATATAAACTATATTTCAAAGATTCGCAATTCAAATCAATCCGAAATTAGTTTCAAACTATCAATTCTACTTCATAGAATTCAAATAATTCCAAAATCAATAAAATTCGATAATTTTGAAAATTTCTGGAAAACTGGAAAACTAGTGTACACCGAACCTGGACAATTCCTTTTTCCTCTTTTCCTTCTTCTTCTTCTCTTTTTTTCTTCCTTTTCTTCTTCTTCTTCTTTTTCTTCTTCTTCTACTACTACTACTACTACTACTTTCTTTTTTCCTTTCTCCCTTTTCTTTCTCTTTCCTCTTCTCTCTTCTTTCTCTTCCGTTCTCTAGTTTCTGTTCTGTTTTTGCTTGTGAGCTTATGCTCACTTATATTTCTTTTAAGTGGCACCGTTTCATGCCACTCGGTGCTCATTTTTTTCTTCTTCTTCTTCTTCTTCTTCTTCTTCTTCTTTTATTTCTTTTAAGTGGCACCGCTTCATGCAACTCGGTGCTTATTTATTTTTTTTTTCTTCTTCTTCTTCTTCTTCTACTACTACTTTCTTCTTTCCTTTCTCCCTCTTCTTTCTCTTTCCTCTTCTCTCTTCTTTCTCTTCCGTTCTCTAGTTTCTGTTATGTTTTTGCTTGTGAGCTTATTGTCACAAACTTTCTAGAAGGATCCGGAACAACCTAGAGGAATGGTGAACCTTGTGGAGAAACCTAGAAGGATGGAGAAACTCCTAGAGAAGTCTAGCTCTTGAGACATTCTAGAATGTTGTGGAGACTTGTAGGATGTTCAAGACATGGAATTCTCTAGAACATGTACATTGTAGGAATATCTTGTACATTGTAGAATTCTCTAGAACATTGTAGATAGGTAGGGACCTAGAATGTTCTTTGGTGCCTATAAATAGATGGCACCCCTCATTTGTACAAACCATCCAAGAATTCAAGAGTTCTAGCATTCAAGCATTCTAAACACTTGTGCTCTCTTCTCTTCTCTCTTCCTACAAGCTTTCTTGAGTTTGCTAGCAAGTTACTTGCCTAGCTCGTGGGGATTAAGGCTGACTTAACCTCTTCGACGGGAGGAAGTGTGTTAAGTGCCGCACGGTTGGCTTAGAAAATACTAAGGCCGTGACAACTGGTATCAGAGCCTCGTTGCTCAACCAAGGAAGAGATAGCATAATGGCAGGAGTCGAGGAAGTTTTCGTCCAAGAGCCAAGCCGTGGAAGGGATGCCAACCCAAGCAGGTCGAGGAAGGACAAATCTCGGGATGCCGCCTCAATTTTGGAGTCAAGGTTGGCTAGGATTGAGCTCGCCATAGCCGATTCGAGGGAACGGCTGGATGTGTTGGAGCAATGCGTGGAGAGAGACATAGGCGATCTTAAGGAAATGATCGAGGACCTCCGGGGAGACATGCAATTTGGCTCTACATCAGGGCGAGAGGCGCAAGAGGGGAACGAGATCTTCCAGGCAAGGTTGGAAAGCACGGTAATGGGGAAGCTCGCGGAGTTCGAGACACTTCTTGAAGACATGCGGGACGATTGGGCCTTATGCAAGAGAGCCGTGAGTGGTGGGGCTTTCCAAGGTGCTCCAAAGAAGGAGGTACCTAAGCCGAAGGAATTTGATGGCAAGCGTGATGCCAAGGAGGTAGACAACTTCATTTGGCACATGGAGAGGTATTTTGAGGCCGTCAGGATCACGGATGATCAGGAGCAAATCCGGACCGCAACCTTATACCTCGCCGATATAGCCACTCTGTGGTGGAGGAGGAGACATGCCGACATCCAAAGAGGTACGTACACTATCGATTCTTGGGACGATTTTAAGAAGGAGCTTAAGAAGCAATTCTATCCGGAAGATGCTGCATATCTTGCTCGGAAGAATTTGAAGAAGCTTAAGCAAACGGGTTCGATTAGGGATTATGTTAAGGAATTTTCTAGTCTCATGCTCGAAGTTCCTAACATGTCGGACGACGAGTTGTTATTCAACTTCATGGACAACCTACAACCTTGGGCGGAAGTAGAGTTGCGTCGTCGCAATGTGCAAAATCTCGCGGAAACTATAGCCATTGCGGAATCCCTAATTGATTACCGGAGGAGTGAACCACCCAAGAAGAAACCACCACAGGATAACCATGGCAAAGGTGGGGGAGACAAAGGGAAAGGTCCATATAAGCCTCCAAGTGGGAAAGACAAGGGCAAGCAGAAGGAAGGTCAAGGCAAGAAAGACTTCAAGCCAAAGACCAACTGTTTCCTTTGCGACGGTCCTCATTGGGCAAGCGAGTGCCCAAAGCGCAAAGCTATCAACGCGTTGGTAGATGAGCGCGAGAAGGAGATGGAGGAATCTCACATGGGCTCTCTTCGCACGCTCACCGCCATCAAAACCCAACCAACCCCAAAGACCCGAGGGAGTCAGGGTCTGATGTACTTGGACGTACACATCAATGGGAAAGCTACCCGCGTCATGGTCAATACGGGAGCTACAAACTCCTTTGTCTCGGAGGAGGAGGCAAGGAGACTTGGACTGAAGGTGTCCAAGGAGACCGGATGGCTAAAGGCGGTGAACTCTAAGGCGAGACCGCTTATTGGCATGGCTCGAGGAGTAAGCATCAGTATGGGTAATTGGAATGGAAGGATAGACCTAACAGTCGCACCCATGAATGATTTCGAGGTAGTGCTCGGCATGGACTTCCTCTAACAAGTCAAGGTAGTTCCTTTACCCTTTCTATGTTCTGTTGCTATATTAGAGGATACTCCTTGCATTATTCCAGCCAGCGCCAAATCCGGGTCGAAGACTCCTCATCTTTCGGCCTTACAAGTGAAGAAAGGCCTTAAAAAGGGGGAGGTGACATACTTGGCCGCGGTAAAGCATGATGAGGGTGGAATTCCAACGGAGGAGCTACCTAAGGAGATCAAGAAAGTCCTTGAGGAGTACAAGGACGTCATGCCCGCGGAATTGCCCAAGAAACTACCACCTAGGAGAGAGGTGGATCACCAGATTGAGTTGGAGCCAGGAATGAAGCCACCTGCCAAGGCCCCTTATCGGATGGCACCACCAGAGTTGGAGGAATTGAGGAAAAAATTGAAGGACTTGTTGGATGCAGGCTACATTCAACCATCCAAAGCTCCATATGGCGCACCAGTGTTGTTTCAAAGGAAGAAGGGCGGGTCCATGCGATTATGCATCGACTATCGCGCTTTGAACAAGGTAACCATCAAGAACAAGTACCCTATTCCTTTGATTGCTGACCTGTTTGATCAGCTTGGTAGGGCTCGATATTTTACAAAGCTTGATTTAAGGTCGGGTTATTACCAAGTGAGGATTGCGGAAGGCGATGAGGCAAAGACTACGTGTGTGACGCGTTACCGTGCCTACGAGTTCCTAGTGATGCCATTCGGCCTCACCAACGCACCAGCCACGTTTTGCACACTTATGAACAAGATCTTCCATCCTTACTTGGATCGATTTGTGGTGGTATACTTAGACGACATTGTTGTCTATAGTAACACACTCGAAGAGCATGCTCGACACCTACAAGCTATTTTCAAAGTTCTGAGGGAAAACGAGCTCTACGTCAAGAAGGAGAAATGTTCTTTTGCCCAACCGGAGGTGTACTTCTTGGGGCATAAGATCAAAGATGGTGTGCTCATGATGGACGAGGGGAAGATCAAAGCCATTTGTGAATGGGATCCTCCTACGAAGGTGCCTGAACTACGGTCATTCCTTGGCCTAGTTAACTATTATCAGAGATTCATAAAGGGGTATTCAGCAAGGGCAGCTCCACTCACAGATCTTCTAAAGAAGAACAAGGCGTGGGAATGGTCGAGTGAGTGCCAAGAAGCCTTTGAGGGATTGAAGAAGGCGGTAACGGAGGAGCCAGTGTTGAGTCTTCCAGACCATTCCAAACCTTATGAAGTGCAAACGGATGCTTCTGACTTTGCCATTGGAGGAGTTCTAATGCAAGATGGGCATTCTATAGCCTTCGAGAGCCGCAAGCTAAATGATACGGAACGGAGATATACCGTTCAAAAGAAGGAGATGACTGCGGTTGTTCATTGCCTTCGCACATGGAGACATTACTTGCTCGGCTCTCACTTTGTCATTCGGACAGACAACGTTGCCACTAGCTACTTCCAGACGCAGAAGAAGCTAAGCCCAAAGCAAGCTAGATGGCAAGACTTCCTAGCTGAGTTCGACTATACGCTAGAGTACAAGCCCGGGAAGGCCAATTTGGTGGCAGATGCACTGAGTCGCAAGGCGGAGCTTGCAACTATGAGGAGTGCGCCACAGGGAGAAGTCATCAGTCTCATCAAGGAGGGGCTACAATGCGACTCACTGGGTAAGAGTCTCATGGGGTTAGCCAATGATGGGAAGACCAAACGGTTTTGGGTACAGGATGACTTGCTCTACACCGTGGGAAACCAGCTGTATGTCCCGAAATTTGGAAACCTACGGAAGAACTTGATCAAGGAGTGCCACGATACAAAGTGGGCAGGACATCCGGGACAACAGAGGACCAGGGCTTTGCTCGAAGCAACCTACTATTGGCCACATATGAGGGATGACATCGAGGCCTATGTGAAGACTTGTCTTGTGTGCCAGCAAGACAAGAATGAGCAGCAATCGCCGGGAGGATTGCTAGAGCCATTACCCATCCCCGAGAGACCATGGGAGAGTGTCACCATGGACTTTATTTCGGCCTTACCCAAGTCGGACGGCTGCGGATCGATCATGGTGGTGGTCGATCGGTTCTCTAAATATGCAACTTTCATTGCTGCCCCTACAGATTGCACGGCGGAGCAGGCCGCTCGGTTATTCCTAAGGGATGTAGTGAAGTATTGGGGCGTGCCAAGAACAATCATTAGCGATCGAGACCCGCGCTTCACAGGAAAATTCTGGACCGAGCTTTTCAACCTGTTGGGGTCGAAGTTGCACTTCTCTACAAGCTTTCACCCCCAGATGGATGGACAAACAGAAAGGGTGAACGCTTTGTTGGAGCTATACCTGAGGCACTTTGTGAGTGCCAACCAACGAGATTGGGCAAAGTTACTTGATGTGGCCCAATTCTCTTACAACCTGCAGAGGAGTGAGGCGACCCACCATAGTCCCTTCGAGTTGGCAACGGGCCAACAACCCCTCACTCCGCAGACGGTAATGGTGGGATACACGGGAAGGAGTCCAGGATCGTATAAACTGGCCAAGGATTGGCAAGAACAAGCCGATATAGCACGATCCTATCTTGACAAGGCAGCGCGGAAAATGAAGAAATGGGCGGACAAGAAGAGACGACGAGTGGAATTTCAAGTAGGGGACTTGGTGCTTGTCAAGTTGCTGCCCCAACAATTTAAGTCCTTCAGGAAGGTGCACAAAGGCTTGGTAAGGAAGTACGAAGGACCCTTTCCGATCCTGAAGAAGGTAGGAAAAGTTTCCTACAAGGTTGAATTACCTCCAAGGCTCAAGATCCATCCAGTCTTCCATGTGAGTCATTTGAAACCCTATCATGCGGACACAGAAGACCCTAGCCGAGGAGAGTCTTCAAGGGCGCCAACTGCCGTAGTAACCTCCTACGATAAGGAAGTTGAGGAGATCCTAGCGGATCGAGTCGTGAGGAAAAGGGGTGTTCCTCGAAGTAGCGAGTACCTGATCAAGTGGAAGGGACTTCCTACGAGTGAAGCTACTTGGGAACCGAAGGAGGCTTTATGGCAGTTCTCGAAGCAAATCGAGGAGTTCCACAAGGAGACTACGACGAGGACGTCGCCGTATTAGGTGGGGGAGAATGTCACAAACTTTCTAGAAGGATCCGGAACAACCTAGAGGAATGGTGAACCTTGTGGAGAAACCTAGAAGGATGGAGAAACTCCTAGAGAAGTCTAGCTCTTGAGACATTCTAGAATGTTGTGGAGACTTGTAGGATGTTCAAGACATGGAATTCTCTAGAACATGTACATTGTAGGAATATCTTGTACATTGTAGAATTCTCTAGAACATTGTAGATAGGTAGGGACCTAGAATGTTCTTTGGTGCCTATAAATAGATGGCACCCCTCATTTGTACAAACCATCCAAGAATTCAAGAGTTCTAGCATTCAAGCATTCTAAACACTTGTGCTCTCTTCTCTTCTCTCTTCCTACAAGCTTTCTTGAGTTTGCTAGCAAGTTACTTGCCTAGCTCGTGGGGATTAAGGCTGACTTAACCTCTTCGACGGGAGGAAGTGTGTTAAGTGCCGCACGGTTGGCTTAGAAAATACTAAGGCCGTGACATTATGCTCACTTATATTTCTTTTAAGTGGCACCGCTTCATGCCACTCTTCTCTCTTCTTTCTCTTCTGTTCTCTAGTTTCTGTTCTGTTTTTGCTTGTGAGCTTATGCTCACTTATATTTCTTTTAAGTGGCACCGCTTCATGCCACTCGGTGCTCATTTTTTTTATCAAAATTTCTGACTGTTGCGACTTGACTCGCGACTTGCAAGTCGCGGCTCTAGTCGCATGTTTCTCGGGTTGAATTTTCCTCTTGGCCTTCGCGACTTGACTGGCGACTTGGAAGTCACGGCTCTAGTCACGATGCCTACTGTCCTTGTCTTCCCAAAAATACATACATTTAATTACATTTTTCACCCCTTAAAACTATATAAATCATATTCGCATACTCCATATTAATTAAACTACACTTTTCATATTTATGCGAAATTAGGGATGTTACAAGGATAACTGATTTCACTTGGTTATTATTATCAAACACTCATGAGTTACTATCTAGATTTTATTACTGATGGTGAATGCGTACTTAAACTAGATTAACTAATAATCTCTCTCGAGTATTACCAGAATTATTCTATCGCACACCAATACCCTATCTCTCGATGACTACTGAGTGCGCGAGAACACATTAAGAATAAATAAACACAAAACAAGCAACACAAACCAATTACTATATCTCTATGTAATTTAGTATGTGATAGACATTAATACGAGCACGTGGCGGGCGTCTCCTCTCGGTTCATAACCCCACCACCTATGATGATTCTAAGTGATGATCAGACACAATAGAAAGCAATAAACTTAATAATATCTATTCAATACATCAATAACAAATTTAAATAGAAAAACTCAATTGTATTCAATAATTAATAAACCAAGATCCATCATCAATCCTAGCTATGGAAAATTAGTTCATGCTTGAGTAAAAGAGCAAAGCAATAATATTTTTAAATCCTAGCATGACTAATTACAATGGAAAAGTAAAGGAGAAGAAATTTTAGAAAAACTTCGTTGATTCCCAATCGATTGCTTTCCAAGGTGATGCGAAATTGATGACGAATGCGATGCGGAACGAAGATGTTGCTTCCAAACCCTAGAATTTTCAACCTTTCTTCTAATTGATTGAGTCTCTATTTATAACTTTCCCTAATGAAGAATTTGAGAAGGAAACGATCACATGAATTCGTGCCAAAAAGCACTACCTAAAAAGGTAGCGCTTCTTGGTAGCGCCACCTGATGACCATATTTTTCGAACCAAAAGTGCTACCTAATAGTGCTTCCTGAGGTAGCGTTTCTTGGTAGCCTTTTTTTTTGTTAAAGAAATAGTGCTACCCAAGAGTGCTACTTGAGGTAGTGTGTACTTGGTAAAGTGTATTTGGTCGCATTTCCCCTAGACTCGATCTTCAACTCGATTTCACGGTCTATTGATTCGACATCATCCAAAACATTATCGATCATCGAATATCACCTGCACACTAAATAAACACATCAAAACGTCCAATTTCCCTCAAGAATTGAGCAAAAATAATAAATAATGGGGTCGTAAAATCATGCAAAATATGACATTATCATTCGGTCCAACAACACGAACGACTTCATTGTTTGACGAAAAAATAATGTCAGTTGGAAACAAATAAGAGAAAATGTAGATATAAATCTAAAAAATCATACCACATATACCTATTACCTGTTAAACACCACGAAAGTCCATAGTGATTCACGCGAGAAATCCAGTTTGATTCGCGCTGGATTTGTTGCGTGAATCACAATGGAAATCTATCATGAATCACGATGGATTTCTCATGTGAATCACGATTTAAACACACAAATATCAAAATTAAAAGGGGAAGGGTGTTGCAGTAAACAGTCAGTCCAACTATATAAAACTGTGTAACAAACTGGAATTTCAGTGTGTTTCACACCAGAAATTCTAGTGTGATTCACACTAGAATTGTCGCGTGAATCATGCTTGATATCCAGCGTGAAACATGCAGCTTGCTATAACCCACAACACAAAAACATTTATTAAACAAAAATTTACTTACTACAGTATCCTCTTGTCTGCCACATATTTATTAAACTTAGTCTCCGATGTCTGACAGTTGTCAGAGTTGTCATCTATTTAATTCTTCCGCCGTGTAACGTTTCCTTTCCTTCCCCATCGCGGTAAAGTGTATGGTGTCCTACATGCTGCAGAAGGCCTACGTATACGCCTTTCACCTCTTACTCTCTTATGGGTAAATTAATGCTTCTCGATGGCCTACACACTTAACATATCATTGTCTGCCTGAATGTTAGGTATGGGATAAATATCTCCCCGTACTTACTCATCAGACTGCACGATCAGCTCTACTGTCGTATCTTACAATGTTTATAACATGTCAAATTAACGAATCATATTGAATTATCGATTATCATTCATAATATTTACACATATAAATGTAAGTACATATATGTCTCTAACCCATCTGCCTTTTTTTTGGCATCGTGCATAAACTCCTCAAAATGTTTGTAATTGTTATTCGATCAAGTATCTTCCCCATAATCTTCCACATTATCTTCAGTAGAACAAAGTCCTCAAATGATGCCAAATCCTTGACCAAGTCCTACAACCAACCAGGAACAGTGCGCCGAGTCTCATATCTAAGCAGGAAGTAAGCGACAAAGAAGACGTATGCTAACTTTATCATATTATCATCTCTTGTGAAATTCTCCTCCTCTAGCTTTAACTTAACTGCCTTAATATGGGTAGGCCCCTTACTGAAGTACCTGTGGTGAACACTATCTTCGCTGGCCGTGTAACGCGACATAATTCTATCAGGCAGGGGACCAAATTTGAGTCTTGTACAAAGTAAGAACTCCTCCTTCCCAAACCTCACAGTTTTACCATCAATCTTAAACCACATCTCATCCTCCCTTACACCCGGGTTTTCGATCTCCTGACACAATAAGATATGGCATAGCTTACCACTAAAGTACTGGTCTCCCCACATCCTAAGGAAATGACCAAATACTCAATGTATCCACCAATCTAAGTTCTCCCCTCTAACCATAGCCTCCCAAAACGTTCTCCATTCGCTAACACATCAATGCATGTTATTGCGAAGGTTAAACCATCGATCCAGATCATACTTGTAAGCTAACTCAACAGGATCGTTGCCCATCTGCAAATAAATAACATATATAAATGTGAAGGCTTCAACCTTAAACCGTTAAATAATTTAGGAATTCACGCGAGAATTCCAGTGTGAATCACGCTGGAATTCTCGAGTGATTCATGCTGAAATTCTCGCATGATTCATGCAGGAATTCGTACGTGAATCACACTGGAATTCGTGCGTGAATCACGATAATTTTAGCGTTTCACGTGAGATTTGCAGCGTGTTTCACGCTAAATTCCCATTGTGTTTCGCGCGAGATTTTAAGCAAGAATAATAAATTACAATAAAACGTAACATGAAACATGCGATTAATAAACGAAAAAGGTTAAGTGAAACATGGAATTAATAAACAAAACAAGTTACGTGAAACACGCTTATACTAGTTTATGTGAAATGCGTGAAGACCAGTTTACGTGAAACGCGTGAAGATCAGTTTACATGAAATGCACAAATACTATTTTACGTGATAACGCACAAATACCATTTTACGTAATAACGCGCAAATACAAGTTTACGTGATAACATGAATACAAACGGTAACTATTCAACACCCAAATATGGAGGTAGGTCTCAATTTGTTTGCCTCGTTCAGTCAACACCCAAATACCAATATATACAATCAACACCCAAAAATCAACATTTACAATCAACACCCAAATTTGAGTCCTGTACAATCAACACCAACATATTCAGTCAACAATTATTTAAAAAAACTAGAGCACTTTTTTTTTGTTAAATCAATCAACAATTACAATAAACACACTCTAAACAATTTCAAAAAATTCAATAAATAATATGTCAAAATTAAATAAAAAATTTCAATAAATTTAGCAAACAATCTGTCCAAATAAAATCAACAATTACACCATCAAATAATAATAAAAAAAATTCACCTTCATCGAAGCAATTTTTTGTCTTCTGCTACCCCTTCAAGTTCGACCGAAAATGTTGAATGAAGCCGAAGAAAATAAAGCCTAACAGATCAGCTGCTCTCATCTCGCCGTCGTCCTAATTCGCCGGACTCTACTACCAGCCGCACAACAAACTCGCCCGCTAACCGGTTCTTCTCTCTCGTTGGAGAACTGGTTCTTCTCTCTCGCCGGCGAACTGGTTCTTCTCCCTCACCAGCGAACGGGTTCCACTTCTTATTCTTCTTCTTCTTCTTCTTCTTCTTCTTCTTCTTCTTCTTCTGCTTCTCATTCTCATTCTCCTTCTCGCGTCCAGTTCTTTTTCTTCTTCTTCTTCTCCATCTTCTTCTTCTTCTTTGCCGACGTTCATCTCTCCGATGTGTTTGCTCTCTCTAAAAAAACCAGCAGCAAATGGAAATGAATTAGGTTTTGAAATTAGATTATAAATGGGTTTATCTAATGGGTTGACCTGTAATTTTACATGAATTTTTTAAATATTTTATATGATCACTGATGATTAAGTTTGAAAATGAAGTTAAAAACAATCTTTCCTATACTTAAAGAATTATATTTGAATTTGTCCCAATATTCTAATGTCAATGTCACCATAAGAGTATAAGCAAGTTAATAATAATAATAATAATAATAATAATAATAATAATAATTACTATTATTTATCACGTGGACTTAGGGGTCGCTTATTTTTTTTCCATGAATTGGACACATCAAGTTGTTCTGTTTGTTTTATTTTAAGTGATTAAATAACTTAAAATACTTAAAAACAACTTAAAATAAAATGTTAAAAAATCTCGACTTATCACTTAATACCTAATCACTGAATTATAATTATAATATTTTCTTCCATAATTATTATTCTTATATTAATATATTTCTAAATTTATCTTTATTAAGATGTTTCTTTATTAAAGAAAAAAAAACAGACAATCAGCACTTTCATTTAGTAGTTAGATAATTAGGTCTAATAAGTCTTCAGATAAAAAAACAAGCTGACTCCAACTGCATGACATTATATTATTATGATATTTTCAGTTAGGGATCGTTAGTTTTTTTTTTTTTTTTTTGTGAAGATGGAACAATCCTGAATTTTACTGAAAATTGAATGGGGACTGAAATCTTAAACCTGAATGAAATTTTTTTTTCTTTTCAAACCATTTAATACGATAATAACATTTTTGTTTTTTTAAAATAAAAATGTCTAAAAACAGATAATTTGACATTTATACCCTTATTTCTATCAATTGTTATGTATTTTTATTTGCTATGATAAAGACAACTAAAACTAAATAATTTAATAAATCCTAAATTATTTTTATGTATATATTGAAAATATAAAATATAATAAATAATTATATTAAAAAGTAATTTTTATTTTAGGAACCAAGAGTCTCAAGATATATGTAAAGCCTCAAATTGTAGTATAATTATTCCATTCAATCACAACTATAAACAACGTATAAATGTATCTAGTTTGCCACTATTGCAATACAAATGAATCAATTTTTAGATTAAAATATATTTGCCAGTAAAATTAAACAAAATAAATCAAATACTTATAAAGTTGATTTGCTATTTGGTCTATAAGTTGTTGCATAAACACTTGATCTGATATTCTAAATTCATTGTTATTGCTTTTTGTTTGATTTCGATTTGCGTTGTCACCATCCAATTGAAGCTCATCATCATCATATTGCAATAAGTTTATAAACTATCGATTTTAAGTTTGTAATAAGCGGCTCCTTTATTGTTAGTATTATTACTATTATTATTATTATAAAAATACTGTTGTTCCTAATCATAATAGAATATCTATAACATTATTCAGTTTTTCTTTAAAAAACAAATTTAACATCGTACAAGAAAATAAAGCACTACAATATATAATAACAAAAGCAATTGAATAGTTTCAAAAAAATAAAAATAAGGCCATTGAATGAGAAGCTATACTAAGAGGTAAAAAAAACTTATGTATACATTAAAATAAAGTTATAATTTTTCATTACAAACAATAAAATTATATAGAGCACGAGTAATTCGATAAATAAAATAAATAAATAATTTTTTTATAGAATTTTGTTTGAAGATATTACAATCTTTTGATTCAAAAAAGCTTTGAGGATGAGAAGTTATTAAGGTTTTTTTTTATTAAGCCGTTTGTGAAAGTTTGTGAAAAAAAAAAAGGATTAAAAAAATAAAATTGTATAATATAAAATTAAATAAAACTTAAAATATGTTATATTTAGGATGATACTCTTGGAAGAAAAGATTTTAAATATAATTAAGTGATTAGTAATTAAGTGAAAAGATGATTTTTATTTTTTATTTTTTTTAGTTGTTTTTTAGTATTTTAAATTGTTTGACCACTTAAAAAAAGAATAAAACTTAATGGGCTCAATTCTGACCCATTAAATTATAAGTGGAAAAACAATTGAACTCCTTAGAATTATGTCAATTGGGTGTTATTATTAGTTTTATTTTATTTTTTTGGTTTTTGGGCTTTTAAATATTATAGACCTTATACATTCTATTAGTTTTTTAGGTTTTTATTATTAGTTTTTTTTTTTGGTTTTTTGGATTTTTAAAAAACAACCTTGTTGGATGTTATTTTTTTTAAAATTATTATTATTAATGATATTATAATTATTATTTTTTTAAGGGGTATAATTACAACATTAATAACTGTGGGACCTGTCGAGAATAATCACTAAACGTGCGGTCCGGATATCTACTCTCACAATAAGGGGAGATATCTATTTCTACAGTAAGAGGAAAAAACTACTCACACATGCTGGTAAATGTGCATAGTAGAAATTAAATCCCTTACTACCAAGGTGGAAGAAATATGTACTAAAAACTTTATTATAAGTGGATGTGCTCGTTGGATGTTATTATGAACATATATTCTTTCCTTTCGTATTCATATATTATTTAAACACCATATATCCTTATTTTTCACTCCATATATCTACCTACCCGTTAGCGCCACCCCACGGAGTCCATATTTGAAGTATTTGATGGCAATTGATATTTCGTAGCTATTATTTCGACCTGATTGTTATTTTCGAGTCTGTATTTGAAGTACTCGATGACAATTCATATATTTGAAGTATGGGCAAATTGCAATAGAAACCCTGACATTTTATTATTATTGTAATAAAATCGTACTTTTATTTAAACTATAATAGAATACCTCAAATGTGTTTCAAAAAAAAAAAAAAAGAATACCTCAAATGATTATTAATTTGGTCCTGACGTATTATAAAATATCACTTTATGAAATATTTTTATCTTTTTACTCATATGGTCCCTAACATTTTTAAAATACATCAATTTAATCTCTATGACCAAAATTTTAACGGTCAAACCTAACATAAAATATAAATTGATCATTTTATATTTTTTTATTAAATTAGAATAATACTTTTACTATTTAACTTTTTAACAACTTTCATATTTCGACAGTCCAATAAAAAACTGATATACGTTATAAAAATTTATTTTTTTAAAAAGAAAATACTTAAAAATAATTAAATAAATATGATAATTTTTTAAAAATAAAAATAAAAATATTATAAAAATTTGACCTATTTTTACATTAGAACAATTTGATCTATTTAGATAATTCAATAAGAAATTGATATGTGTTATAAAAAGAAATTATTTTAAAATAAAATACTTAAAAAGGATTAAATAAAAAATAAATATGATAAAATTCATTAAAATTTAAATTTTTTAAAAACACCATTTATTAAAACTAAAAACAAAATTCAAAGTTAAATACTTATAAACTCAAAGCTTAGATAAAGAAACTAAATGTTAAAGAAACTATATATACATTATATATACACACACACACATACACACATATATTACAAAAATAAAATATAATAATAAATTACAATATATATATATATATATATATATATATATATACTACACACGAACACACATTTATTATTATATTATAAAATAAAAATATAATAATAAAACTGTAATATATAAATTTATTATATATATGTGTATTAAATTATTAAATTTTGAGTTTTATAAATATTTAATTTTAAATTTTATTTTATTTTTAATAAATAATATTACTTTTAAGATTTTTTAAGTTTTATAATATTCTTATAATTAATTTTTATTTTTAATAAATTTTATCATATTTATTTTGTTTTTTAATCCTTTTTATGTGTTTTAAAACAAATTAAAATTTTTATAACGTATATCAATATTTTATTGAACTTTTGGATTAGTAAAATTATTAAAAAGTTAAAAGGGTAAAATATCATGCTAATTTAATAATTTAATAAAAATATTTAAAATGATTAAATTTTACTTTATTTCAGGTTTGACTGTTAAAACTTTAGTTATATAGAATAAATTGATGCATTTTGAAAATTTTAGGAACCATATGAGTCAAAAAAGTAAAAACAGATCAAAAGTAAAATTTCATAATATGTTGGGGACCCAATTAAGAATTATCTGAGGTACTCCGCTATAGTTGAAGTACAATTGAGATTTTATTGGGTATTAATTAAATGGTAAGGATGTAAAAAAAAAATTCTTTAAAGTAGATCTGCTCCAATGGAGCGGCGCTCCATCTGTGGCCATATGCGAAATCGAAGATGGTGGCCATAATTATAGGAATAATACTGAATTTGGGATTGTACAAGTTGATATGGTGATGGAGGATTTTGTTGTTTTTATTGTAGCTTTAGATCTTGCATAATGCATAAGTCCCAAACACAACACCCATTTAGTGTCATATTATTATTTGTACGTCTCATTTGTAAAATAATGAATCTTTTCATGTCACAATAGGTCTTTTTTTTTTTTCATAATACAACTAAATTGGAGAAGATAAATTGAATCCATTTTTTTTTTACTTTTCTTCAAAATAATCATTAAAATATAATATATATATATATAAATAAATTATATAAATCATTAAAATATAATATATATATAATATTATATTATATTTTAAATATAACACTATCAATAATTATTTAACAAATTATACGTAATTTAAAAATTATCCCAATCGAATTACAAAGAAAAAAAAATAATGTTGTTTTAATTTAAAAATATATTAAAAAATTAATATTTTTTATTCAAATTATTTTAATTTTATTAAAATTAAAAATAAAATTATTTAAAATTTTCATTATATATAATTATTTAAATTTATAATTATATATTAAAATTTAAATAGGACGAATTGCAATGAAGTACCGTAGTGTTTGACCATATTTCAATAAAATCATGAGTTTAGCTTTAATTACACATTAGTACCCTACCTTTAATTTACTCGGTCAATAGTAAAGGTTTGACCAAAATTTTTATCTCAAATAATAAAAATACCCCTAGTTAAAAAAATAATATTAATTATTAAAATTAAAAAAAACTAATTTTTTTAAAATGGACGAATCCATTTAAAGTATTTTTTAAATTATTTAATTATTTAATTTTAATAATTAATATTATTTTTTTATTTTTTAACCAAAGGTATCTTTATTATTTGAGGTAAAAAAATTTGGTCAAACATTTATTTTTGACCGAGTCAACTGAAGGTAAGGTATTAATGTGTAATTAATACTAAACTCACAATTTTATGGTAATATGGTCAAACGTCAGGATACTCCATTGTAATTACCTATGTAAATAATATATATATATATATATATATATAATTTAGAGTAAATAATGCCTACCTCCCCTGAGATTTATTTAATTACAGGCGGAGTCAACTTTTAAATTTATTGATAGAGACCCCCTCTTTTGGGTTTGCTCAATTTAAAAGATAATCAACTTTTAGCTAACTCTTCAATTTTTTGACAAAGACCTCTCATGGTCAACTGTTACATTTGACCAAATTTTACTAAGGGTAGAGGAAGTGTTTGTCAATAAACGATAAAATTGACTCCGCTTATAGTTGGCAAAACCTCAGGGGAGGTCTATACAATTAGCTCTACAATTTAAACTTTCAATCATTGGGTTTGGAACTCCATTTGGGTCGCATCTTATGGGTTCCATAAATGAGACTTGAATAATAAACCCCATTGTACAAATAATGAAATCCACTTTTAAGTTGGTATTGTTATTTGGGGCTCTTTGAGCCCTATTATGAATGCTCTTAGGTGGAATGATATTCAAAGTTTGTATCCAGCAAAATTGCAAAAAGGGTATGTAATGTACTTTCTTTTAGACCATATTATGTGCTTAATTTCATTAAGTCCAATAGGCCCAGAAATATCAATAAAGCCTAATGGGCTTGGATAAGCCAGCAAAGCCCAACAAGTTCAAAGAAGTCAACAACGCCCAATGGGCTGAAAAAGCTAACAAAGCCCAACACAATAAACAAGTTCATCATAACAATGTGAAGTGAAGAAAGGGACTTGGAGGTTCTATGCGAGCTGCAACACCTAAGCGACCTAGAAGATCTATACACAATCAACAGCATGCTCCAGCTCGCATAAAACTCAGCTCGAAGCTCCAGATAGAGAAGAATCCCATGAATATAGGGACTTGATTCGGTCAACTAGCAGAGTCCCAATCAGTCTTAAATATCTTATTTTGAGTAATTTTATTTCAATTAAAGTATGATTCTTATGGATATGACTTAATTCCTGATTTTCAGCAATTAGATTCCATGTAAAACAGGATGATTCTTTCTCTTCACACTGTAAGAGGGGTAGATCATCACTGTTAGCAAAAAACAACGCTTTTATGTTATTTTTCAGGAAAATTCTCTTAAAGCAATGACAAGAGGCATATGAACCCATTCCAGAACCACAAAGAGTAGGGATGTACCACCAACTGGAGGACATTCAAAGACATCTCACCAACCTCAGGTTCCACCGCTCGCTCTAAACGTGGTCCCCGTTGCCCCTACAATTCTACTGCCTGCACGAAATCCACAAGTGGGTCCTTTTCCCCCTCAAATGGAGTTACAGAGAAACGACTAGATTGGCCCATCTAGGCTGCTAGATTTCAAAAAATGGATGGAAAGGCAGGCCGAGTTGGAGAGAATGATAGCGGAGATGTCACCCAGCTACTAACTCTTGTTACAAAATCAACCCCCGCGCGAGCAGGTCGTGGAGAGCATCTTACCATCGTCTCCAGTGCAAGATAATCCGGTCCACACTGCCCGTTGCTCTACTAGAAAAAATCCCCCTTGAAACGACGTTCAATGAGGTGGAATTTCCATTCAGTTTGCCAATGAGGCGATGAGAGCTATGGCAGAACATGACGAGTGGCGTGAAGGGCCTCACTGCATTGGGTTAGTGATCCACGTAAATGCCAGTGGTAAGAGATACGTGGAGTTCAATAGAGATCGTCGAGGCGTCCTTGCCCATAGCTTGACCCAACAAATCCCAGGAATCAAGCCGCTGAACCACAATTGAGGAGAATTAGATAACCTGATAGAAACCCGCAAAGGTCGCCCGATCAGTAAAATCCACCCCGAGCTAGCAGAGCAGATCACAGGAAAGATACCGCCACCTCTAGTGCCTCAATGGCAGCTCCTCCAGCCCCTAAATATCAGGCGTTGCTGCGAAGGCTAGAGCAATGAGGTGAAAAGCAGAACCTACTGATAAGTACGTAGAACTGAGCCTTTACTGCTGGAAAATAGAGAACAAGCTACTCTCGAATCGCTTCAAAATGCCTAGCATTATTCTTTACTAGGCAACCAACGATCCTTTCGACCACCTAGACGCTTACAACGTACATATGAGTCTCCTTACTACGAGCACCAAGGTAAAATATCGATACTTCCTAGCGACCCATAGCGAGATCCCAAGAAAATGGTTAAGAGGGCTGCCAGGATATGCCGATGCTTCCTCTACAGCCTCTGGCTCTGATACCCCGACCTCAACCTCAGCTTTCTTTGCCCGTTTGGTGGTGAGCTGATTGAGAATTTTAAGGTCATGCGAGCTGCAGCGGATGTTAATAATAATTTATAGGAATTTTTTTGTTCATAGAAAATGAAATATTAATAGCTAAATTACCTAATTCTTAGAATGCTTGGACATTAATTGATAATTTTTTTTAAATAATAGGGGACGATTTTGATATTTTTCTATATTAATATAGTAGTAAAGGTTTTCTATATTAATATAGTAGTAAAGCTCTCTCTCTCTCTCTCTGTGTGATGACCGCATCCTATTTCTCAAATACTCTGTGTGTGATGACCGCATCCTATTTCTCATGGATATTTGAGATCTATTACCTTTGTTGCTTGTTTTATATGGTATATTTTTAATTTTAATAGGCTGTATGTTGGCGGCAGATATCTTAATTTCACAAGAAGTTTATGAAGGGAGAAACTGCAACGATTGTGTTATATGCTTGGAGAATTCCAACGACCATAAATCCAACAACCAAACCAAAATCAAATTTGGTGTAAAAGAGGAAACTAAAATTAAATCCATTAGGACCCATTAATCTGGTGTAAAGAAGGTTCCTCCGGTGCCAAATGTTCTACTATCAATACCACGGTCGGAGTATAAGCAAGTTCATAATTATTACTTGTACTATTATTATAATTAGTTTTTTATAAATTCAATTACAAGACTGGGACTGCATAACCTCCGGGCCTCAAATAAGTGATATGGATTCTTGATCATCATACTATTATTATGAAAATTTTATATGTTTAGTTGGATATTAATTTTTATTTATTTATTTGGTTTTTTTGTTTTTAAATTTTATTTACATTGAATTTTTGGAAATTGATGAACAAGCTATTATGCTGAATTTTTGGAATTGAGATTTTGTTTGATTTTTATTGTTAAATTCTTTATTGTTTATACTCACTATTATTGGTAGGGGTGGGCACGGTTCAAATCGATACAGTTTTGGGGGAAATCGAACCGACTCAAAATTTATACAGTTTTTAAAAAATTGAAACTGAACCAAACCAAATTGAAGGTGAAAACTAAACCTTATCAAACCGAAATATGGTTCGATTCGCTTCGGTTCAATACAGTTTTGGGTCTATTGGGCATTTTTCATGTATTTAAATTTTAATATGTTTTAAATGCTAATTTGAACTATAGTTTTTAGTTTTAATCTTTGGGCTATTGATTTTAGAATTCAAACTTAATTTCAACAGTACATTAATCATATATAAAGATCATTCAACTAAAATCAACAGGGAATAAAACTATCAGAGCAATTCATACCCAATGTGTTGTACATGCAACAAATCCCTTTATGTGTAGTTGCGAACCAACGAAAGCATCTTTCATTTGTTGAAAAATCAAAGAAAATTAAGGTAAAAAAATACAACCAGATGAATAATATTCCATACAATAGTTAATTTGAACATTTGAACTCAATTAACGACCATGAATTTTGCTAACTTGGGTTGTTTGAGATATTTTTGAAGGAAATTGAGAGTATGTAACATACAAACTATATGTAATTATAGATTCAAGCACATAAAGTAGAATGTTATGTGAAATGTAACGTAGCTGGACCTTTGCATCAAGTGAGTCATAAAAAGTAGAATGATATGAAATAAGGTAGATATTTTTTTCTTTATATAATACAGATATCCAGATTAAACTGGTTTTAGGTAACCCAAAACCGAACTAAACCATTTTTACATAGTTTTTTTTTAAAATCAAAACTAAACCGAATCAAACTCAAACCCAAAACCGACTCAAACTATAAAAAATACGGTTCGAATACAGTTCGAATTGGTTTTTGTGCCCACCCCTAGTTATTGGTCAATACATACAATTCATATTTATATTGTTCCATCGATACTACATTCTTTGGACTTCAAACTTATAAAATATATTCATGATTATTAGCAATTTTATATTCTGATCTAATTTTTCAAATTTATGTTTAAACTTAAATTGATAATTTTTAAACAGTAGGGATAATTTTGATATTTTTTCTATATTAATCTAATAGTAAAGTTTGGTTTGAATAGTAGCTGTTGTTTAATCGATCTCTTAAACTCCAATGTGTGATTAACTTGATTTCAAATTCAATCTTATGTTCTCAATTAAATAACATATATTTTCTTTCATTTTATATTTAAAAAAAAAATTTAATTAGACTTTTATTTAATTCTTAGTCTAACTTTGAACTAAGAAATCTAATTTAATAAATATTACAATATATTCTCCCCTTTCTCTCCATATACCTATTCAACCACTAACCTGAGTATTGTTAGGTCTTACTTTGATTAGTTTAATAGACTCATAAGTCTGGAGTTTAGACTCAACTTGAGTCAGCACATACTATGAGTTCTTATATCGATATTTAATTAATAAACTTTTAACCTGTTAAGTAAATTTGAACATTAATGAGTGGTACATCCGACCACTTAAAACTTGATATATGGCGAAAAATAAAGCAAGGAGAATATTATTCATTAAGTGATAAAATCAAGAAATGCTATCCATGATTTCATGGCCTATACAAGTATCACCACTAAGCCAATCAAAAAGAATTTCAAAGAAAAAATTCAGATCAGTCCAGTACTTTGAGGACATGGAGAGTAACTCTATATTTTCCACCGATATTTCTGGGCGGTGCCATTCACCAGCATCTCCTTTTCCAGGTGCAAGCAGTAGCTTTCGAAGGCTCGAGAGCTGACCGTAACACCAAAATTCAATAGGAAAAACACTTCTAATTCGAGCTTGTTCAATTCGGCATTGCTTACTCCCCAACCCGAGCATAGAATGCGTTGTTGTAATGTCTGCATTAGTCCAAATTCATGAAAAAGAATAAGTTCTGCAGCATTGTAGTTCCCAGTTCCATGTTGCAATGAGCATATATGTTTATTTGTTTGGACAAGCCTATGCATGCAACAATTTTATTGCTACCACTTAAAGTTTTTTTTTCATTAACTTTGTGAGGAGCACAAATTCTTCAATGAAATTACCTAACTCTGCTATATGCAACTTCAGATTATTGTAAAACCACTTCAAGTTTTTCTTCAAATTCAGTAATTCAATCTGTATCACTAAATGAAATTATGCAATCTATTGGTGCAACCGTGCAAGAGCAATTAACTATTCTAATAAGCGCCATTGCAGATAAAGCATATTTTACTTAGTCAATTATCATAATTAGTGTTTGAACCAAAATCTGATTAAAATACATTGCTGATAAGGAAAACATAATATAAAATACAAAGGATATAAGTTAATTGAGAGAGAGCGAGACAGAGAGAAAGCAGAATCACATATCATCCATCATCTTGGTACTTTTAGAATTTCGATTCTAATAATTCATAGAATTTTTCTTTTCATGTAAATAAAATAATAATAGCTAAATTAACTAATTCTTGAAATGGTTGGACTTAAATTAATAATTTTAAATAATAGGGAATGATTTTGATATTTTTCTATATTAATATAGTAGTAAATGTTGTTTTAAACAATAGTGGTTGTCTCATGGAATTCTAAGAGCATCTCCAATGCAAATATGTATTTTTAAGTATCTAAATAGTACCACATCAGCATTTCTAAATAATATGAATCTACCTTGTCAAAAAAATTATAGAAATACATATTCACTTCTCCAATATGAATATCTAAATAGTAATTTTAAACCAATTAACACAAGTTATTTATTACATTCTCTCCCCATTCAATATGATAATTAAATGCATTGACATAATGCTAAAATTTTATTGGTGGAAAAAGTTAGAAATCCTAGTCAGCATATCAAGGAGGATATCTACAATTAGAAACTCTACTTGATATTCTCTAACTTTTTTTTTGTCACGTCATATCAATATTAAAGTTAGATAATTGCATTAGAGAGTGTTTTCGTAACTTTTTCAATATAGATCCTATGTGGCACTCAATTTTCTCCGAAAGCATAATAGTATTGGAGATGCTCTAATATTTCCTGTTGGAACAATCAATCAATAATCTGTATAAAATTAAGGGCGAATTGCACTTAAGTACCCTGACGTTTATCATAATTACACGTTTAATGTCAATTTTGTCATAATTGCACTCGAATACCCTACTTTCAGTTGACCGCCGTTAAAGTGACGGTTGACCAAACGGATTATGGTAAAATAACGAGGCTTCCCCTGCACATGTGTTCTAACATCATAAAATTAAAAAAATAATTACTAAAAAAAGATAATAATTAAATTTTTTTTTTGAAAAAAATTAAAAAAATCACATATCTGGAAATGGAAGAAATTTCCAGATCTGGATTCCTTCATAGTTCAAAAAACAAAACCAAAAACAAAAACAAAATTAAAAACTCAATTCCCAAATGGAGAAATACTCAGATCTGGAGATGAAAAATTTTTTCCAGATCTGGATTCCTTAAGAGTTACAAAGGAAAAAAAAAATTGAAAACTCAACTTTCTGGGTTCGTGTTCGAACACGAACCTTGGTTGCTGGACCGATCAGTGGCGGGGGCGACGAACCAGCTGCGGGGGAGACGAAGAGCGGCGACGGAGATATGGGAACCATCAGAATTTTTTTTAAAATTTTTTTTTTTGGTGATGTGGTGGAAGAGATCTGGAAACCCAGATCTCTTCCATCTGCTTTTTTAAAATTTATTTTTTAATTTTTTTAAAAAATATTTTTAATATATTATTTTATTTAAAAATATGATTACTTTTTTAAAATTAATTAAAATATGACGTGACATGTTCTTATTAGTTGGATGATTTTTTAAATTTTTTTAAAAATGAATTTAAACGTAAAAGACCAATTTGCCCCTGAACCGTTTGGTCAACCGTTACTTTAACGGTGGTTAACTGAAAGTAGGGTATTCGAATGCAATTATGACAAAACTGGCATTAAACGTGTAATTATGATAAACGTTAGGGTACTTGAGTGCAATTTGCCCTAAAATTAATAAAACAAAAAGAATACATATAAGAAACAGTATACAGGAAAAATAAAATAAATTAAAACCTTATGCTATTTCGTAATAAGAGTCGTGATAGAAGCTTGCAGCGTGTGCAATGTCCTAAAACAGTATTTCTCCCCTTCCGATTACTTGAAGGACTTATAGAGACTGCCCGCATGATTCAACTATTAATTCTTCTAATGTTAAAGCAACACAGTCCAGAAGTTAGACAAACTACAGAATAATATTTCTTTTATCTGAGAAATATTTTGACAGTAAAAGTAAGAAAAGATTTGATTAAAAATTAATTGATTTTGCATTGTCTGAACACTGTATTTATAATGAACAAAAATATGTCTTTGAACCAATGCAATTCTATGAAGCAGTGCACCTTTTTGTAATAGTGTAAACCTTTTTGAAGAGATATAACTATGTATCAAAATGTATGTATTTACAATTTAAATTTAAATTCAAATAATAAAAATAAAAATTAAAAAATCAAAATCAAAAGATGGCAACCGGGTCAAGGCCCTCGACCAATCTTTGATAGTTATAATATATGAGTGTGTATAATATATGGGTGTGTATAGTAGGAGCTCTAACGAGGCGCCTTGTTAGTCATTCAAATGTTTAAACATTGTTTTCTACTTATGTACACTAAAATGAGAGTGTATTCTTTAGAAGTGAAATTGAAGTTTTTAACTTCAAACCTTACATACACCAAGCGAACTTACCGTGTCCTATTCCTTATACTTTTGTTACTTTTTTTTACATGGTATATTTTTAGTTCTGATGGGCTATATGTTTAACAAAAGCAGTGCATAACAAGTTTCTGAACGGACAAACAGTAACGACTTCGATGCCTTTAGCAAAAGTAATTCACAATAAGTTTCTGAAGGGACAAACAACGATAACTGTGTTATATGCTTGGAGGATTCCAACGATCAAACTAAAATCAAATCTGGTGTAAAGGAGAAAACCAAAATAAAATCCGTTGCGACCCATCAATCTGGTGTACAGAAGATTCCTCCAATACCAAATATTCTACTGTCAATACCAAACATTTTTAATTAGACTTTTTATTTAGTTCTTATTCTAACTTTGAACTAAAAAATTTAATTTAATAAATATTACAAATAATAAATACCATATATTGTTCCCTTTCTCTCCGTATATCTACTCAACCACTAACCTGGGTATTATTATCTCTTATTTTAATTTTTTCAATAAAAGTGGTTTTACTACTTATGACTCATAAAGCTTATTTTAATAACTACAATAAAAGTATTTTTACTATTTGCCACTCATAAGTAACGAGTCCAGACTCAGCACAGTTAAGACCCAGTTGGCTTGCCAGGTATTGATGGAAACAATAAAGTAAATACATCTATAGCTTCCACTTTATAAAAGAAAAGAACGGTCTAAACTTGAACATTGATGAGTGATACACCCGACCAATTATAATTTATCATTTGAAAAAAAAAAAATGCAAGAAGGAGAATATTATTCATTATGTGATAGAATCAAGAAAAGTATCACCGATCAAAAGGAATTTTAAAGAGAAGATTCAGATCAGTTCAGTACTTGAGGACATGGAGTGCAACTCTCTGTATTTTCCACCGATATTTCAGTAACATCATTTACTAAATTGGAGATTAATGCCCTTTCAATTCAGCATTGCGTACTCCCTGACCCGAGCATAGAATGCGTTGTTGTATTGTCTGCATTAGTCCAAATTCATGAAAACTAGTAAGTTCTGCAGCATTGTAATTCCCTTCCATGTTGCAATGAGCAAATATGTTTACTTGTTTAGGCTATGTTCTAAACAAATATAAAAGGTAATGTGCGCATTGGACAAGCCTATGCCTGCAACAATGTTACAACTACTTAAGTTTCCATTTTCATAAACTTTGTGAGGACTGAGGAGCACCAATTCTTCAATGAAATTACCCAACTGTGCTATATGCAACTTCAAATTGTTGTAAAATCACTTCAAGTTTTTCTTCAAATTCAGTAATTCAATTTGTATCATTAAATGAAATTGTACAATCTATTGGGGTAACCTTGCAAGAGTAACTAACTATTCTAATCAGCGCCATTGCAGATAAAGCAATTTTTAGTTCTCAATCAATTATCATAATCAATATTTGAACCAAAATTTGATTATAACACATTGCTGATAAGAAAAATATAATATAAAATGCAAAGAACAAAAGTTAATTGATGGAGATAGCGAGGCAGAGAGAAGAATGCAGACTCACACATCATCCATCATCTTGGAAGCAACCATGACACAAGTAACAAGCAACCTGTGCACATTCAAGGACACCACAAGCAAGTCAGGGTGCCTATGCGACATCCATCTATATACACATAACCAACCACGAAGCATGACGGGCTACTATTGGTGTACTCGTATATCCTCTCTGTTGGAAAAATTATCTCTCCAAAATCTCCCTAGAAATATGCTAAATATTAGAAATAACAAAGAAATAAAATAGAAAATAATAACAATCACCACAATACAATAATTTACGTTGAAAACTCCAAAAATAGGAGAAAAACCACGACCCTCAGAAAGAAATTCACTATGTGATAAATTGTTACAATCACATAAACTATTCTCTTAAAACTACCACACCAATACTCACACTCTCTCAAAGCATATAATAATTCACACATTTCTACACTCTAAAATAAGAGAAGGCTTGACATTTTGTTATCTTTCAATGTGGGATTCATATCCTTTTATTTTCTTCTCATTTTCTTTCTTTATTTTGTCAAATTTTAACACTCTCCAAGTACTTTGCTGTGCTTATACTTGGAGCCCTGATGCCATGAAATCCATTCAAGCTCTTCCCAAGTCGAGCTGCCGTGCCACCACCACAGCTGCTCACATGACTGTTTAGTGATGTCAAGCTATCCGTTTCTAGGGGCGGACCCCTATGGAGGCCACATAATTTTTTTTAAATAAAAAATATATGTAAAAAAAAATTATATATTTAATTTAAATATAAAAAAATAAATCATATATATAATAAATTTGAAATTTTAAACCCAATCTCCTCAATTTTTCTCTTCACGCAACAGCTTCTCTAGAACTGCAGACAGTATGGTCAGGACCCTTGGCGTGGCTTGCTCGATTTGGCTCGGCTCAAGAAGCCGGCCCTGGTGGTTGCTGTACGCCTGTACTCGTTATCGGTTAACATTTCAGGCCATTGTGTTTGCGCTTGTGTGGTTGGTTTCTCTGATGGGAATTTGCCGAGAGTTTTTGAGTGGTGGAAATGTTTCCGGGTTGGTGATTGGGGTCATGAAATTGGCTTTTGACACGTGTACTATCTGTTCTTTTTTATTTGAAAAGCGAAGTAGATGACTAAATGTGGCCCATCGCATGGTTACATGTTCTTGAATCTTGACGTTCTAGGATTTGTTTGTAAGGTGAGAAATGTGGGTAGGATCAAGAATTTTTTTTTCCCGAGGGGTGATAGGATCAAGAATTGATGATAAAAAAAATGAGAAGCTTAACATATCCATTCCCACAAGATGAGGTTAAACCAATAATTTATCTCTCACACTTATATTGTTGGAGTTGTGAGTTCGAGTCGTACCCTCTCTCTAAATCCCGAATTAATTATAATTTTTTATAAAAAAAAAAAGAAAAAACATATCCATTCCATTCCAATTGGTTATTTTTTTTAAAAGAACCTTAACAATCCAATCCAATCCGAAATATTTTTATTGAATTCTAATCCAAAATTTTCACTTACCCAACCAAACTTTCGAATTAGGACGAATTTGGTGTTTTCGAGTTTGGATCCATTATTTGAATTCATACTTTCGCAAACGTTTTTAATCAGATTGAGATTTGAATCGAATTCAGCTACATAATTTATATATCTTGTGTTGTTCAATTCTAACCACAGATAGCTGTCTCCTTCCTTATATTGTTGGTATATATTGCTAATCCTTATAATAAAACAAATTACAAGAATCATGATCATCTGATAGTGTGTTTTAAAAATTATAGGTGTTGTGGGTAAATTCTGCACTGATCACCACATCGGCATCCGGTGACGAGTCACCGTCATATAGATAATACCAATTTGATTTTAGGAAGATAGGGTCCGAAATCAATCCATCTTTCTCTCGCCGAGAAGGTTCCTCTGCACGACGAGAACTCCCATGTGTCAGCACGTTCCCACCACGTGATTTCATCGTGTACCCAAGAATTGACCACAAAACCGACTCGCTGGGCAGAAAAAGACATCACACTGTAGAGCGACAGTTTGACATCTGCGACGAGCTCAGCACGAGTCAGAGACCTGTTAGCATAGACACAAGACGAAATAAATGTCCTGGCAGCACAGGTTACCGTTCAAACTCCTCCCTCTTGTCCTACCCACAGATGACTTCCCCAAGGGATTAGAAGTTTCACATTTAAGGTAACAACCCTCTGACCATGCTGCAAAGTAAACTGAGCATACTCAAAAAGGTTGGAAGTAAGGGGAATGTCGGTGTAACTATAAATAGGGAAAATGATAGGGAAGGAAGGTAAGCTATTGAATACTCTCACCAACCCTAGAAGCATTTAATCTACTTTTTTCTTCTCGTCAAAGAGAAAACTGACTTGGTCGACGAAGGTTAATCGCCGGCTAAAGTCTAGTACCTCTCACTAATCTCTCTTTGTTTGACAAGTAGAAGCTTGCCAAACCCTCTCCGAGAAGCCTTTATTTCCTGCAAGAACCTTCTTCGCAGGTCAACAAGGATAAACATTATATCATAGGGCTAAACAAATCGCTAAAGTATCCTACATATCATAGTTAACCTGTAACATCCTTAATTTTCAGTAATTACGAAAAGTATCCTTAACTGTTGTTAATTATGTGAAAATGATGTCATATGTTTACTTGGATTAATTTTTAGGTATACAAGTAGACCAGGTGGAGCGGTCTAGAAATAGTGCATGAAAAGAAAAAGGAAAATGCTGGCAGTGTGTATCGCGACCAGCGATCGCTGTGTGCAGCTTGCGGTGAACATGAGAATTTTGGGCAGTGAGCACCGCGACTCAAGACCGCGACCAGGGATCGCGATAGGGTGCTCGTGATAAAAATGGTGAAATCGACCAGTGAGCATCGTGACCAGATACCGCGATAATTGATCACAATGAAGGCGGTAAAAATATTTCAGTGAGTACCGCGACCAGGTGGTGGGACCACAGGTTGCGATACGCGGTCGCAACAGCCAAAATTTTATAAAAAAAATAGAAGGAGGTGGAAACTTCACGAAGAAGCAAACAAAAAAGAGAGAGAGATCGGGAAGAGAAAAAGAAGAAGAAAGAGAAAGAAAGAAGAAGAAGAGAAAGAAGAGAGAGAAAGAAGAAAAGAGAAAGAAGAGAAGAAGAAGAAGAAAGGAAGAAGAAGAAAGGAAGAAGAAGAAGAGAAGAAGAAGAAGAAGAAGGAGAAGAGGAAAAAGAAAGAGAAAAAGAAAATTCAAAAAAGAAAGTTTCGAAAAAACGGTATCCAGGTTGGTGTACACATGTTAGTTTTGATTGAATTTATTTGTGAATAATATTTGAAAATAATTTTGAATTACAGAATTGTGATTTATGTTGATTTTAATGATTTTGATTTTCGAAATCTATTGTTATGTTCTGTTTTCTGTTACTTTATATGTTTTGAATATCTTGGATTGTTGAATATTGAGTATTTTGAAAATTGCAATATCTGAAATCCCTGAATTATGGCTATGATATATGTATAGGAAAATATGGATATAGGAGGTTGACATGTCAATTGGGTACACTTAACAGTACTGCACTGACATTCCTGATGATTATGATGACTATATACGGATACCATTTCATTTTGAATAGGAAACCGACTGTGAATATACAGATACCATTTCATTTTGAAATGAAAAACCGACTGTGAATATACGAATATTATTTCATTCTGAAATGGGAACCGACTGTGAATATAGTGATACCATTTCATTTTGAAATGAAAAATCCGACTGTATAAACCCGTAATTCAGTCCTGTAAAACCCTGTTATGTGTATCAGAGGTCCAATTAAAAACTGAAAATTATGAAACGATGTTGAAATAAAGAAATGTTATTGAGACTTCAATCTAGAAACATTTGAAAATGTTTTAGTTAACATAGTTTCAGTATTTGAGATATTATGTTTGCTTTATATGTATTTCTGAAATTTAATTCTATTGTTTTATATCATCTTGAAAATATTTTAGTGTACACCCACTAAGCATTATTGCTTAGCACGTTGATTTTATCACGCGTAGGTAATAGAGATACCAGCGGAAAAAAAGACTAAAGAGGAGGTAGCTGCAAACGAAGATTCAAAGTCAAATTACTTGGGTAGTTGTATTTTGTATAATTATTTATTTCAGCATGCATATACAGAAGTTTGTAAAGTTGTAATATATGAGTTTTGTAAATACTTGTATAATAGTTTATGTTTTTCAAAGTTTTGTATCTAGTAATTATGTATTGTTTTTATTGAAAATGTTTGAGGAAGTCACACTATATGGAAGAGTGCGCAAATGATTGAGAAATGAATTTTGAAGTGTTTGATATTATATTGTTTGAGTTTTGTGGAAAACATGATTTTTGGAAAATCAGAAAAACAGAGGAAACTCTGACAAAATTTTTGAAATATTTGATGGGCTCACTGTAAAAGATTTTGAAAGACAAGCTATTTGTTGGTTTTACAAAAGTTTTCAACATATAAATTAAGTTTAGAAAAGTTTTGAAATCGAGTAGCGCTCCTTGGTTTGATCCAGGCGGGTCGGGTCAGTGGGTGTTACAATTTTATTGGTATCAGAGCGCGGTTTAGGCGCTTCTGGACCAAAAGAGTAATATTCTGTATATGCATGCATTGTATAAAGACACCTATATGAGTATGTGACTCTAATCTGCAGACATCTCTTCTGTCTAATATGGTATAAAAAGAAATGGAAGGAAGTGGAAATAGAGATAGACCTGAAAGTCCCGCCAGTGTAGCTGGGGGAGCCTCTAGAGAATCTGTAAGCCCAAGGGCGGCTGGACCAGAAGTTCAGGGTCAGCCGGTATTTATGCAACAAATGGCTGAATTCTTTCAGAACGTGGACAGAAGAGCGCCACGAAGGTCAGCCATTGAACGATTGGCCAAGTACAGACTGACAGATTTCCATGGAAGAAGAGATGAAGATGCATCTGCCGCGGAATACTGGTTTGAGCGAACAACAATGTTCTAAAAATCGCTAGGCACAACCTAGGCGGCGGGGTAGCGCCTAGCGATTTTTAGGCTAGGCGCCAATTAATTGGCGCCTAGGTGGTTCCTCGGCGGTCAACGGTCAATGTGTTGACCGCACCGTTGACCACCTAAAAAAATTTCCTATAAAACTTCTAAACAATATGAAATTAAGTCATTCTAAACAAATAAGTCATTCCAAATACCAAACATTCCAAACAATATAAAACTAAGTCATTCCAAACAAACAAGTCATTCGAAAAAGGCAAAAACATTTCAAAGTACAATATAAAACATAAAGCATTCCAAACATTCCAAACAAGAAGAAACTCATGAAATTATAAAAGCATGAAAATATCAAAATATGATGAAATGATAATCCAAAATCTTAAACTATTCATCATGATCAAACTCCTCTTCTCCGTATTCTTCCATTACACGGTCTTCATCGGACTCAAATTCAACATCAACATTTTCTACTTCCTCCTCATCCTCTGATATAAAGTCATCTTCATGAAGTTCTCTCTCCTCTGTCACCCTTGAACTCTTCTTAGGTTGTAGAATCTTATATGTACCGATTGTTTCGTCTACCAATTGCCAAGTTAGCCTTGTTCGGGGCTCTACTTCATCATCACCACAACCTTTAACAATCCATTCCTGTGCATTGGTGGCTTTGGCATCCATAGCAAGAAGGACATCCACATCCTTTTCCTTTGCTCTTCTTTGTTTGTTCCTTAACTTGGAATTGAATTGGACATAGACTAGATTATTCAACCGACTCACATCTAGTTCATTCCTTTTCTTTGTATGTATCTACAAAATCAAAATAACAATAATAAACTGTTAGTTAAGAGTTAATTTGTAAATTTACAGTGAACTAGTGTAGTGGTATACTCACTCCTTCAAAAGTGCTCCAGTTTCGTTCACATCCAGAGGAGCTCGTGATCAAGTTGAGGATTATTTTAGCAATGACTTGCAAATTGGGTGTTTGACCTCTATAGTTAGACCACCAAGAAACTACAATCACGAAAATACATATTTCAACTTTTTAGGATTTAGAACATAATATTAAAAGAAAAAAAGTAAAGCACTACAACTACAACTTTAAAAGTAGTACCTAGATCATATGCCTTCCTATTGTTTTTACATCTTGAGATCGCAAATGGTAGCCCAAAATGACAATAATAAACTGTTAGTTAAGAGTTAATTTGTAAATTTACAGTGAACTAGTGTAGTGGTGTACTCACCCCTTCAAAAGTGCTCCAGTTTCGTTCACATCCAGAGGAACTCGTGGTCAAGTTGAGGATTATTTTAGCAATGACTTGCAAATTGGGTGTTTGACCTCTATAGTTAGACCACCAAAAAGCTACAATCACGAAGATACATATTTCAAGTTTTTAGGATTTAGAACATAATATTAAAAGAAAAAAAGTAAAGCACTACAGTTACAACTTTAAAAATAGTACCTAGATCATATGCCTCCCTATTGTTTTTACATACTGAGATCGCCAATGGTAGCCCAAAAGATACTTCCTTCATCTTATACTTTCGAATTTTAATATTTGCAATTGTATCTTGCATCTCAAAATTCTCCGTACCACAAATAGCCTCCACACATTCAAACATTGCAAAATTCACATCAACCTTATCTTTAATTGTGGTGTCTTTGTAGCAGTAGTATGGGTTGAGGAAATAGGCTGCCAAGTGCAATGAACTATCAAGCCGACCCTTCATTCTTGCATCAATAATGTCAATGATCGGTTTGTAGTTCCGGTCAACATTGTTCAATGCTACTTTGATGTCTTCTTTTACTTGCAGTAGCTTTCTATATACAAAACTCATGGCTGACTTTTTATCCTCATCAACAAATCTAAGCACCTTCACCAAAGGTCCAAAGACCTTCAAGCAAGTGGTCACACCATTCCATAAGCTCGTACTCATAACAGTAGCATATGCCTTTTGCCCCTTGGTAGTGTTAGACCATTTACATTGATCCCATAGTTCACTACAAAATATTGTCTTCAATTGATATTTTTTTTTCATCATACTCTGCAATGTTAAAAATGAAGAGGCAAATCTAGTCACTCCCGGCCTCACTATGTCCCTCTTTTTAGTGAAAGACCTCATTAAGGATAATGTCTTGTGGTATGCATAGATGAATATGGTAAAATTCTTGGTTTGCTCAATAGGTTTTTTGAACTTCTGGAGCTTACCAATACTTTCAAGCATGAGATTGATGGTGTGAGTTGCACACGACGTCCAAAATATCTGAGGTCTCTTTTCCTTGAGTAATTTCGCCGCTGCCATGTTGTTTGTGGCATTATCTGTGACCACTTGAATGATATTCTTCGGTCCAACTTGTTCAATGCACCCATCCATATACTGAAAAATGATATCAGCCGTGTGTGCCTCATCTGAAGACTCTTTAGAGGAAAGGAAAGTGGTTCCTTCCGAGCAATTGACATACAAATTCATTATACTCCTCCTTTTTCTATAGGACCAAGCGTCCATCATAATGGAGCACACATTCAAAGCCCAGTCTTCTTCTTGCTTCTTCAGTAACTCTTTTGTTCTCTGAACCTCCTCCTTCAACAACGGTTCCCTCAATTCGTACTGACTTGGTGGTTTGTATCCCGATCTAAATTAACCAACCGCCTCCATCATCAGTTTGAAATCATCATTATCAGTTGCATTGAAAGAAATCCCTGCTCCGTACACCCATCTACTCACATACTGGTGCACATTATAAGTTCTTTTTTTAAAAAATGTTGCATTGATGTTTTGTTGTCTCTTAGTTTTACTGCCCAATGAAGCTTCAGGATTAATGGATGATACAAATCGATCCATGGGGCCAAGAGTATGGGGATCTCTCCTCCCCCCCAATTCTTCCAACGCATCTTCTTCCCTAGTTGTATCAACCACATTTACTTGTGATCTCAACAACAACTCTTCCTTCTTCTTACCCCTCTTCTTACCTTTAGTCTCCATAATGACATTTCTACACTTGCCTTGCGCGCCCGGTGTTGCTTTTGGACAAACTGCAACATTTCCTGATATCTGGCCTATGTGTTCTTTTATTCTATAAACTCCTCCGGACATCACTTTTCCACATAGGATACATTTGACCCTGTCCAAATTCTTTGAGTCTATTAACACCCCAAACTCCCATCCGACATCATTGGACCTTCTTTTAAGCACTGATTCGGATGTGGATTGGACCGTTTGGTCCACTGAGGCTGCCGAGGACGCCATTATATTTATAACAACCTAGAAAAATTAACAAACATTTATGATTTATTTAATCATGATTCTTAAGTCATAACATAAATAAAATTATACAACATTACAATTTACAACTATACAAGTATTAAATCATCTATAAATTAATATATACATTAATATTAATTCCACCATAATACAACTAGTTTAACTATACAAAACTACAAATATAAAATATTATATCATCTATAAATTAATATTTAATATATACATTAATATTAATTCCATAATATAACTATACAAGAATTAAACCATCTATAAATTTTAAAAATCTCCTAATTCCTACATAAATAATTAAATATTAATTACAATTTACAACAAATACTAAAATAAATACTAAAATAGTAAAACCTAAATCTTTATAACAATTTAATTTTTTTTAATTATCATTTAAAGTTCAAATGTTCATAATAACATTATATTAATTAACAATGAAGATTAAATTAAAAATATTCACAATTTTATAAAAACAAATTCATCTACACATTTTATCAAACACTTGGATTGCATAATATATTTAACAAGCCTAACAACAATAACTCTTAAAAATAGTAAAACATAGAAGAAAAATACCTTAGAGATGGTTGTTGATGAAGAAAATGAGTTGAAAATGGACAAAAAAATGATGATGATGGAGACTTGTGTGCTGCCGAAGAACTGAAGAAGTGAGAACAGAGAAAAAAAAATTGATTTGGGCCTTTTCTGGTTGCTGCTGCCTTCTGCCCGCTTTTGCTCATTTTTTTTGGTTTTTATAACATGCCAAAATGACGTCGTTTTGGCATTGTTATTAAAACAGCCAAAACGACGTCGTTTTGACTGTTAAATTCAGAAAAAATATACCTCTTCGTGGCTAGGCGGTCGCGGCGAGGTACTCGGCCATGGTCTACGCGGCTAGGCGGCCGTGTAGACCTAATCGGCCGCATAGCATTTTCTAGGCGGCTGGCCGCCTAGAATGGCCGATTTGGCCATTTTCTAGGCGCCGGCCGGCAGCCTAGCGTCTAGGCGGTCGAGTTCGGTGATTTTTAGTACATTGGCGGACATAAAGAATATTACAGCAGATGCATTGCACACCTGAAGAAAGTCTAGAGTGTGCAGTATTCTTACTACAGGAGGATACCTACCAATGGTGGACCTCCGTTATACAATCAGTGCGGCCGGAAGAAAGAACTTGGGAGCTGTTCCAAAGGGAATTTCGAAGAAAGTATATCGATCATATCTACTTAGATAATATGAAGAGAGAATTTATCAATCTGAAGCAGAGACAGATGACAGTAACAGAGTACGAAAGAGAATTTGTCAGGTTGAGTAAATATGCTCGAGATATGGTGGCCACAGAGGTGGACAGGTGCAGGAGGTTTGAAGACGGACTGAATGATTATATCCATCTACAAGTTGCCGCATTTGAATTTGAAGAGTTTACCAAACAAGTCTTAGCAGCCCTGAATATTGAAAGAATCAAGAAAGATGAATAGGCCAGACAAGACAGGAGTCAACAGAGAAGGGGATCAGGGCAATCTAGCTCATATCAGCCACAGAATAAGAAGTTTAAGGAACCGCAGTCTAGTGGTCCGACGCAGTCATAGAGGCCCATACCAACAGCTAGACTAGGTCAGTCCGCAACATCAATAACCAGTACCCCTAGGAGTACAGCTAGGGGACCAGCCCCAGTACTGTGTAAGCATTGTGGAAAGAGATATCTAGGGGAGTGCTGGAGAGTTACAGGAGCCTACAACAGGTGTGGATCTCGTGACTACTTTTACAGAGATTGCGCAAAAAACCAGATTACTCCTGTTCAGCAATTAGAGAAACCAGCTCCTATTAGTTCTAGAGGTAGGAGGCCCAATCAAGCAGGAACTAAAGGTGGTAGCTACAGAGGGGTGTTAGAATCAGTGATAAGACCAGATACTCGTACCCTTGCATGAGCCTATGGTATTAGGGCTCAGGAAGAAAAGGATGCACCAGATGTAATTGCTGGTAAAATTTCTATTTTTGATACTATAGCTATTGCATTGATAGATCCAGGCTTTACTTATTCATATATATATGATGCATTGTTGAAATAACGAAATTTGAAAACTGAACCCACTGAGTATGACATACTAGTCAGTAATTCGATAGGTCAAAGTGTGTTTGTGAATAGAGTGTACAAAAATTTTCCTATTCAGATTCAGGAGTATGAATTTCTAGGTGATTTGATGGAACTGTCATTCCATGAATTTGATGTAATCTTGGGCATGGATTGGTTGTCTAGACATCTGGTTGTGATCAACAGTAATTTGAAACGAGTAACACTCAGAACAGCCGATGGCACAGAAGTCACATTAGTGGGTGAAAGGAAGGATTATCTCTCCAATGTCATTTCAGCCACTACAGCCTGTAAACTGATCAGAAAGGGTTGTGGAGCTTATTTGGCCCAAGTGGTTGATTCCAGAAAGGTTATTTCTAAAATTCAGAATATACCCACTGTGTGTGATTTCGCAGATGTATTTCCAGAGAAGCTTCCTGGTTTGCCACCTCAGAGAGAAGTGGAGTTTGTGATTGACGTGGTACCAGGTACTGCACCAGTATCAATAGCTCCTTACAGAATGACACCAGCAGAGCTGAAAGAACTGAAGATACAGTTACAAGAATTGCTGGATAAAGGTTTCATCAGACCCAGTGTATCCCCGTGGGGAGCTCCAGTGTTATTTGTGAAAAAGAAAGATAGGTCATTGAGATTGTGCATCGACTATAGGCAGCTGAATAAACTCACTATTAAGAATAGATATCCGTTGCCTAGAATCGATGACTTGTTTGATCAGTTGAGAAGAGCCTGTGTCTTCTCAAAGATAGATCTCAGATCGGGATATCATCAGTTGAGAATAAAAGATTCTGATATTCTGAAAATCGCATTCAGAACAAGGTGTGGACATTATGAATTTGTAGTGATGCCATTTGGGCTGACAAATGCACCTGTAACCTTTATGGATCTAATGAACTGAATATTCCGACCATACCTGGATCAGTTTGTGGTTGTATTTATTGATGATATCCTAGTATACTCACATATGACAGAGGACCATGACAGGCACCTCAGAGTGGTATTGTAGATTCTGAGGGAGAAGCAACTATATGGTAAACTGAGTAAATGTAAGTTCTGGTTGGCTGAGATTGCATTTCTGAGCCATATTGTGTCAGCAGAGGGTATTAAGGCAGAGTCCAAGAAGATTGAAGCAATTATAGAATGGAAGCTTCCCAAGAACGTTGCAGAAGTTAGAAGTTTCTTAGGCTTGACAAGTTATTATCGACAGTTTGTAAAGGAATTCTGATTCATAGCAAGTTCGTTGACCAAGCTACTGCATAAAAATGTCAGATTTGAATGGAATGACAGATGCCAGGTAGCTTTTGACAGATTGAAGAATGTTAGTTGAGGCTCCAGTCCTAATTCATCCGATTTCAGGTACAGATTTTGTGATCTATAGTGATGCCTCACACTATGGTTTGGGTTGTGTACTAATGCAGAAAGGCAAGGTGGTTGCATATGCGTCCAGACAGCTGAAAACTCATGAACAGAATTATCCGATACATGATCTGGAACTTGCAGCCATTGTATTTGCCTTAAAGATATCAAGGCATTATCTGTATGGTGAGAAGTGCTACATATACACAGATCACAAGAGTCTGAAGTATCTGCCTACTCAAAGAGAGCTCAACCTATGACAGAGACGATGGATGGAATTAATCAAATATTACCTCTGTGTGATTAATTACCATCCAGGAAAGGTGAATGTAGTAGCAGATGCCCTGATGCAAGCCAGGTTTAATTCAGCAGATAGCAGAAAAACAGAATCAGTATGATAGATTCCAAATGATATGTAGACAGATCCCAAAGGGAAAGTATCCGAATTTTGCAGTAAAAAATAATGGTATTGTGTGTTTCAGAGACAAAATTTGCATTCCAGATAATGAAGAATTGAAAAAGAAGATCCTGACAGAGGCATACAGTAGTTCGTATTCGATGCACCCAGGTAGTACAAAGATGTATAGAGATTTGAAGACTCAGTATTGGTGGTCTGGAATGAAGAAAGATGTGGTGGACTTCGTGAATAAGTGTATGACATGCCAACAGGTGAAAGCTGAACACCAGGTTCCATCAGGTTTGTTACAGCCGATATCAATACCTAAATAGAAATGGGATCATATCACGATAGACTTTGTCACTGGGTTACCACTCATGCGGAGTAAACATGATGCAATATGGATAATAGTGGACCGACTGACGAAGTCGGAATATTTTCTACCCTGTCAGAACTGACTATTCCTTGGATCGACTGGCAGACTTGTATATAAAAGAAATAGTCAGATTGCATGGAGTGTCCATATCAATAATATCAGATAGAGACCCGAAGTTTACATCCAGATTCTGGAAGAAGTTTCAAGAAGTTTTGGGTACTCGATTGAGTTTCAGTACAGCCTTCCATCCGAAGACAAACGTACAATCAGAAAGAGTGATTTAGGTGCTAAAAGATATGCTCCGAAGTTGTGTGATTGATTTCGAAGGGAGTTGGGTTGATCACCTCCCATTGATTGAGTTAGCATACAATAATAGTTACCAATCTAGCATAGCTATGGCACCATATGGAGCACTGTATGGAAGGAAATGCAGGACACCAGTATGTTGGACAGAGTTGGGAGAAGACAGGTTAGTAGGCCCAAACTTGATTAGACAAATTGAGGAGAAGGTGAAGATTATCAAAGAAAGACTGAAAGTCGCATCTGATCGACATAAATCATATGCAGACCTGAAAAGAAAATATATAGAATATGAAGTCGGTGAAAAAGTTTTTCTAAAAGTATCTCCATAGAGAAAGTACTCAGATTTGGCAGAAAAGGGAAGTTGAGTCCTAGGTTTATTAGCCCATACGAAATCATTGAACGTGTGGGACCAGTAGCCTACAGATTAGTTTTACCTCCTGAACTAGAGAAGATTCATAATGTGTTTCATGTATCGATGCTGAGGAGATACAGATCTGATCCTTCCTACAGAATCAAGGCTGAAAGTATTAAAATACGATCAGACCTGACATATGAAAAGGAACCAGTGAAAATTCTGGATAGGGAGATTAAAGAATTACGAAATAAAAGAGTTTCACTGGTGAAAGTCCTCTGGAGAAATCATAATGTAGAATAGGCTACCTGGGAAAGCGAGGAAACAATGAGACAGCAATATCCTCAATTGTTCGACTAAAGTAAAATTTTGAGGACGAAATTTCTTAAGAGGGGAAGAATTGTAACATCCGTAATTTTCAGTAATTATGAAAAATACCCATAATTGTTGTTAATTATGTGAAAATAATGTAATGTGTTTATTTGAATTAATTTTTAGGTAAATAAGTGGACCCGGTGGAGCGGTCCAGAAATAGTGCATGAAAGGAAAAGAAAAAGTTGGCAGTTAGTATCGCGACCAGCTACCGCGACTAGGGGATCGCGGTGTGCATCTCGCGGTGAAAATGATAATTTTAGGCAGTGAGCATTGCGACCAACATTGCGATCAGACACCGCGATGGCTGATCGCGATGAAGGCAGTAAAAACACTCCAGTCAGCACCGCGACCAGGTGGCGCGACCACAGGTCGCGAGATGCGGTCGCGATGACCAAAATTTTATAAAAAAAATAAGATGGTGGTGGGAAACTTCATGAAGAAGCAGAAGAAAACAGAAAGCAGAGAGAGAGACCAGGAGAAAAAAAAAAGAAGAAAAAAAGATAAAGGAGAAGAAGAAAAAGAAGAGAAATAAGAGAAAGAGAAGAAGAAGAAGAAGAAGAAGAAGAAGAAGGAAGAAGAAAGAAAAAAGAAGAAGAGAAGAAGAAAAAGGAGAAGGAAAAGATGAGGGAGAGAGAGAAAAAAAAAGGAGGAGAAAAAAAAAGAGAGAAATCTAGAAAAGAAACTGTCGAAAAAACGGTATTCAGGTTGGTGTACACTTATTTCTGAAATTTTTTTGTTAATTATGTGTTTTGACTTAAAGAGTTTGGAAATATATTTACAAATTTCGTATAATCGTATTTCATTTTCGTATATTGTTTAAATTAATTGTGGAATATTTTAGTATCATTGAATTTCTATGATATCGTATGTTTTCAAACCTGATTTACGAATATTATTTTATGAGTATTATTTAGTATTATATTTGTTGATTTTGATTGAACTTATAATTGTTGATTCTTGAAAAGATTGAACTGGCTTGATATGAAAAGTAATACCTGAATAATGGCCCTGATATATGTATAGGGAAATATGGATATAGGAGGTTGACATGTCAATTGGGTGCACTTAGCAGTACTGCACTGAGATTCCTGATGATTATGATGATATACGGATACCATTTTATTTTGAGATGGGAAACCGACTGTAAATCTACGGATACCATTTCATTTTGAAATGGGAAACCGACTGTAAAACTACGGATACCATTTCATTTTGAAATGGGAAACCGACTGTGTATCTAGGGATACCATTTCATTTTGAGATGGGAAACCCGACTGTATAAACCCGTAATCCAGTCTTGTAAAACCCTATTATGTGTATCAGAGGCCCAATTAAGAAATGAAAAATGGAATTACTGAAAACTATGAAATAATTTTGGAATAAAGAAATTTTAGTGAGATTTCAATCTAGAAACATTTGAATATTTTTTAATTAATATAGTTTCCAATATTATGTTTGTTTTATACAAGTATGTACGTTAATTTGTATTTCCAAAATTTAGTTCAATTGTTTTATATGAGATTGAAATTACTTTAGTGTACACCCACTAAGCATTATTGCTTAGCGCGTTGATTTTATCACGCGTAAGTAATAGAGATACCAGCGAAGAAAAAGACTAAAGAAGAGGTAGCTGCAGACGAAGATTCAGAGTCACTATACTTTTGGGTAGTTATATTTAAACTTTGTTTGTATATTATTCAGTTAAGCATGCGTATACAAAAAATTGTAAAGTTTGGAATATATGAGTTTTGCAAATGTTTAGATAATAATTTATATTTTTCAAAGCTTTGTAATTATAAATGATGTATTGTTTTGCTGAAAATGTTTGAGAAAGTCGCACTATATGGAAGAGTGCGCGAATGGTGGAAAAATAAATTTTGAAGTGTTGAATATGATATTACATTGTTTGAGTTTTTGTCGAAAATAAGATTTTGAAAAGTCAGAAAAACAGAGTAAGCTCTGTCAAAAATTTTCAAAACAGTTTTGATGGGCTCACTATAAAGGATTTTAAAATACAAGTGAATTGGTTTACAAAGATTTCAATTTATAAACAACGTTTAGAAAATTTTGAAAACCGGGTAGCGCTCCTTGGATCAATCCAGGCGGGTCGGATCAGGGGGTGTTACAAGTTAGTAGACCCAGATTTAATCAGACAAATTGAAGAGAAGGTGAAGATCATCAAGGAAAGACTGAAAGCCGCATCTGATCGACAGAAATCATATGCAGATCTAAAAAGAAAAGATATAGAATATGAAGTGGGTGAAAAAGGTTTCCTTAAAGTATCTCCATGGAAAAAAGTACTCAGATTTGGCAGAAAATGGAAGTTAAGTCCTAGGTTTATTGAGCCATAGAAGATCATGGAACGTGTGGGACCAGTAGCCTAAATACTTGCTTTACCTCCTGAACTAGAGAAGATTCATAATGTATTCCATGTATCGATGCTGATGAGATACAGATCAAATCCTTCTTACAAAGTCCAGACTGAAATTATTAAAATTCAACCAGACCTGACATACGAAGAGGAACCAGTGAAAATTCTTGATAGGGAGATTAAAGAATTACGAAATAAAAGAGTTCTACTGGTGAAAGTCCTCTGGAGGAATCATAATGTAGAAGAGGCTACCTGGGAAAGCGAAGAAACAATAAGACAGCAATATCCTCAATTGTTCGACTAAGGTAAAATTTCGAGGACGAAATTTCTTAAGAGATGAAGAATTGTAACATCCTTAATTTTCAACGAAAAGTATCCTTAACTGTTGTTAATTATATGAAAATGATGTCATGTGTTTACTTGAATTAATTTTTAGGTATACAAGTGGACCAGGTGGAGCGGTCCAGAAATAGTGCATGAAAAGAAAAAGGAAAATGCTGGCAGTGTGTATCAGGGATCGCGGTGTACAGCTCAGGTGAACATGAGAATTTTGGGTAGTAAGCATAACGACTCAAGACCGCGATAGGGTGCTCGCGATAAAAATGGTGAAATCGACCAGTGAGCATCGCGACCAACATCGCAACCAGATACCGTGATGACTGATCGCGATGAAGGTGGTAAAAACACTCCACTGAGTACCGCGACCAAGTGGCGCGACTACAGGTCGCGATAGCCAAAATTTTATTAAAAAAAAATAGAAGGCGGTGGAAACTTCACGAAGAAGCAAATAGAAAAGAGAGAGAGACCGGGAAGAGAAAAAGAAGAAGAAGAGAAAAAAGAGAGAGAAAGAAGAGAAGAGGAAGAAGAAGAAAGGAAGAAGAAGAAGAGAAGAAAAAGAAGGAGAAGAGGAAAAATAAAGAGAAAAAGAAAACCCAGAAAAGAAAGTTTCGAAAAAACGGTATCCAGATTGGTGTACACATGTTATTCGTAAGTTTTGATTGAATTTATTTGTGAATAATCTTTTAAAATGATTTTGAATTACAGAAATGTGATTTATGTTGAGTTTAATGATTTTGATTTCGAAATCTATTGTTATGTTTTGTTTTATGTTACTTTATATGTTTTGAATATCTTGGATTGTTGAATATTGAGTATTTTGATAATTTGCAATATGTGAAATCCCTGAATTATGGCCCTGATTAATTGTTTAAATTAATTGTGGAATATTTTAGTATCATTGAATTTCTATGATATCGTATGTTTTCAAACCTGATTTACGAATATTATTTTACGAGTATTATTTAGTATTATATTTGTTGATTTTGATTGAACTTATAATTGTTGATTCTTGAAAGGATTGAACTGGCTTGATATGAAAAGTTATACCTGAATAATGACTCTGATATATGTATAGGGAAATATGGATATAGGAGGTTGACATGTCAATTGGGTGCACTTAGTAGTACTGCACTGATATTCCTGATGATTACAATGACTATATACGGATACCATTTCATTTTGAAATGGAAAACAGACTGTGAATATACGGATACCATTTCATTTTGAAATGGAAAACCGACTGTGAATATACGAATACCATTTCATTTTGAAATGGAAAACCGACTGTGAATATACGGATACCATTTCATTCTGAAATGGAAAACTGACTGTGAATATAGAGATACCATTTCATTTTGAAATGGGAAACCCGACTGTATAAACCTGTAATCCAATCCTGTAAAACCCTGTTATGTGAATCAGAGGCCCAACTAAGAACTGAAAATTATGAAACGATGTTGAAATAAAGAAATGTTATTGAGACTTCAATCCATAAACATTTGAAAATGTTTTAGTTAACATAGTTTCAGTATTTGAGATATTATGTTTGTTTTATATGTATTTATGAAATTTAGTTCTATTGTTTTATATCATCTTGAAAATATTTTAGTGTATACCCATTAAGCATTATTGCTTAGCGTGTTGATTTTATCAAGCGTAGGTAATAGAGATACCAGCGGAGAAAAAAAGACTAAAGAGGAGGTAGCTGCAAACGAAGATTGTAACATCCCGGATTTCGGGTAATTAATTTTATATATGTGAAAATAAATTTTTACTATTTGAGGGGGTGTAAATGTAATTAAATTTTATGATTTCCAGTGGACCGGATTGTATAGTGAAAAAAATGAAAAATTGGAAAACTGGACCAGAGAGCATCGCGACCTGGTCACCGCGACCACAGGTCGCGATGGCTCGCTCGCGGTGAAAAACGCAAAAATCTGGCAGTGAGTACCGTGACCAGTCACCGCGACTACAGGTCGCGAAGGCTTGCTCGCGATGAAAATGGCAAAACCTGGCAGTGAGCATCGCGACCAGCCACCGCGACCACAGGTCGCGATGGACTGCTCGCGATGAAAGTGTCAAAAACGGGCAGAGAGCAGCGCGACCACTCGCGCGACCAAGGCGCGCTCGCGAGGAAGGCGGTGCGCGCATTCCAGTGAGCATCGCGACCTGGTGCCGCGACCACAGGTCGCGACGGCGGTCGCGGTAGCGAAAAAAATATAAAAAAAAGAAGAAGTTTCTCGCAGAAGCGAGAAAACAGAACAGAAGAGAAAGAGAGAGAAAGAGCCGAGAAAAAGGAGAGAAAAGAGAGAAGAAAGAAAAAGGAAGAAGAAGAAGAAAGAAAAGAAAAGAAAAAGAGGAAGAAGAGGAAAAGAAAGGAAAAGGAAAAAGAGATCGTGGAACCGCGATTTCTCGAACGAAAAACGGTACCGAGGTTGGTGTACTTTCGATTTCGAAATCTTTACGAAAAGTATCTCGTTATTGTTTTCGTTTTCGTTTCCGTTTTCGTTTTCGATTTCGTTTCGTTTTGTTTTCGTTTACGTTTTCGATTCTTCGTTTTCGATTTTCGTATGAAAATGGTTTATGTTATATGAAGGAAAATTGATGATTTGCATAGCTATTGTTGATTTGTAATACGTTTACGATAGACAGCATTTGGATCGTGTTTTCGAATATTTTGATTGTTACGATTTGTGATGAATACTTGATTTAGTTGCTTGCATGACTATTGTTTATGATTTGTAATTTATTGCGAATACTTGAAAATCGTTTATTGTAACGGCCCTAGGATACTTAGACATAGAAATGGATATAGGAGGTTGGTATACCAGCTGGGTTTTATTGAGCAGTACTGCGCCGTTATTATTGTGTGATTGTTGTTGCGGGGCAATCTCGGACAATCACACCGATTTTAGTGATCGTTGTTGCGAGGCAATCTCGGACGATCACAATGATACTAGCGATTGTTGTTGCGGGGCAATCTCGGACAATCGCGATGATATTAGTGATTGTTGTTGCGGGGCAATCTCGGACAATCACGTGATATCAGTGACTGTTGTTGCGGGGCAACCCCGGACGTCACATTGACCCACATTCCAGTCCTAGAATGTTTAGTATTCTAGTGGGCCAGAATTGATTGAAATTGAAAAGTGTACTGAATGATTTTATTGATAGCATTCGTATATTGACTTCATTATTGAAATTAAAGTGATTGAAATTGTTTAATGAATTGAATTTTGAAATTTAATCGTTTTGAAATGGAATGGAATATATATATGGTGGTTTATTTATTCTTAATATATATTTATATTGTGATTTATTTAATTGAGTTTATAGTACACCCACTAAGCTATATGCTTAGCGCATTAGTTTTGTTTCTAACGCGTAGGTACCAGGAATCCAGAGGAGGCTAGAGACTGAAGGAAGAGCAAGTTGCAGACCGAGTCACAGAGATTGTACAGTTGGGTAGCTATATTTTTGTTATGTGTATATATATTCTGAAAGCATGCATATACAGGGAATTTGTAAATATGTTTTGTAAAATATTTTGTAATTAACTAGTTTATGACTTCTGTATTTTGTTATCAAAATGATTGTAAATGTTTAAGTTCGATTTATTTTATTTTATAAACTATTTTGATAAGTCGCACTAAACGGCAGAGTGCGCAACTGTTTGAAATTGTATAGAAGTGTTTGTGGAAAATGTGAATTTAAATTGAATTGTGTAAAAACAGGTTTTGGAAAGTCCGAAAAACAAACGGCACTCTGCCGAATTTTCGTAAAAAGTTTAATTATTTTTATGGGCTCACAATGATTTTAAAATGTAAAATGAAGTTTTGAAAAGTTCTGAATGTCCGAGTAGCGCGCCCCGGGTCGGTCCGGCCGGATCGGGTCGGGGGGTGCTACAAAGATTCAGAGTCACATTACTTGGGTAGTTGTATTTAAACTTTGTTTGTATAATTATTTATTTCAGCATATATATACAGAAGTTTGTAAAGTTGTAATATATGAGTTTTGTAAATACTTGTATAATAGTTTATGTTTTCAAAGTTTTGATCTTGTAATTATATATTGTTTTATTAAAAATATTTGAGGAAGTCGTACTATATGGAAGAGTACGCAAATGATTGAGAAATGAATTTTGAAATGTTTGATATTATATTGTTTGAGTTTTGTGGAAAATAGAATTTTGAAAAATCAGAAAAATAGAGGAAACTCTGGCAAAATTTTTGAAATATTTGATGGGCTCACTGTAAAAGATTTTGAAAGACAAGCTATTTGTTGGTTTTACAAAAGTTTTCAATATATAAATTAAGTTTAGAAAAGTTTTGAAATCAGGTAGCGCTCCTTGATTCGATCCAGGTGGGTCGGGTCAGGGAGTGTTACATAACCTTTGTTGACTACGAAGATCATTTTTCACCGTCAACAATTTGCGCTAGGAGGAGGGCTGTATTACATTCCTCTGAGGAAACCTTGACATGGATTCAACTAATCCTAGAAAGGAGCGCAGTCCCTAGCAAACGACACATTCGGAGAAGCCTTTTATCTTCGATAAGGCAAACCCTTTTCGGGTTCATCAAACCCGACAGCATACCTACAGTGTTCCAGCCTCCCCCCGTGATGCCATCCACGGAGATGTCTGCCAAAGACGCAGACCAGGCAGAATACCACCTCCAAAGACTGATGGAGATAGTAGGGAGCAAACTCAACTCACCCCCCCTACCCCAAGAGAAAAATGTGAGGGAGGTGCAGGACCCAGTAAGGAGGCCATTAGGGTACCCAACGGTGCTAAAGGAAAGGAGCCTCTACCCCTCCCAGAACCTTTTACAAGTGAGTCATCCTCTCATAGCACTGGTCGCTCACAAACAGAAGAGAACCCAACTTGACGCAACCATCGAGAAGGCAAAAGGAAACGCGTCTCTGTCACGAAGGCGAAACACAAAAAATAAGAACAACTTCAGCGAAATGACAGCGAGACTGACGAAAGTCCAGCAAACTCCATGGAAGGCCATCAAACGAGCCCCAATGATGACTCGATAGACGAAAAGGAATCCATGCGGAGAGAAATCCAACAACTAAAGGAAGGACTTGAACAAGTCCAACGATGGGAGCCTCTCTCTAAGGATCCTGTCCACTGCTCCAAAGCAACGGCGAGCAATTTCACCGACAGGTTACTGGCAAAGCAGTTCTCGAGGAGCTTCAACATGCTCAACGTTAATGAGTACAAGGAAGACAGAGACCTAGTCGAGCACATATCCCGCTTCACCACCCTCATGGGTACCCAAACTAGGGATGATCAACTGTTATACAAGGCTTCCCCAATTACCTTCAGGGATCTCGCCGGGAACTGGTTTCGACAACTCCCCCCCTTCCCCGGAGCATCGATAATTTCGAACAATTTAGCCTCATATTTTCCCGACAATTTATGGGAAGTGTGCAGCGAAAGAAGTCTCTATCACACTTATCTTCTGTTAAGTAGGGGAAGGGAGAATCCATCAGGGCCTATTTATCCTGTTTCAACTGAAAAACAATTCAGGTGGAGGACTTCAAAGATGCTGCCGCCATAAACATATTCACCAACGGGCTGCAAAGCATGGCATTTTCCTTTTAAATAAGAAAGCAGAAACCAAAACCTACCTAGAAATGGTAGAAATAGGTGTTGACTACGCCCGTACTGAGGAATAAGAAATCACCCAAGGCAGCAATCTGGTGCACGGAGCGTGGCCCGATGAACCGGAGCACCAAAAAAGCCATCCCAACAAAAGTGATAACGACCGCTTCAAAGGAAAAGGTCCCAGGTACGACCGCCGAGAAGTTAGGAATTGGTAGCTGAAAGCCAAGAGGCTAAAGGGAAGGTTCGATCAATATACACCCTTGACGCGAGGACGAGAAGGGATATTGTAAGTCGCATAGAGTAAAGGAATAGTCACCTGGCCCGGAAAGATGATCTCGGTGCCTCAAATGCGAGACAAGGATAAGCATTGCCGTTTTCACCACGACTACAGTCATGACACTTTTAAGTGTTTCCAGCTCAAAGAACAAATTGAGAACTTAATCAAAGATGGAGATTTGAAAGATATTGTTGTAAGAAGGGACAGCGACAACGCCCAACGACAAACGAGAAGGCCAGCCGATAAAAGGCAAGAACGGCCAAGAGGACTTGCACAAAAAAGTCAACCCCGAAGCCCCAAAAAGCCTAACGAACAGTCGAAAAACCTGAAGGCCAGTCCCATCAACACCATACATGGCGGCCCAGGAACGGGCGCCAACAAAAGAGAAAAAAGGTTAGAAATTCGGGAAGCGTCCCAACACAACGAGCCCTCGGAGGTAAATACGGTACAAGGAGGCGAGAAATTACTGCAAGAAAGGTGGGACCCCATCTCATTCACCGTGAAGGACGACGCCGAAGTAAATGCCAAACCAAACGATGCAATAGTTATGGAACTCCAAATTGTGCACAGAAATGTGCGCAGAATTATGATAAACAATGAAAGTTCCTCCGACATCCTCCACCTCTCGGTGTTTGACCAGCGGAGTTTCCAGTGCAAAGATCTGAAACCATTCGACACCCCTCATTAGGCATTCGGCGGATCAGAAATTAGGCCATGGGGAACAGTAATGGTACCTGTTCGGATCGGGACCAAACCTTGTAGGAAGATGGTTTTGCTAGAGTTTGTAGTAGTGGACATACCCAATTGGCCCTACAACGCACTATTTGGGAGACCTTTTCCTTAACAATACGAGAGCAATAACCGCCACCTACTACCTCAAGGTCAAATTTGCTATAGAGGACGGAGTCGGAGAGATAAGCGGCAGCCAAGGAACCGCCCGGCACACTAATTTGTCTGTTTTCAAGGGTAAAGGAAAAGCGGAAGTATGCTAGGTGACCGAGAAGAGCAAGAGAGGGGAGAAAAAAGAAAGCGGGAAGTTATAGCAATCAAATTTAGCAGAGGAAGATGAGCACGCCGAAGTACCCAAGGAATTCCCCCTAGAACCACGAGAACCTACGGTGCGGGAAAATGAAGTGATATTGAACCCACAAAAAACGTAATTCTCGACAAAAACTTCCCTGAGAAATTTGTCAAGATAGGAGCAAAATAAGCACAGAAGTCAGGAAAGATCTAATAAGATTGCTCCAAGAATTCAAAGATGTTTTCGCATGGAGCCATGCTGACATGCCAGGAATTGATCCCTCCACCATTTCTTATGGGCTAGCAGTACATCATGATATGAAACCAATAATCCAAAAAAGGTGCCACTTCAACCACGAAAGGAACTCTACTATAAGGGAGGAAGTCGAGAAACTTCTCACCGCAGGTTCTATCCGAGAATTGCATTACCCCTCTTGGATCGCGAATGTAGTATTAGTTAAGAAAAAGAATGGGAAATGAAGGATGTGTGAGGATTTCACCAACCTAAATAAAGCCTGCCTAAAAAACGGTTTCCCCCTCCCAAAAATTGATCAGTTGGTGGACACTATAGCCGGCCACGAACTCCTTAGTTTCATAGATGTATAATCAGGCTATAACCAGAAAAAGACAACGTTCGCTACAGATCAATGACTGTATTGCTACACAGTGATGCCTTTTGGTCTGAAAAATGCGGGAGCCACCTACCAAAGGTTAGTTAACCACATGTTCGCCAGGCTAATAGGACGAACTATGGAGGTATATATCGACGACATGTTAACAAAATGCCTTGCAACTGAAGAACATGCCCACAACCTGTGAGAGACATTTGAAATTCTCCAGCAATATGAGATGAAGTTGAATCCTGAGAAATGCGTCTTCAGCGTAACTTCAGGCAAATTCCTAGGTTTCTTAGTCCACCAAAGGAGCATCGAAGCCAACCCTGAGAAGATAGACGCCCTTGTGAAAATGAAGCCCTCCAAGACACTCAAAGAATTCCAGCTGCTCACAGGGTGCCTAGCCGCTTTACACAGATTCATTGCGAGATCTACCAATAAATGTCTCTCATTTTTTAAGGCAATCAAGAAAGGAAAAGAGGTAGAATGGACCGAAGAGTGCAACCACAATTTCCATCAGCTGAAAACTTATCTCGGCTCGGCACTAGTGCTCTCGAAGCCACTGTATGGAGAAACTTTATACATATACCTCTCGGTGACAACTGCTTCGACAAGCTCCATCCTTATCCGTGAGGAAGAAGGGTCACAAAAACTAGTGTACTATGTCAGCAAGGCCTTGATTGCTGCAGAAAAAAGGTACTCCGACGCGGAGAAAATGGCCCTAGCCCTGATCATAGCTACACGAAAGCTGCGACCATACTTTCAGGCATACAACGTCATAGTGTTAACAAATTGCCTCTTGAAGCAGATATTACAGAAGCCAGAGGTTTTAGGAAGGTTGACTAAATGGGCAATTGAGCTAAGCGAGTTCGATATAAACTTCAAACCATGAATCGCGATTAAGGGCCAAGCCGTCGCCGATTCACCAAGACATCAATCGACACTACCCTCCTCACTGATCTCGGGGGGAGGGGGGATAGCATTTACCTTTGGAAATTACATGTAGATGGATCTTTAAATTCGTATAGAAATGGGGCGGGGGTGGTCTTTACAACGCCCTAGCAAGATAAAGTGAAGTGTGCATTAAGGTTCAACTTCAAAGCCACCAATAACGTCACATAATACGAAGCCCTTCTCGCAGAACTAAGGGTAGCTACCGCTCTAGGCGCTGACAAGATAGACATTTACAGTGACTCACGGCTAGTAGTTAACCAAATATGCAACGAGTACCAAGCTAAGAAGGAAGGGATGATCACCTACTTGAAGAAAACCCAGCGAGCTCTCGGTAGGTTCATAAAGTTCAGAATCACACAGATACCTAGAGTAGAAAATTTGAAGGCCGATGCCTTATCCAAACTGACATCCGCCACTAACATCCTGTTATTTAAAATGATACTCGTGTCTCACCTCTCGCAACCAAGCATAGGCGAAGAGGATGCACCCATGGTCATGGAAGTCAACCTCGTAAGAATAACATGGATAACGCCTATACGAGCATACCTAGAACAGGGAATCTTCCTTGAAGATAAAAATAAAGCTAAAAGGTTAAGGTATCAATCTGCGTGATATACCATGTTAGACAGTGAGATATACCACAGAGGGTTCTTTAGGGCCCTACAGAGATGTGTCAGCCTCCAGGAATCAGCGAGAATTTTACAGTCCATCCAAGGAGAAGTCTGAGGAAACCACTCCGTAAGAAATAGCTTGGCATACAAATCCCCGCGACAAGGCTTCTATTGGCCAACCATGTTCCAAGATGCTAAAGAAACGGCTTCCAATTGCGACAAGTACCAATGGATCGCCGACAACATTAGGTAACTGCCCGAGAAGTTAAGGAGTCTTACGTCCCCATGGCCTTGTGCGCAATGGGGGATCGACCTTATCGGACCCATGCCTGCAGCGGCGGGATGAGCCAAGTATCCTTTGGCAGCTGTCGATTACTTCACTAAGTGGGCAGAAGCAGAAGCAGAACCCTTAGTTCGAATCATTGAACAAAATACCACCGATTTTATGAAAAAAATCCATCATATACAGATTAAGGATTCCAGACACTATCATCTCCGACAATGGCACACAGTTCGATAACCTCAACTTCCCATAATTTTGTAAGAAATGGGGGATCATAAACTATTATGTCTCGGTAGCCTACCCGCAAATAAACAGACAAGTCGAAGCGGTGAACAAGATTATCAAAGCATACAATAAAAGTGAAGTTAGACTCCAAGAAAGGCAAATGGGCCGAGAAACTCCTAGAAGTGCTTTAGGCATACCGAACAACCGCGAGGACATCTACGGGCGAAACACCTTTCGCTATGGCCTTCGGAGTTGAAGCAGTAATCCCAATTGAAATGAAAGTCCAGTCGCCTAGAGTGGTCATGTATGATTAAGCCCGCAACATTTCTGCCTTAGAATTAAACCTCAATGAACTAGTGAGTTTTCAGGATAAAACCCAGATAAGGAACACAATGTATCAGTAAAGGGTCGCTCGATACTACAACTCCAAGGTAAGAGAAATGAGGTTCCAGTTCAACGATCTAGTACTAAGGAAAGTATCACTCAACACTAAGGATAAAGTCGCGGGCAGACAAATGGGAAGGTCCGTACCGAATCATTGGGTAAGCGGGGCATGGTTGCTACAAGATTGCACGACCAGAAGAGGAAGTGATTAACCATCCGTGGAATGTGCAATATCTTAAGATGTACTTCCCATAAACGGAAATGAACTTGTACGCCTGTCATTTTTGAAAGAATGCAAAAAACGAATATTTATCGATATCTATTGTGTACCTACTTGCTGGATGACTACAACTACGCCCTAAAACACTGGAAATCAGGTCCGAGAAGGGTTGCACATAACCCGTCTCCCAAAGACCTGGTAGCAGCGATAAGTTAAAATCAAATATGAGAAAAGTTAAATAAAAACTCTCTAGTAAAGGTTTGGTCAGGGCGAGAACACCCCATTTAAAATCAAATCTGAGAAAAGGTAAACGAAAACTCTCTCACAAAGATTTGGTCACGGTGAGAATGCCTAAGTTTAAATCAAATATGAGAAAAGGTAAACAAAAACTCTCTCACAAAGATTTGGCCACGACGAGAACACTTAAGTTAAAATCAAATCTGAGAAAAATTAAAAGAAAACTCTCACACAAAGATTTGGTCTCGGCGAGAATGCCCCATTTAAAATCAAATCTGAGAAAAGTTAGGCGAGAACACCTAAGTTAAAATCAAATCTGAGAAAAGTTAAACTAAAACTCTCTTGCAAAGGTTTGGTCATGGCGAGAATGCTTGACTAAAATCAAGTTAGAGAAAATTTAGTAAAAACTCTCCCATAAAGTCTAAATAACAATATAGATGTTATTGCATCCTCAACGATGATCTTCCCAGCATATCCAAGTTGTGTAAAGGACAGACAACGATTGCCAAAAGAAAAGCTAAGAGTTTGGTCAAATGAATTTAATCGCTCTATTAGTTATAAGTCATTTTTTCTTTTTTACGCATATACATTTGATCCTATTACAAGTATCGGCAAATCATGAAAGACATTTAAACTGTGGAAGGAAGAAATGAAAGTTACAATAATTAGCAAAGACCCTCAAAGATAAAGTTATAGTAAGAATCAGCAAAAGTTACAGCAATTGATTACGAGTTACAAAGTAAAATATAAAACTCAGACAGACCAGAGTCGCTGACACCCTTCATCTTCTTCGCCAAATCAGTTAGATTCAAATAATCATTAGGATTGGTCTCAAAGGAGGTCAAAGGCTCCCTATCACTGAGAGCAATCTCCTCATCCCCCTTAGAAAGCGTATAATCAAAATTAGGGTTAGGACCAATATCCACTTTGCAACCAAGGATGCTAGACCCAGCTTTCTTATTGCCATAAAGTTTAGGACGCTCAGTCTGGTAGGGTATCTCCAAATGCATATCAAGGATGGGAAAACTGTGAAGCCGACAATGAGACCGCCATATCTTCCTAGCCTCCTTTAGGTCCGATAGAGATTTCGCTCTGTTTTGAGCAAGGGCAAGATCAAGAGTTTTCTGTACTTCGAGGCTGATATAACTCTTTACAATCCTGCGACACTCACCGATGCCATTTCTAAACTCCCTATGCATAAAGGCGTTAAAGATAGGGGAGACCTTGTAATGATCAACTGCCCTAATCTCAAGCCCAGTCTTCGCCCCTTCTAAGTTAAGATGAAAAGTGTCCACCGTGCTGTTTAGCTCTGTAATCTTCTTCTCTGAGTCGGCAAGCTTCTTCTCAGCTTCTACCCACACAGCGACAACAACGTTAAGCAGACTATTGGCAGTAGCAATAGCTTCATCCTTCTCGGAGGAAAGGACCACCTTTTCAGCTTCAAGGGCCCCTACCTTATTCTCAAAGCTGTCTGCCTTCTCAGCAGAAAGTGCCTTCACCATATCTTCGAGATCCATCACTCTCTCCTTAAGAATGTCTGGCTCCTTAGCTACCTCTGTATTAACCCCAGATGAAGCCCTCTCAGCCTTAAGCTCCACGAGGCGATGTTGTAGAACCTCTCTGTCCTGAGCCGTGGCAACAAATTTTATCAGGAACTGCATTACAGGAAAAGAGAAAGTTAGCACTAATAATAAAGTACTAATGGATAAAAAGGAAAGAAAAAATGAAAAATACCGAAACAGAGAGGCTGAAAAAGGATTGAAGTTGCCTCTCGATTGACTCCCTCAAGAATTTATCTGTCTCGCCCTACATCTCTGAGCGAACCTCCTCTTTAACACTCGCATGAGGACGGCCTCCAAAGAAGGATACGGCGACACCAGCATGTAGCCATGGGAGTTATCACCAACCTCAACGGGAGGGACAGGAACTCCAGTGCCCTATTTGCCTGATAACTTAGCAGCAACTCCAGCATCTTCCATATTTGTCGACTTGGGGAATCCTCCACCTTCTTGAACGACCGGATCCTTGCCCTTTTCAGATGAGTGGTGCAGCAAGGGATCCCCCTCCGAATCTTTCTCATTAAGGTCAGTGATGAACGAAGCCCTTGACTCGGGAGTAACTGTCGAAGCGGCATCGGGAACGCCCCTAGGAGGAAGAGAAGGTACGTAGCTAACAGGTTGGATAAAGGTAGGGACCTCCAACGTGTGAGACATCCTTCTCGTCTAGCGAGGAAAACGCCCAATGAGAACATGTTTTATCATAATTTTCAGAGCTCCCTCCCCCTTTAACTTCAAACTGGGATCATTGTGACCTTCAACCAGCCTAACCCTCTTGACAGGAGTCTCAGGGGTAAAACCTGAAATCTCCTCACTGGTAGTAGAAGAAGTCCCCAGGTCATCCAACCGGCACTTCACCGAGGCTGATATCCTTTCCTCGACTTTGATGGTCTTCTTCACAGGAGAACGCTTCTTCTTCTCTTGGCCCTTACCCCTATCTCGGCGAGAAGCATCCTGAAGATTCTTCAAATCCCTCACTTCTCGGCTGGAGACGGGTCATCCTCTTGAACTAAAAATAAAAAACGTCAGAATAAATGTATCTCGTAAAAATCTACAAAAGCTAAGAAAGAAAACATGCACCATGAGGGCGGTTGAGGGGATAGGTTTCAGTTGCGCTACGAAAAAGGTCAAACATGCATTGCTCCAATGCCTTGTCACAGCAGAGCATATCCGCACACCGATCTTCCAGTGAGCAGTAACGACTCATAGAACGCACTGAGCCTCTTGGGTGTTTAATCTCGGAGCCTCGCTCCATTGACCTATGGGAAAAAAGCAAGGAAGCTCTTAGTAGCAAAAAGATGCTTTCAAAACAAGCGAGCAGAGCATACCGAAAATGTAAAATACCTGGTTTTGTGAAGAGGTGAGAAATATACGCCTCATGAAAGGATCCTTCTCTATCAGAAGGAACCCTACACACTCCGTTCCCCCCGATAAAAAACCACGCTCCTTCCTAAAATTTGTTGGAAGAAGATAGCCCTCATATAACTCCTTCTCTCCCTTCGCTTAATATGTCGAGCTTGCTAGAAAGTCTCTTGCCATCCTTATCGATGGGCAACCACTGGCTCGAGTTGAAAGAGATGAGGTATTATGATCCCGCCCCGTACGACCGAAGCTGATAATGATAACGTATCTCGTGAGATGAAGAATTCTAGAAGCCCAACTTGTGCCACATAACACATAAAGCCAATAGAGCCCTGTAGCCGTTAAGTGCAAACTATGCCGGGGCAAGGTTGATGTCACCAAGGAAATGTGCGATGAAGGTTTGCAGAGGCAAAGTAACTCTGCAATTTAGCATGTAGCCATAGACAGTCACAAATCCCTTGGGTGGATTCCACGCTGTTCTTCCCTTTGGTAACTTAAGTTCCACCATATGCGGGATCTCGTAGTACTCCCTAAAGCACGGCAAGTGTCGTTTCGTGATGACATTCAGCTCAGTGTCGAGGAAGCTCGGAGTTGACAGTGAGAAGTCGAGCAGCCTAGCCTTGTGAGCGCTATTATCGAATAGGTCCAATCGCTGGTCTGCGTAAAGGGACGATCGCTTTGCCATATCTTCCTCAAATATAGATGTTCTCAATGGGAAAGCTTCAGGAAGGATCTTTGACAAACTCATTGTCGAGGAGGAAGATGAACTGATCGGCGAAAAGACAATAGGGGTAGCATGAACCTTTACATGCAAATAATCAATGTTTAGAGGAATGGGGTGCTGACGAGTAGCGTTGTAACATTCCGGATTTCGGGTAATGAATTTTATATATATGTGATATGTGTGAAAATAAATTTTTACTATTTGAGGGGGTGTAAATGTAATTAAATGTATGATTTCCAGCGGACCGAATTGAATAGTGAAAAATAAAAATAAAAAATGAAAAATTGGAAAACTGGACCAGAGAGCATCGGGACCACAGGTCGCGATGGCTCGCTCGCGGTGAAAAACGTAAAATCTGGCAGTGAGTACCGCGACCACAGGTCGCGATGGCTTGCTCGCGATGAAAATGGCAAAACCTGGCAGTGAGTATCGCGACCAGCCACCGCGACCACAGGTCGCGATGGACTGCTCGCGATGAAATTGTCAAAAACAGGCAGAGAGCAACGCGACCACTCGCGCGACCAAGGCGCGCTCGCGAGGAAGGCGGTGCGCGCACTCCAGTGAGCATCGCGACCTGGTGCCGCGACCACAAGTCGCGACGGCGGTCGCGGTAGCAAAAAAAAAATATAAAAAAAAAGAAGTGGCTTCTCGAGGAAGCCAGAAATCATCACAGAACAGAGAGAGAGAGAGAAAAGAGCGAGAAAAAGAAAGAAGAAGAAGAAGAAGAAGAAGAAGAGGAAAGAAAGAGAAAAGAGAGAAAGTAAGGGTAGGAGAAAGGAAAAGGAAAACAAAATCGTCGAACCGCGATTCTCGAACGAAAAACGGTACCGAGGTTGGTGTACGTTGTTTTTCGAAATCGTTACGAAAAGCATTTCGTTATCGTTTACGTTTTTGTTTTCGTTACGTTTCTCGTTTTCGTTTAGATTTTGATTTCGTTAATTGTTTCCGATTTCGATTTCGTTAATTGTTTTCGATTTTGATTTTGTTAAATGTTTTCGATTTCGATTTTCGATGTGTAAAAATTGATGATTGATATACTTATGGTTGATTATGGAAAGATTTTATACGAGATCGCATTTGTTTGTGTTTCGAATATTTCCGATTTCGTTTTAAACAGTTGATTTAGACTTGTATGTGAATATTGTTCATATTTCTTGAAGTTTATTATGTGATTTATATGACTATTGAATGATTATTGATTATTGAGTAATTTTTGCGAAATTGATTGTGAATTTGGTTTATCGAAACGGCCCTAGGATACGTAGACATAGAAATGGATATAGGAGGTTGGTATACCAGCTGGGTTTTATTGAGCAGTACTGCGCCGATATTGATTGATTGATATTGATGATATTGATGTACCTCCTCTTGGATTCGTCCAGAGGCTGGGAGATACGTACCTCCTCAGGATTCGTCCTGGGGGTTGGGAGTTAATGTACCTTCCCAAGGATTCGTTCCTGGGATAGGGAGCTATGTACCTCTCTAGGTTCCGTACCCACGGTTCTAGAGTTGGGAGAGACGTACCTCCTCAGAATTCGTTCTGGGGGTTGGGAGCTTGACCCATATTCCAGTCCGTATATGTTTAGTATTCTAGCGGGCCAGAATTGATTGGAATTGAAAAGTGTATTGAATGCTTTTATTGATCGAAAATTATATATTGACCTCATTATTGAAGTTCAAGTGCTTGAAATTATTATCTACTTTGATTCTGCAATTTAATTGTTTTGAACATGATTTGAATTGATATATATATATATATATATATATATATATATATATATATATTGTGATTTGTTATTATTAAAAGTTATATATGTTTCCATATTGAGATTTTAGTACACCCACTAAGCTTCATGCTTAGCGCGTTAGTTTTGTGTCTAACGCGTAGGTACCAGGAATCCAGAAGAGCCTAAGGACTGAAGGAAGGACGAGTTGCAGACCGAGTCACAGAAATTGTACAGTTGGGTAGCTATACTTTTGTTACGTGTATATATATTCTGAAAGCATGCATATACAGGGGAATTGTAAATATGTTTTGTAATATGTTTTTAATTAATTACCTTATGATTTCTAAATGTCTGTATATATATATATATATAAAAAGTTTGAACTGTTTTATTTTATAAATTGTGATTAATAAGTCGCACTAAACGGCAGAGTGCGCAGTTGTTCGAAATTGATATTGAAGTGTTATTGAAATTGGAATTGAATTGATTTGTGTAAAAGCAGGTTTTGGAAAGTCCGAAAAACAAACGGCACTCTGCCGGATTTTTGTAGAAAGTTTGTATTGTTTTGGGCTCACTCGAAAAACGATTTTTAAACTATAATTTATATAGTTTTCTGTTTACAAAATGAATTTTTAATATGGGCTCACGATGATTTGGAAATGTAAAATTGAAGTGTTTGAAAAGATGTGAAAGTCCGAGTAGCGCGCCCCGGGTCGGTCCGGCCGGATCGGGTCGGGGGGTGCCACAAGCGTAGAGGAGGAAACTGTCCCTTTCGATTTCCTCCAACAGATGCATACCTCTGAGTGATGAACATTTAAATTTGTATAATAATAAAGGTTAAAACCATTATTTTATACTACCAGTGTCATCAAATTACCTAACTTGTTTATAATTGCACTTAATTGTTAAACTTCCTATTTCGATGCAGGTTCAGTGTAATGGGCATAACATTGCACTCAAATATCCAATCACTACGTTCTTAATGGTCTTGGAAAGCTAACTTATAGCCCTACAAGTTTGGTTTGTAAACTCTTGTCAGATTTGGATTCTTTTGAAGTCAAAAATTGGATTATCTTGGGTTGGTTTGCATGGCCGCGTAAATTGGGCAGTCTTCGCCATTTAGGCCATAACTTTCTCCAGATAATTTCAACAATTATGAGCCTTATCATTCCAGAAAAATAAGAGAATTATCTACAACTTTGATTCATGTGATCCCATTTTTAAAGAGATGGCGCCTAATTCGGTAAGACACCAAATTTGACAACTTTACCTTACCAAATTCAATCAACTTGCATTAATTTCTTCCTACCGTTTTTGACTTGTTTGCCTCTCAATATGTCTATAAATAGAGGCCTTGTAAAAGTATGAAGGTAGCTTAGGTTCCTTACCAAGTTTACCTTGCATTGTTGTATTGTTGAACTTTTATGATAATTTAATTTCTCTCTTGTTCATTTTATTTCTTCTACTTGTTTTCTTTTTTCTATCATGAATAGTTAAATTCTCTTTTTGCTAAGGTGAAGGGTGAAGCTCTTGATATGTGAATAAAGATTTATTTAACTCTTAACATTGTCTTAAAGTTTATATTCATTTGTGTAAATTTATCTACATGTTTTATATTACTTTTCTTATTGAATTGAATTGAATTTTCATCTCTTATTCTTATGTGAAGTGGAGGTCTTGACTTATTGTAGACAATTCCTGGCACAATGAATACTTGAATCCGTCTAGAACCGCTTGGTTATACCTGCATCTGGTAAAGGATTTTTGATTCATTGTAGACAAACAACAATATAAATACTTGAATCCGTCTAGAACTACATTATTATACCTGCATCTGGCAAAGAATTATTGATTTATGGTAGTTGATTGGCATAATAAGTACTTGAACCCATTTAACATAATAAGTGTAGAGTATCCATTGTAATATAACTAAAAGAAAAGAAATATAACCTGATAGATGTGTAAAAAGCTTAAATAGTCTAACTTCCGATTGGAACCTCCGTTGTGTGTGGATTCTAATTGAGTTATAAAATAAGGTTAAATATATCTCTTATTCAACATACCAAGAGTGAAACTTCCAACCTTAGCATGTTTAAATTTGATTTGTTTAACCATTATACGTGCCTTCATTCCATAATATTTTCTTTCCTATTATATTTTTCTTGTATATTTTTGTTGGTTTTTGCAGGATCTAAATCTTCTTCCTCATGGAATGACCCCGATCTCACTAGGTTAATTTATTACTTCGACACTCCTGCATTTGGGAGTAGAAATCCATTTTCTGGACATGTCACTGAGCCATGAATCCATTGCTGGGATTTATGCCCTAAAGCTTGTAATTGTAAATGGTTAAAGACAATAATAAGAATTATTCAGATTATCATTCAAGTTTATAAATGTATTATATTCAGTAATACATTCATATTGTGCAAGAATATCATAGATTGTAAGATGTAATCTCATAATGAGTATATGATGGTCATATACATAGAGAATTCATTTTGAGACGTGCAATCTAAAGAATTCGTAGAAAGCGAACAAAGCTGTGTACTTTGTTTGTGATTGATCTACTGCTACTGTCCATTCTGTAAAGTACGGTGGTCTTATCCTAGACCGCTCATGTAGTTGACATGCGAATGGAGGCACCTTATATGATGAGATCATATAGGACTGGGCCACGATTTATATAAATCTCTCACCAAGATCCGTTAGTAGATGAGATTCATATATAATCGATAAACGATGGCTATTTATAGGTGATCTTAATCCTGAGTGTCCTATCGACTCCTTTAGGTTGGATCGTGACTTTTGATTTACCATGAGTGAGATTGATGAGAATCTCGACCAATACCTCCGTATCTTGGAGTTACGGTTTAGCTTCTGGTTGGGAAGAGTTGAACATAATAGTGGAATCCACTCCTTCTTGATTGAAGTAGATGAGTAGTTCCCTTAAGGGTTGATTCGGGGCTTGAACGATTATGAGTGCTCTCCTTCTTCCGTGAGGAAGACAAGATTTAATTGTTCATTAGAGAATTAATGCTACTTAAAGGAAAAGATATTTCTATAGGGGTATAACAGACTTTATGACCCAGCTCTAGTTATGAACTATTTATGGAGGATCACACTATATGCAATTAGCTATATCAATGGACACTGAGACTTCAGATTGTATAAACACGTCTACAGCTCTGATAGTGCAGCCTCGGGTTTTTAGTGGAATAACTTCGAGGTTAATAATCGTGAAATATTAATTAAAGAATTTTAATTAATATTACTAAGTATTATTAGAGCTCAAAACTGTGGGTCCATTAGATCCCCTTGCTAACCCTTATGGTTGTTGGTAACGAGGGTCACGGTAATGTAATTTAAATAAAAGAGAATAATTAAATAATGTGATTATTTAATTAATTAAATATTTAATAAAATAATAGAAATTATTAATTATTAATTATTAATCCTATTTATTAAATATGAGGTCATGTGATTAAATAATGACTAGGACAAAAGAATTAAAATAATTATATTATTTTAATAGTCCAAAAGGTCACAGGTTCAAGTCTTTAGGGACACTAAAAATAAATAGGATTTAGAATCCTATTTTGACTTGGTCAAACTAAAACCCTAAAGGACTACTATATAAGTGTTATATAGTTAGGAAAAAACCTAACCTAACACACAAGTGAAAAAGAAAGAGAATTCAGCCACCAAAGAGAGAAGAAAAGAAAAAAAAAGTTTTTTCTGACTCTTCCCTCTTTTACAGGATTCAGCCGGCGTTCTTTTCACGTGACCTCCATATCTTGCCGTGACGTGCCCACACACATGTTGTTAGACCGCGGGTCATAGCTCGGAAGATCTGGTGGTAGATCGAGGAATCAAAAGAAGAGAAAATTAAGAAAAAGGTATGTAGTTTCTAAAGTCTTTTTCTGCGTATATACAGGAACTCGTTCCTAATTGAAAAAGGTTTTCAATATAAGAAAAAATTTTGAAACCCAATTCCGCATATTATATGATAATCAAAATTTTTTCTAAAACTCCCTTCATCCATGACGAAAAATGAGAAGGTGCGAAGGGAAAGAAGGAAGCTTACCCGAGAAGCCAAATGAAACAGACGCCGAAGGAAAAGGTATCGTATGGATAAGCTTCAACGAGTAATAACTTCCTCAGAAAAAGCCTTGAACAGTTCTGTCAAGATTGGAAGAAAGAAAGGGAGAAGCAAAACTACGAATTATGGAATAAGTGGGTATAAATAGACCCGGTTGTAAGAGCCCCAACCGTCAATCACTAGTAAGCCAAACGACTCCAAGAACGCCTCGGGAAAACAAAGAGAAATGATAAACGCCTCGTACACAGAGCTTGCAATAAACCAAGATCATCAGGGAGGTGCTACATGTGTAAGAGAGAGATTCGCCGTCTTTCTAACATTTAAAACAAAATGTTTGGAGTTTTTAAATATTAACGCATGCGGGAGAAGTGAAACCACTCCCATTCCCAAAAACAGTAAACTTATAGGAGACGCCACGTCAGTAAAGGACCAAAACTTTCCCAGAGCAAGTAGATCCATAAGGGGTGTTTGTTTCCTCCCATACGAAACACACCGTTTTACAAAAGTATTTTAACTCTCCTGGGCAGAGCGCACAGTCTTTTTGGCCTAACGCATGTCCATTATCCTGCAGAAAGTAAATCCCTTTCAAAAAAAATTTCCTCAAAGATTTCGGTGGTATTGTTGTAGGTAAATTCTGCACCGACCGCCACATCAGCATCCGGTAATGAGTCACTGTCATATAGATAATACCGATTAGATTTCAAAAATATAGGGTCCGAAATCGATCCATCTTTCTCTTGCCAAGAAGGTTCATTTGCACAGCAAGAACTCCCCTATGTCAGCACGTTCCCGCCTCGTGATTTCATCGTGTACCTGAGAATTAACCACGAAACTGACTCGGTGGGCAGAAAAGGACCTGACACTATAGAGCGACAATCTGACATCTGCGACGTGCTCAGCAAAAGTTAGAGACCTGTCAGCATAGACGCGAGAAGAAATAAATGTCCTGGCAGCACATGTTACCGTTCAAACTCCTCCCTTTTGTCCTACTCACAGATGACTTCCCCAAGGGATCAGAAGTTACACGTTTAAGGTAACACCTCTTTGACCATGCTCAAAGTAAACTGAGCATACCCAAAAAGGTTGGAAGCGAAGGGAATGTCGGTGTAACTATAAATAGATAAGATGATGGGGAAGGAAGGTAAACTATTAAATACTCTCACTAACCCTAGAAGCATTTAATCTACTATTTTCTTGCCAAACCCTCTCAGAGAAGCCTTTGTTTCCTGCGAGAACCTTCTTCACAGGTCCACAAGGATAAATCAACAAACCGCTAGACTATCCTACGTAGCATAGTTGACCTCTATTGACTACGGAATCTATTTTTTACCATCAACAATAGGATTGTTTTTTTTAAAAAAAAGGAGTATAATTACAATATTAATAACTGTCGGGACTTGCCGAGATCAATTACTAAACGCGCAGTCCGGATATCTACTCTCATAACGGGAGACATCTACTCACACAATAAGCAAAGAAAACTATCCACACATGCTGATAAATGTATATGATGGAAATTGAACCCTTACCACTGAAGTGAGAGGAAAGTACACTTTAATTCAATATATTTTGGAAATTATAAATTAAATATTGCAAATAAGCAAAGAGAGATTATAAACGAAAATTTCTCATAAGCTCCTAATTTCTACGAGTTTCCTTCATTATTGTTTATGTTAAAATTTGTCGTCAACCAGAATTGAGGAAGCTACCACTTGATAGTTTCATGATGAAGTCGAGCTGGTCTGATGTTGAGCCCGAAAGTTGTTAGTCAATTATACATAGCTCTAACTTTCCTCTCTTTGAAATTATATCCTGTAAAGCAGAACAAATTTTAGCGTGTTTCCGAAGTAGATCAGTTATCACTCCTACGGTAAGTTAGTAAAGTAAATCTTTTCATCCCACCAATGGTTATGCTTTAATATACATGGCGGGATTGTTCGCTAAATAATTTAGTACTCCGTACATGGTGCTTTAATATAAATTTACTTATTTTTTTATTATAAAAAAATAGATTAAAAGTCAAAAGTCTATCAAGGACGTTGTTGTTTTTATTTTTTATGAATATTAATATTCATATGTTGCTATTAAATATATTGTTGTTAATATATATATATATATATATATATGTATGTATGTATATATGTTCCACTATTACATATAAAAAAATACAATTAGTGGAATAAACTTCTATAGTATTGGGAATGGATAGGTTTCACTATGAAAGTAAATATTCATAACATTTTATTAGGGGTTTAATCTTTCCGATAGTCCTCTGACACTACTTAAATTATTATAATTATTTTAGAAATTAGAAAAGTACACTACTTAAATTCATAGCCTCCATGGTGTAGGTGCATATGTGAGCGATGGGCTTACCTGATAAGAATTTAAGTAACTATATTTTGATACTTTTAGAATTTAGATTCTAATAATTTATAGGAATTTTTTTTTCATAGTAAAATAAATAATAATAGCTAAATTACCTAATTCTTGGAATGCTTGGACTTAAATTAATAATTTTTTAATAATAGGGATAATTTTGATATTTTTCTATATATATATATATATATATATATATATTGACGAAGGGAAATCAATAGAAACAAATCCAAACTACAAACGAGATTCAGAGCGAATTAGATCCGCCGCACAAGGCGGATCATCCTCAATCTAAACCAGAAAATCCGGAATCGAAAGATCAAACTTAGCTAAACTATGGGCAATCCCATTACAAGAATGAGGAACAAAGCAAATATGCGAAATAGAAAGCAAAGAAACAAAATGAATAATATCAGCAACCACAAAGCCCCACTTCTGAAAGCAGGAGCGATGGCTTGCTCGCGATGAAAATGGCAAAACCTGGCAGTGAGCAACGCGACCAGCCACCGCGACCACAGGTCGCGATGGACTGCTCGCGATGAAAGTGTCAAAAACGGGCAGAGAGCAACGCGACCAGAGCGCGACCAGAGCGCGCTCGCGACGAAGGCGGTGCGCGCACTCCAGTGAGTGTCGCGACCTGGTGCCGCGACCACAGGTCGCGACGGCGGTCGCGATGGCGAAAAAAATATAAAAAAAAGAGAAGCTTCTCGCAGAAGCCAGAGAAAACAGAAACAGCAAGAGGAGAGAGAAACGACCGAGAAAAGAAACAGAAAGAGGAGAAAAAGAAGAAGAAGAAGAAGAAGAAAGAAAAGAAAAGAAAAAGAGGAAGAAGAGGAAGAAGGAGAAAGGAAAGGGAAGGAAAAACGAAATCGTGGAACCGCGATTCTCGAACGAAAAACTCGGATTCCAAGTAGGTGTACTCTCGTTTTCGAAATCGTTTCGAGAAATAGTTCGTTTACTTTTTCGTTTTAGTTTTCGATTTCGTTTCTCGTTTTTGTTTTCGTTTTCGATTTCGTTAAAAGTTTTCGATTCCGATTATTCGTATGAAAAATGTTTATATTATATGTAAAATTGATGATTTGTGGATCTATGGTTGATTATTGTTGATTTCGATATTTATATGATTATTGTTGATGCGTTTGAATATTTATATGATTATTGTTGATTTCGTTACATGTTGTTGATTTCGGAAAGATTCGGAAAGATTTTATATTATATCGTATTTGTTTGTGAAAATCGTTTATCGAAACGGCCCTAGGATACGTAGACATAGAAGTGGATATAGGAGGTTGGTATACCAGCTGGGTTTTATTGAGCAGTACTGCGCCGATATTGATTGATTGATATTGATGATATTGATGTACCTCCTCTTGGATTCGTCCAGAGGCTGGGAGATACGTACCTCCTCGGGATTCGTCCCGGGGGTTGGGAGTTAATGTACCTTCCCAAGGATTCGTTCCTGGGATAGGGAGCTATGTACCTCTCTAGGTTCCGTACCCACGGTCCTAGAGTTGGGAGACACGTACCTCCTCAGAATTCGTTCTGGGGGTTGGGAGCTTGACCCATATTCCAGTCCGTATATGTTTAGTATTCTAGTGGGCCAAAATTGATAGAATTGAAAGTGAATCGAATGATTGTATTGAGCGAATTCTCATGTTGATTTCATTATTGAACTTCAAGAAATTGCAATTGTTTAATGATTTAATTTTGAAAGTCAATTGTTTTGAAATCGATTAGTGATGAAAATATTTATTTTGTGGTTTATTTCTCTTTAAAGACTAATTATATTGTAGTTTATTTAATTGAGTTTTTAGTACACCCACTAAGCTTTATGCTTAGCGCGTTAGTTTGTTTCTAACGCGTAGGTACCAGGAATCCGGACGAGGCGAAAGACTGAAGAACTGGAAGAATTGCAGACCGAGTCACAGGATTGTACAGTGGAAATAGCAAGCAAGAAACACAAAAATGAATAATATCAGCAACCACAAAGCCCCACTTCTGAAAGAGGAGGGTCTTGATTCCAAATAAGCGAAATTAGGGACGAGGCATCGGACTCCAACCCCACAGGCGAGATGCCAAACTCCACTTCTAATTGAATGCTGCGACGGATGGCCATAGCCTCCGCAACAGCCATTAGAATCAACAAGGGGTAAAGCTCAGCGAAAGCAGCCACCACCTACCTAAGACTGTCCCTAATAACAACCATAAAGCTCACACATTTGTTGACAGGATCAATAGCAGCATCAGAGTTTATTTTTGAACCACCCTGGGGACGGAGCTTCCCACCTAGGTGGGGCAGCAGCCCGACTCACAACAGCGGTAGGAGAGGCAATGGCAAGCGCGATTCTAGGAACAAAACGAAAGGGCCCAAGGCACAATGTCAGCCACCAACATCTTCTTACCAGCAAAAAATGAGCAGTTTCAAACGTACAAAACTCGCCACAAAATGATGTAGAATTCTTCAAACTCGGCTGTCGCAAGAGACGCCTTACACAAGGCTAGGAAGTCTAAGGAGAAACTATGAAAATCAATAGGAAGCGTGGCAAACGATGCCCAGGATTTTCAAACAAAACGCAGCTGAGGGCAACCCCAACAGGCGTGGACAGGAGTTTCAAACCCAGAAGAATAGCGGAGACAGGTAGCCATTCCCCGCGATATGCCTACGCGAAAGGATGCCCGCAGACGACAACCACTCATTGCAGACACGCCATAAGAACAACCGAACCTTAGGCGGGATGTTAAGATTTCAGATAAAGCACCACTAGGATGCAAGGGAGGCGGAAGACGAGCTGCTGGCCAAGGCAGAATTCTGGGTTGATAGCCAATACACACTCTTCACCGAAAACTTACTGAGCTTGTCAAATTGCCAACAAAGGGAGTCTTGGCGAGGTGAAGGGGGGATAACAAGAATACAATCCTCATTGTCAGGAGGAAACAAGTCACGGACCAGCTTGACATCCCAAGCACCTGAAGCCTCCTTAAGCGATGAGACCCACGAGTCTAGAGGGAGGAGAAAGGGCGGACAGGCTTTGAAGGAACTCGATCGTAGGATCCAACTGTCATGATAAATAGACACCGCATCACCACCGCCAATATGCCACCGCAACCCTTTTCTCCAATAAAGACCGCCCCCAAAGAATGCTCTGCCAAACAACCGAGAGGGGACCTGAAGTTTTAGCCTATAAAAAACTACAATAAGGGAAATATAAGTGCTTCAAAACACGACTCACCAGAGAGTCTAGGTTAGTAAGGATCTGCCATCCTTGCTTGGCTAGCAAAGCTTGATTGAAAAGAGCCAAATTACGGAACCCAAGCCCTCTCTCCAATTTATTGCGACAAAGACAGGACCAGGAACATTAATGAATCTTATTACTCGTCGAAAAACTGCCTCACCAGAAACGAGCCATAAAGCGGTGAAGGTCCTGAATTAGTAACTGTGGGAGGCGAAAAAGATTCATAGAATAGGTAGGCGTGGCTTAAATCACTACTTCAATCAGGATCTCTTTACCTCCAGCCCGAAAATAAAGTGCCCTTCCTATGCTGAAGCTTTTTCCAAAACATTATCTCTGATGTGAAATAAAAAATTCCTCATAGAACGACCTACAAAGCTAAAGAGCCCAAAATACCTGTCATGATGCTCAACCTAGGCGCATGCCTAAAATACTGCTCAACTCCAATTTGCGCCCTATAGGGAACCTATCATTAAAACAAACTGCGGATTTATCTTTGTTAATTGTTTGACCATAAGCCTTCTTATAAGAAGAAAGAATGTTCATAATCTAAAGTCATTCATTAACCTCGGCACGGAGAAACATGAGGCTATAGTCCGCGAAAAAAAGATACGACACATTAGGTTCGCCCCACCCAGAAGAAATCCCGCGAATCACATGGCTTCTTTTAGCTGCTGACAAGAGGCTGGAAAAACCTTCAGCACACAGGAAGAAGAGATATGGGGATAGTGGGTCCCCTTAGCGCAGCCCCCTGGAAGGTTTCAAAAAGCCCCGGACCTCGCCATTAATTAGGTACGAATAATAGACTGAAGAAATGCAATGCATGATCTTGTGGATACAGAGATTGGATAAACCAAGCTTTACCATCATGCTCTGTAGGAGCCCCCACTCCACTCGATCATAAGAACTCTTATTTTATTTATGCGCTTCTAAAGGAGATTCAAACACTCAAATCCTACAATGGCATTGTCAGTGGTCAAACGTCCAAGAATAAAGGCATTCTGAGAGTCTAAGATTACTTGACTCAATACCAGGTGGAGACAATTGGCTAAAAGTCTTAGTGATGAGCTTGTAGAAGACATTACACAGACTAATCAGAAGGAAATCAGCCATGCGCGATGCCGATGGGACCTTTGGAATCAGAACAATAGCAGTAAAATTCAGATGGCTCAAGTCTTTGTTATCAATAAGGCACTCGAGGCAAGCCCCAACAACCTCATCACCAATCACCTCCCAATTGTTTTGGTAAAATAGGGCAGGCATGCCATCTAAGCCTGGGGCCTTGGACCAATACATTTGCTTAAGAGCAGCACGGACCTTAAGAGCCGAGAACTTCCCATCAAGAACACGGTTCACAGTCGGAGAAACCTTAACATCCACACAACTAGTCACTGCACAGAAATCTGCAGCGGAAAAGAGAGATGACTCAAAAATATTCTTAAAGTAGTTATGGATCACAATCTCCATATCATCAATATCAGATTTTCACTCCTCAAAAGAATTAAAAAGACCCAAAAGTGAATTTCGCTTCCTCCTTTGGTTCAATTTAAAGTGACAATACTTCGTGTTTTTATCGCCGCTGGACAGCCACGAAATGCGAGCCCACTGCCTCCAGTACTCCTCATCCTCACAAAAGAGCTTATCAAGCTTGCTTTCTTGAAGACAAAGTTCACGCCAAGAAGAAGCAGAAACAGCCTGCCCTAGAACCCGTATCCTACCTCTCGTGCTGGCTATTTCCCGCCGAAGCTGCTGGAGGGACGAACTTTCAAACTTAAAACGGTGCGCCCAACGGACATAACCTGGACAGCTAAGCAAAGGCGAGGAAGAAAAAGTAATAAAAATTGGGCGATGATCAGAACTGTAAAAATCAAGATTATTAACCACAAAATTAGAAAAAAGATGAAGACAAGAAGAAGAACCCAAAAATCTATCAAGCCGTTCCTAAATTAAATCTGAAGTCTGACCGTTACACTAAGTAAAATCAGGACCACGAAACCCCAAGTCTCGAAACCCACAATCGTCAACCGCTTGGCAAAAATTTTGATCAAAGACCTAAAGCACCACACCCCCCCCAAAGCCAAGGAAGAGTATATTGATGCTTGAGGCGGCGAAGGAGAGTCCAGGAATAATGACGCTGAGCCGCTTTGGGATGCCCATAAAACCCAGCTAGTATCAATGGGATGGCAAGTGTAAGTAATCAAAGATTGGCATTAGATATTGATTTATAGTTCATTGCATAAAGGAAAACACAAAAATAAAAGCTAATGGGTGGATTATACTTGAACCGAGCCAGAATCAAGCAGGTCACAACTTGCATCAGCTTGTTTAACAGTTTTGGTTTGGTTTGGTTTGGTTAGATTCATATATCTACCTAGTTTTGTCTCACCTATTACAAATTCTTTCTACAGAAACCTTAGTCCATTCTACATTCGATGTGAAGATGCCGATTTCAGTTTTCCAATTCATTCCAAAATGCAAGTGCAGACTGTTTTTGTGCGCCAGAGACCATACCTGCAGATGTTCTTGGAGGCAGTTGCAAGTATGTTTGACATTGTCATATTTACAACTGGGCAGAGCACTTATGCAGGACAGTTGCTTGATATCATTAGGCAACGTGTTTACCATGACTATTTGCTTTTGCGTTTTCACAGGTGCGAAAGCAAGAAGAGAAAAGGAAAACAGCGAAGAGAGAAACAACAGGTATATGCTAGATTCAATTTGAATCTTAGCTATTCTAGTCTATATTTCTTGTATATTTAATTTACAGTAAAAACACATCTATTATACACAGAATTGTACATAGATTAGTACCCTTGGCTGACATGGCAGCCATAGGGTTTGTGTTACACAATTACCAGTCTGTTGAGATCTAACAGACTGGAATGTTTCTATTTTGAAAACAGAATTTCTTCTTTCTTCTTTTCCCGTTTTACCCATGGTCAGCTTGGCATGGTTCAGGGTGACTTTGTAACCCAGTTGGTTGCTCACCAGGTGTTTGTTGAAATGCCACAGCAACCTGAGAAGTCTGCATTGTAGATGTCTGATTAAATGCCTTAGTGACTTCTGTTTGGGTTTCTTGGGTATGGTTAACAGTGACTGTTGTGTGTTTGCTGATGGTGGATACTTAAAGGATCTGACGATATTAGGCTGTGATCTTGCAAGGATTGCTATTGTTTTTTTTTTTGGTTTTTGAAAAGAAGGATTGCTATTGTTGATAATACACCTCAGGTTTCTATCTATTTCCATATATTAATGCTCATTTTGACATATTATGTTTAGTCACATACCTTTCAGTATATGCCAATTTTATTCCTATATACCAAAGATTGTGTCTGCTCTTATTTGCAAATTTGTAACCTAATATTTCAAAGACCGAGGCATGATGAACATCTATGTTGAGAATATGCTGGAACTAATCACTCACTTTTCACCCAACCACACACGTGTATGAAGTGTTTCCTCTTGTATATTTTGCTTTATTTTTTTTCCTTCGCAATTGGATTTTCCATAACTCGAATTCAATCTTTTTCTATATACATATAGAAAAAGATTGAATTCGAGTTCAAGTTAATCAAGTATGGAAAAGTTAGAGTTCTATGAGACAACCACTGTTACTTAAAGCTACCTTTACTATTATATATATATATATATCTCAAGTGAATAAGCTACCTTATTGTATATAGAAAAAGATTGAATTCGAGTTCAAGTTAATCAAGTATGGAAAAGTTAGAGTTCTATAAGACAACCACTGTTACTTAAAGCTACCTTTACTATTATATATATATATATATATATCTCAAGTGAACAAGCTACCTTACCACATCCTATTCCTCATGGCTCTCTGGGTCTTGTCACTTTTGTTAGTTATTGTACATGTTATATGTTTAATTCTGGTAGCCTATATGTTTGAAAAAAGCATTAGCAAAAGCAAATCACAACGAGTTTCTGAAGGGACAAACAGTGACGACTGTGTTATATACTTAGAGGATTCCAACGATCAAATCAAAATCAAATCTGGTGAAAAGGAGGAAATCAAAATCAAATCCGTCACGACCCATCAATCTGGGATACAAAAGATTCCTCCAATACCAAATATTCTACTGACAATACCACGGTCAGAGTATAAGCAAGTTCAAGAATTTTACTTTTATTATTATTATTATTATTATTATAAATTCAATTACAAACTGGGACTATGCAATATCCCGATGACTCATATAAGTGACATAGATTCTTGATCATCATACTATTGTTATGGATCTTTAACTTAGGATTATGTTTAGTTGCATATTATTATTTCTTTATTTTTTTTATTTTTAAATTTTATTTACATTGAAATTTCGGAACTTGATGACCAAGCTTTTATGCTGAATTTTTGGAATTGAGATTTTGAAGTTTTTTGTTTTGTTTCTTGAATTTTTGTTTGATTTTTAATGTTAAATTCTTTGTTTATACTCACTGTTATTGGCTATTGTACAATTTATATTTATATTGTTCCATCGATACTACACTCTTTGGACTTTAAAACTATACCTATATTCATGATTATTTTATATTCATGATTATTAGCAATTTAATAACTAAATGATCTAATTTGTCAAATTTATGCACTACAAAAAAAGAAGCTTTTTGCCGCAGATAATCCGCGGTAGAATCTGTGGCAAAAAGTTTTTTACCTCGGATTGGAGGCACTGCAAATATGGTCGTGGCAAAAGGTTATGGCCACGGATTTAATCGATAATTTTTAATCGATAATTTTATTTACATATGTATAAATTTAAATTGATAATTTTTAGACAGTTGGGATAATTTTGATATTTTTCTATATTAATCTAATAGTAAAGTTTGATTTGAATAGCAGCAGTAGTTTAATCGAACTCTTAAACTCGATAGCGATTAACTTGGACTCAAATTCAATCTTATGTCCTCAATTAACTAAGAAAATTAATTTAATCTAATCTAATCTCATACTACATTAAATAAGAAATTATATTACTTTTAATCCAATTTATATTTTATTAAATACATCACGTATTAATTTATTCATAATCTAATCCAATTATATAATATCCAATAAAAACAATACCAAATGCACCCTCTATATATATATTCTTTAGGACAATAACAAAGGCTTCATGAAGAATCCCAACATCGAAGTAGTTTATGGATGCACACATGACTCCAACGAGGAAGATAATGGCTTTGATGTCTATCACAAATCTTGCTTTACCGGATTCTGAGATTTATGTTGTGATCCTCGAATTTGGATCCTCACCTCACCTTATTTTTTTTTTTTAAGTATGTGATTGGATGTTAATAAAGTAATAGTTAAAAGTAGACATATCCTAACTACTTATTTATTATAATGCTTATGTGTCATGAGATTAAAAGAAGTTGAGTACAGATTAGGTGATGAAAGGATCCTGATCCGTGCTCCTCACATAAAAATTTATTATCCTGACATCAACGCATCTTCTTCTTAGCATTTACCACACGAAACTAAAAAAAACCGAATCGAATCTCGAAAATATAATCAGGAGGAAATCTTTGCAAACTTGGGTGATAATTGTTATTTTATTTTTAATTGTGCTTGTTTGAGGCTTCAAAGTCTATACACCTAATTTATTTTAATTGTGCCTGTTTGAGGCTTCCCGTAACATTAAGTGTGCAGTTACAGATGTAGATTGATTAAATCCAAATACATATTTACAATGTATCATTATTAATAAATTAAATCGAGTCAATAATTTTTTTTAAAATTAAATTCAGTTGTTACGGGAATTTTGTACGAAATTATGGACTCGAACTATTTTAATTATTGTAAACCATATTTTACAGGTTTTAACTCTTAACCTACTCTGGGTTGGATTATGGTTGTTTTATGTGGGTTGAACCAAACTGATCCGATGACACTCGCATGACAGCTTCTGTATCTATTATGCCATCGCCAATCATACTCTATTTTTTTTATTAAAATAGAGATCCAAAATAAAATATTTCAAGAATATTTTATCTCCATAAATTCACAACTCCAATCATACTCTATTTTATAATCTCTAAATAATAAAATATTATTATTTTTTACTTTATAAATTATTTTTTTCTAACTTTATTAATAATTTACTCTCATAATATATTTATACCTTTTCTTAATAATAGACCAAAGGTTTTAGTAGTATTAATGGTGGAAATGGATACGATTTATCATAATATTAAAAATTTAGAAGTTTTAAAGTTCAATGCTTTTTTTTTGTTGGTTTTAATTTAATTTTCATGTATTTGTTTTGTGGTTAATATTTTATTTGTAGATGTTAATGTAATTGTTTTTATTTTACTAAATTATTTTCAGTTAATTATTATATTAAATAATAATTATATATATATTGAAGCTTTTAAATAATTTAATTTTAAATAAAATAATTATTAAGTTATTGATTAATAAATAGATGTGATAAATGCAAATTTTAAAAATAATTAAAATATAGTCAATATTATACTCACTTGAAAGATCTCAACAAAATATTTCTAATAACATAATTTTTATACTAATTATATTTATAAATAAAAAGTTATAATAAGTTAATTGAGTTTAGTTAAAACTTTAAAAAATGATATGGGAGGAATGAAATTTGTTTAAAGAATGGATGGAAGGGTAATAGTGGAATATATAATGTTGAAAAAGGAATGGAAATTGGAATAGTAAATCTCCAAATAGGGAGATCCATTTGCCAATCTTTATTTGATATTTTTTTTGGAACAACAATTTATAGTGTAATTAGAGAGGTTTTGATATTCAATTTAAGCAATTAGAGTGTGATTGGAGATGGCTTACTGAGATAAAAAGACTTCCAATAAAGGTGCTTTTTCTATTTGCAACTCATAAAGCTGGAATCTAAACTCAGCTTTAGTAGCACAAGAAGCCCAGACTCAATTGGCCTGCCTCGGCATTGATGGCAACCACAAATTAAAGGTCTAAAACCAAATTTACTATGGTTTCCAAAACATAATTAACAAAATAATGATGTCATTGCCCCTAACCAAGGTGCTTTTGTCCCTCGTAGGCTCATTACTGATAATGTGGTGGTGGGGTTTGAGGGCCTGCATCACTTAAATGGCCGCAGAAGGGGTGCCCATGGCCTGACAGCTCTCAAACTGGATATGAGCAAGGCATATGACAGAGTAGAATGGATCTTCATTCAGAAAATGATAGAACAACTAGGTTTTGACTCTAGGTGGATTGCAAAGGTTATGAGATGCATCACCTCGGCCTCGTACAGCTTTCTTATCAATGGGGAGCCAAAGGGATTAGTCAAGCCATCCCGGGGTCTTAGACAGGGTTGCCCTTTATCTCCTTATCTTTTCCTATTGTGTGCGGAGGGACTCACTTCCTTGTTATCCAGAGCTGAAGTTGAAGGCAAGCTTTACGATATTAAAGTGGCAAGGTATGCGTCTCCCGTCTCTCACTTATTCTTTGCTGATGATAGCCTGTTTTTTTTTTAGAGCCTTCAGACGTGAAGGGCAGGTTCTTAAGGAGATTCTCTGTGCCTATGAAGCAGCCTCTGGGCAATCTATCAATTTTGAAAAATCAGCACTTACTTTCAGTCCCAATACTTTCGCAGGGGTTGTTTCTGATGTTCGAAATATGTTTAATGTTGATGTTGTTGCCAGTCATGATAAATATCTAGGTCTTTCTTCCTCGGTTGGGAGAAATAAAAAAAGGGTCTTTGGGAGCATTCTGGACAGAGTTTGGTCCAAACTCCAAGGGTGGAAAGGTAAACTCTTCTCGGTAGGAGGGAAGGAGATTCTCATTAAAGCGGTTATCCACGCTGTCCCGGTCTATGCTATGAGCTACTTTAGACTCTCTGTTTCCCTTAGCCTGGATGTTCAGAAAATGTACGCTGATTTCTGGTGGGGCTCGAGCAAGGAAAAAAGGAAATTACACTAGTTCTCTTGGAAGCATATGTGTCAGCCCAAGGTGGGAGAGGGTTTGGATTTTCGGGAATTTCAAGCTTTCAATCAAGCCATGTTGGCCAAGCATGGGTGGAGAATCCTTAACGATCTTTCCTCCTTGATTTCCCGAGTTCTCAAAACCAAATACTTCCCTAACACCAACTTTTTGAGCAATAAAATAGAATGGAATCCTTCTTTCGTCTGGAGAAGTATTCTCTGGGGTAGGGATGTGATCAAGAAAGGTTTGAGGTGGAAGATCGGAGACGGTCAAAGTATTTCTGTTTATGATGACCTCTGGCTGCCAAGAAATTCTAGTTTCAATGTTTATTCCCCCAGATTTCTTCCTGACGGGGTTTCGGTTTCAGCCTTGATTGGGGCCCCAGGTAGATGGAGCAGGAACCTTGTGCAGTTCTAATTCACACCCGAAGAAGCTGCCATTATTTTGAGCATCCCTCTTTGCTCTAGTCCCCTTCGTGACTCCTTGATTTGGCATTTTGATAAAAGGGGCTACTTCTCTGTTAAAAGCGCTTATAGGTTGGCTCTCAAAGATGCCCTTTCTGATTCCCCTTCTTGCTCCAGTGCCACTTCCCCTTAGTGGAAAAAGCTCTGGGCGCTTCAGCTTCCTTCGAAGATTAAAATTTTCTGTTGGAGAGCCTGCAGGGAAGCCCTCCACACTAGAGGCTGCCTATTTAAAAGGGGTATTGAGTCTTTAATTTGTGTCCTTTCTGCTCTCGTGCCCCTGAGTCCATTGATCATGCTTTGTGGGGCTACAAAGCTAGTAGTTCTTCCTGGAAGGAATGTCCTTTCTTTTCAGAGTTGAACTCCTTCCATTCCAAGGATTGTTTTGATAGATTTGTTTGGGTGTTTTCTTGCTGCAGTTTGAAGCAGGTTTTGTGTTTTGTGGTTGGGTCTTGGTTTGCTTGGAGTGGTAGAAATTTGAGGATTCATAATGAGTCTCCTCCCCCTGTCTTTGACTTGTGGAGTAAGACTGTTTGCTTTGTTGACTCTTCTTTGGTTTCGATCCTAAGACTGTTTGCTTTGTTGACTCTTCTTTGGATTTCGATCCAGGTTCCGCTGCAGGTCCTGAGTGTTAGCAGATCCGCTCCTAGGTGGTCTCCGCCTTCAGCCAGTTTTAAATTCAATGTTGATGCTGCTGTTGATGCAGCTTCGGGAAGATTCGGTGTTGGCATTGTTGCTAGAGGCCAGTGGGGCTGCCTTATGTCTGCTGCTGCTGTGGTTTTTCCTGGTTTTTTTAGTGTTGCTGCTGCTGAGGCCAGGGCTGTTTTTGAGGGTTTCAGGTTGGCTGTTTCTTCTGGTTTGTCCCCCTTTTTTGTTGAGTCAGATTCTCTCGAGATTGTGAAGCTCTGTGGGGATCTTTCCTCCTCCAGATGCGAGGTGGACAGCATTATTCAGGATATTTTGTTTCATTTTGGTTGTTTCGCTGAGTCTTTGTTTTTTGTTTCCAGAAAATGCAACAATATTGCTCATTGCCTTGCTAAATGGGCTTTAGGGAGTTCTTCAAACTCTGTTTGGTCTTGCTTTTTCCCTGGCTGGTTGTGTAAACTAGTTATAGAGGACTTTTGTAGTTCCGTTTCTTGATTTAATATATTCTTCTTTCAAAAAAATAATAATAATAATAATAATTGACAACTAATTATCTCATGTTATCAAATATAAGTTGCAAAATACCATGATCAACTGTAATGATACCTTCATGTGCATCTTCTGATAAGGATACCTAGCATTTCTTAGTTTATTGGTTTATTGTCAAACTCCAAACGAGCACACCTGAAACTAAGTGGAGATCAAGCAAAAGTAACCCATATTACTCCAAAACAAATTCTTACAATGCACTTATTCAAGTATGGGAATTTAGCAAAATTACCCAAAAATAAATTTAAAATTGTAAATGTACCCACCCTCCACTAACTTTTGCATCATATACCCAAAATATATTTTGGACAAAAATGCCCTCACTTTAACCCTACCCACATTTTTTTTCATTGTTTTTGACAGAGGTTCTCTTCTTCTTCTTCAACTTTTTTTTTGCTCTTCCTTCGCCGCCGCACAACTTGATTCTTCCTCCGCCGCGTTTTCATCTTCCGCCGTAGCAACGAAGTCGTCTTATTCTTCCGCCGCATCGTCTTCTTCTCCGCCGTAGTGTCTTCTTGTATCAGTGTGTGTGCTCCCTTTCGTTTTAGAAAGTGTGTACTGTGTAGTTTTACTTTTGTATCACATAAACATCTTCTTTTTTTTTTTCAACAAGTTTTCCTGATATGTTTTTGCATAGTTTTACTTTTACAGTGACATATATCCTTATGTATATTTACTAATTAAACCATTTTGGGTGCAACAGCGCCATAGCTATATATTCTTGATTTACTTCTACTAATGTTTTTTTTTTTTTTTTTTTTTGTACTTCTTTCAGCGAGTCTACACTCTATAGTTTTCTATTCTTCCTTGCTAGATCTGAAATGCCATTAACAAACAATTTTTTTTGCTACAAAACCAAGTAAGATTTGCTACAAAACCAACCGATTTTAGTTAGTGTTTAAATCATCGAGCCGTAATCATCGGTCCGATGAAATTGGCCCGATGATTTAATTTCATCAGGCCACTGCGGCCCGATGGTTTAAATCATTAGGCCACTGCGGCCTGATGATTTAATTTCATCGGGCCATGATGAATCGTTCATCTTTTTCTTCTGTTCCTCTGCCGAATTTTATTTTTTTTGCAGGTGACTTCTTCCTCCGCCGCGTCAGTTTTGCCTCTCAATCCCAAATTGTTTAAGTGAATTAGTACTTTTACCTTCAAATTATGGCTTAAAGGTTTCGTGTTTCTTATCTGAAAATCTTGACTATATTCTGTCTCTGTGCATATAGTGAAGTTATTGGTGGAATTATCATCATTTTCAATTCGGGTTGAAAACTCTTATTGTAATATATTCTATGCGTTTGGTATGACTAGCTGCTCGTAGGTGGTCTGGATTGTTTTTTTTCCTCAATGGTTCCTTGTTTTATTGGAGAAACTGACTGGCTATTGGTATTAATTATAGTAACACTTACGAATCTTTTTCTAATGCAGAAATTCATTATTTGGTGGTGCTTGCCCAAGAGAACTGGTAAGTGGGTTCATTTTATTTTCATGCAAGAAAATCCATCATGGATACTTACTTAGTACTTCAATTCTTTATTTTTATCTCCGTTGTTGAATTTCCTTTGCTGATTTTTTTTTTCGATATATTAAGAACTCCTTCATTGGTCTTTAAACTGTTGAATTTTCTTTGATTGTTCTCAATATCATTGTTGAGAGGATTAATATATATAGTTTTTGCTAGGAAGGAAAATATTGTAATTTCGTTATGCATTGTTGTGTTTGGCATTAATTTGCAGTGCCATTGTTAAGAGGAAAATACTATAACTAGTCATTATATCTTTCTACATTATTTTTGTAGTCCTTTTTCCTGATTTCATAATTCACTTTTAAAGATTCCAGAAACTGGTCTGTTGTTTAAGAAAAGAGAACAAGGAAAACCAAAATTAAAATCCAAAATTGTTGTCAGTTTTGCTTGTTGCTGCCTTTAATTCTCTTCCACAATGGTGCTTGGTGACTTAATGTTCCTTAGTCTGACGATGCTGCTAATTATTTCTCAGGTTCTGAAGGAGCGAGGGATTGACGATGTCGCTATCAACAATCATGAGATGGGTCAAAATTCTGATAGGTAGTGACTACTCTTGCTCATTTTGTTTTTTGTTTTTTTTTTTTGGGGGGCACAAACAGAATTTCTTTCTTTTATATGTCTAATGACGATCTCAAATTTTGAATATTTTTTGGGAAATCATGTTGTTGTACTATGAAGGATCAAACATAATAGTCGCGAAGACTGAAATTACAACTGACTCCATTTGCTTATAAAAGACTAGATCCTGATATTGTTCCACAACAACGTAGGACGTAAGTCATATTGAACTCTATCTTTTTATACTGATTGTTATTTTATATTGGAAAATAATTGACGATGGTGTTAAATTAATTTTATTGCAGTGGTCACTGTGGTGCATTTGTGCTTATGTTTGCTGAATACATCATTGTACACAGAAAAAAGTTCGATTTCACAGACAGAAATATTTACAAACTGTACACCATTAGACGATAAAACATAACACTGACATGTACTTTTTTCCAAATTATTCTTTATGTGAATAAATCTTTTCTGTAATATCGGGTCTATAGATTATTATACATAACATTGACATTAAATTCAAATCTGAGAAATTGTAAAGATTATTGTTAAATAATCCAAAATATAAAATTGCAAAACATTATCCGCTGAAAAGTGAATCGGAGAACTACATAAATGTCAACAATGTATCAAAGAGACTGAAGTTCATCTCCTGCAATGATTAAAAGAAATATGCAATTAGATACAACAAAACGAAAAATGAAAGAATAATCGGGCTAGCCCGATGGAAAAAAGTATAAACCTTATTGAAAACATTATCCGTTGAAAGGTGAATCGAAAAATAAAAATTATCAATTGTTCATCCCAGTTAATTATCAATTGTACATCATCTATGCTCATTCCTGCATAAAAAAAAATAAAAATTAAATTAAACTTAAATTAAAAATTAAATTAAATTAAATTAAACTATCAAAACTGTCGGGCCGGCATGATGAAAACCTGTCGAGCCGGCATGAAGAAAAACCATCGGGTCGGCATAATGAAAACCATCGGGCCGGCATGATGAAATACCATCGAGCCGGCATGATGAAACACCATCGGGCCAAAAACCATCGGGCCGGCATGATGAAAAACCATCGGGCCAAAAACCATCGGGCCGGCATAATGAAAAAATATGATGAAAGCATGATAAAAAACCATCGGACCAGCATGATGAAAAACTATCGGGCCAAAAACCATCGGGCCGGCATTATGAAAAAACATGATGAAGGCATGATGAAAAACCATCGGGCCGGTATGATGAAAAATCATTGGGCCAAAAACCATCAGGCCGGCATGATGAAAAAAAAAATTATAAAAATTCTTTCTTCATTTTTTTGATGAAGGATTAACAAATGTGAAATGCCTACAACTGATTGAAAACCCAAAAAGATAACAAAATTTCATATCTCATAATTTTTAAATGCTTTCATGAGAGGCTGAATTTTTTTTTTCCCCTACTCCGTACTTTATATAACCAAAAAACAAAAATCAAAGAAATAAACTAATAACTGTTAACCCCAAATTTCACCAAAAATTCAAAGTTAACAAGTAAAGAAAAGAATAGATTAAAACATCTCCTGGAGGAAACCTCCAGGACATCTTTCTAAATACAAAATTTCACAAACAATCCATAAAACATAAATACAAGTTTAAATAACAAATACTGAGGTCAACAAATATAGAAAAGAATATATCAAAATATCTCTTGGAGGGAGTGTCCAGGAGATTTTTCTAAATACAATACATCAAAAACTCAAGAAAATATAGGGTTCTACTAGAAGAGATCTGCAATGACAGATAAAAGCTTGGGGTTAAGGTTACATCTAAACAATAAAATAAAGAAAATGCAATATATGAAAAGAAGTAGCCAACCTTTTCAAATAAGTTTACATGGGTATTTATAGCCTCCTGGTGACAGACATCTCCTCACAGCTTGCCACGTGTCACCTTACCTATAGTCCTTCATTTTTTATCCATGAACTGCTTCTGCCTTTACACCTTCCTTTGAGCCTTGTGACGGGCACACTCCTTCATCCAATGGACTCTGGACAAGTAGGATGTTAGGTGCAAATCAGGACTCCTCCTAAACAGTCTAAAACCTTGTTGAACAGATTTTATGACATGGACTTCCACATGGCATTCTTTGTTGCTGCCACCTGGAGATTCTCTTGTCCCCCGATGGGGGACATGCTTTTTCTGACATCCCTTACTCTGCAACACTGATTTCTGCTCCACCATTTCCTTGTCATGCGTGTGGTCCCCCCTCCTTGTCCTTTCCTTAACTGTTTCCCTCCTTTTTCCTCAACCTTTTGCCTTTTCACTTGTTCTTCTCTTTTATTATGTAGCTTGTTGATATTTGTATGTATTTGTATTGCCAAAAATACCCTTGAGACATGGGTTCTTCATAACTGACCTCTTGCAAAATATTTGTCATATATTTCTTCCTAGACATAGGCTTCCTAAAAAACTAGTCTCTTAGAGGTTTATGTCTAGAGACCTATCCTCCTAGATAAATACTCAAATCTTTTAACCAAATGTATTATTAACAATAATGAAACTAATAATTTCTATTTACAGACAACGAAAGCCTAATGTTGAAATATCTCAGTTAGCATTATCACCCCCAATAATTCACCACTCAGCTCAATCTGATGTCAGAATTGTCATTTTTAACTGCATGGTCAACTGCATTACTCAATCCTAACCCGGGAGACAAACTTACTTTTCTAGTCCACAATTTAGCATTTGCTATAGAATTAAGAGGATTAACAATTACTTTTTCCTTTTCCCCACCGAAAAGCTGTTGCAATGCATGCACGCGTCCAAGTGCGTCCTAATTAGTGAAGAGCATGACCACGATAATCCAGCTGATAAGGAAAAGTTAGTAACCAGGAAACATAGTAAGGCTTTTGATAGGAAATCCAATTAGTATTAATTTTAATAAAAACAACCTTTTACTTTTGATTAAGGATCAAAAAACAGGTTTTTAAAAATTCTAAGCAGTACATGTAAATAAAGGATTTTCAAAAATCACTTTTCACTACTAGGTTTACTCTAATGCCAGAATTGCTATCCTTAACAACATCAACAATTGGTTTGCCAAAATATTAATTTTGGAGAACTTGTTTTTCCAGTCCATTCTCTAACATGTACAGTAGCATTAAGCGGATCATGAATTATTGATCCTTTTTCTTGTTGACAAAGTGCTCCACTGCAAACATTCATGAAAAAGAATCGAGAGTCGAGAGCTGACCGTACCAAAATCCAATAGGAAAAGCACTTCTAATTCGAGCTTGTTCAATTCAGCATTGCTGACTCCCCCCACCCGAGCATAGAATGCATTGTTGTAATGTCTGCATTAGTCCAAATTCATGAAAAAGAATTCAGTTCTGCAGCATTGCAATTCCCTTCCATGTTGCAATGAGCAAATATGTTTACTTGTTTAGGCTATGTTCTAAACAAATATAATAGGTAATGCGCGCATTGGACAAGCCTATGCCTGCAACAATGTTACAACTACTTAACTTTCCTTTTTCATAAACTTTGTGAGGACTGAGGAGCACCTATTCTTCAATGAAATTACCCAACTCTGCTATATGCAACTTCAGATTGTTGTAAAACCACTTCAAGTTTTTCTTCAACTTCAGTAATTCAATCTGTATCACTAAATGAAATTGTACAATCTATTGGTGCAAGAACAAGTAACTATTGTAATCAGCGCCATTGCAGATAAAGCAATTTTTAGTTCTCAATCAATTATCCTAATCAGTGTTTGAACTAAAATTTGATTAAGATAATGAGGAAAACAGAATATAAAATATAAAGGACAGAAGTTAATTGATAGAGAGCGAGACAGAGAGAAAGCAGACTCACACATCATCCATCATCTTGGAAGCAACCATGACACAAGTAACAAGCAACAAGCAACCTGTGCACATTCTAGGACACCACAAGCGAGTCAGGGTGCCTATGCGACAGCCTGTCTACGAAGCACGACGGGCTACAATTGGTGTACTTGTATATCCTCTCCAAGTACTTTGGTATGCTTATACTTGGAGCCCTGACGCCATGAAATGCATTCAAGCTCTTCCCAAGTCGCGCCGCCGTGCATCCACCACAGCTGCTCACATGACCGTTGAGTGGCATCAAGCCATCCGCTAGCCTGTCAGTTCTTGCCACCAGCTTCTCTAGAACTGCAGACAGTATGGTCAGGACCCTTGGCGTGGCTTGCTCGATTTGGGTCCACTCCGGAAGCCGGCCCTGGTGGTTGCTGTACTCGGTGGCGGTTAACATTTCAGGCCATTGTGTTTGTGCTTGTGCCTGTGCTTGTGTGGTTGGTTTCTCTGATGGGAATTTGCTCAGAGTTTTTTGAGTGGTGGAAAATGTTATCGGATGGTGAGCTGGGGTCATGAAATGGGCATTTGGACAGGGTACTATCGTTCTTTGATTTGAACATCGGTTGATGACAAATGTGGCCATCGCGGGTGTTGTTCTTGAATCTGTGTTCTAGGATTTGTCGGTAGGTGAGTTTTTTTTTTTAAGGGTGGTAAGTAAGTTGATGAAAAGAATTAATGAAGAAAAATAACTAAATACCTAATCTTCAAATTTTGACTTAAATTGCATTTTTTTAATATATGGATTTTGTTTCTATGATATATATTAAAGATGCTATCTATGGTTGTCTCGTCTAACGGTAAGACTCTCGTCTCTTCTTATTTCTTGATCTTGTTTAAGGATTGTCGGTAAGGTCAAAATTTTTTTTTTTAAGGTGTAATTAAGATGATGATAAAAATTCTTTTTTATATAAATGGAATAGATAATAACTAAATTACCTAATTCTTGAAATTTTTGGGCTTAAAATTGATAATTTTTTTAATAATAAGGATGATTTTGATAATTTTCTATGTTAATATAATAGTAAAAGATTGCTTTATCTAATAGCGGTTGTCTCCTGAAACTCTAAAACTTTAATAGTTAACTCTCTCTCTCTCTCTTATGTTCTTGAATCTTGATGTTCTAGGATTTGTCGGTAAGGTCAGAGATTTTTTTTTTTTAAGGGTGGTAAAGTTAAGAATTGATGATAAAGAAATTCTTTTTTATAATAAATGGAATAGATAATAACTAAATTACCTAATTCTTGAAATTTTTGGACTTAAAATTGATAATTTTTTTAATAATAGGGATGATTTTGATAATTTTTATGTTAATATAATAGTAAAAGATTGCTTTATCTAATAGCGATTGTCTCCTGAAACTCTAAAACTTTAATAGTTAACTCTCTCTCTCTCTCTCTCTCTCTCTCTCTCTCTCTCTCTCTCTCTCTCTCTCTCTCTCTCTCTCTCTCTCTCTCTCTCTCTCTCTATATATATATATATATATATCTATATATATACATAAAATTATGATTAATTTAAAATTTGAAAAAAAAAAACACTACTTTAATTCATAGTCTCAATGGTAAAGGTGCATGTGTGAGGAAGGGGCTTCCTAAACTATTGTAATAAGAATTTAAGTAACTATATTTTGGTACTTTTAGAATTTATATTCTAATAATTTATAGAAAAATTTTTTTTCATGTAAACAAAATAATAATAGCTAATTTTACCTAATTCTTGGAATGCTTGGACTAAAATTAATATTTTTTAAATAATAGGGATGATTTTGATATTTTTCTATATTACTATAATAGTAAAGGTTGCTTTAGTCTCATGAAACTCTAATATTTTGATACTTGATTAACTTGAACTAGAATTCATTCTCTTTCTCTCTTTCTATGTATATACATATCAAGTGAACAACCAACATTACCGCATCCTATTCCTCATGGCTATCTGGTTATTGTTCCTTTTGTTACTTTTCTTCCATGGTATAATGTTAATTCTGGTACGCTGTATATGGATGCCTTTAGCAAAAACAATTTACAACAAGTTTCTGAAGGGACAAAAAGCAACGATTTCGATACTTTTAACAAAAATAATTCACAAGTTTCTGAAGGGACAAATAGCAACGACTTTGTTATATGCTTGGAGGATTCCAACGATCAAACCAAAATCAAATCTGGTATAAAAGAGGAAACCAAAATCAAATCCGTCACAATCCATCAATCTCGTGTACAGAAGATTCCTCCAATACCAAATATTCTACTGTCAATGCCACAGTCAGAGTATAAACAAGTTCAAGAATTTTACTTTTACTATTACTATTATTATTATAAGGTGGATTATCATTTTGGTCCCTAAGTTTTGAAGAATTATCAGTTTTTTAAATGAGTTATGATTAATGGTACATTTGGTCCTTAACTTTTAGAAAATGTATCAATTTGGTCCCTTGGACTAAAGTTCTGTCAGTCAACCTTGACAAAATTGGCAAAAAAACAGTTTTGCCCTTAATACTATTTAAATGAGTTAAATGATAATTTTAACCTCAAAATTTTAAAATGATTATTAATAAATAGAAGGGTAATATGGTCATTTCATTTAAATATTTAAAATATTTAAAAAATATTTTTTAATGGATCTTCACCGTCCATCAATCTTGATGAATGGTGAAGATTATATTAAAAATTTTTAAAAAAAATTAAAGTGAAAATATAATGTTTTTAAAAAAATTTTGTTTTTTAAAAAATTGGAAATGAATATGGTGGAGATCCAGATTGGATCTCCACCAACCAAAAAAAAAATCAAACTTTGAAGAAGATGAACGAACCCAAATCTGGGTTCATTGAGGATGAACGAACCCATTCATCTTCTTCACTTTGATTTTTTTTTTTTTTTTTTTTTTGGGTTGGTGGAGATCCAATCCATTTTCAATTTCAATTTTTTAAAAAAAAATTTAAAAATTTAATTTTTTTTTAAAAAAAATTTCAATATAATCTTTACCTTCCATGAAGATTGATGGACGGTGGAGATCTATAGAAGATCATTTTGAAATTTTTAATTTTTTTTAATTTATTTTATTTTAAATTTTTAACTAGAGATAGATATCTCATTTTACTAAAAAATTTACTGTTGAGTTATTGATAGGTTTAAAGACGAAAATACCCCTGGAACCGTTAAGTTTGACTAACGGTTGACTAACAGAGGGACCAAATTAATACATTTTCTAAAAGTAAAGGACCAAGTGTACCATTAACCATAACTCATTTAAAAAACTGATAATTCTACAAAATTTAAGGATCAAAATAATAATCCCCCTTAATATAAATTCAATTACAAATTGAGACTATGCAATATCCAATGACTCATATAAGTAACATAAATCCGTGATCATCTTACTATTGTTATGGAATTTTTACTTAGGATTATGTTTAGCTGCATATTATTTATTTATTTTTTGTTTTTAAATTTTATTTACATTGAATTTCGGAACTTGATGAAGAAGACATTGTGCTGAATTTTTGAAATTGAGATTTTGAAGTTTTTTGTTTTGTTTCTTGAATTTTTATTTGATTTTTAATGTTAAATTCTTTGTTTATACTCACTGTTATTGGCTATTGTAAAATTCATATTTATATTGTTCGATCGATACTGCACTCTTTGGACTTCAAAACTATTAACTATATTCATCATTATTAACAATTTTATATTCATGATTGTTAGCAATTTAATAACTAAATGATCTTGATGAATGGACCTAGGCGCCCACCTAGTCGGCCTAGGCGGACCTAGGCGCCCGCCTAGGCTGTCGGCCTGGGCGGACTAGTCGGTCCTAGGCGGATCTAGGTGGCCGCCCAGCCGTGGAAGCCATTTTTTTTATAAAAAAAAATTCAACTAACACCTAAAACATAAAAATCTTAGGTAAATAATCACTCCCTAAGCATCATGATCATCTCCAAAGATAAACAATATATGTATCATCATCATCATCATCATTTTGTTAGGTGGTCAACGATGCGGTCAACACGTTGACCATTGACCACCGAGGAACTGTCTAGGCACCGATTAATGGGCGCCTAGCTGAAAAATCGCTAGGCGCTGCCCAGCCGCCTAGGTAGCGCCTAGTCGATTTTTAGAACACTATAATTCAATAAAAGTGTTTTTACTATTTGCCACTCATAAGTATCGAGTCCAAACTCAGCACAGCTAAAACCCAGTTGGCTTGCCACGGTATTGATGGCAACAATAAAGTAAATACGTATATAGCCTCCACTTTATGAAAAAAAAAGAACGGTCTAAACTTGAACATTGATGAGTGGCGCATCCAACCAATTACAACTTATCATATGGCAAAAAATAATGCAAGTAAGGAGAAAATTATTCATTAGTGATAGAATCAAGAAATGCTATCCTTGACTTCATGGCCTATACAAGTATCACCACTAAGCCAATCAAAAAGAATTTCCATTTTACAAGCCTATGCCTGCAACAATGTTACAACTGCTTAAGTTTCCATTTTCATAAATTTTGTGAGGACTGAGAGCACCAATTCTTCAATGAAATTACCCAACTCTGCTATATGCAACTTCAGATTGCTGTAAAACCACTTCAAGTTTTTCTTCAAATTTAGTAATTCAATATGTATCACTAAATGAAATTGTACAATCTATTGGTGCAAGAGCAACTAACTATTCTAATAAGTGTCATTGCAGAAAAAGCAATTTTAGTTCTCAATCAATTATCATAATCAGTGTTTGAACCAAAATTTAATTAAAACACATTGCTGATAAGGAAAACATAATATAAAATACAAAGGACAGAAGTTAATTGGAGAGAGCGAGACAGAGAGAAAGACTCACACATTATCCATCATCTTGGAAGCAACCATGACACAAGAAACAAGCAATATGTGCACATTCAAGGACACCACGAGCGAGTCAGGGTGCCTATGTGACAGCCTATCTATATACACATAACCAACCACGAAGCACGACGTGCTACAATTGTTGTACTTGTATATCCTCTCCCAGTTCTTTGCTATGCTTATTCTTGGAGCCCTGACGCCATGAAATGCATTCAAGCTCTTTCTTTTTTATTTGAAAATCGAAGTAGATGACTAAATGTGGCCCATGAATCTTGATGTTCTAGGATTTGTTTGTAGGTCAGAGATGTGGTATGCTGGTATGATCAAGAATTGATGATAAAAAAAATGAGGGACTTAGCATATTCATTCCATTCCAATTGGTTATTTTCTGAAAAGAACCTTAACAATCCAATTCGGAAATATTCTTATTTGATCCAAAATTTTCACTTACCCAACCAAACTTTCGAATTAGGCTGAAGTACGAGTTTTCGAGTTTGGATCCGAAAGGATTTATTTGAATTCATATTTCGTAAATATTTTTAATCGTATTGAGATTCGAATCGAATTCAGCTACATAATTTATATATGTTGTGTTGTTCAATTTAATCACAGATAGATGTCTCCTTCCTAATATATATTTTTTAGTTAACCATGGAAAACCCGTCTTTGGTTCACTCACCTTATTGGGCTCTTATGTCACAAGCCCGTTTGTGTTGTGTTGTTCAATTTAATCACAGATAGATGTCTCCTTCCTAATATATATTTTTTAGTTAACCATGGAAAACCCGTCTTTGGTTCACTCACCTTATTGGGCTCTTATGTCACAAGCCCATTTGTGAAGACGATAAAACCCCTAGGCCCACCCACTCTCCCTACAATTGGTGTACTTGTACATCCTCTCAGTAGAATAACAAAATATGACACCTTGCATTAGCTTTTGACTTAACCACAATTTTAACAACAGAAATTAAGATAATTTCTACACAAAATTCTGAATTTACAATCTTCCGTCTAAATAATACAAATTATTAAGCAGTGCCCACTAAATACTAACTAAACTATACTCACTAAAAAAAATCAGTACTCCAATTACAATTCCAATTACTTTATTAAGCAAATGAAGCAGTCTCAGATCAGCCGTAAAACAACGCAAATTGACGCGAGAGAGAGAGAAGAGGAAGTACCAGGTTGTGGAAAGAGATTGGACATCTTGATGGTGAGATATGCTCCGAACCGCTTGATCAGCTGAATCAAGTCTTCCTTCGACGGCGGTAACGATGACGACTCCGCCATGAAACCCCTTTTTAACCGAAACGAAACGTCGTTTTAATTAAAAAGTTGTAACAAAAAGCGGCGGTGTTGCTTGCGGCTTCGGGGATTTCAGATTCTTGCCAGTTATTTTGTCGTCGCTTTATAGCAATAATACTCAAGAGCAGTGTCGATTTTCTATACAAGGAAAAAGGGAAACCAAACTTGCGTGGTGTTGTGCTTTTGCGTCAACGATCGATGAGAGTTGAGAGTTTCTGCGATCCGATTTGTTTTTCTTTTATTATTTATTTATGTAGCTTTTACTGCTATATTTTTATGATTTATGGAATCCTCTCAAATTTTCAAAGACCTTCACTTTCTCTACATGTACAAGTCATATCAAATGAGAAATACTATTTCTTTACCGTCTTTATCTTTAAATTTTTTTCTTAATATTATTTCTTATACCTTTTTTTCTCATCTTTGATCAATTTTTTCTTTCTCATGCTGCTTTATTTAAATATAAATTTACTTTTTTAAATAAAGAAAAAGAAGATTAAAAGTCAAAAGTCTAGCAAAATGTTGTTATGAACTATTTTTTTTTTCACTAATTATAACTTATAACAATAGCGACTCGAACTTAGAACATTGTTATACTGAATAAATGCATTTGTCAATGTGGCTCGGTGGTTTCATATATTGCTATTAAATATATTATTATTAATAAGTATGTATATATTTATTCCACCATTATTCATAAGCACAATTAGTATGGATAGCGTGTTGGGGTAGATAAATTTCGCTATGAAAGTGGATATTCGAACCGTACTAATAGAGGTTTAATTTTGGTAGATTCCGGTAGTCATCTCACACTTCTTAAATTATTATAATTAAATTCACACGCTTAATAGTGTAGGTGTAGGTGTGAGTGAGGGGCTTACCAAACTATTGTGATAAAAATTTAACTAACTGTATTTTGGTATTTTCAGAATTTAGATTCTAATAATTTATAGAATTTTTCTTTTCATGTAAATAAAATAATAATAGCTAAATTACCTAATTCTTGAAATGCTTGGACTTAATTTAATAATTTTAAATAATAGGGGATGATTTTAATATTTTTCTATATTAATATAGTAGTAGATGTTGTTTTAACTAATAGTAGTTGTCTCATGGAGCTCTAATATTTCCGTACTTGATTAACTTGAACTCAAATTCAATGTCGTTCTCTCTTTCTATATATATCAAGTGAACAAGCTAAACTCAAATTCAATTTCATTCTCTCTTTCTATATATATCAAGTGAATAAGCTACCTTACCGCATCCTATTCCTCATGGCTGTCTGGGTGTTACTATTGTTACTTTTTTTGCATGGTATATTTTTAGTTCTGATGGGCTGTATGTTTTACAAAAACAGTTCACGACAAGATTCTGAACGGACAAACAACAATGACTTCGATGCATTTAACAAAAGCAATTTACAACGAGTTTCTAAAGGGACAAACAACGACAACTGTGTTTTATGTTTGGAGGATCCTAACGATCAAACCAAAATCAAATCTGGTGTAAAGGAAGAAACCAAAATCAAATCCGTCACGACTCATCAATTTGGTGTACAGAAGGTTCCTCCAATACCACATATTCTACTATCAATGCCACAATCAGAGTATAAGCAAGTTAACAATTATTACTATTACTATTTCTATTATTATTTTTATAAGTTCAATTACGAGACTGGAACTGCACAACATCAACTGAGTCGCAACATCAAATAAGTGACATAGATTCTAGATCATCATACTATTATTATGTAATTTTTACTTAGGATTATGTTTAGTTGCATATTATTATTTATTTATTTATTTGTTTTTTAAGTTTTATTTACTTTGAACTTGATGAACAAGCTGTTATACTGAACTTTTGGAATTGAAGTTTTTTATTTTGTTTCTTGAATTTTTGTTTGAGTTTTAATGTTAAATTCTTTGTTTATACTCACTGTTATTGGCTATTGTACAATTTATATTTATATTGTTCCATCGATACTGCACTATTTGGACTTCAAACCTATGAATATATATATTCATGATTAACAATTTTATATTCAAGATTATTAGCAATTTAATAACTAAATGATCTAATTTGTCAAATTTATATTTAAACTAAAATTGATAATTTTTAAAGAATAGGGATAATTTTACTATTTTTCTATATTAATCTAATAGTAAAGTTTGGTTTGAATGGTAGCAGTTATTTAATCGAACTCTTAAACTCCGATAGTGATTAACTTGGATTCAAATTCAATCTTATGTCTTTAATTAAATCATATATATTTTCCTTCATCTCATATTCATATATTATTGCTGTAGTAAAAATATAAACTTTGTATTTTATAAAAATAAAATAAAATAAAAAATGAAAGAGTGAAGGCTCAGAAGGATCCATTGGTGTTTTATAATCACAAGGGATATCCCTCATAAAATAGGTAGTTATTAAACATCACTACCTCCACTCTCATCCTTGGCATCTGAGCTTGGAGCAGCGGTGGAGAAGAAGAGAGCTGTTTTTTTTTTTGTTTTGACTCACTACAGTGTACAGAATTAGTTTTGTAATAATACAAAACAACAAATTCTGAAGTTTTTATTCGTCAAGCTTAAAGCACTTATACTATATTGTCCATGAAAAGGAGAAGTTAACATATGCTTTCAATATTAATAAATAAATAAAAATAATAATGTTTTAGAAACTTAAATGTTTTGATTTTCTTCTTAATATTATTTCTTTTATCTTTTTCTTTGATCAATTTTTTCTTTCTCCCGCTGCTTTATTTAAATATAAATTTATTATTTTATTTTAATAAAGAAGAAGATTAAAAGTCAAAAGTCTATCAAAATGATGATTTTTTTTGTTATTAATATTCATATGTTGCTATTAAATATGTTGTTATCAATAGTAATTTATATATTTGTCATTGTATAGAAAAAAAGTATAATTAGTGTGAATAGACTTCTCTTATATTGAGAATAGACGAGTTTCACTATGAAAATATATATTATTCAGACCGTACTAGTAAGAATTTAATCTTGGTAGATTTTGGTAGCCCAATGACACTACTTAAATTATTGTAACTAATTTAGAATTTGGAAAGAGACACTACTTAAATTCATAGCCTCAACGGTGAAGGTGCACGTGTGAGTGAGGGGCTTAACGAACTATAAGAGCATCTCCAATGCTATTATGCAGTTGGAGAAAATTGAATGCCACATAAGATTTATATTGAAAAGTTAAAGAAACACTCTTCAATGCAATTATTTAACTTCATTATTGATATGATGTGGCAAACACAAAGTTAGAGAATATCAAGTAGAGTTTCTAATTGTAGAAATCCTCCTTGATATGCTGACTAGGATTTCTAACTTTTCCCACCAATAAAATTTTAGTATTTTGTCAATGCATTTAATTGTCATATTGAATGAAGAGATAATGTAACAAATGACTTGTAGTGAATGATTTAAAATTACTATTTAGATACTCACATTGGAGAAGTGAATATACATTTTTATAATTTTTTTAACAAAGTACATCCATATTATTTAGAAATGCTGATATTATACTATTTAGATACTCAAAAATACATATTTGTATTGGAGATGCTTGTACACTAGAGAAATGAATATACATTTCTATAATTTTTTTGATAAGGTGGATCCATATTATCTAGAAATACTGATATAGCACTTTAGAATTTTTAATTAAAAAAAGTTAATTACTCCACATCATTTATCATAAAAAAAAAAAAAGACTAAAGATTGGCAAACTCCGGAGGCGTGCAGTAACAAATGGATGTCGGTTAGATTCAATTACAGTTCAATCACACACATATATATATATATATTAATTATTATAATTAGTGCAGGTAGTTTACTAATTTTTTGTGATAAAAATTCAAGTAACTATATTTGATACTTCTACAATCTAGATTCTAATAATTTATAGGGTGTTTTTTTCATACTTTTTCATACGGTATACTTTTAATCTTGATAGGCTTTATGTTGACCGTGTGTTGATATTTAATAATTAACTTCGATGCCTTTAGTAAAAGCAATTCTAAAACAGCGACGACTGTCATTATATATTTGGAGGATTCCAACTACTATCTATAAATTCAATTACCAAACCAAAAGTCATAGTCAGTGTTTGAACTAAAATTTGAGTAAAACATATTGTTGATAACAAAAACAGAATATAAAATACAAAGGACAGAAGTTAGTTGAGAGAGAGCGAGACAGAGAGAAAGCAAACTCACTGTGATTTGTTATTGTACAATTCATATTTATATTGTTCCATGGATACATCACTATTCGGACTTCAAACCTTCAATATATAATTCTTGATTATTAACAATTTTTTATTCATGATTATTAGCATTTTAATAACTAAATGATCTAATTTGTCAAATTTATGTTTAAACTTAAATTGATAATTTTTAAAGAATAGGGATAATTTTGCTATTTTTCTATATTAATATAATAGTAAAGTTTGGTTTGAATAGTAGCAGTTCTGTAATCGAACTCTTAAACTCCCAGAGTGGATTAACTTGGATTCAAATTCAATCTTATGTCCTCAATTAAATAATATATATATTTTCCTTTCATCTCATATTCATATATTATTATTGTTGAAAAAAATTATTTTTTGGGCAAAAATCATTCTAGTCCCTAACTTTTTTTAAAATATTACTTTTTGACTGATGTTTCTACTTTTAGCTCGCGTGGTCCCTAACTTTTTAAAAATTCATCAATTTAGTCCTTCTGTTAGTCAACAGTTAATCAAACTTAATGATAGTAAGTGGTATTTCAGTCTTTATACACAAAAATAAATATTAAAGTTAAAAATATAGAAAATTATTAAATAAAAATAAAATAATAAGAACTGAAAATAGAAAAATAGAAAATTTTTTAAAATAATTACAAATTACTTTTAATAATTTCTTTATTTTTTAAAATAATAATTAAAAATTTATAATTTTTTAAAAATAATAATATCTCCTCTCCTAACATTTAAAAAAATAACTTTTTGTATTATTTTAATAATTTATTTTATTTTTAACATTTAATTTATTATAATTTATTTTTATATATAAAATTTATTTTAATATTGTAATATTAATTTGAAGAGTTATTTTAAATTATTAAATTATTATAAATTAGTAATTATTGTACTAATTTTCTTTTTATTTTTTTAAAGATTTTTAATTTTAGTGTTACTTAATTTATTTATGTATTTTTTATATTTAAAAATTTTTCTTATAAATTTTGTATATTTTATAATTTTAATTTTTTTTGGATACATATTAAATTTTTATTAGATGTACAAGTTAAGGTTAATTTATTAAATTTTAAAAAATAGAGGGTAAAATCGTAATTTTTACTTAATCATTTCAAGTTAAGGGTAAAATGATCAATGTGTATATTCTATAATGTTTGACTGTAAAAAATTTGGTCAAAGAACTAAATTGATGGATTTTTAAAAAATTAGGGACCAGACGAGCTAAAAATACAAATATCGATCAAAAAATAATAATATGAAAAAAATTAGGGACCAAAATATTTTTTACCCTTATCTTTTTTTCTAAAAATATTTTTAATTAAACTTTTTATTTAATTCTTATTCTAACTTTGAGCTAAGAAATCTAATTTACTAAACATTACAAATAACAAATACTATATATCCTTCCCTTTCTCTTTATATATCTATTCAACCACTTACTTAGGGTATTGTTACATTTTATTTTGATTAGTTCAATAAAAGTGTTTTTACTATGAGACAAATTCAAATAGAGTTAATTACAGCCACCTCTTCTGAGGTTTTGTCAACTACAAGTGAAATTAACTTTATCATTTATTAACAATGGCCTCCCCTGCCGTTAGTTGACTTTAGTCAAACTTAACAAGGTAAAGGGGTATTTTAGTCTTTTCTGCTTTTTTAATTTTATTTCATTAAATTAAAAATTAAAAAAATCTCAATCTTCCATCTTTAAAATAATGGACGGTTAAGATTTACTTAGAAAAATATATTTTTTAAAAGGGAAAATTACAATGAAATACCGTGATATTTGGTCATAATGCAATGAAATCGTACTTTTATTTAAACTACAATAGAGTACCTCAGGATAATTACTCGTTTGGTCCCTAATATATTTTAAAATACCACTTTTTAATCTGGTTTTATCTTTTTAACTCATATGGTCCCTGATGTTTTCAAAATACATTATTTTAATCTCTATGACTAAAACAATTTGACAATCAAATTGGAACATAAAGTATAAATTGATCATATATATATTTTTTATTAAATTATTAAATTAAAATGATACTTTTATTTTTTAACTTTTTAACAACTTTCATATTTCACAGTCCAATAAAAACTAATATACATTATAAAAATTTAATTTTTTTAAAAAAATACTTAAAAAAGATTAAATAAAAAAATAATTATGATTAAATTTATTAAAAATAAAAAATAAAAATATTATAAAAATTTGAATTTTTTTATTTGAACATTTGATGATAATCAAAATAATTGATGATAAAACTAATTTTTTTAAAAAATACTTAAAAAGATTAATACAAAATAAATATGATAAAAATTTATTAAAAATTAAAAATATTCAAGTAACTTCATTTATTAAAAATAAAATAAAATTCAAGATTTGAATTACTTATAAGAACTGAAAGTTTAGTTAAAAAACCTAAAAAGTTAAAAATATATATATACATATTTAGAGTATATTATAATTCATATATACATTCTATATATATTCCATATAGCTATATATATATATTAATTATAATAGATTTACCATATTTACATGCATTTATTTATATTTATATTCTTAAAATTAAAATATATAAACAAACTGTAATATATATAATTTATTATATATGTGTTTATTAAATTACTAAATTTTGAGTTTTATAAGTATTCAATCTTAAATTTGATTTTATTTTAAGAAATCATATTACTTTTAAGATTTTTATGTTTTATACTATTTTTATTTTTAATAAATTTTATCATATTTATTTTATTATTTAATTATTTTAAGTGTTTTTTTTAAAAAAAAATTGATAACGTATACTAATATTTTTTTGGACTATTGAAATAGATAAAATTATTAAAAAGTTAAAGGGTAAAGTATCATTATAATTTAATAATTTAATAAAAAATACAAAATAAAACGTTTATACTTTACATCAGATTTGACCGTTAAAATTTTGGTCAGAGAGATTGATGAATATATTTTAAAAAAGTTAGGGACCATATGAGTCAAAATCATAAAAGCGGAGCAAAAAGTGATATTTCATAATACGTTAGGGACCAATTGAGAATTATCTAAGGTACTCCATTGTAGTTTAAGCAAAAGTGCAATCTCATTGCAATATGACCAAATGTCAGGTTATTCCATTGTAATTTGCCCTTTTTAAAATTATAAAAAAGACTTCAGATTGACTCTCCACCGTCCATCACCATCAAAATAATTTTGATGGACGATGGAGGTCCAATCCACTAAGAATCACAAAAATAATAATAATAATAATAATGAAGGGCTGGAGATCCAGCCCAACAAAGTTTAACCTTTTTTTTTTTTTTTTTTTTTTAAAATTTTGGTGGATATCCAATCTGAATCTCCACATTTTCAAACTTAAATTTTTTTTAAAAAAATTTAAAAAATATTTATTTTTAAAAAAAAAGAAAAAAAAATCTCTACCGTCCATCTCACTTGAGATGGACGATGGAGATCTAATATTATTTTTTTAATTTAAATAAAAAGAAAATATTATTTTATGGGATATTTTAGTCATTTTAACTGTTAAAGTTGGTTAACTGTTAAGTCTAAACGAAGTCAATTAACGGCAGAGCAGGTCATTGTCAATAAATGATAAAATTGATTCCGCTTGCAGTTGGCAAAACCTCAGGAGAGGTGGCTGCAATTAACTCATTCAAATATAACCCTTTAACTATAGGAAAGATTGTTTTTAACCTCATTTTCAAATTTAATCATTAGTAACTCTGTAAAATTTTAAAAAAAACCTATGTAAAATTACAGCACAAACCTATTATATAAATCCACTTATAATCTGATTTCAAACTCTAATTAATTTCCATTGCTGCTGCTTTTTTTAGAGAGAGAAAATAGATCGGAGAGAAGAAGAAGAAGAAGGAAAAGACCAGGAAGAAGAAAAAGAAGAAGGAGAAGAAGAAGAAAAAGCATAAGCAAAAGCATAAGGAGAATGAGAAGAAGAAGAAGAACCCGTTCACTGGCGAGAGAGAAGAACCAGTTCCCCGATGAGAGAGAACCGGTTTGTGGGCGAGTTCGTTCTGTGGCTGGTCGTATACTCAGGCGAATTCAGACGACGGCCAGGTGAAATGACATGCGGCTAGTCGGTTAGACTTTGTTTTCTTCGACTTCGTTCGACGTTTTCGGTCGGACTTGAAGAGTTAGCAGAAGACAAAACACTGCTTCGACTTTATAATTTGATGGTGTAATTGTTGATTTAATTTGGACAGATTGTTTACTGAATTTATTAAAATTGTTAATTTAATTTTGATAGATTGTTTATTGAATTTTTTGAAATTGTTTAGAGTGTGTTTATTGTAATTGTTGATTGATTTTAATAAAAAAGAGTGGCATTATTTTTTTAAATAATTTTTGATTGAATATGTTGGTATTTGGGTGTTGATTGAATGATCGAGGCAAACAAATTGAGACTTACCTCCATTTGGTATTTGCGTGTAAACTGGTATTCGCGCATTATCACGTAAATGTTGGTTTTTGGGTGTTGTTTTACGTCACTTGTTTTGTTGGTTACTTGTGTGTTTCACGTAATTTGTTTTGTTTCTTAATTAATTGCATGTTTCACGTAATTTATTTCGTTTATTAACCGCATGTTTCACATAATCTTTATTATTATTGTTGCTTGAAATCTCGCGTGAAACACGCTGGTATTCTTGCATGAAACATGCTGGAAATCTCCCGTGAAACACGCTGGTAATTCCATCGTGATTCACGCTTCAATTCCAATGTGATTCACGCGAAATTCTACCGTGAATTACGATAGAAATTCTCACAGTGAAACACACTGAATTCTCGTGTGAAACACGTTGGAATTTCTGCAGTGAATCACGTTGGAACACGAGAATTTCAGCTGTGATTCACGCACGAATTCCAGTATGAATCATGCGAGAATTCCAGTGTAATTCACGCGAGAATTCCAGCGTGATTCACGCGAGAATTCCAGCATTATTCATGTAAATTATTTAATGGTTTAAGGATTGAAGCTTCACGTTGTTATATGTTGTCATTAACTCATAAGTAAATTATTTATGTTGTTTATTCAGCCTTAGTACTGCCGTTTCGTCCTCCCACAGTCACACCATGTTCACGTTAAATGGGGAATCGCTATTTGCGAGTATGCCATTGTCGGTTCCAAGTAGTTCTACCTGTCCTTAAAAAGATTACTCCGCCATGATGGCTAACGAATTAGAAGGAGATCAGATAACAAGGCCATCGAAGTCCCCTTATTGTAATAGACAATTTTGCGTGCAATGCAAGGCTCCATGGCATGCCGGGATTAAATGCGAAGAGTACTTTCAGAATTTGAATAAGGATGAGAGGAAGCATGGAGACATTACGTTGATGAAGCTAGCGAAGAACCGGAACTGGAAGAGGTGTCCCAATTGTAGGTACTTTGTGGACAAGAAAGATGGTTGCATGTATATAATATGAAGTGCAGGTCCCAAATGTAGGTACTATGAGGTGTCCCTAATTGTAGTAGTTGACATTGAACCTGGATTGCAAATCACTGAATTTGTTGTTATATGAGTGTATCAAACCTTTTCTTGTAGGCTCTATCATCTCAATTTTCTTGTCTAATACACCTACCTGTTCAGTGAACCTTAGCTATATATAAACAGTAGTACCTCTGAACAGCCTGCTCAAAAAATCTGGTTCTTGGTCTTGGACAGTATATATTTTTCTTACATTTGCTCCAATCTGATCAATCTTCAAAAAAACTTTCTATTTCATCAATTTAGAGAGACAATTATCAATCTGCAATCGGAGAATAGTTTAGTTTGTGTGACCGAATGGTTTCGTCTTATACAGTTTAAAAATTGCATGAATTTATATTGATCTTTTCCCATGGCCATTAATTTTGTGAGTACTAAATACCGAATTACCATATAAATATTAATTTGGTTTACAACAAGCAAGCTTTGGCGAGCAATCATCTCTGCTACTGGGTCAATGGATTGCCTTCATGATTACACCGAAACATTTCGATTATAGTGACAATTTCTTCACGGATCAGTAAACTTTTAAACTGATAGCTTGGATATATAGTTGGTTTCTATATATCTCCCGTTATTATATATGTTAAACAAATGAAGCCAACGTGATTCATTGTGGTGTATTTGTACGCGCTCGTATGTATGTGTATTATAGCATTTGTAAGTATATGTGTATTGTTATTTTTATCCTTTTCGCATACTTATCTTGATGATACCTGCTAAGGTTTCAAATAAGTTTCAATCAAATATATGTATCAATAACAAGCAGAGATTCGACATATTGTAATGTTAGTAATAGCTATACTATTCACATTTGCATTCAAAACAACCTGGTGTTTCTCTGGCTAATACTGAAGTGGTAGTGGTGGCATGGAAAAGTAATATTGGAAAGATATTAATGGTTTCGCATTACAACATGAACTTATTTATAATTGTATTGAAAGTATTTTCATAGATACATTGACGATTTTTTATATACAAATGAACGTAATGCTACGTATTCAATAAGGCAACTTGGTCGTTGTCTTAATGACTCTGAAGTAGTTTTCACATGTATCTATTTTTATAGATATCATATCGGATTTATGAATATTAAAATCATGTACAATTAATTGTTAATTGGATCATTGGATGGCCGAAATTAACTGCTCAAATTTATGCATAACAAAATCATTTATGATTAATTATTGATTGGATCGTCCAAGATCAGTAGAATAATTCACTATATCAGCCCTCTCTCATATTAATTATGCCCATGTAATATAAAATTTATTTTAGGAAAAATATTATTTTAGTATAATATTCACGTAAAATTTCAGAGTGTTTCACTTCAAATTTCAGAAAGTTTCAAGCTAACTTTTAGCGCAATCACGTTAAAATTTAGCGTGTTTTACACAAACATTTGTTCTTATTTTACGGAAAAATTTAGCGTGAAATGTTCTATAGGATCAGAAAAAAAAATTAGAGATTCGATTTACCTATATACACTCAAATAATATATCAATGCAATAAATAACCATAACATATGATGCATTACAAATTAAATGAATGTATTTTTAAACGAAACAACATACCTCTAAATTGGTTGTGGATTTTGAAACCAATACACAACTATGAAATAGAGAAAGGAGAAATGGAGAGAATACACTGATTAGGTTTTCGAATTTCAGATTTTGGATTGAGAAGTTGTTTGTAATTTTAGGTATTTATGTACTTATACAAGCAATTAATGCGGGAGCTTTTTTAATTATTTAGGGTTAGCTTTTTTAATTATTTGGTTAAGGACTGAAATAAAAATTTTAATGGGTAGTCACGGACAATCACTTTTAAAAATAGAGCTAATTGCACCCATATTCCCTGAGGTTTGGTCAACTACAGGTAGAATCAACTTTATCGTTTATTGACAATGACCCCCCCCTGTCGTTAGTTGACTTCCGTTAGATTTAACGGTTGACCAACTGTTACCCTTAAAATGACCCAAATACCCCTAAAACAATATTTTCTTTTTATTACATAAAAAAATTATTATAAATTATTAATTTTTTTTTAAAAAAAAAAAATTAAAGTTTGAATGGTGGAGATCCCAAAAAAAAAAAAAACAGAAACTTGCTGGAGATCTAGCCATCTCTAGCCATGGCGAACCCATCTGGGTTCGTCAACGATCTGGGTTCGCCGTCGACGGCGAACCCAGATCTAGCTATAAAAAAAAAAAAAAAAACCCAGATGGGTTCGAACGAAGAACCCAAAATTTTTTTTTTTTTTTTTTAAATCAATTTTTCAGATTGAATTTCAACCGTCCATTAAGATTAATGGACGGTTGAAATTCAATCTGGAAAATCGATCTAAATTAATTATAATTAAATTTTTTTATTATTATTATTTTAATTTTTAAATTATTTTATTATTTTATTATAATTTTTTAATTTGTAATTTAATAAAATAAAATATCTGAAAAGACAAAAATACCCCTAACAGTGTTAAGTTTGACTAAAGTCAACTAACGGTAAGGGATGTCATTGTTAATAAACGATAAAGTTGATTCTACCTGTAGTTGGCTAAACCTCAGGGGTTGTGGGTGCAATTAGCTATTAAAAATATGGTTAAAAATAATTTTCAATAATTTTAAGGGATTATTTTTAACAATTTCCACTTTTGTTTTACTATATGTGACTCGTAAAGCTTATTTTGATTAGTTTAATAAAAATGCTTTTACAATTTGCGATTCAAGTCTTGAGTCCAGACTCAGCACTGCCCATACCCAGTTGGCTTGCCACAGCATCGACGACAACAACAAAGTAAATACATATAGCTTCCACTTCATTAAAAAAGAAAAAAAAAATGGTCTAATAACAAGGAACAGAAATACTAAAACCAGTGGTGTAATCTCAAACATGGTACGTAGGGATATAAGTCTATAAATCTTCTTCAGTAGCATTGTTAGTTGATCGTATACAAATAAATTTAATTCTTACTGCAATTTCAGTTCATTATATTTAAGACACGTAAACTGATTAATAATAAGCAATTTCATCATATTATAGAACTAATTAAAAAATACCAATTCAAAGATGTTAACTAGTTAAAATTTTATATAATGACATCATAAAGTAAATATCAACTAATACATAAATTATATTAACATAAAATGATACGATGAAATGAACATATTTTGAATATGAAATGAAATTAAATGACGTAGTCTGGACTCATCAGTAATCATTCACAATTTCATGGAACTTCCCAAACGCATTGCCCCACTACCAATTCATCCAGTCAAAACTTCATCATCCCATTTCACCATACCATTTGACATATTAACACTGCACTTTTACTTTACTTATAATCTAATAATTATGACTAACTGGTGGACAATAATAGTCGCAACTACTTAGTCATAATGGTAGCAGAGGTTTTTATTTTTTATGCATTCTTGATTAGAGGATATCTAATCTTTCTTTTTCTTTTTTAAATTTTTTTAAAATGTTTTTTTTAATATAATTTCTATAATTAATAGATAGTAGAAATTTATTTAATAAAATAATTTTTTATTTATTAATTAAAAAAAGTTATTGTAATAATTAATAGGATAGGGAATAATTTAAACATTTTATACATTTTGACCATGTAACACTTAAATATAACTGTCTACAAGAGTACAAGTTAAATATATTAAACTAAGTAAAATTGCAGTTAGTTGCAATTTATCCATATATGAAAATATTTTATTACAATTTATACCTTTAAAATATCCTATAACTTCGTACCTAAAAATAAAACTCCTAATTTTAATGAAGTTACGTTAGCTTAATCAAATATGAAGTATGAACCATAGAGATGTATATGATATTTTGGTCCAAAGGACGTCACAGAAGTATTGAAATGTATAAGAAGAAATAGCAAGCTAAAAATTACAACCATACCAGACCTCATCGACAACATTACAAAAAAATTAAGCACTGACAAGATAATTTTGGCGTGCATCCACCCCACGCATAAACAAATTGTGCAAAGTTGGTATGGCATAGGAACACTCTTCATAAGAAAATCTTAGTTTTAGGACCATAAGAATTTCCACCACTTCTTTATAGAATCTGAATATACTCACATCAAACTGATGTGTTCACTAGATTTGTCATAAAACAAAACTAACAAATCATCTATATAAAGGTTAGGTAAAGGAACAGTGTATTACCAATGTGCAAGAACAATGCCTCAACAGAGTACGAAGATTCCAACTAGAACCTGAAGAATAAATAAGGTCAAAAACAATAATCTAATTACTATCCAAGGTTCATAGAGACTGACATGAAACTCAGGGACATAGTCAGGATTTACAGGTCCGAATGGGCTAATATAAATTTAATTGGAGGTAGTTGAGATAAATACATACGAATTTTATATTAAGTCAATCATATAACTATAACAATGCAATCTATAGTTCATATTCCTGAAAATATATTACATAGACACAATATTTTAATTAAAAGAAAAGATAAAAATAATTAAATATATTTAAAAAATCCAAAATAAAAATCACATTACAAATACTCATATATCAAAACTATAAAAATTTTAGTGGAATAGGAAAAACTAATTAGCATAAAAATCCCTAATTTTCTAAAATTATGTTCATAAAAAAACTACTAACCTTAAAAAAACTATTAAACCATAAAATATGTACATAATAATAAGAAATATTTAATTAGTATAAATTTAAATAAACGACTAACTAATCTTACAAATTAAATATTAATAAAAAAATAATAGTGTAAATAAATTTTATATCATAAAATTATGTGCATGTACAATATAATAGTAAAAATAAATAAATAAATAACAACTATAATTAAATAATAAAAAATAAATGATTAAAATAAAATGAAGTATATAAAAAATAAATAAATAATGAAAGATATAAATAATTAAAATAAAATAAAATAATAAATAATTAAAAAAAAGTATTTATAAAAAGGGATAAAAGAATGGTGGTCATTGGAAGTAGAAATACAAGTGGATAAAAAAAGTAAAAATGATTTATAAGTTGTGAAGAGAAGAAAAATAATAAAAAAAAAAAGCTAAGCTGCTATTCTTGAGAGAGAGAGAGAGAGAGAGAGAGAGAGAGAGAGAGAGAGAGAGAGAGAGAGAGAGAGAGAGATTAAAAAAAAAAAAAAAACTTGAGATAAGAAGAAGAGAGAAGTTAAATTGGTGGGTTTAAGGATGCCTAAATCGGTTAAATTGTAAAATTTGGCCTCAATTACTTAACATTTCTTATATTTTTCATTTTCAACGTGGGTCTATTACTTTTTTTTTTTTTTCACAATGGCCGAATAGCATAAACTTATTATTTTGTTTCATTTTCACAGGGTGGGCTTAAACTCACCCCAGCCCTTATTGGGCTTCGTCCCAGAATTGAAACTAGTAAGCCTATATAATCAAGGGTTAGAAAAAGCTTTGACTTATGTCAAAAAAAAAAAAAAAACAATTGTTCTTCGTTCTATCACCTACATGCCATATCAAATCTTTATTCACAATATATTAAATCCTGAATTTTCCCATGTTTTCATTATATATGTAGATATACTTATTTTAAACAGGAGTTAGGGTTTTTGATAAATTAATTGGACACTGAATTGAATGAGTGATGAAGTTGAGAATTAAGGTTTACTATAATTCATTATAATTGACTTAAAGTGAGAATTGTTAAAAATAACCTAATAAGTACATAAAAAATTATTATAAATTAGTCTCATTCTTGTCTTTTAAAGTAATTTTATTTTTTTAATTTTTTGACTGGGCTTTTAAGTAATTTTATGTAATGGTTATTTTAATAATTAAAAATATGGGTGGAAAGAGTCATTTGTTTTGTGCCAATAGACTCGTCCAAACTATTTTAATAACTAAATGATCTAATTTGTCAAACGTTTTTAAACTTAAATTGTTCATTTTTAAACAATAGGGATAATTTTGATGTTTTTCTATATTAATATAATAGTAAAATTTGCTTTGAATAGTAGTAGTTGTTTAATTCGAACTCTTAAACTCCTATACGTGATTAATTTGTACTCAAATTTAAGGGTGGACACAAAAACCGGTACGAACCGTATTCGATCCGTATTTGAACTGTTTTTCATAGTTTGAGTAAGTTTAGAGTTTTTATTCGATTCGGTTCAGTTTCAATTTGAAAAAAATCGTCAAAAAAGGATTCGGTTCAGATTTTCCACTCCAAAACCGAATTGACCCGTTTGACCCGTACTATAAAAACTAAAACGAAAAAAAAAATCCCTAACTATCCTTTTTCACACTTTCTCATCAATTTTTTATCCAAACTCTCTCTCTCTCTCTCTTTCTCTAGCGGCCGCGAAGCTTGTCATCGCCTCTCTTTGCGCCCTTGCGCCGCTTTTCGTCCGCTGCTCGTCTTCCTCTCGTCTTCCTTTTCGTCCGCCCATCGAATCTAGTTGGATTGCACCACCGCTAGTCCTGCCGCACCACCGCTCGTAAGTGCACACTGTTTTGATCATTACTCTCTTCTTGGTTCATATTGGATAGGTTTTTATTTTATTAGGTTTATTTAATTATTATTCTTTACTGTTTCAAATGCTTTGTTCTGAGTTAGTGCTTATTGTTCTAATTATTATTCTCTCCTTTGTTCACACTGTTTCAACTCGTCTTCCTCGCACCAAATGCTTTATCAATGTATTATTGCTTCTAACTATGCTCACATAATGGCTGTTGTTTGTGATTTATTAATGGGTCTCGTTAAATTTTCTATTAATTTTATCAATTACTTGCTAATGTTGTTGGTTATGGTTACTAATTATTATTTCTGAGTCCACATTTTTTTTGTTCTCTATCACTTTATTTCTTTTCTGCTTGATACTTTTGGATGTATAACCACATCAGTAGATACTATATTATGATGATATTGTATGAACTGATTTCAATAATATTTCAAAGTAATGAGCTACAATAGTTTCATTAGTATACTTATTGTATGATTATTTTAATTTTATTGTTTATTTTGAAGCGAATAGAAGGAGAATGCAGAGAGAGATTATTTTGATGCATCCGTGGATATGTTAGAACATTATCTTCATGTTCAAACTAGTAATTATTTATTATGATTTCTCAATTTCTTAGTTTTATTATGTTTATTAATTAATATGTAATTAACTAATTTTATTTTTTGTTGTTTTCTTTATTTTTAATGTAGAGATAGATAATGAAAGCAGAGTGATATGTGTACCATTGGAGGATAATTGAGGAGGAATAAATTTAAGCAATGGTAATTTTTTTTTTTGTGTGTTTTATTTCTTTATTGAAGAAGGACAATTGTGATGGTTTTTATTCGAAGCTTAATGTCCTATTTATTTTATTTTTCTGGACTGTATAGGGACACATCAAAAGAGCACGAACTGGATTGTTCTGGAGTGTTGAGTTTTGTTTAGATTTTTAGCTGTTGGATTATTGTTGCGGATTATTATGATTTCTGGACTGTTTATGCCCAATTTTTTGTACTGTTTTGGAGTGTTGGTTTCTGGACTATTGTAGTGGAGTGCTGTTTATGCCCAATTCGATATCTGGATAGTTTATGAATTATTGAATTATATGAAATGAAATGGAGCGTTGTTTTATGAATTGGTTTTTATGAATAAGCTAATTGCACTCACAACCCCTGAGGTTTGGCCAACTATAGGTAGAATCAACTTTATTGTTTATTGATAATGACCTCCTCTGCCGTTAGTTGACTTTAGTCAAACTTAACAGTGTCAGGGGTATTTTCGTCTTTTTAGATTTTATTTTATTAAATAACAAATTAAAATAAAATAATAAATATTTAAAAATTAAAATAATAATAATAATAAAATTAATAAAAAATAAAAAATTAATTATAATTAATTTAGATCAATTTTCCAGATTGAATCTCAACCGTCCGTCAAGATTGAGGGACGGTTGAGATTCAATCTGGAAAATGGATCTCCAAAAAAAAAAAAAAAAAATTTGTTTGGGAAGAGTTTTTGGTTCTTCGAAAAACCCAATCTGGGTCCTTTGAAGAACCTAGAAGGGTTCGATCGAAGAACCCTCTGGGTTCTTCGATCGAACCCAGTGTTAGGTTCTTCGAAGAACCCAGATCTGGGTTCTTCGATCAAACCCATCTCCACCATTCAAACTTTAATTTTTTATTTAAAAAAAAATTAAAAAATTAAAAATAATTTTTTTATTTAATAAAAAGAAAATATTGTTTTAAGGGTATTTTAGTCATTTTAAGAGTAACAGTTGGTCAACCGTTAAATCTAACGGAAGTCAACTAACGGCAGGGGGGGGGGTCATTGTCAATAAACGATAAAGTTAGTTCTACCTATAGTTGGCTAAACCTCAGGGGTGTGGGTGCAATTAGCTCTTTATGAATTGTGTGAATTGGTTTTTAGCTGTTGAATTTATATGACAATATAAAAGTAGTAACAGTACTTAAAAAAAAATAGGAATAGCAGCCCAATACATAATTTAAAAATATGACTAAAGCCCATTTTGAGCCCAATAAGTCTAAAACCGTATGAATCGAATCGAATCGTATTTTTTGGTTCGGTTCGGTTCAAGTTTGCCCTCCTATTTTAGGTTTGGTTCAGTTTTGAATTTTTAAAACACCGTGAAAATTTCGAGTCAGTTTGAGTTTGCCCAAAACTGTACCGATTCGAACCGTACCTACCTTTACTTAAATTCATTCTTAAGTCCTCACTTAAATAACATATATTCTTTCACTCATATTCATATATTATCAGAAAAAAATACTATTTTTCCTGAAAATATTTTTAATTAGACTATTTGTTTAGTTTTTATTTTAACTTGGACTAGAAAATCTAATTTGATAAACATTATAAATAACAAACATTATATTCACTTTCTTTCTTACCATATATCTACTCAACCACTACACCAGTACCACCGCAATTGTATACTCTTCCTCATGCCCAGGGACGGAACCCTTTAAGGGGGACCTTGGCCCTCCCATAATTTATTTTATATATATATATATATATATATATAAATATAAATTAAATTGAATATTTAATTTAAATATAAAAAGATTATATATAGTAACTGATCCTGGACCTAGCCCCCGTAACTTCCATATTCTCATTTCACCCCTACTCATGGCAATTGGCGTATTGTTAACTCTTATATTCATTGGTTATGGCACCTTCAATTTGGGCATCTCAATTTTGGAAGCTTGGAGCTACTATCTAAGAAGGAAATGGTGAGAGGACTACCATGCATCAATCATCCTGACCAACTTTGTGAAGGATGTTTACTCGGGAAGCAATTTAGAAATAGCTTTCCAAAAGAGTCAGACTCAAGAGCCAAGAAGCCACTCGAGCTAGTCCATACCGATGTGTGTGGTCCGATCAAGCCAAGCTCTCTCGGTAACAGTAATTATTTCCTTCTCTTCATTGATGATTTTTCAAGAAAAACATGGGTTTATTTCTTGAAGCAAAAATCAGAAGTCTTTGGAGTATTCAAGAAATTCAAAGCCGATGTGGAAAAAGCGAGTGGCCATAAGATCAAGGCACTGAGATCCGATAGAGGAGGAGAATTCACATCCAAGGAATTCCTGGAGTTTTGTGAAGCTAATGGAATTAGACGTCCTCTAACTGTTCCCAGATCCCCCCAACAAAATGGAGTTGCAGAAAGAAAGAATAGAACAATCCTGGATTTGGCGCGAAGCATGCTCAAAAGCAAGAAATTGCCCAAGGAGTTTTGGGCAGAAGCATTGGCGTGTGCAGTCTATTTGTCCAATCGCTCTCCAACAAGAAGTGTGTGGGGAAAGACACCTCAAGAAGCATGGAGTGGTAGAAAGCCCGGCATCTCCCACCTAAGAGTTTTTGGAAGCACAACTCATGTTCATGTACCATATGAGAGAAGAACCAAGCTTGACGATAGAAGTGAAAGTTTCATCTTCATCGGCTATCCCGCTTATTCGAAAGGTTACAAGCTATACAACCCGAATAACAAAAAGTTTGTGATCAGCCGAGATGTGATATTTGATGAAGAAGGAGAATGAGATTTTGGATCGCATGTAGACAACTTCAATTTCACTCCACAATTTGAAGAAACAGAGCAGATGCCAGTGGAGCAACTAGAAGAACCTCAACAAGAACCCACTACACCACCAGCATCACCAGCTTCAACAAATAATGAAAATTCACCACCATCATTTTTACAAGAAAGAGCAATGGAGCGAACAAGAGGTCTTCAAGATTTATATGAGGTAACTGAGAGATATGATAATCTTACTCTTTTTTGCCTCTTTGCTGATTGTGAACCAGTGAGTTTTGAAGAAGCTGCTCACGAAAAGAAATGGAGAGATGCGATGGATGAGGAAATTAAGGCCATTGAGAAGAACAACACTTGGGAACTTGTTCCACTTCCAAAAGGACACAAGGCAATTGGTGTCAAATGGGTGTACAAAACAAAGCGAAATTCTAAGGGAGAGATTGAAAGGCACAAGGCAAGGCTAGTTGCGAAGGGCTACAGTCAAAGAGCTGGAATAGACTATGATGAGGTATTTGCTCCAGTTGCTAGATTAGAAACTATAAGACTAATCATTTCTATGGCAGCGCAAAACAAGTGGAAGATACATCAGATGGATGTAAAGTCTGCCTTTCTAAATGGAGTTCTTGAAGAAGAAGTCTACATTCAGCAACCACTGGGTTACGAAGTCAAAGGCCAAGAAGACAAAGTTCTGAAGCTGAGAAGAGCTCTCTATGGGTTAAAGCAAGCACCAAGGGCATGGAATAGCAGAATTGACAAGTACTTCCAAAAAAATGGCTTCACCAAATGTCCCTACGAGCACGCCCTATATATCAAGATCATGAATGGAGATATTCTGGTAGTATGCTTGTATGTGGATGATTTGATTTTCACCGGCAATAACCTAAGCCTGATTGAAGAGTTCAAGAAAGCAATGGCCAAGGAGTTTGAGATGACTGATATCGGATTAATGGCGTACTATCTTGGTATTGAAGTCAAGCAAAAGGAAGAAGGCATCTTTATCTCCCAAGAAAATTATGCAAAGGAGATACTCAAGAAGTTCAAGATGAATGATTGTAAGCCGATAAACACGCCAGTAGAATGTGGAATCAAACTATCGAAGTATGGTGAAGGTGAAAGCATAGATCCAACATTCTTTAAGAGTTTAGTTGGAAGCTTACGCTATTTGACGTGCACAAGGCCAGATATTCTTTATGCTGTTGGACTTGTGAGTCGATACATGGAGAATCCAACAACCACCCATTTCAAAGCCGCTAAGCGAATCCTCCGTTATATCAAAGGTACAATTGATTTTGGTTTGCTTTATTCAATTTCTAATGATTACAAGCTTGTGGGATATAGCGATAGCGATTGGAGTGGAGACATAGATGACAGGAAGAGCACCAGTGGGTTTGTATTCTTCATGGGAAACACAGCTTTCACATGGATGTCAAAGAAGCAACCGATTGTCACCCTATCCACTTGTGAAGCCGAATACGTAGCTGCTACTTCGTGCGTTTGTCATGTGATATGGCTCAGAAATTTGCTGAAAGAATTGGGTTTGCCACAAGAAGAACAAACTGAGATTTGTGTCGACAACAAGTCAGCCATTGCCCTAGCAAAGAATCCAGTGTTCCATGATCGAAGCAAGCATATTGATACTCGTTACCACTACATAAGGGAGTGCATAGCAAAAAGGGATGTGCAAATGGAGTACGTGAAGTCCAAAGATCAAATTGCAGATGTTTTCACCAAGCCACTCAGGTTTGAAGATTTTTCGAGATTAAGAAGTTTGCTTGGCATGGTAAAACAAGTTTAAAGGGGGGTGTTGAAGTGTAAACTTGTTTTAGGCCCAAACCATTTGAAGGCCCGAACTATTATGGGAGCCCAAACCCAAGCCCAAATAAATTAGAGTCCAAGTCCATAAATAAGGTCCAAGCCCTCTATCTAGAATTCTCTAGGGTTTGGTAATTAGGCATAAAAATCATGTGGTCAATTAGAAGAATGTGGAAGGATGTAGAATGATGAGGTGTGTGGTTATTATAATTTTGGATTAGTTTATTTGTGTGGTCTAAAATGATTTGTAAGTAGTATAAATACCCCCTCCCCATTTTGGTTTAGGCATCAAGAAGAAGCAAAGCTTCTAAGTGAGTGAAGAAGAAGCAAAAAAGTGAATGAGTTCTTGAGTGAGAGTTTTCTTGTAATATTTGTTTTGAGTTTAATAAAAGTTGTTTGAGTGTTTTATTTCCAACAAAAATGACTTAAATGCATATATAGCTTCAACTTCAAAAAAGAATAGTCTAGCTACAAGGAATAGAAATATCAAGACTAGTGGTGTAATCTCAAACATTGTCTCTGTAGGGATACAAGTCTACAAATCTTCTTCAATAGCATTGTTAGATCATCTTATACAAATAAACCTAATTCTTAATGCGATTTTCAGTTCAGACATATTTAATAATAATCAATTTTATCAGATTATAGATTATAGAACTAATTAAGAAACACCAATTCAAAGATGTTAACCAATTAAAATGTTATGTTAAGACATCATAGAGTAAATATAAACCGATACATATATCATACTGACATAGAATGATCTAAGGAAATAACAAATTTTGGGCCAGATGAAATGGAATTAAATGATATAGAGAGCACAAATGCAAGCTCATGTATTAAATACTCCATTCAACTTTATAAACTAGAACTTAGGGCCATTTGAAAGAGAGTGATCCATGCAAAGATCATATATGCAAGCTCGTGTATGGAAAATAAATAAACATCTATAACCTTGTATTGTAAAATGCTCAATTTTCGTTAGGCACTAACTTACCTGTAAATCATTCACAATCAACATGGAACTTCCCAAGCGCATTGCCCCACTACTAATTCATCCAGTGAAAACACTGTGGGCCTCATCATCCCATTTAATGTGGCCAAGTCTATAACAGATGAATCCCACAATTGTATACGCACTGTTCTTAACCACCAGTATGTGTTTGTCAATTTGAAAGACAACTTAATTTCCTGGTCAGCGCATACTTTTGAAAGTTCACCTACAATAGCAAATTTTATGACATATATATTTTATAGAAACTAAAGTCCAAGAGTATATTCAGCAATGACTTGTCCTCACAAGTCAAAGGAAAACAATAAATCTTCCAGCAGAGGAGTTGTTTCCAAATTCCAATGATTGCAACCACCCCTCTTTATAATTTTTAAATGCTTTGATGAGAGGTTGATATTTTTTTTTTCCTTCTTCCTTCAAAATAATTATCTACTGTATATAACCAAAAAAAGATCAAAGAAATAAACTAATAACGAAACTAATAATTTATATTTACAGAAACGGAAGCTTGATGTTGAAATATCTCAGTTAGTATTATCACCGCCTATAATTCACCATTCAGTTCAATCTGATGTCAGAATTGTCATTTTTAACTGCATGGCCAACTGCATTGCCCAATCCTAACCTGGGAGACAAACTGAATTTTCCAGTCCACAATTTAGCGTTTGCTTTAGAATTAAGAGGATTAACAATTACTTTTTCCTTTTCCCTACCGAAAAGCTGTTGCATTGCACGCACGCGTCCCAATTAGTGAAGAGCATGACCACGTTAATCCAGCTGATAGGAAAAGTTAGTAACCAGGAAACATAGTAAGGCTTTTGATAGGAAATCCAATTAACATTAAATTTAATAAAAACAACCTTTTACTTTTGAGAAACTTGCACTAGCTGTACAACTTGCTGTACAATTTTCACCAAAAATTTTAATCCTCCATATGGCTTTTTTACTTGGAAAACCTCGCTTATCCTCATCTATATTTGCTGGGAAACTCTCTTCCTTTCGACAGTTTCCAATAGAAGTTGTAGGCCCTGATGAAGGAAATATCATTTGAAAAATACCCTTGTTTAGTGACAACAGCAGCCTTTTCGACTCTGAACATGTTGAAACGAGATAATTAAATCTAATCCATTAAAATTCTAAGCAGTACATGTAAATAAGGGATTTTCAGAAATCACCTTTCACTACTAGGTTTACTCTGATGCCAGAATTGCTATCCATAACAACATCAACAACTGTTTTGCCAGAATATTAATTTTGAAGAACTTGTTTTTCCAGTCCACTCTCTGACATGTACAGTAGCATTGAGAGGATTATGAATTATTGATCATTTTTCCTGTTGATAAAGTGCTCCACAGTAAACATTCAAATCGAAGAAGAACATAACTAGTGCCATTAATCAATTCACATTCAGCAAACTAGGAAATTAGAAGGATACTGCTTGTAGTGCATTTAAGCAGCAACACAACGCAGCAAATCATCACTCAAAAGTCCAGTAACTTGCCTAGCAAGTCTTGCTGCTCTCTCGAGTATGCAGAGCATGAAATACATGCAGGAGCTGCAGACAATCATAGCTCGTGTACACCTCAATATCAATAAAATGAAGAGCTTTTTCTTCCTCTCAAAATACGACATTAATGGCTGCTCAAGAAATGCATTTTTGCTCTCGTGTCATTTCATCAAACACTTAGTTAATTCCATCAAACACCTTCACTTGTTTGTTAATCTTTTCATGGTATCTTTTCACTTGTTTGTTTATTACTTGTTAGCTGCTGACTAACGTCAATGGCAAACACTAATTCGATTGATTCTGGTTCTACTCATGTCAGGGAAAGTACTACTCATCACTCAACTGCACATACGGATTTTGCATCACTTGCAAAATCTTTGCATTTGAATGTTTGGATTGAAGCAACTATAGTCACTGGAAGACTCAAGTGCTACTAGCTATCTCCTGCACTTGAGCTTAAGGATTTCATTGATAAAACAAAGAAATCTCCTCCATAGTTCATCGAATCTCACACGGTGAATGAGGCTGGTCAAACTGAAGTTCAACAGCGTCTCAATCCTGCCTTTGCTGCCTGAAAGAAATCAGATCAGATCCTTTTTGGATGGCTATTATTTACAATAAATGAAAATGTCATTGGACAGGTAACACGTAATAGAACCTCTCTTGATTTCTGGATCAAACTTGAAAGCTTATATTCTAGACAATCTATGGCTACAATCATGTCTCTTAGGCAACAACTACAAAATGCTAGGAAAGGATCAGGTTCCATTAGTAATTTTGTTCTTAGAATAAAGGAGATTGAAGATGGGCTGATGGCCGTTGGCGATGAAGTGCAAGATAGAGATTTACTCTTTGAGTTTGATGAGTAGGAGTGGGACGTGAATATGATCCCGTTGTGGTGTTAGTTTCTTCTCAACAGAGAACCATGTCTGTAGATGAAGCTCAGTTCTTATTTTTGATGCATGAACAACGTGTAGAACAGCTTAACACACACACTCAAATCAATGTTGGTGGTCCATCTGCACATTTTGTGAGTAACAATAGTGGTAGAGGACAAAGGAATGGAGGCCAAAATAATAATAACAGAGGAAATTATAATAGCAGTAGAGAAAGAGGAGGTAGATATCCTAACAAATCTGGACAGAGAATATACTGCTAACTTTGTGCAAAACCAGGTCATGGAGCTTTGAAATGCTATAGGCATTTTGATCACGAGTTCCAAGGGCCACCACCACCACCTCAAAATCAGTCTCACTTCTCTCAACAACAGCAACAGGCACATGATGTTGCTGGCTCTCATGATATGAAAGGAGGAGGGTACAATGCTGGAGGAAAGATACAAGCCAATTATCATCAAACATCATCAGCATACTTTGCATCTCTTGAATCTGTGAATGATGCATCATGGTATGTGGACAGTGGAGCTACAAACCATGTTACAATCAATCTGAAGAACCTTAGTGTGAGCACCGAGTATAAAGGTAAGGATAAGTTGATTGTTGGTGATGGCAATCAGCTACATTTTTCTAACATTGGTGATACAATTGTACCATCTCACTTCACACCAGCTCAACAATTACATTTAAAGAATGTATAGTATGTTCCCTCTATAACTAAGAACTTGTTGAGCATCTCTCTGTTTACAAAGGACAATCATGTTGTGACAATAAAGCACTTCTACAAGTTACACTTAAGGATGACCTCTATCAGCTAGAGTTGTATGTTGACTCTTCTTGGTTGAAACCAATTTATGTTTTTCCTGTTTAAGCTTTTGTTTCTTCAAATAATACATATAAACTTGATTGTACAAGTCATAGGTCTATGAATAAAAATCCTGATGTAACAACACCTGCCTCTAAACATGTTTACTGTGCTGATTTTGCATCTAAAATGAACTCTAGTATGTGGCAAACTTGGGCATCATGCCCATTTGATTCTTAAAAAGGTTATAAATTCTTTGAACTTTCATTGTAATATTAATGCACTAGAATTGTGATTCATGTAAAATTGGCAAGATGCACAAGCTACCTTTTAAAAGGTCTGAAATAAAGTGACAACACCTTTAGAGCTCATCTATAGTGACATTTGAGGGCTTTCTCCTATCTTGTCCACTAAAGGGTACACGTATTATATTGTGTTTGTAGATTCGTTTTCTCAGTTTACTTGGCTCTATCCATTAAAGATTAAATCAGATGCATTCGCTATTTTCAAAGTATACCAAAAACAAGCTGAATTGCAACTTAATAGGAGAATCTAGTGTCTTCAAACAAACATGGTAGAGAGTACCTGTCTTTTGTTCATTTTCTTGTTCAACAAGGAGTCCAAGTTAGATTTTCATGCCCCTACACTCACCAACAGAATGGAGTGCCTGAACGGAGCATAGGCATGTTGTAGAGATTGGTTTAACAATGCTGGCTCACTCTCACATGCCCCTCTTTCTTTTGGTATAAAACATTTTCTACAGCTGCTTTTATTATCAACAATTTACCTACTGCCTTAATTCAATTTGCATCCCCTTTTGAGAAGTTATATAACCGAAAGCCAAACTATACAGTTTTCAAAACCTTTGGCTATGAATGCTTCCTATACTTAAGGTATTACTCTTCTCATAAGCTGGACTTTCATTCAAAGAAGTATATTTTTATTGGATATAGTCCCTCTCATATGGGCTATAGATGTCTTCATCCATCTGCGAAGGTCTTTGTGTCAATACACGTTCTCTTCAATGAACAAGACTTCCCTTACAAACATATCTTCTGTCAGCCTACTTTAGTGCCAGCTCCTGTGGAACCTAGCTGATATTTCTCCACTTTGGCACAAGGTGTCTCTCATCCATCAGCTTCTATCACTTGTTCCACTGCACCTTCAAATATTATTGTTAATCTCAGGTCTCATACAACTAGAGCAGGGGCATCTTCTACATCACAACAGTTTCCTCCAGTGCCTTCAAGCACTACAGCTGCAGCCTCCTATTTTGGCTTCAAAGAATTGCCATCCTATGATAACTAGAACTAAAAATGTTGCTCTCAAGAATCATCCCATTACTTCATTCTATCTCACTAACATTGCTTCTCTAAAGCCTCGATCTATCAAAGCTATAATGTCTTATCCCAAGCGATTCAAGGCCATGGAAAGGAATTTCATGCTTTTCAATCAAACAAAACATAGACCTTGGTTCCTCCCATAGTTGATATGAACTTGGTGGGATGCAAATGGATTTTTAGAGTGAAGTATAGGCCTAATGAGAGTGTTCTCAAGCATAAAGCTCAGCTGGTGGCAAAAGATTCAGTCAAACAGCAAGGCTGCACTATTTTGACACATTCTCACCTGCGGTAAGGTTGTAACTATTAGAGTTATATTCTTTATAGCAGTCATAAAGCATTGGGACATCCACCAAGTGAATATCAACAATGCTTTCTTAAATGAGGACTTACAAGAAAACGTTTTCATGGTGCGTCCTGAGGAGTTCCAGAATCCAAGTTTTCTTTCTCATGTGTGTCTACTTAATAAGGCTATATATGGATTAAAACAGGCTTCTAAGTCCTGGTTTCATAAGCTCAAATCAGCCTTGGGTTCATGGGGTTTCAAGAATTCAGTTTCAAATTCTTCATTATTCTTTAAACATCAAGGTTCCCATATGCTATTTTTACTTGTATATGTTAATAATATTTTGATTACAGGTGATTGTCCTCAGCTGGTTCAATATTTGATTCATTGATTGCATCAAAAGTTTGCTCTCAAGACCCTTGGTTCAGTCAACTGCTTCTTAGGGTTTGAGGCTTTTAGGGACAGCTCGAGCCTATATCTAACTCAAGCAAAGTATGTGGTTGATCTTCTCAGGAAGACCAATATGCTTGACAGCAAGCCTTGCAACACTTCTGTCTGTGCTGGCACCAAACTTTCTCTTCATGAAGGAGAACCATTCAGTGAGCCATCGGTCTATAGGAGCACAATTGGGGCCTTGCACTACCTCACACATCCCAAACCAGATATCTCTTATATAATTAAGTGGAATCAGTTTCTTCAAGCTCCTATTCAGCTTCATTGGCAAGCTTGTAAGTGTGTCTTGAGGTACTTAAAAAGAATAATTCACAACGGTCTTCACTTCAAGCCAGCTGCTCCATCATCAAATTTTTCTCTTGATACTTACACTGATGCTGACTGAGCCAGCAGTGTTGATGACAGACACTCTATTAGTGGACGTTATGTCTTTGTTGCGGACAATCTTATCTATTGGAGTTCTAAGAAGCAACAAGTGGTTGCTAGGTCCAGTACTGAGACTGAATATCGAGCCATGGCGCAGCTTACTTCAGAGATTTTATGGCTGCAATCCCATTTCAAAGAGCTTGGCATTCCTCTTACTCAATGTGCAGCAGTATGGTGTGACAATATTGGGGCCAATTCGTTGGCTAAAAATCCTGTTTTTCACAGTAGAACTAAACATATAGATACACACACATTTCAACTTCTTGTATTCCAAGTTCAACTTGTGGATTCTCCCCAGTTTAGCTTGCAGGGGGATGTGAAGGATACTGCTTGTAATGCATTCGAGCAGCAACACAACGCAACATATCATCAACCCAGTTCAAGTAAGAAAGTTGCAGTTCAACATCACTCAAAGTCCAGTAACTTGCCTAGCAAGTCTTGTTTTTCTCTCGAGTATGCAGAGCATGCAATACATGTAGGCGCTGCAGACAATCGTAGCTCATGTACACCTCAATATGATGATGATCATCAGATCAATAGAAGAACAAATTGCAAATGTGAGAGGAATACAATCAGCCTTGGAAGTTAGTTACGAGTGGCGGTTTTGTTAGTTAGTTGTTAGCTACAAGTTGCTAGGTATGTATTCTGATTATTTACAATAAAATGAAGAGCTTCTTCTTCCTCTCAAAATACGCCATTAGTGGCTGCTCAAGAAATGCATTTTTGCTCTAGTGTCATTTCATCAAACACTTAGTTAATTCCATCAAACACCTTCACTTGTTTGTTAATCTTTCAAGTAAATCGACCAATTAGGAAATGCTTGATGTAAAGGTAGATCCATGACTTGATATATAGAAAATCCACTAATTGATTAACATTTTACTCAATCTATTTCTTCAAAAAAAAAAAAAAAACTCTCTTCTATTTTAAACTTTGCAATACCAAAAGTTCAATAAAAGACGTAGTTGGCTTTTTGCAACTCTTCCCCAGATGCTCGGGGATTCTCCAGCCATTTGATGAAAAAACAAGTAATGTCGAATAACTTGAACAAAACTGTTTTAAAAACTACCTAGTGATCTAAAAAGGGTACAAGATATGCATATAGCATGACTTATACATGTTATATGTATGTATAGAATTTATAACCAAGCCTTAGGCATGTAATCACCGAGATAGTACGTTGTTTAAATAAATCAAATTACAATTGATTAATGCTTGAAGGCAGTAATAACCCTAAAGAAAAGGTCAAGAGTAAGATAAGGGATTTTCAAAAATCACCTTTACTTCTGAGAAACTTTCACTTGCTTAAGGATCAAAAAACAGGTTTTTAAAAATTCCATGCAGTACCTGTAAATAAGGGATTTTCAAAAATCACCTTTCACTACTAGGTTTAACTCTGATGCCAGAATTGCTATCCTTAACAACATCAACAATTATTTTGCCAAAATATTAATTTTGGAGAACTTGTTTTTCCAGTCCACTCCCTAACATGTACAGTAGCATTGAGAGGATTATGAATTATTGATCCTTTTTCAGTTTTTCTTGTTGACAAAGTGCTTAACTGCAAACATTCAAATTGAAGAAGAGCATAACTAGTGCCATCAATCAATTCACATTCAGCAAACTAGAAAAATTGACCAATTAGGATAATTTTTAAACAATAGGGATCATTTTGATATTTTTCTATATTAATAGGGATCATTTTGATATTTTTCTATATTAATCTAATAGTAAAGCTTAGTTTGAATAGTAGCTATTGTGGGAGACGTAGTCAGGAATATAGATCAGAGTGGGCTCATATATAGTGAGTTATACCCCTTAAAATATATTACATAAACAATATATACACAATTTTAATTAAAAAAAATACAAAAACACAGTACCAGATAAACATACAATCCAAATACAATGAAAAAACTACGTATCTTACGATTATTTAAAATATTAAACTTGTTAATTCCAAAATCTGAATCAATAGCATCAACAATCTCTATTTCAATATAAATAATCATGGAATTTGCTAGAAACTCTTACTCCATTTTATTACAAAATGATGTCTTAAAAAGTTTCATTACTAAAAATACTCGTTCTGTTATTGTTGTAGAAATAGAAAGAGTCAGCACCAAACAAAACTTCTGGGTTCATCGACGAACCTGTGTTCTGGGTTCGAATGCGAACCCAACTTCTGGGTTCGTCAACGAACCCAAGTTCTTGGTTCGAATGCGAACCCAAAAAAAACCCAGATCTGGGTTCATTTTTAGGAACGAACCTAGAATCTGGATTAGAACGCGAACCCAAGTTCTAGGTTGGAATGCGAACCCAGGTTCTGAGTTTGTTTTTGGGGTTCGTCTGATTCAAATACAGTTCAAGTGGGGTTCGACGACAATATCCATTTTCTAAAAAAAATTATTATTATTTTTCAGCAAACAATATTAAAAATAAAATAAAATAAAATGAACTCCTAAATAACTAAAAAAACACTTACCGGATAAAGAAATGGTGATCGAACACAAGTGGAAATATAATTGGACAAGGGAAGCAGAATTATTGTGAATTGTAAGTTGTGGAAAGAAAAAATAAAGTTGTGAATTGTGAGTTTTGCAGAGAAAAAAAAAATATATGAGCAGTTGAGCCCGTTCTAAATCTAATAGTAGGGAACGTGTGATCTGTGAGTTAATGATGTTGTAAAATTGAGTCTTCTAAAAATAAAAATATTAATTGAACCAAGTTAATAATATTGTAAATTGGACCGTCACGAAATAAAAATATTAATTGGATTGAGTTTTTGTGGGCTAATATATAAATATGGATGAACAAATAGAGAGTATATAATAATACTAATAATTTTTTTTTTTTTCATTTTGGCAGGTAGGCTTAGCCCTCACATAACTATGTCTCTCGGTGTTGTTTAATCAAACTCTTTAACTCCAATATGTGATTAGCTTGAACTCAAATTCAATCTTATATCCTCAATTAAATAACATATATTTTCTTTCATCTTATATTCATATATTATAATTGTAGAAAAAAATTAATTTTTTTTAAATATTTTAATTAAACTCTTTATTTAACTCTTATTCTAACTTTAAAATAAGAAATATAATTTAATATATATTACAAACTCAACCGCTGCCCTGAGTATTGTTACGTCTTATTCAGCAAACTAGTAAAATTGACCAATTAGGATAATTTTTAAACAATAGGGATAATTTTGATATTTTTCTATATTAATCTAATAGTAAAGCTTAGTTTGAAAAGTATCAAACACTTAAACTCGTTGCTCTCTTAATTTTCCACCGATATTTTCCACTCTTAAATCCAATAGGAAAAGCACTTCTAATTCGAGCTTGTTCAATTCAGCATTGCTTACTCCCCCCACCCGAGCATAGAATGCATTGTTGTAATGTCTGCATTAGTCCAAATTCATGAAAAAGAATTCAGTTCTGCAGCATTGCAATTCCCTTCCATGTTGCAATGAGCAAATATGTTTACTTGTTTAGGCTATGTTCTAAACAAATATAATAGGTAATGCGCTCATTGGACAAGCCTATGCCTGCAACAATGTTACAACTACTTAACTTTCCTTTTTCATAAACTTTGTGAGGACTGAGGAGCACCAATTCTTCAATGAAATTACCCAACTCTGCTATATGCAACTTCAGATTGTTGTAAAACCATTTCAAGTTTTTCTTCAAATTTAGTAATTCAATCTGTATCACTAAATGAAATTGTACAATCTATTGGTGCAAGAACAAGTAACTATTCTAATCAGCGCCATTGCAGATAAAGCAATTTTTAGTTCTCAATCAATTATCCTAATCAGTGTTTGAACTAAAATTTGATTAAGATAATTAGGAAAACAGAATATAAAATATAAAGGACAGAAGTTAATTGATAGAGAGCGAGACAGAGAGAAAGCAGACTCACACATCATCCATCATCTTGGAAGCAACCATGACACAAGTAACAAGCAACAAGCAACCTGTGCACATTCTAGGACACCACAAGCGAGTCAGGGTGCCTATGCGACAGCCTGTCTATATACACATAACCAACCACGAAGCACGACGGGCTACAATTGGTGTACTTGTATATCCTCTCCAAGTACTTTGGTATGCTTATACTTGGAGCCCTGACGCCATGCAATGCATTCAAGCTCTTCCCAAGCCGCGCCGCCGTGCCACCACCACAGCTGCTCACAGGACCGTTGAGTGACATCAAGCCATCCGCTAGCTGTCAGTTCTTGCCACCAGCTTCTCTAGAACTGCAGACAGTATGGTCAGGACCCTTGGCGTGGCTTGCTCGATTTGGGTCCACTCCGGAAGCCGGCCCTGGTGGTTGCTGTATTCGGTGGCGGTTAACATTTCAGGCCATTGTGTTTGTGCTTGTGCCTGTGCTTGTGTGGTTGGTTTCTCTGATGGGAATTTGCTCAGAGCTTTTTGAGTGGTGGAAAATGTTATCGGGTTGGTGAGCGGGGTCATGAAATGGGCTTTTGACACGTGTACTATCTGTTCCTTTTTATTTGAAAATCGAAGTAGATGACAAGATGTGGCCCATCGCATGGTAGTATGTTCTTGAGTCTTGATGTTCTAGGATTTGTCCATAAGAATTCAAGTTAAGAATTTAGATTCTAATAATTTATAGGAATTCTTTTTTATAATAAATGAAATAGATAATAACTAAATTACCTAATTCTTGAAATTTTTGGACTTAAAATTGATAATTTTTTTAATAATAGGGATGATTTTGATAATTTTCTATGTTAATATAATATAATAGTAAAAGATTGCTTTATCTAATAGTAGTTGTCTCCTAAAATTCTAAAATTTTAATAGTAAACTAACTTGAACTCGAATTCCATATATATATATATATATATATATATATAATTATAATTAATTTAAAATTTAAAAAAAAAAACACTACTTCAATTCATAGTCTCAATGGTAAAGGTGCATGTGTGAGTGAGGGGCTTACTAAACTATTGTAATAAGAATTTAACTAACTATATTTTGGTACTTTTAGAATTTATATTCTAATAATTTATAGAATTATTTTTTTTCATGTAAACAAAATAATAATAGCTAATTTACCTAATTCTTGGAATGCTTGGACTAAAATTAATATTTTTTAAATAATAGGAATGATTTTGATATTTTTCTATATTATTATAATAATAAATGTTACTTTAAATAATAGTGGTTGTCTCATGGAACTCTAATATTTTAATAGTTGATTAACTTGAACTCGAACTCAATTTCTTTCTCTCTTTCTATATATATGCGTATCAAGTCAACAACCTACATTGCCGCATCCTATTCCTCATGGCTATCTGGGTATTGTTCCTTTTGTTACTTTTCTTACATGGTATATGTTTAATTCTAGTACGCTGTATATTGGATGCCTTTAGCGAAAGCAATTCACAACAAGTTTCTGAAGGGATAAACAGCAACGACTACGATGCTTTTAGGGAAAAAAATTCACAACAATTTTTTGAAGAGACAAACAGCAACGATTATATTATATATTTGGAGGATTTCAACGATCAAACCAAAATCAAATCTGGTGTTAATGAGGAAACCAAAATCAAATCCGTCACGACCCATCAATCTGGTGTAAAGAAGGTTCCTCCAATACCAAAAGTTCTACAGTCAATACCACAGTCAGAGTATAAGCAAGTTCATGAATTTTACTTTTACTATTACTATTATTATTTTTATAAATTCAATTACAAACTGGAACGGCACAACATCCCCGATGACTCAGATAAGTGACATAAATTCTTCATCATCATACTATTATTATGGAATTTTTCTTAGAATTATGTTTAGTTGCATATTATTATTTATTTATTTTTTTGTTTTTAAATTTTATTTACATTGAACTTTCGGAACTTGATGAACAAGCTTTTATGCTGAATTTTTGGAATTGAGATTTTCAAGTTTTTTGTTTTGTTTCTTGAAATTTTTTTTTGATTGTTGGCTACTGTACAATTTTTATTTACATTGTTCAATAGATACTGCACTCTTTGGACTTCAAAACTATAAACTATATTCATGATATTAACAATTTTATATTGATGATTATTCGCAATTTCATAACTAAATGATCTAATTTGTCAAATTTATATGTAAATTTAAATTGATAATTTTTAAACAGTAGGGATAATTTTGATATTTTTCTATATTAATATAAAGAGAGAAATTACGCCTAACTACATGAGGTTTCTAATTTTACAGTTAAAAATAATTTATCTTTGTGCAAATGTATCTGTCGTACAAAAAATCCGTTAAAAAAAAAAAAGCAATCACCACTTTATGATATTTTGTGGCACATTCCAAAGGACGTCACATAAGTATTGAGATGTATAAGAAGAAATAACAGCTAAAAATCACAACCATGCCAAACCTTATCGACAGCATGACAAAAAAATTAAGGAAGACAAGATAACTTTGGTGTGCATCCACCCCACGCATAAACAAATTGTGCAAAGTTGGTATGGCATAGGAACACTCTTCATAGGAAAATCTTGGTTTTAGGACCATAAGAATTTCCACCACTTTTTTATAGAATCTGAATATACTCACTTCAAACTACGTATTCACTAGAGTTGTCATAAAACGAAACCAACAAATCATCCATATAAAGATTAGGTAAAGGAACAATGTATTACCAATGTCCAAGAACAATGCCTCAACAGTATGAAGATTTCAACCAGAACCTGAAGAATAAATAAGGTCAAAAAAACAATAATCTCATCACCATCCGAGGTTCATAGAGATTGGCATGAAACTAGCAAGCCTATATGATTAATCAACGGTTAGAAAAAGCTTTATTCACAATATATTAAATCCTGAATTTTCACAATATATTGTTCTTCGTTCCATATCGAACTTTTATTCATAATAAATTAAATCCTGAATTTTCCCATGTTTCATTATATACATATATATTAGGGGTTCTGCACTTATTTTAAACAAGAGTTGGGGTTCTTGATAAATTAATTGGACACTGAATTGAATGAGTGATGAAATTGAGAATTAGGGTTTACTATAATTCATTATAATTGACTTAAAGTGAGAATTGTTAAAAATAACCTAATAAGTATGTAAAAAATCATTATAAATTAATCTCATTCTTGTCTTTTTAAGTAATTTTATTTTTTTATTTTTTGACTTGGTCTTTTAAGTAATTTTATGTAATGGTTATTTTAATAATTTAAAATATGGGAGCAAAGAGTAATTCGTTTTGTGGCAATAGCCTCGCCCAAACTATTTTAATAACTGAATGGTCTAATTTGTCAAACGTTTTTAAACTTAAATTGATCATTTTTAAACAATAGGAATAATTTTGATGTTTTTCTATATTAATATAATAGTAAAGTTTGTTTTGAATAGTAGTAGTTGTTTAATCGAACTCTTAAACTCCTACACGTGATTAACTTGTACTCAAATTCAATCTTATGTCATCAATTAAATAACATATATTCTTTCATCTCATATTCATATATTATCAGAAAAAATAATTTTGTCCTGAAAATATTTTTAATTAGGTTATTTATTTAGTTTTTATTTTAACTTGGATTGAAAAATCTGATTTGATAAACATTATAAATCACAAACATTATATTCACTTTCTTTCTTACTATATATCTACTCAACCACTACACCAACACCACAGCAATTGTATACTCTTCCTCACGCCTAGGGACGGACCCCTTTAAGGGGGATCCTATAACTCCCATAATTTATTTTTTTTATAATATATATATATATATATACAAAAATTAAATTAAATATTTAATTTAAATATAAAAATAAAATTATATATAATAACTTATCCTACACCTTGCCTCCACAACTTCCATCTTCTCACTCTGCCCCTGCTCATGGCGACTGGCGTACTGTTAACTCTTATATTCATTACTTACGCATTGATTTTAATTCTGAAGTTTGGGTGTGTTTAGTGGCCAGGATTGGAATGAATTTTGTTGTCCATTGATTCCAATTCAATCTTGTGTATAATATTTTTTTATAATATATATATATATATATATATACAAAAATTAAATTAAATATTTAATTTAAATATAAAAATAAGATTATATATGATAACTTATCCTACACCTTGCCTCCATAACTTCCATCTTCTCATTCTGCCCCTGCTTACTGTTAACTTTTATTTTCATTAGTTACTCATTGATTTTAATTCTAAAGTCTGGGTGTGTTTGGCTGCCAGGATTGGAATGAGTTTACTACAATTGAACAAATTCCAATCAGTTACCAATAAATTTCCAACTAATATTAGTCCTGGCACACAACAGGTGGAACTAATATTAGTCCCATGTCATTTACCATTCTTTTTGTTTTTACACAAATTGTTTTTATCTTATTATATCAAGTTATTTACAGATAAAATGTTAAAATTAATTTGATATATTTTATTATAATATTGAAAGACAAAATATTTCAATGCTAATTTTAAAATTAACTAATTAATTTGAAATATTTATTTAATTTAAACAATTTATTAACTAAATTTATTTTTATTTTTATTAAAATTGAATTTCAATATTTTTATTTTATTAAATTGAATTAAATTATTTTATTTTATTCAAAAATTAACTCATATAATATTATTTTGACCAATTTTACATTGCATTAGACATAAAACATAATTATTTTAGGTCCAACCCGATATAATGCCAAACAAGAGACAATACTAAATAGTCTAGTAATTTTGTATTCCTTTTAATCTTTTTGTTGAATATTTAATTAATTAATATAATATATTTTATTTATAAACAATTCTTTTTTTCTTACATGCCATTTGCGGTGCTGGTGACTCGAACCTAGATTATTGCCAGACTGAATGAGCGCATTTGCCACCGAGCTACATATTTATAAACAATTCTAAAATATTTAATATAAATATATTTAATTATTTAACATAATTACATTTATTTTAAATGATTTAATTTTAATATAAAATTTTAAAAATAATTTTATTTATACAAAAATTAATTTAATCTAATCTCATGCTACGTTAAGTAAGAGAATATTATTTTTACTCCAATTTATATATATCAAACATATCACGTATTAATTTAGTCATATCCAATAAAAAAAAATAATTCAATTCAATCCCGCACACTAAATACACTCTCTCTCTCTATATATATATATATATATATATATATATATATATTGATATATTCTTTAGGACAATAACGAAGGCTTTGGGAACAACATGGAGAATTGCAACATTGAAGTAGTTTATGAAGGGACAACCAACTACTACAATATTATATGCATAGAAGATTCCAACGAGGAAGATAATGAGTTTGATATCTATTACGAATCTTGCTTTACCGAATTCTGGGAATACTATCAATAAAATCTCTTTTCACCATTTGCTTTGTTCTCTCTTTTTTCATAGTTTACAAGTTTGATTGTATTGCACAACTTCTGTTTAAAGCAATTTTTAGTTCTTAATCAATTATATCCTAATCAGTAAAATTTAATTAAAACATATTGCTGATAAGGAAAATAGAATATAAAATAGAAAGGACAGAAGTTAATTGGGAGAGAGGGAGAAAGAGAGAAAGCAGACTCACATACACATCATCCATCATCTTGGAAGCAACCATGACACAAGTAACAACCAACCTGTGCACATTCTAGGACACCACGAGTAAGTCAGGGTGCCTTTGCGACAGCCTATCTATATACACATTACCAACCACGAAGCACGACGGGCTACAATTGGTGTACTTGTATATCCTCTCCAAGTACTTTGGTATGCTGGTCTGGTGTTGAGCCCGAAAGTTGTTAGTCAATTATATTTACCATTTTCTATAATTTATGGAATCCTTTCAAATTTTCAAAGACCTTTACTACATGTATATTTTATATCAAAGATCATGTACTTGAGAAATACTATTTCTTTTACCGACATTATCTTTAAATGTTTTTTTTTAATATTATTTCTTTTTTCTTTTTCATCTTTGATCAATTTTTTCTTCTCCCGCTGCATTATTTAAATATAAATTTATTATTTTATTTTAATAAAGAAAAGATTAAAAGTCAAAAGTTTATGAAAATGATGATTTTTTTTTATGAATCAAAATTTTGTTATTAATATTCATATGTTGCTATTAAATATGTTGTTATCAATAGCAATTTATATATTTGTCCCACTATTATATATAAAAAAGTACAATTAGTGTGGATAGACTTTAATCGTGTTGGGAGTAGATATTCAGACCGTGCTATTAGAAATTTAATATTGGTAGATCCCGGTAGTACTATGACACTACTTAAATTATTGTAATTAATTTAAAATTTGAAAAGAGACACTAATTAAATTTATAGCCTCAACAGTGAAAGTGCATATGTGAGTGAGGGGCTTACCAAACTATTGTGATAAGAATTTAACTAACTATATTTTAGTACTTTTAGAATTTAGATTCTAATAATTTATAGAAATTTTTTTCATGTAAATAAAATAATAATAGCTAAATCACCGAATTCTTGGAATGCTTGGACTTAAATTAATAATTTTTTAAATAATAGGGATGATTTTGATATTTTTCTATATTAATATAATTGTAAAGGTTGCTTTAAATAATAGTGGTTGTCTCATAGAACTCTAATATTTCCATACTTGATTAACTTGAACTTGAATTCAATCTTTTTCTCTCCTTACATATTGTTGAATTCTATATTCTAGAATGTATCTTAGTCAATAGTTGTTGTCTTCTAGAATGTAACTTAGTCAATAGTTGTTAGCTTGTTAGCTAGTTTGTCAATGGTTGTTAGATAGTTTGTCAATGGTTGTTAGATCCAATCTTTGTATATATATTCATTGTTTTGTATTCATAAAAATAAAGAAGTGAATTCACTCTTTTCTCTCAAATTCTTCATTCTCTCAAATTCTACATGGTATCAGAGAGTCTCTCGATTTGAGATTTTTTTTTTTTTCGACAGCCACCATTGTCCTCGTTGCTTATTCCAGCGATTTCCGCTGCTCATTCCGGCAGCCAAAATCCGAAGCTTTGTATGCTTCGTCATCACTTCCGCGAAGTATTATTTTGGTGATAACAGATTTGTTCTCCTCTCTTGGTGGTTTCCGAGACAAATCAGCCATCAAACCAGTGTTTTTCGGCCTAAATCCGAGCCGATCTGTTTTCTTCTTCGCATATCGAGGATTCCGAAACAGTACTATTCACGCGTACTGTTCACGCGCGTACTGTTCACGGGCTGCTGCAAGTCGGTTGACACCACCGGCACCAGAAAGTGAGAACGGTGCCGATTAGCAAAATCTTTCAAAGGCTCGTCGCCAACGGAGGCCGTTTGAGTAATCAAAAGGCTAATCGAAATTTGCAAAAGCATGTCTCACGAATCCTCTTCCAAACTTGTCTCTGATTTAGATCCGATCAACTCAAACAACAATGGGGATACAGAGAAAAAAGGTTACACGGCCAGTGCAAAAAATGGTGTTGGAACAGATTCAGTTGCACACATTCAGGAGCAATTGGATCAGCTACAGAAACCGTTTTCTGGTTTAAATACCTCAGTGTTTGGTGTTGGGTCTATTGCTACTAAAGGTACCTTCTCCACTGTTTTGAATGTGCAAAAGGAGATCTCAAAAACATGGATTGTGGATTCCGGAGCAACTGACCACATGACAGGTGATGCTAGGGTGTTTAGTACCTTTGAGCCAAGTCAAGGTAACTATAATGTCAAAATTGCAGATGGTTCTCTGTCCAAGGTCACAGGGTGTGGTACTGTTATTATTTCAAAAACTCTAACTCTGCAATCTGTGTTATATGTTCCCACTTTAGATTGTAATCTTCTATCTATCTCCAAACTCACTTATGATGAAAAGTGCGTGTTTAAATTTTTTCCCACTTATTGTGTGTTTCAGGACATGATTTCGGGAAAGATGATTGGAACTGCTGAGATACAATCTGGTCTCTATGTCATCAAGGCCGAAGCTTCAAAGGGTATACAAGGTCATTCTGCTAAATCCAATAATTTTTCTCTTGAGTCAATATCTGAGTCTAAGTCCAATAAAGAGAGTTCTATTATGCGTTGGCACTATAGGTTAGGACATCCTAGTTTCCTGTATCTAGAGAAACTGTTTCCTGACTTATTTCTTAATCACAGTCCAAAAGATTTTCATTGTGATTTCTGCGAGTTATCCAAACATACTCGTTCTGTGTTCCATCCTACTAGTTACAAAGCCTCCAAACCATTTGCTTTGATTCACAGTGATGTTTGGGGCCCTTCCAGAGTTCCTAATATTACTGGTGCAAAATGGTTTGTTTCATTTATTGACGATCATACCAGAGTCACATGGGTCTTTCTCATGAAAGAAAAGTCTGAGGTCACTAATATTTTTAAAAATTTTCATTCTTTGATCAAAACTCAGTTTCAAACAAATATTCAAGTATTCAGATCAGATAATGGGAGAGAATTTGTAAACCAAGGGTTGAGAGAGTATCTTTGTAGTGAGGGGATTGTCCACCAAACCTCATGTGTTGACACACCTCAACAAAATGGGATTTCTGAGAGGAAAAACCGTCACCTATTAGAGGTTACTAGATCTTTGCTGTTTTGTATGAGGGTGCCAAGTCGTTTTTGGGGTGCAGCTGTCCTCACTGCTGTACATCTGATTAATAGGCAACCTTCTCGAGTATTACACTTCAAGAGTCCATGTCAAACCCTACTTGAAACTTATCCTCATACCAAACTTATATCCACTATTCCTCTCCGCGTCTTCGGTTGCACAGTGTTTGTGCATGTTCAACCACATTACAGGGGTAAACTTGATCCTAGAGCTGTTAGGTGTTTGTTTTTGGGTTATTCTCCTACTCAAAAAGGATATCGATGCTACAACCCAGACACCCGAAAGATTCATATTTCTCTAGATGTTACCTTTGTTGAAGATCAACCTTTTTTTCCACAAACTCAAATTCAGGGGGGGAGTGAGAATGAATTTCAGTTTTTTGATCATAGCCATAGTCACGTTTTTCATGAAATTCCTCATTATGAGTCTTCTAGTCCCAAGAGTGAGTCCCATCATCCTAATGTGCCTGAAATTCCTCATTATGAGTCTTCTAGTCCCAACAGTGAGTCTCATCATCCTAATGTGCCTGAAATTCCTCATTGTGAGTTAAATGTGTCTCCTTCTGACCCTCCAGACATGACAAATAAATTCAAAGCAGAACCTATTGTATACTCGAGGAAGCCGATTACAACTAAAGATAGACCAGACAAGATTGTACCTCAGCAAGACCAGGAGTCTCAACCGGAATTGGTCCACATATCTGATCCAAACACTGAACCCCTGAGTGATCCTAGCACCAGCCCAGATACTAACCAGACAAGTGAGGAAGTTCCTTCAGATACTGAAATACCTATCGCCCTGAGGAGACCGGTAAGAATGTGTAGAGAGAAACCCCTTTACCCTTTGAGTAAGTACATATCCTATGAGGGTCTTTCATCTAGTTACAAAACTTTTGCTCACAATATTTCTCTAGTGTCTGTTCCAGCAAACATCCAAGAGGCCATGTCAATTCCAGAGTGGAAAAATGCAGTTATGGAGGAGTTAGGAGCCCTTCAGCGAAATAAAACCTGGGACATCACAGAATTACCAAAGGGTAAGCAGGCTGTGGGGTGCAAATGGGTCTTCACAGTGAAGCATAAAGCGGATGGCAGTGTAGAACGTTACAAGGCCAGACTGGTGGCTAAGGGATTTACACAGACTTATGGGATCGACTACGAGGAGACTTTTGCTCCTGTTGCTAAACTGAATACAATCAGAGTTCTTCTGTCCCTAGCAGTTAATCTCAACTGGAAGCTTCACCAAATGGATGTAAAGAATGCTTTCCTGAATGGAGAGTTAGCTGAGGAAGTTTATATGAAAGGTCCTCCAGGTTTGGAAAATGATTATGGAGACAAAGTCTGTAAGTTGAAAAAGTCTCTGTATGGGTTAAAACAGTCTCCCAGAGCATGGTTTGAAAGGTTCACGAAAGCCGTGAAAAGGTTTGGTTATACTCAATGTCAAGCTGACCATACCTTGTTTGTTCATCATGCCACAGGTGTTATTACTATACTCATTGTGTATGTGGATGATATGATTATGACCGGTAACAGTGAGGAAGAAATTCAGAAGTTAAAATCCTTTCTAGCCAAGGAATTTGAAATTAAGGATCTAGGAAGTATGAAATACTTCTTAGGAATGGAAGTTGCAAGATCAAAAGCAGGGATTTGCATAAATCAGAGGAAATACATCCTGGATCTTCTCAAAGAAACTGGGATGACAGAATGTAAGCCGGCTGATACACCTATGGACTATACGACGAAGTTGGGTCTCATAGAAGAAAGTCCACCTGTAGACAAAGGAAGGTATCAACGGTTGGTGGGGAAACTGATCTATTTATCCCATACCAGACCAGATATTGCATTCCCGGTGAGCACCGTTAGTCAATTCATGAACAGTCCGAATGAAGACCATATGGGAGCAGTTTTGAGAATTCTAAGGTATTTGAAGATGACACCAGGACAAGGTATATGTTTCAAGAAAAGTGACGATAGAGGTGTTAGAATCTTCACAGATGCAGATTGGGCTGGTTCAGTGGTAGACAGAAGGTCTACATCTGGGTACTGTTCCTATGTTTGGGGTAATTTGGTCACTTGGCGGAGCAAGAAACAGTCTGTGGTCTCTCGTAGCAGTGCTGAAGCGGAATTTCGAGCAATGGCTCATGGAATTTGTGAGGGAATTTGGTTGCAAAGACTACTAAATGAACTCAAAGTTCCTATGGTTAAGCCAATGGAACTGTTGTGGGATAATCAAGCAACTATTAGCATCGCAAAAAATCCAGTTCACCACGATAGAACAAAACATGTGGAGATAGACCGGCATTTTATCAAAGAAAAATTAGAAGCAGGGTCTGTCAAGATAAGTTACACTCCTACCAATTCTCAGACAGCTGATGTGTTTACTAAGGCTCTACCTAGAGCATCTTTTGAAGGATTGTGTTCCAAGCTGGGTATGATCAACATATACTGCCCAGCTTGAGGGGGGGTGTTGAATTCTATATTCTAGAATGTATCTTAGTCAATAGTTGTTGTCTTCTAGAATGTAACTTAGTCAATAGTTATTGTCTTCTAGAATGTAACTTAGTCAATAGTTGTTAGCTTGTTAGCTAGTTTGTCAATGGTTTGTTAGATAGTTTGTCAATGGTTGTTAGATCCAATCTTTGTATATATATTCATTGTTTTTGTATTCATAAAAATAAAGAAGTGAATTCACTCTTTTCTCTCAAATTCTTCATTCTCTCAAATTCTACACATATATATATATATATATATATATATATATATATATATATCAAGTGAACAAGCTACCTTACCACATCCTATTCCTCATGGCTATCTGGGCACTTTTGATAGTTTTTGTACATGTTATATTTTTAATTCTGATAGTCCGTATGTATAACAAAAGCAATTCACATCAAGTTTCTGAAGGGACAAACAACGACGACTATGTTATATGCTTGGAAGATTTCAACGATCAAACCAAAATCAAATCTAATATAAAGGAGAGAACTAAAATTAACTCCGTCACGACCCATCAATTTGGTGTAAAGAAGGTTCCTCCAATACCAAATATTCTACTGTCAATGCCACGGTCAGAGTATAAGTAAGTTCAAGAATTTTACTTTTACTTTTACTATTATTATTTTTATAAATTCAATTACAAACTGGGACTAGGTAATATATATCCAGGTGACTCAAATAAGTAACATAGATTCTTGATCATCATACTATTGTTATGGAATTGCATATTATTATTTATTTATTTTTTTGAATTTTATTTACATTGACTTTTCGGAACTTGATGAACAAGCTGTTATGCTGAATTTTTGAAGTTGAGATTTTGAAGTTTTTTGTTCTGTTTCTTGAATTTATGTTTGATTTTTAATGTTAAATTCTTTGTTTATACTCACTGTTATTGGCTATTGTACAATTCATATTTATATTGTTCGATAGATACTGCACTCTCTGGACTTCAAAACTATTAATTAATAATTTTATATTCATGACTGTTAGCAACTTAATAACTAAATGATCTAATTTGTCAAATTTATGTGTAAACTTAAATTGATAATTTTTAAACAGTAGGGATAATTTTTATTTATTTTTATATTAATCTACTAGTAAAGTTTGATTTGAATAGTAACAGTTGTTTAATCGGAATAGTGATTAACTTGGACTTAAATTCAATCTTATATCCTCAATTAAATAACTTAAATAATAGTGGTTGTCTCATGGAACTCTAATATTTTGATACTTGATTAACTTGAGCTCGAATTCAATATCTTTCTCTCTTTCTATATATATACATATTAAGTGAACAAGCTACCTTACCCCATCCTATTCCTCATGGCTATCTGGGTATTGTCACTTTTGTTAGGTTTTGTACATGTTATAACTTTTGTTCTTATAGTCCGTATGTTTAACGAAAGCATTAGCAAAAGCAATTCACATCAAGTTTCTGATGGGACAAACAATGACGAGTGTGTTATATGCTTGGAGGATTCCAACGATCAAATCAAAATCAAATCTAGTGTAAAGGAGGAAACCAAAATCAAATCCGTCACGACCCATCAATTTGGTGTAAAGAAGGTTCCTCAAATGCCAAAAGTTCTACTGTTAATGCTACTGTCAGAGTATAAGCAAGTTCAAGAATTTTACTTTCACTATTACTATTATTATTTTTATAAATTCAATTACAAACTGGGACTATGCAATATCCCGATGACTCATATAAATAACATAGATTCTTGATCATCATACTATTGTTATGGAATTTTTACTTAGGATTATGTTTAGCTGCATATTATTATTTTGATTTTGATTTTTTTGTTTTTAAATTTTATTTACATTGAATTTTTGGAACTTGATGAACAAGCTGTTATGCTGAATTTTTGAAATTGAGATTTTGAAGTTTTTTGTTTTGTTTCTTGAATTTTTGTTCGATTTTTAATGTTAAATTATTTGTTTATACTCACTGTTATTGGCTACTGTACAATTTTTATTTACATTGTTCTATAGATACTGCACTCTTTGAACTTCAAAACTATAAACTATATTCATGATATTAACAATTTTATATTGATGATTATTAGCACTTTCATAACTAAATGATCTACTTTGTCAAATTTATATGTAAATTTAAATTGATAATTTTTAAACAATAGGGATAATTTTAATATTTTTCTATATTAATCTAAAGAGAAATTACACCTAACTGCATGAGGTTTTCAATTTTACAGTTAGAAATAATTTTATAAAAAATTTATAATCAACCCCCCTCTTATTAAAGTTGATCGTTAATTATTTACTGTTGATTGTTATAAACAGTTAAAATGATAAATTATAAAGACTATTTTGAACTATTTGATACTTATTTATAAAATTACCCTTAAAAAAAACAAAAAAATATTGATTGTTTAGAATTGTTTTATTTATTTAATGACTAAAGTACCCTTATGTAAACACATTAATTTCAAATTTTATTTACCCAATTGAATTTTTCTCTCTTAACCCATTAATCATTAACCTTTGATTTTAGGACTAATTACAATAAAGTATCCTGACGTTTGGCTATATTGTAATAAAATCGTGAGTTTAGCCTTAATTGCATGTTAGTACCCTTGACTAACTGCTTGACCGTTAGAGTTGACGGTCAACCGATAGTCAAAGGGTATTTTAGTCATTTTAACCTTAATTTATTTTTAAAAAATAATAAAAAATTATTATAAATTATAAAAAAAAGTTAAATGAATCTCCACCGTCCATCAATTTTGATGGACAGTAGAAATTATATTGACAAAAAAAAAACTTAAAATTAAAATAAAAAATAATTTTTTTTTTATATATATTTTTAGTGTTCTTGCTGGATCTCCACCACCAAGAACACCAAAAAAAATTTCAATATCAAATATTTTGTTTCTAACTTTTTTTAATTGTATGATTTTAAAATTTTTTTTTTAAATATATCTCCACCGTCCATCAAGATTGATGGATGGTGGAGATCCATTTTTAAAAAAATTAATTTTTTTATTTTTTTTTCAATTTTTATTTAATTTTTTTTTAACTAGAGGTAATTATATCATTTTACACAAAAATCAAAGTCAAACCGTTATATTTGACTGGGTCAACTGACAGTAGGGTACTAACATACAATTAAGGCTAAACTCAAGATTTCATTACAACTTAGTTCCCATAAAGCATTTATGGAGAAAACAGATACTAAATTTTTTGTTCTCAACTTCAAGCATTCTTCTTCACAGTGGCATATTTGATGATGTCAATGAACTCCGTCTAATTCAATTTAATAAGAAAAATATGAAATCACCTCTGTTGGCTACGCAGATTGTTTTTTGATCCTTTAAATATATGTTGTAAATATAATGAGTCATGATCATATACGGAATTAAAAGAGAAAAAAAATTTGAAACAAACCAAAGACACAAGATCCAAAATTATAAACAAAATTTTTTCTCAGGATCCAAAAACTTACCCGATCGGGACCCGACCCGATCTTCTCTCCATCTGACCTAGCCGGCACTTGCAAGGATGACACCGAGCAGTCGCACCTCACCAGCGTATGGAATCGCGCAACGGCCGATCTTTGTCTTCCCTCCGCTTCACTTTTTCTCTCGGTCGATCTTCTCTCCACCAGACCTCGCCGGTACGTCCAGTTGGTCCCCAGCAGCCGCACCTCGCCGGCGTCTGGAATGGAAAACCGGCCGATGAAGCTCTTCTCTCACCGGTAGATATTGGTTTCCTCTGTCTTCAATTGATTTTCTCTCTCCAATAAAACTCACACGATAAATGAAATGATTTAACCTAAGATTTGTGAATATAAAAGTGGTTGAATTACACTCAAGTAACCTAACTTTTATTATAATTGCATGTTTAACACTATTGTTACCATAATTACACTTAAATACCCTATAATCCGTTGATCACCGTTAAAGTGACGGTTGACTAAACGGATTATGGTCAAATGATGAGATTGCCCCTGCACATGTGTTCTGACATCATAAAATTAAAAAAATAATTACTAAAAATAATAAAATAATAATATTTTTTTTTTTTTGAAAAAAATTAAAAAAAATCACAGATCTGGAAATGGAAGAAATTTCCAGATCTGGATTCCTTCACAGTTTTAAAAAAAAATCAAAAATAAAAATAAATTGAGTTTGTGTTCGAACCTAAATTTCTGGGTTCGAGCACGAACCCAGCACTTGGGTTTGTGTTCGAACCCAACAATCTGGGTTCGTGTTCGAACCCAACAATATGGGTTCGTGTTCGAACCCAGAAATGGGTTCAAACACGAACCCAGGTTGCTGGGTTAAAACACAAACCCAGGTGCTGGGTTCGTGCTTGAACCCAGAAATCTGGGTTCAAACACGAACCCAGATCTGGGTACGAACCCAGTTCTCGGTTCGTGCTCGAACCCAAATTTTTGGGTTCGTGCTCGAACTCAGATCTGGGTTCGAACCTAGTTCTGGGTTTGAGCACGAACCCAAAAATCTAGATTCGTGTTCTTCAAAAAATATTTTAAAATTTTTTTTTTTTTTTTTGTGATGTGGTGGAAGAGTCTCCAGACTCTTCCATCTGTTTTTTTTTTTTAATTTTTTTAAAAATATTTTTAATATATTATTTTTAAAATTAATTAAAATATGACGTGGCATGTTCTTATTGGTTGGATGATTTTTTAAATTTTTTTAGAAATAAATTTAAACGTAAAAGACCAATTTTTCCCTGAACCCAGTTAGTCAACCGTCACTTTAACGGTGGTCAACGGATTACAGGGTATTCGAGTGCAATTATGACAAAACTGACATTAAACGTGCAATTATGATAAAAGTCAGGGTACTTGAGTACAATTCACCCTATAAAAGTATATATACTGGATTGTTTTATAATTTTACATGGCTTTTTTTTAAAAAAATTTGCCAATTTATATGGCACTTTGACCATTCTACCCTTTTTATAACGTAAACCATAAATAGTTAACGGTCAACCTTAACGAGAGGCGGGTTAACTGTCAATTTCCTATAAAGTTATTTTTAGTAGGTGTAATTTGTCCTTAATCTAATAGTAAAGTTTAATCTGAATAGTAGCAGTTTTTAATCATACTCTTAAACTCTATAGTGATTAACTTGGAATCAAATTTCATTTTATGTCCTCAATTAAATTATATATATTTCCTTTCATCTCATATTCATATAGTATTATTGTATGAAAAAATTATTTTTTTCATATTTGTTCTGATAATATTTTTAATTAAACTTTTTGTTTAGTTCTTATTCTAACTTTGAACTAAAAAATTTAATTTAATAAATAATACAAATAACAAAGTTGTGAATGATCATGTGGTGATCCCTTCTGGAGATATTGTTCCTTGGTCAAGGTTCTTCTTGGCTAAATTTAACGATGCTTCTGCCTCTTCCTCCAGCAGACCTTCTATGGTTGTGCGGCCTTTAGTGGTGGCATGGACAACTCCTCCTCCTTCTTCTTTTAAGCTCAATGCTAATGCCTCTGTGATGGCAGATCCGGGTTTAGTTGGCCTTCGTGTTCTAATTAGGGATGCAACTGGTGAGGTGATGCTTGCTGGCACTAAACAGGGGTGTGAAGTAGTTCCAATTGATTTGGCTGAAGCTTTGGCCATTCAATTTGGATTATCTTTGGCTAAAGAGTCGGGCATTTGGCCGATCCATGTGGAATCTGATTGTTTTAGTATTATTAACATTATCAATAAGAAGATTTATCCCTTGACAGAGGTGGGTTCGGTGTTGGAAGACATTGTCGATTCTACTGCGACTTGCCGAACTCTAGCCTTCAATTTCGTGCCTCACTCGGCTAATCGAGGAGCCCATTCCCTTGCTCAATTAGGATGTTTTTTACCTAATATTTCTGTTTGGATTGAGGACTTTTCCCCTTCCATGGCTAATATAGTACTTGATGATTCCATATCTCTTTCAGTTGAATGATATTATTTTCCTTTCAGAAAAACAATTACCATATATCCTTCTCTTTCTCTCCATATATCTACTCAACCACTATCATGGGTATTGTTACCTCTTATTTTGATTAGTTAAATAAAAATGCTTTTACTGTTTACGACTCATAAAGCTTATTTTAATTACTTCAATAAAAGTGTTTATCCTATTTGCCACTCATAAGTATGGATAGGGGTGGGCACGGTTTGAATCTGTATGATTTTGGGTGAAATCGAACCTACTTAAAATTTATACGGTTTTTGAAAAATTAAAATTGAACCAAACTGTATTGAAGATGTAAACCGAACCGAAATAATACGGTTCGGTTCACTACTATTTTGGGCATATTGGGCCTTTTTCATGTATTAATTTTTTAATAGGTTTTAAATGCTAAATTGGACTATAGATTTAGTTTTAGTTTTTGGGTAATTGATTTTATAATTCAAACCTTATTTCAACAGTATATTAATCATGTATATCACTTAATCAATATTGTCTATTAATATGAATTTTATACAAATAAAATCATGTTTCAAACCTAAGTGAAAAAATTCAAGCACTATGTATAAACAATAACTGATTTCAATATATCCAACCAATGTACTGCTCTAATCACAAAATTATTGACATAAAATCAAACGTTCAGAAGAAAATTAAACAGTAAACTCATTCCTAAATAAAACTGTCCAGAAAATTAAATTTTTCAATTTGCTGCTGATTAAGAACAGTCCAAAAAAATTAAACAGTCCAAAAGAAAAAGTAAACAGTAAGCTTTGAAATAAAAAAGTAAACTTTCCAAAAAAAAATAAAACTGAATGCAGAAATTTGCTGATGCTTAACACCAATTGTTTATGGTAATGATAAAATTATTAGGGTAGGTAAGAAATTGTGGATCAACTGTTTAATTTTTAGATAAATGTTTAAGTGAAGTGGGGTTGCTATACGTGAACTTGAAATGAGAGATAATGATATTTTAGATTTGAAATTAATTTCTTATTAGAAAGTTATTATAAGCTTCTAATTATACATTATTATTAATCATGATTGATGAAATATTTTCTTTATTCCATTGGATCTTTCAGTAGAAAATTGATTAAAGAATAGTAAAATGTGACATGGCCCCAAATGTAATAGGAATAGAAATGAAATTAATAGTGGTGACTTGTGACTTAATGAGAAATTAGGTTAGGTTTTTCTTTTTTTTTTCCTTTCTCTATGACGGTTCAAATCGGTTTTGGGCTGTCAAAACCAAACCAAACCGAATTCAAACTCAAACCGACTCAAAAAAACATTACGATTCGAATACAGCTCAAATCGATTCGAATGCGGTTTTTATGCCCACCCCTAAATACGGAGTTCAGACTCAGCACAGTTAAGACCCAGATGGCTTGCCACGGCATTGATGGCAGCAACAAAGTAAATAAGAAGGAATAGAAATATTAAGCCCGTTTGTGTAATCTCAAACATGGTGTGTAGGGATACGAGGCTACAAATTTCAGTTCAACATATTTAAGACATACGTAAATTGATTAAAATAAGCAATAATCATCATATTATAGAACTAATTAAAAAAATATCAATTCAAAGATGTTAACTAATTGAAATTTTATATTATGACATCAAAAAGTAAATATCAACCGATACAGCTCAATGTGGGTCTATGACAAAAACGCTCATTCAGCCTGTCAATAATTCTGGTTCGAGTCGTCAGTACCGTAAGTGGTACGTAAAAAATAAATAAAGGAGAAATTAGCCTAACCTACCTGAGGTTTGCAATTCTACAGCTGGAAACAACTTAATCAAAAATTGACAATGAACCCCCCTCCAGTTATCTTTGACAGTTAAAAACTAACAGTTGACCAACTCAAACAGTAAAAAGACGAAAATACCCCTAAAAAAAGACAAGGTCAGGGGTATTTTCGTCTCTTTAGACTTTTTAAATTTAATTTTATTAAATAAAAATTAAAAAAAATAAGAAAAAAATTTCATCCCTCCATCTTTAAAATAACGGACGGTTTAAATTTATTTTTCAGATTAAATTCATTTTTCGAAGAACCCTTCATCCAGTCAAAACACTGTGGGTTTCATCATCCCATTTCACCAATACAATTTGACATATTGACAAATTGCAAGTAAACCGCACTATTACTTTGCTTATAACTTAATATTTTTGATTAATTGGTTAATAACATTAGTCTGAATGGTAACAGGGTCTTTGTTTTTTGTTTTTGTTCTTAATTAGTGGAGATCTAATCTTTTTTTTCTTTTTAAATTTTTTTCAATATGATCTCTACGGTCTATAAAAGTTAATGGACATTGAAGATCTATTTAAAAAAATAATTTTTTTTATTTTAATATTAATTAAAAATAAAATTATTGTAATAATTAGTAGGTATGTATAATTTAGACATTTTATACATTTTAACTAGTCAACAGTTAAATCTAATAGCCAATTGGTTAGTAAAATATATTAAACTGTAATTTAAAGTAAAAATACAGTTTAATTATAATTTATCTATGTATCAAAATCTTTCATTACAGTTTACCCTTTTAAAATACCCTATATACCTAAAAATAAAAGGGAATTTAGCAAAATTGCCCAAAAATCAGAAAACAGTCGCAAAACTATCCAGGCTCCACTAATTTTTGCAACCTTTACCCAAAGACTTTGTTTAGACAAAATTGCCCTTACTTTTACATTTGACCCACTGCACTTTCTTCTTCTTTTTCGCACTGTCTTCTTCTTCTTCTTCATCTAGGCAAATTTCTTCACCTCACCCGGTTCTCTCTTCGTCTCTTCTTCTCTTCTCTTCTTCACATTTTCTTATTTTTCCTCTCTTATCTTCTCCATAAATCTCTTACCCAACCTAAACCAAGAAATTCTCAAGCTATCTCTTGCAAATAAACCATCGATCCATCTCACAAAGTCTTTTTCTCCATCAAAAATTCTAAGATTAGTGTTAAACTTTTTTTTTTTAGTCAATGCACACTTTTATGGGTTTTGAATCAGTTGTAGGCATTTCACATTTGTTAATCCTCCATCAAAAAAATGAAGAACGAATTTTTATAATTTTTTTTTTTCATTATGCCAATCCGATGCTTTTGGCCCGATGAGTTTGGCCCGATGGTTTTTCTTTATATTTTTTCATTGTTTTTGGCCCGATAGTTTTCATCATGTCGGCCCGATGGCCTTGGCCTGATGGTTTTCATCATGTATTTTCACATGGCGGCTCGATGGCCTTGACCCGATGGTTTTCATCATGTATTTTCACATGGCGGCCCGATGGTTTTCATCATGTATTTTCAAATGGCGGCCCGATGGTTTTCATCATGTATTTTCACATGGCGGCCCGATGGCCTTGACCCGATGGTTTTCATCATGTATTTTCACATGGCGGCCCGATGGTTTTCATCATGTATTTTCAAATGGCAGCCCGATGGCCTTGGCCCGATGGTTTTTATCATGTATTTTCACATGGCGGCCCGATGGCCCTGGCCCAATGGCCTTGACCCGATGGTTTTTATCATGTCGGCCCGATGGCCTTGGCCCGATCACTACAAGAAAAGTGACCTATAGTGACAAAAACTATTTGTCATTAAAAAAGAAAAATTTGTCACAATATTAATATTGTGACATAAAAAGTGTCACTATAAAATTGTCACATTTGCCCTCGTCACTAAAAGTATTAGTGACAGTTAAAGTCATCTCGTCACTATAGTTAGTGATAGAATTTTATATGTGTCACAAACCATGACTTTTAGTGACACATTATTAGGGAACTTAAATGAGTGACGAATAATAATTTTGTCACTATGCACAAATTTAGTGACAGTTAACTATTTATAAATTTGTCACTATATACATATTTAGTGACAATTTATTATTTAAATATTATGTCACTATTTATAAATATAGTGACTATTAATCATTAGATAAATTTGTCACTATATATCTGAAAATTGTATCACTATATATAAACTTAGTGACAGTTAATCGTATAAAAATTGTGTCACTGTATACAAATTTAGTGATAGTTAGTCGTATGCAATTTGTGTCACTGTATATAGTTTTAGTGACAGTTCATAGCATGCAATTATTGTCACTATATGTATATTTAGTGGCAATTAATTGTTTAAAATTGTGTCATTATTCACAAATCTAGTGACAATAAATTACCTTAATTTAGGTCACTCTATACAAACTAGTGACAGTTAACAATATGAAATTGTGTCAATATAAGCAAACTTAATGACAGTGATTATTTTAAAATTGCATCACTATATGCATACTTAGTGACATTTCAAATTTAAAACTTTTTTAGTCTCTAGTTTAATAGCGGTATAATAGTTATGGTTATATTTATCAGTAATTCTATTATATTGTTAACAAAATTTATTTATACGATAAAATTGATAAATCTATATAAAAAAAATATATAAATATCTTTATTTAACTTGAGATCAAACTATAAAAAAAAAACATTATACTTAATATTTCAAAATTAATATAAGAAATAAGATAATGAAAGTCGATACAGAGTTATTAATCTAATCACATGATGAAATTTAAAAAAATTTCTAAGCTAAATAAAACCATAAAATCCACTAATGAAACATAGAATCAGATGAATTTGGAAGTTGGTGTTGAAACATCACCAAAAATGAGTCAAACTGAGATTTTAATTCCTCCATCTCTTTAAGTTTGGATCTTAATCCATTCATTTCAGTCTCAAGATATTTTATCTTTTCGGTTGCTGCCTCTCTTTGAATTCTCTCATCTTCCAACATCTTTAATGTCTCATTATGAGAAGAATTTTTACCTTTTTTTTTTATCGACCAATCCCAAGACCATAAGTTAGAGTAGATACATCAGCCTTCGGACCAATAACTTCACCCATAACTTGACTGAAGATTTCATTTGTAGATGCATTAGGTTGGGTTGTAACGAGCTCATCCATTCGATTCTGTAAAAAATATAGATAAATATACTAAATTCATATATCTAAAATAACAAAAGCTAGGCAAAAAAAATTTAGTTACAAAAATTAAGTGAATAAACTACATAAACATATTGTTTAGCACATATCCACTAATAATAATGTCGGGAGCTTTAAGAATTAAAATTCATTAAGTTTTGAAATTTGACAAAGTATTAAATACAAGTAATTATGAGACTTGTTCATTGTGCATTACATATTTATTAAGACTAAAATATAAACTCAATTAATGAACAATATAATTTTATACTATAAAGGAAAAAATATAGTTATTTACACATCTTAAAATATTAATATCACTTGGTGGATATTTAATTATGTTTTTACATAGACAATTAAGTAACACTTTGATAATTTATATCATGTCAACCACCCAAACTACTTCATCAAATGTCATCGAACCATTGCCCCATAACTCCTTTAACTCATCTATTAATGGTTGTAAGTAGACATCAATATCATTTCCAGGAGCATGAGGCCCAGGAATAAGCAATGACATAATAAAATTTGGTTGCTTCATACACATCCAAGGTGGCAAGTTGTATATCATTAAGACAACCGGCCAAGTACTATGAGAAATACTCATTGTACCAAATGGATTAAAACCATCGCTTGCTAGGCCCAACCTAACATTGCGAGGATCTGAAGCAAAATCAGGATAACGATTATCAAAGTTTTTCCAGGCTTCAGAATTCGCAGGATGCCTCAATAAACCATCTTTAACGCGATCTCTCTCATGCCATTGCATAAAACAAGCAGTCTTGGTTGACATGAAATATCTTTGAAGTCTTGGTATTAGTGGAAAGTGACGCAAAGCCTTAGCTGGGATTTTACGATCCGAGAGAGATGACTGATTTGCATCATCTATCATCTCTTTCCATCGAGAAGTTCCGCACACAGTACATGTTGTCTCTTGAGCTTTTTCTTTCCAATACAACATGCAATCTTTAGGGCATGCGTCAATTTTGTTATACCCAAGTCCCAAATCAGTAATAATCTTCTTTGTTTGGTAGAATGACTTTGGTAAAGTTTCACCTTCAGGTAAGGCTTCTTTGAAAAACTCAAGTAAAACTGTAACTGATTTGTCACTTAATCCATAAAGACACTTGATGTGAAATAATCGAACAATAAAAGATAGTTTAGTGAATTTCTTACAACCGGGATATAATTGTTGCTCGGCATCTTTTAATAGGTTGTAAAATTTGTTTGCATCAAGATTTGGAGTCTCCTTATCACCATCATGGTCATTGTCATCACTACCATCACTGCCATCATGTTCACCACTATCATGATTATTGCCATCAAATTCAGTAACATCATCATCAAACACACCGAACGCATTGCGCAACATCCCATGCATATCATCCACTTGAACTGATTGTTCATTATTCATTGTTGCTTGTGTCGAGTAAAGTTCACCATGATAAATCCACTTGTTATTAAGATAACCCATGTCTAAACCATCACAAATCATATGTTCCCTAATAGTATTTCTATCATATCTATATGCATTGTTGCAGTTTTTGCATGGACATTTTATTCTTCCGTTAACTTGAGTATTAGCAAATCCAAAATCTAAGAATTGTGTCACCCCATCTTCAAAAGCTTTACTAACTCTTGACTCATGAATCCAACTCTTATCCATAAATAACTTACGATAAATATAAATCAATCGTAAAAAGTAGATCCTACAAAGTTTTCAACAATTACAACTTAGTAAGCTTCAAAACCAGGAAAAAGAAAAAATTAATTCACCATGCCTATATATTTTTAAATAGAATTTATAGTTCCGCGTACATAATCATATGATTGTTATTATTATAGCTATATCTTTTCGTTTAATATAATTTATGGTTGTACATACATTTTAAGCACTTTATGGGATAGACCTACTAATACAAAGCAACTCTTTCTTTTTTCTTTTCTATAAATGATTAATTCTAATTAATTTCAATAACTGCAAACTTAAGAAGCTTCAAAAACACGAATTTGAAACCCCAACTAAAAAAGAAAATGTGAGTTATCTTTTGCCTTTTATTAACTAATTTATATGGTTGAATGTGCTATGTTTTAAGTAACTATGTAATATTTGTCACAAAATAATCAAACAATGAGTCATTTAAAATTAATAAAAATCAGTAATATATCACTTATCTGAAAAGCTTCTGCCTAATAAATAGCAAATCATACTCTAAAGAATGAATGAAGAAGGTTTATGTATCACTACAATTCAGTATTCTATTGACAAATAAAACTAAAAAATTAACAACAAAGAAAAAAGAAATAAAATATTGTCTAGCAACTTTGGCAAATAAAATGAAACACCAAAAATAGTACAAGTATTAAATTCAAAACTCACCTGAAAATAAGAGCAGAATACAATCTCTTGCTAAGATGTTTAACCTGAAAAAAATAGTCGAAGGCACAAAGTATTATTTACCACGTAATTTTATTTGTGAGGCTTCTAAAACAACATATCCATAAATAAATACTGAAACAAGATCACAATAGGAAACCCAAAAAACAGCAACTTAAAAAAACTTTGGCTGCAGCTTAAGCCAAAATTTTTTAAAAAATAAATAAATTTACACTTCAAATATTAACACACTTGTTCGCCAATTCTCTATTTTCAAACATACCTATCCTTATTTTTTTTTAAAACATACCCATCCTTACATTTCAAATTTTAACACTTCCCCACGTGGTAACAATAGGCACAAAGTATTATTTTTTATTTTGTTTTTTTAAACATACCCATCCTCTGTTATATTACCATTTTTTTTACAAAACTAGTAATTTCTCAGTAAAATCAGATAGAAGTAAATACAATTAAGCAATTAAGCAGTAATTTTTTAATAACTCTAAACACTCTGTCCCCATACCCTAATGATAGCGCAACTCACATTCCCTTATTTTTTATAGCAATTAAGCAGTCAGTACCAATATTATTTAAGTAAAGATACTAGAACAAGTAAAAATTTACATACAAATTTATACCCTCCCCAATATAATGTAAAACGTTAGATTGAATCTTCGAAGAATATTTTTGCTAGCCACAAATTATGGAATTATGACATAATTAGACCACCATGAGATTCAAACAATAGTCATGCAGACACAAGAAAACCTCAATTAAATTAAGAAAACCTTACCAATTGAAATTTCAATCAAAATCCAGAATCTATAGGCCAAGGCAGATGAATTGATTTGCTAAAAGGAATCCAAAAGAAAAGTAGTTCTTGTATTTGCCAAACAGTGAAGAGAGTCCACTGTGAGAACTTGAAGAGAAGAGTTTTGAGACAAATTGTTTTGTGAAAAATTGGTAGAGAATGGGTAAAAGGTGGAGAAAAGAAAGTGATAAAGTTTTGGTAATAAAGAAAATAAATTCTGGCGGGTTTTTTATGCCCTAAAATGCCAACCCCAAACCATCCAAAATTATGGCGGCATCAATGGTCTCTTTAGGTGTCAATAGTTTAGGTGGTGAATTTTTTTTAAACCCATTCCTAGGTTTTTTAAAATAAGAAATAATAGTTTTTTTCTATATAAATTTATTACCCAAATTAATGCTTTCCAATTTTGTGTGGTTTGCAGTGTCCATATCGGGCTGCAATTGATTAATTTAGTAGTAATGTAGTATGATTAGTTTGTATAGAATCTTATGATTTATTAGTAAAATATGTTACCATTAATTAGTTTTACAATAAATTCATCTAAAATAAATAAAAGGCGGACAGAATAAAAAAAAAGTGGAACATTAATTTAAATACTCTCATATTTGTATGAGTCATAAAATAATTTTTTTTTTTGACAAGTTAATTTTGTGACTAATTTTATTAATTGTCACAACTTCCTTAATTTTTATTCAATTGTGACAGATTATTAGAAAAACTCTCAATTAAACTACAGTTTTTAACAGATAATTTGAGAGGGAGATTTTGGTCCAAAAAATAATGACAAATAATTAAATCTGTCACAAAATATTACCTACAGTGATACATTTAAAATATATCACTAAAAAATATGTCACTACATGTCATTTTTTTTTGTAGTGGATGGTTTTCATCATGTATTTTCACATGGCGGCCCGATGGCCTTGACCCGATGGTTTTCATCATGTATTTTCACATAGCGGCCCGATGGTTTTCATCATGTATTTTCAAATGGCGGCCCGTTGGCCTTGGCCCGATGGTTTTCATCATGTATTTTCAAATGGCGGCCCGATGGCCTTGACCCAATGGTTTTCATCATGTATTTTCACATGGCGGCCAACTGATCTTAGAAAATACATCGGGCCAAGGACATCGGGCCGCCATTTGAAAATACATGATGAAAACCATCGGGTCAAGGCCATCGAGCCGCCATGTGAAAATACATGATGAAAACCATCGGGCCAAGGCCATCGGGCCGCCATTTGAAAATACATGATGAAAACCATCGGGCCAAGGCTATCGGGCCGCCATGTGAAAATACATGATGAAAACCATCGGGTCAAGGCCATCGGGCCGACATGATGAAAACCATCGGGCCAAAAACGATGAAAAAACATGAAGAAAAACCATCGGGCCAAACTCATCGGGTCAAAAGCATCGGGTCGGCATGATGAAAAAAAAAATTTATAAAAATTCGTTCTTCATTTTTTTGATGGAGGATTAACAAATGTGAAATGCCTACAACTGATTCAAAACCCATAAAAGTGTGCATTGACTAAAAAAAAAAGTTTAACACTAATCTTGGAATTTTTGATGGAGAAAAAGACTTTGTGAGATGGATCAATGGTTTATTTGCAAGAGATAACTTGAGAATTTCTTGGTTTAGGTTGGGTAAGAGATTTATGGAGAAGATAAGAGAGGAAAAATAAGAAAATGTGAAGAAGAGAAGAGAAGAAGAGAAGAAGAGACGAAGAGAGAACTGGGTGAGGTGAAGAAATTTGCCTAGATGAAGAAGAAGAAGAAGACAGTGCGAAGAAGAAGAAGAAGAAGAAAGTGCAGTGGGTCAAATGTAAAAGTAAGGGCAATTTTGTCCAAACAAAGTTTTTAGGTAGAGGTTGTAAAAATTAGTGGAGCCTGGGTAGTTTTGTAACTGTTTTCTGATTTTTGAGCAATTTTGCTAAATTCCCAAAATAAAACTCCTGCTTTTGATGAAGTTATATTAACTTGACCAAATATGAATTACGAAACATTGAGATATATAAGATATTTTGGGCCAAAGACGACACATAAGTTCTCTCTTTCTATATTTATATATCAAGTGAGCCACCTGACTTACTGCAAACTATTCCTGATGGCTTTTTGTGATTTATTACTTATTTTATTTGGTATGTTTTTAATCTTGATAGGCTGTATGTTAGTGGGCAGATGCCTCGAGAATTAACGTAATTAACATCGAAATACTAGGCAATTCACAATAAGTTTATGAAGGGACGAGGATAAAGAGCGATGACTATATTATATGTTTTGAGAATTCCAACAAATATATATCTTTCTTTACCAAATTGTGGTATTTGTGTTGTTTCCTTTCAATATATTCTATGATATATCTTCCTATTTCCAATTATCAGAAGAAACTAAAAACACCAAAATTAAATCCGTCACGATCCGTTAATATAGTGTAAAAAATGAGGAAATTAAAATCAAATCTAGGGTAAATAAGGAAGTAACCAAAGTTAAATTCGTTACAACTTATCAATCTGGTGTAAAGATGGTTCCTCTAGTACCAAATGTTTTATTATCAATACCGAGGTTAGAGTATAAGCAAGTTCTTAATATTACTGTTATTATTTTTATAAATTCAGTTACAAGACTGGAACTGTGCAATCTCAATTTAGTCGCAACATCAAATAAGTGACATGGATTCTTGATCATCATACTATTATTATGGAATTTTTACTTAGGATTATATTTAATTTGAGTAAATTCTAGTTTGTTTATACTCACAGTTAGTATATAATTAGCACTTTTTAACAGTTTTTTATTCATGATTATTAGCAATTTATTAAATAAACGATCTAATTTGTCAAATTTACTTTTAAACTTGAATTGATAATTCCTAACCAAAGGGATAACTTCGATATTTTTCTATATTGATCAAATAGTAAAATTTTGTTTGAATAGCAGCAGTTGTTTCATTGAACTCTTAAACTCCAGTCCGTAATTAATTTGGACTCAAATTCAGTTTTACTTCCTCAATTAAATAACATACATTTTCTTATTTAAAGTATTACTGGATCTTGATCCTGGCAGGTTAGATTATGAGAGAATTTGCCAGGACTCCTAAATACAACTAGTACCAAGGGGTCGTTACACATTAAATTTTTTATTTTTTTTATTTTTTTAAATATTCAAATAACTTAAAAATATTAAAATATAACTTAAAATACAAAAAAAATTAAAATTTTAATTTATCACTTAGCACCTATCACTTAATTATAATTACACTATTTTGTACGATATATAAAAATTTATCTTTGTACAAATGTATCTATCTTATAAAAAATCCATTAAAAAAAAAAAACACAGTCACCACTTTATGATATTTTGGGATACATTCCAAAGGACGTCACAGAAGTATTAAGATGTATAAGAACAAATAGCAGCTAAAAATCACAACCATGCCAAACCTTATCGACAGCATGACAAAAAAATTAAGCACGACAAGATAATTTTGGTGTGCATCCACCCCACGCATAAACAAATTGTGCAAAATTGGTATGGCATATATAGGATCACTCTTCATAGGAAAATCTTGGTTTTAGGACCATAAGAATTTCCACCACTTTTTTATAGAATCTGAATATACTCACTTCAAACGATGTATTCACTAGATTTGTCATAAAACGAAACCAACAAATCATCCATATAAAGATCAGGAAAAGGAACAATGTATTATGAATGTCCAAGAACAATGCCTCAACAGTATGAAGACTTCAACCAGAACCTGAAGAATAAATGAGGTCAAAAAAACAATAATCTTATCAGCAGCCGAGGTTCATACTTCATAGAGATTGGCATGAAACTAGTAAGCCTATATAATTAATCAAGGGTTAGAAAAAGTTTTATTCACAATACATTAAATCCTGAATTTTCCCATGTTTCATTATATACATAGATATTAGGGGTTCTGCACTTATTTTAAACAAGAGTTAGGGTTCATGATAAATTAATTGGACACTGAATTGAATGAGTGATGAAATTGAGAATTAGGGTTTACGATAATTCATTATAATTGACTTAAAGTGAGAATTGTTAAAAATAACCTAATAAGTATGTAAAAAATCATTATAAATTAATCTCATTCTTGTCTTTTTAAGTAATTTTATTTGCACATCCACTTGTAGTAAGGTAGTTAGTGCACATTCCTCCAACCTCAATGGTGAGGGGTTTGATTCCCACTATGTGCATGTGTGAGTAGTTTTCTCCCCTTATTGTCATAGTAGTATTCTCCTGTTATGAGAGTAGATATCCGAGCCGCGCGTTTAGTGATTAATCTCGACAGGTCCCGACAGTTATTGATATTGTAATTGTACCCTTTAAAAAAAAAAGTAATTTTATTTTTTTATTTTTTGACTTGGGCTTTTAAGTAATTTTATGTAATGGTTATTTTAATAATTTAAAATATGGGAGCAAAGAGTAATTCGTTTTGTGGCATTAGCCTCGCCGAAACTATTTTAATAACTAAACGTTTTTAAACTTAAATTGATAATTTTTAAACAATAGGAATAATTTTGATGTTTTTCTGTATTAATATAATAGTAAAGCTTGCTTTGAATAATAGTAGTTGTTTAATCAAACTCTTAAACTTCTACACGTGATTAACTTGTACTCATATTCAATCTTATGTCCTCAATTAAATAACATATATTCTTTCATCTCATATTCATATATTATCCAAAAAAATAATCTTTTTATGAAAATATTTTTAATTAGACTCTTTATTTAGTTTTTATTTTAATTTGCATTGAAAAATCTGATTTGATAAATATTATAAATCACAAACATTATATTCACTTTCTTTCTTACCATATATCTATTCAACACCACCGCAATTGTATACTCTGCCTCACGTCCAGAGACAGACCCCTTTAAGGGGGACCCTATGCCTCCCATAATTTATTTATTTTTTATAATATATATATTAACTTATCCTAGACCTTGACCCCACAACTTCCATCTTCTCATTCCGCCCCCGCTCATAGTGACCGGCGTACTGTTAACTCTTATATTAATTAGTTACGCATTGATTTTAATTCTAAATGTTGGGTGTGTTTAGTGGCGAGGATTGGAATGAGTTTAGTTGTCCATTGATTCCAATTCAATCTTGTGTATGGTTGTTGACTTGTAGTACAATTGGACAAATTCCAATATGGTACCAATAAATTCCAACTGTGGTAAGAGAATAAATCCTGCCACACAGCAGGTGGAACTAATATTACTTCCATGTCATTTACTGTTCCTTTTGTTTTTACACAATTTTTTTTTTCTTATTATATAAAGTTATTTATAGATAAAATGTTAAAATTAATTTGATATATTTTATTATAATATTAAAAGATAAAATATTTCAATGCTAATTTTAAAATTAACTAATTAATTTGAAACATTTATCTAATTTAAACAATTTATTAACTAAATTTATTTTTATTTTTATTAAAATTGAATTTCAATATTTTTATTTTATTAAATTGAATTAAATTATTTTATTTTATTCAAAAATTAACTCATATAATATTATTTTGACCAATTCTACATTGCATTAGATATAAAATATAATTATTTTAGGTCCAATATGATATAATGCTAAATAAGAGACAATAGTAAATAGTCTAGTAATTTTGTATTCTTTTTAACCTTTTTGTTGAATATTTAATTAATTAATATAATATATTTTATTTATAAACAATTCTAAAATATCTAATATAAATATATTCAATTATTTAACATAATTACATTTATTTTAAATGATTTAATTTTAATATAAAAATTTAAAAATAATTTTATTTATACGAAAATTAATTTAATCTAATCTCATACTACATTAAATAAGAGAATATTATTTTTACTCCAATTTATATTATATCAAACATATCACGTATTAATTTAGTCATATCCAATCCAATCTAATTATATTCTATTAAAAAAAAATAATTCAATTCAATCCCGCACACCAAATACACCCTATATACATCCATATCGATATATTATTTAGGACAATAACAAAGGCTTCGGAAACAACATGGAGAAGTGCAACATTGAAGTAGTTTATGAAGGGACAACCAACGACTACAATATTATATGCATAAAGGATTCCAACGAGGAAGATAATGAGTTTGATAATTAAATCACTTAATTCTTGGAATGCTTGGACTTAAATTAATAATTTTTAAATAATAGGGATGATTTTGATATTTTTCTATATTAATATAATTGTAAAGGTTGCTTTAAATAATAGTGACTACAATATTATATGCATAGAGGATTCTAACAAGGAAGATAATGAGTTTGATAATTAAATCACTTAATTCTTGGAATGCTTGGACTTAAATTAATAATTTTTAAATATTGGTAGATCCCGGTAGCCCTATGACACTACTTAAATTATTGTAATTAATTTAAATTTTAAAAAGAGACACTACTTAAATTTATAGCCTCAACAGTAAAAGTGCATATGTGAGTGAGGGGCTTACCAGACTATTGTGATAAGAATTTAAGTAACTATATTTTAGTACTTTTAGAATTTAGATTCTAATAATTTATAGAAATTTTTTTTCATGTAAATAAAATAATAACAGCTAAATCACCGAATTCTTGGAATGCTTGGACTTACATTAATAATTTTTAAAATAATAGGGATTATTTTGATATTTTTCTATATTAATATAATTGTAAAGGTTGCTTTAAATAATAGTGGTTGTTTCATGGAACTCTAATATTTCCATACTAGATTAACTAGAACTTGAATTCAATCTTTTTCTCTCTTTATATATATATCAAGTGAACAAGCTACCTTACCACATCCTATTCTTCATGGCTATCTGGGCACTTTTGATAGTTTTTGTACATGTTATATTTTTAATTCTGGTAGTCCGTATGTATAACAAAAGTAATCCACGTCAAGTTTCTGAAGGGACAAACAGTGACGACTGTGTTATATGCTTGGAGGATTCCAACGATCAAACCAAAATCAAATCTGGTGTAAAGGAGGGAATCAAAATCAAATCCGTCACGACCCATCAAATTGGTTTAAAGAAGGTTCCTCCAATGCCAAAAGTTCTACTGTCAATGCCACTGTCAGAGTATAAGCAAGTTCAAGAATTTTACTTTTACTATTACTATTATTATTTTTATAAATTCAATTACAAACTGGGACTAGGTAATATATATCCCGGTGACTCATATAAGTAACATAGATTCTTGATCATCATACTATTGTTATGAAATTGCATATTATTATTTATTTATTGTTTTAAATTTTATTTACATTGAATTTTCGGAACTTGATGAACAAGCTGTTATGCTGAATTTTTGAAGTTGAGATTTTGAAGTTTTTTGTTTTGTTTCTTGAATTTTTGTTTGATTTTTAATGTTAAATTCTTTGTTTATACTCACTGTTATGGGCTATTGTACAATTCATATTTATATTATTCGATTGATACTGCACTCTTTGGACTTCAAAACTATTAACTATATTCATGATTATTAACAATTTTATATTCATGATTGTTAGCAATTTAATAACTAAATGATCTAATTTGTCAAATTTATGTGTAAACATAAATTGATAATTTTTAAACAGTAGGGATAATTTTGATATTTTGTTTATATTAATCTAATAGTAAAGTTTGATTTGAATAGGAGCAGTTGTTTAATTAGACTCTTAAACTCGATAGTGATTAACTTGTACTCGAATTCAATATTATATCCTCAATTAAATAAGAAAATTAATTTAATTTAATCTAATTTCATATTATATTAATTAAGAGATAATATTACTTTTATTTTAATTTATATTTTATCAAACACATCACATTTTAATATATCCATATCCATATATTCTTTAGGACAACAACAAAGGCTTCATGGAGAATCCCAACATTGAAATAATTTATGGATGGACAAACAAAGACTACATGATAATGGCTTTGATGTCACAAATCTTGCTTTACCGGATTTATGTTGTGCTCCTCACATAAGAATTTATTATCCTGACATCGACACATCTTGTTCTTCCCATTTACCAAACGAAACTGAAAAAACCGTATTTTATTTTTAATTGGGCTGGGCTGAGACTTCAAAGTCTATATATATACCAAATTTCTTATCTTTTAATTTGCAATTATCTATTATTACGATGGATGACTAATTTTTAGAATTCATATTTTCAAGTTTTTATTTCGTACTAATTTTTGACTAGCTAGTACAATTTCATATAAAGAAAGACCCATAATCAAACGTTATAATCTCCCCTGCCTTTAAAATTCAGTTGTTAAGGGAATTTTGTACCAAATTATGGACTCGAACTATTTTAATTATTGTAAACCATATTTTACAGGTTTTAAATTTTAACCTATTTTGGGCCGGATTATAGTTGTTTCATGAGTACACTGCTCATATGGGTGTAGTATTGTACGAGGATATTGTGATTTAATGGGAATTTGTATTTTTAATTCTTTATATTGTTTTAGACACTTTTTTTTTTTTTTTTTGTATTTGGATATTTTCTGCAGAAATAAAGTATTCAATTCAATTTACTCTGTTATGTTTTTGTTCTGTTATTGATCTCATTAAAGAATTAAATAGAACCAGTTGGAAATATTACATTACATGTAATTTCCATACTACACATCCATGATTGATCTATGTCATTTGGTTGTATTAGTATACGTGATCATTCATGGATTTAATTATGGTAATTGTAACAAAAATCGCTTGATCCGATATTAGTATGATCAGTGAACGAGATTTTTGGAAAATACCTTTATTTGTGATAGCAAAATTTTGAGCACATAAAGTTATATACATTTCTAAGGTAAAATAAGTGGTCCAAGTGGGAGATTGTTTGGAAAAATCCAATATGTGAATGTACATATGTGTTAAAATGTGTCTTGTTATCTTAAAGTATAATCCATTTAAAGTTATCGGTATAAGGTTTAAATAATTGGACATTGGATATTAAATTGTCATGGATTCAATGTGTAAAGAGCATAGTGATATTTCTAATTTGATGAGGGGTCAAATTAGAAATATCAATAGTTTTTTATTAAATTATTATAAATCAGGGTCAGGTCTTCAATTCATATGAACAATAATTTCTTTTCTCTCTGCCTACCCCATCAACAGTGAGAAATAAGGAACTAAAAGGAAAATTCTTATTGAATTGAAAAATCGCAACCCAAATTCCAATTCCATTATGAATCAAGGTACACTTCTGCATCTTAATTTTATTTCTTCTTTTGATTTAACATAGAGACTTACATATATATGCTTAGGTCACAATTTAGAGTTCTAGACAATGTTTTGGGTAATTGTTGTTAAGGGAATTTTTTTTTAAATCGACTAGTAAATGCTTTATCATTATTAATAAATTAAATCGATTCAATAAATTTTTTTAAAATTAAATTCAGTTGTTAAGGGAATTTTGTACCAAATTATGGACTCGAACTATTTTAATTATTGTAAACCATATTTTACAGGTTTTACCTATTGTGGGCCGGATTATGGTTGTTTTATGTGGGTTGAACCAAACTGATCTGATGGCAGTCGCATGACAGCTTCTGCCAATATTACTGAGATAAAAAGACTTCTATTTGCAACTCATAAAGCTGGAATCTAAACTCAGCTTGAGTAGCACAAGAAAGCCCAGGCTCAGTTGGCCTGCCTCGGCATTGATGGCAACCACAAATTAAATGTCAAAAGAAAAATGCCAAGAAGAATAACAAGGTCTAAAACCAAATTTACTATGGTTCCCAAAACATAATTGACAAAATAATTATCTCATGTTATCAAATATAAGTTGCAAAATACCATGATCAACAGTAATGATACCTTCGTGTGCATCTTCTGATCAGGATACCTAGCATTTCTTGGTTTATTGGTTTATTGTCAAACTCCAAACGAGCACACCAGAAACAAAGTGGAGATCAAGCAAAAGTAACCCATATTTCTCCAAAACAAATTCTTACAATACCTAATTTCAAATTCTAAGTATAAAGGATTGCCAACTGATTCTACTGGACGTTTTAAGAGCCCCAAGACTAAATTGGTGACCAAATTTGAATTTAGCTTAAGAGTAGAACATGCAGATTTCAACATGACATGCTAAAATATTGTTGCACATTTAAGCCACAGGTATCGATTAATTAAACTTTGAACTTCTAAAATTTCAAAAAACCTATCATTCACAAAAACAAGCCGTTCTTAAAAGTGCTTTTTACAAAAGAATTTTGGCCCATTTCTATTAATAATCCTAGAAATTTCATGCACTTACTCAAGTATCATCATATCAATAAAGAGTTACAAGAAGCTACAAAAAAAAAATAAAGAGTTACAAGAAACATAATGGCACAATTCCATACAGTAAAACATCGACAGAAGAAAAACTAAAAGGAACCTAACTCCAAGTGCAAGGTAAACAATATGGCAATTACAGTTATGGATAGCGAGAAGGCTCAACATTGCAATATAAAAATGATTTAAATACATATATAACTTCAACTTCAGAAAAGAATAATCTAGCTTCAAGGGATAGAAATATCAAGACTAGTGGTGTAATCTCAAACATGGTCTCTGTAGGGATACAAGTCTACAAATCTTCCTCAATAGCATTGTTAGATCATCTTATACAAATAAACCTAATTCTTAATGCGATTTTCAGTTCAGACATATTTAATAACAATCAATTTCATCAGATTATAGATTATAGAAGTAGAACTAATTGTTTACTTTTGAGAAACTTGCACTTGCTGTACAATTTTCACCAAAAATTTTAATCCTCCACGTGGTTTTTTTACTTGGAAAACCTCGCTTATCCTCATCTATATTTGCTGGGAAACTCTCTTCCTTTCGACAGTTTCCAATAGAAGTTGTAGGCCCTGATGAAGGAAATATCATTTGGAAAATACCCTTGTTTAGTGACAACAGTAGCCTTTCCGACTCTGAACATGTTGAAACAAGCTGATTAAATCTAATCAATTAAAATTGTAAGCAGTACAAGTAAATAAGGGATTTTCAGAAATCACCTTTCACTACTAGGTTTACTCTGATGCCAGAATTGCTATCCTTAACAACATCAACAACTGTTTTGCCAGAATATTAACTTTGAAGAACTTGTTTTTCCAGTCCACTCTCTAACATGTACAGTAGCATTGAGAGGATTATGAATTATTGATCCTTTTTCCTGTTGATAAAGTGCTCCACTGTAAACATTCAAATCGAAGAAGAGCATAACTAGTGCCATTAATCAATTCACATTCAGCAAACTAGGAAATGTGAAGGATACTGCTTGTAGTGCATTCGAGCAGCAACACAACGCAGCAAATCATTAGCCCAGTTCAAGTAAGAAAGCTGCAGTTCAACATCACTCAAAGTCCAGTAACTTGCCTAGCAAGTTTTGTTCATGAAATACATGCAGGAGCTGCAAACAATCGTAGCTCGTGTACACCTCAATATCAAGATGATCAACAAATCAATAGAAGAGCAAATTGCAAACCTGAGAGGAATACAATCAGCCTTGGAAGTTAGTTACAATAGGTGGTTTTGTTAGTTAGTTGTTAGCTACAAGTTGCTAGGTTGTTAGAGCAAGTTGCAGCTGAGTTTGTTAGTGATTATTTTGGTGATTAGCTGTTGAACTAATATATAATTAGAGAGGTGTATATTATGATCATTATCAATAAAATGAAGATTTTCTTATTCCTCTCAAAATACGACATTAATGGCTGCTTAAGAAATGCATTTTTGCTCTAGTGTCATTTCATCAAACACTTAGTTAATTCCATCAAATACCTTCCCTTGTTTGTTAATCTTTTCACCTGTTTGTTTGTTTGTTAGTTGTTAGCTGCTGACTAACATTAATGGCAAACACTAATTCGATTGATTTTGGTTCTACTCATGTCAGGAAAACTGCTCATCACTCAACTACACATGGATTTTGCATCGCTTGCAAAATCTTTGCATTTCAATGCTGCTATTAAGTTGGATTGAAACAACTATATTCATTGGAAGATTCAATTGCTACCGGCTATCTCCGCACTTGAGCTTGAGGATTTCATTGATGAAACAAAAAAAATCTCCTCCACAGTTCATCGAATCTCACACGGTGAATGAGGCTGGTCAAACTGAAGTTCAACAGCGTCTCAATCTTACCTTTGCTGCCTGAAAGAAATCAGATTAGATCCTTTTTGTATGGCTATTATTTACAATCAGTGAAAATGTCATTGGGCAGGTAACACGTTATAGAACCTCTATTGATTTCTGGATCAAACTTGAAAGCTTATATTCTAGACAATCTATAGCTAGAATCATGTCTCTTAGGCAACAACTACAAAATGCTAGGAAAAGGATCAAATTCCATTAGTGATTTTGTTATTAGAATAAAGGAGATTGGAGATGGGCTTATGGCTGCTGGAGATGAAGTGCGAGAGAGAGATTTACTCTTGAGTTTAATAAGTGGAGTGAGACGTGAATATGATCCTGTTGAGGTGTTAGTTTCTTCTCATCAGAGAACCATATCTCTAGAGGAAGCGCAGTTATTACTTTTGATGCATGAACAATGTGTAGAATAGCTTAACACACATACTCAAGTCAATGTTGGTGGTCCATCTGCACATTTTGTGAGTAACAATAGTGGTAGAGGACAAAGGAATGAAGGCCAAAATAATAATAACAGAGGAAATTATAATAGCAGTCGAGGAAGAGGAGGTAGATATCATAACAAATCTGAACAGAGAATATACTGCCAACTTTGTGCAAAACTAGGTCATGGAGCTTTGAAGTGCTATAGGCATTTTAATCACGAGTTCCAAGAGCCACCACCACCTTAAATCAAGCTCACTTCTCTCAATAATAGTAACAGGTGCATGATGTTACTGGCTCTCGTGATATGAAAGGAGGAGAGTACAATGCTGGAGGAAAGATGCAAGCGAATTATCATCAAACCTCCTCAGCATATTTTGCATCTTTTGAATCTGTGAATGATGCATCATGGTATGTAGACAGTGGAGCTACAAACCATGTTACAGCCAATCTGAAGAACCTTGCTGTGAGCACTGAGTATAGAGGTAAGGATAAGTTGATTGTTGGTGATGGCAATCAGCTACATATTTCTAATATTGGTGATACAATTGTTTCATCTCACTTTACACCAGCTCAACATTTACATTTGAAGAATGTATTGTATGTTCCCTCTATAACTAAGATCTTGTTGAGCATCTCTCTGTTTACAAAGGACAATAATGCTCTTTTAATTTATTTGCTGATTATGTTATGATTAAGGATCAGATAACCAAGAAAGCACTTCTACAAGTTACACTTAAGGATGGCCTCTATCAACTAGAGTTTTATGCCGACTCTTCTCGGTTGAAACCAGTTTATGCTTCTCCTATTTAAGCTTTTGTTTCTGCAAATAATACATGTAAACTTGATTGTACAAGTCATAAGTCTATGAATAAAAATTCTGATGTAACAACACCTGCCTCTAAATATGTTTACAATGCTGATTTTGTATCTAAAATGAACTCTAGCATGTGGCATTGCCAAACTTGGGCATCCTGCCCTTTTAATTCTTAAAAGGGTTCTGAATTCTTTGCACTTTCATTGCAATGTTAATGCACTAGAATTGTGATTCGTGTAAAATTGGCAAGATGCACAAGCTACATTTTCAAAGGTCTGAAATAAAGTGACAATACCCTTAGAGCTCATCTATAGTGACATTTGAGGGCCTTCTCCTATCTTGTCCACTAAAGGGTACGCGTATTATATTGTGTTTGTAGATTCTTTTTCTCCGTTTACTTGGCTCTATCCATTAAAGATTAAATCAGATGCATTCGCTATTTTCAAAGTGTACTAAAAACAAGTTGAATTGCAACTTAATAGGAGAATATAGTGTCTTCAAACAGACATGGTGGAGAGTACCTGCCTTTGGTTCATTTTCTTGTTCAACAAGGAGTTCAAGTGAGATTTTCATGCCCCTACACTCACCAACAGAATAGAGTGCCTGAACGGAGCATAGGCATGTTGTAAAGATTGGTTTAACAATGCTGGCTCACTTTCACATGCCCCTCTCTTTTTGGTATGAAGCATTTTCTACAGTTGCTTTCATTATCGACAATTTACCTACTACCTTGATTTAATATGCATCTCCTTTTGAGAAGTTATATAATCGAACGCCAAACTATATGGTTTTCAAGACCTTTGGCTATGCATGCTTTCTATACTTGAGGTATTACTCTTCTCATAATCTGGACTTTCATTCAAAGAAGTGTATTTTTATTGGATATAGTCCCTCTCATATGGGCTATAGATGTCTTCATCCATCTGGGAAGGTCTTTGTGTCAATACACGTTCTCTTCAATGAACAAGACTTCCTTTACAAACAGATCTTCTGTCAACTTACTTCAGTACCAGCTTCTATGGAACCTAACTGATATTTCTCCACTTTGGCACAAGGTGTCTCTCATCCATCAGCTTCTGTCCCTTGTTCCACTTCTCCTTTAAATATTATTGTTGATCTTAGGTCTCATACAACTACAGCAGTGCCAGCTTCTACATGACAATAGTTTTGTCCAGTTCTTTCAAGCACTGCACAACTGCAGCCTCCTATTTTGGCTTCAAATAATTGCCATCCTATGATAACTAGAACTAAAAATGCTACTCTCAATAATCATCCCATTACTTAAGTCTATCTCACTGACATTACTTCTCTAGAGCCTCGATTTGTCAAAATTGTAATGTCTGATCCCAAGTGGCTCAAGGCTATAGAAGAGGAATTTCATGCTCTTCAATCAAATAAAACATGGACGTTGGTTCCTCCCACAGTTGATACGAACTTGGTGGGATGCAAATGGATCTTTAGAGTGAAGTGTAGGCCTAATGAGAGTGTTCTAAAGCATAAAGCTTAGCTGGTGGTAAAAGATTCATTCAAACAGCAAGGCTGCACTATTTTGACATATTCTCACCTATGGCAAGGCTGCAACTATTAGAGTTACAGTCACAAAGCATTGGGACATTCAACAAGTGGTTATCAACAATGCTTTCTTAAATGGGGACTTAGAAGAAAGAGTGCTCAGACATTGAATAGGTGCATTTCTGTCAACAATGCAAGGTTAAAAGTCATCTCTTATAACTAAATACACATTACATCCAGATCCTCATTGGCAAACCTTAGTTCCGAATAAAACCTCCAGATAAATTGTGCTAGTAAGATGAAACTGTAAATAGTTTATCACTCTGCATTTTATCTATTATCTGCAAGATTATGTTCCCAATGTACAAGGAGACCAGTAGTACATCATCTGAAGCAAAGACTGTTAAAAGTTTAATGACATATCATTCTAAACAAACCAACAGAAAATAAATACCAGGAATGAATCATGTTTTAAAAAGCACGAAGCAGTTATAACCTCATGAGACAAGGTGGTTGAGGCAGTAATGACCACATAATTTGATGAATGTTATTATAGATTTAGGTTTTATCAGAATAATACACTTAGACATTTTATTCATTACAAATCATCCCTCTTTATAGAGAGATTGTTTACAAATTCAATGGAAAAGTCAAGGTCAAGATTTTGCTATGATTGGTTTCCCATTGACTAATCTTCCTAGTCTAACTATTTACATTTAATAATTCACACGGATCCTTGTTTTTCAACAGTTATTTACTCGACGACCAGAAGCTAAAAGATGTCTCATTCCAGCACGGATCATAATCACTCAAAAAATTGCGTACATCAGCTTCCACTTCTTTTTCATGGTTTGGCGTCTCATAGACTTCCACTAGCTTACCAATAGAAGCCTCATGCCAACCTGTAAGATAACTAGCACCAGAAAGTAAAGAACTCTCAAGAAGAACTCAAGAGACACAATCATAAAGATCGTATTTCTCAACTTCGTACAGAAAAGATTCATAGAACTGAGTCTTGAATTGCAATCTTCTCTGTATGCCTCTTCAAGATGTGACATTGTGCCTCTATTACTTAGTAAAACTAAAACTGGTATTCTTCTTCGACCTACTAAAATAAAGATATTGGACATAATGTATTACCCAAAAAGTCTACATATCAACACAATTAAAATGTGAAATTTATCACAATACAAGGTCATATATAGAAGCCATCTCTTACGGGCCCATCATTTTGCTTGTTGTACTATATAACTGATACGACTCGTCAGATAGCTTCCAAAGATTATATATTAGGAAAAATATTCGTTTGTTATATGCTAAAAAGGTAATGTCATCTGGTTTCACTCCAATTAGAAGAAACTTAAAAAGGCATCAATGCAACAATATGCAATGAATTAATTTGAATCAAAGCAGAAGCATCTTGACAAGATAACATTTTAAGAGTCAACTCTCAACTATCTGGCAACGTAAGATCTCGCCAGAAAAAAGAATTATTCGGACAGTCAACCAAGTTGTATATCATTATCAGGGTTATTATTACTCTCAACTACATGGCAACCTAAGATCTCGACTATAAAAAGAATTATTCGGACAGTCAACCAAGTTGTATATCGTTATCATGGTTATTGTTGTCACAAAATCGAACTTCATATTGCATAGCAGTCATACTAACAATCTAGTGCTTTGGTATCATATCAAAGCAGCAGCATCTTGACAAGATAACATTTTGAGAGTCAAACTCTCAACTACATGGCAACCTACAATCTCGCCAATAAAAAGCATTATTCGGAAGGTCAACCAAGTTGTATATCGTTATCATGGTTATTGTTGTCACAACATTGAACTTCATATTGCCATAGCAGCCATACAACAATCTAGTATTTTCGTATCATATGACATTCATGATTACTGCCAGGCATCCAAACGATAAAAGAAACTTTGCCTTCTCGTGCAACCAGTTGATGATTCATAAATACCAAGTGAAAACCGCTGCTAAGGATTTCATCAATCCATTTATCAAGGCCATAAGGCATCATAGCACCATTATACAAGGTGGAATAGTAGAAACAGATAGATATACATCTACAAAAGGCCATTTCAATCCATAACAACTTAAATAGATGTGTTTAAACCTTCGCAAGTCATAACCAAAAAAATAATAGTAAAAATAAAACCAGCATATATAAAGAAATACATACATATATACAATAAGAAAATTAGAAGTTGAAAGAAATAAGAACTCAAAAAAAAAGAAGGAAAAAGCTCCTAAAGACGTGGTCAAGTAAAAAATAAGTATAACAAAAACAAACACAATTATAAATACATTTTCAAAATAAATAAAAGGTTGAAAAAATAATAGTATGTTGGAAGTATGCTTTAAAAGATATGACCACATTACTATGCATGTGGAAATAAGTGATGTAAACTTCTACTAAACCACGTTTTTCCAATGCGGTCACTCAAGCAAGAAAGGCATGTGATCAAAGCTCAAGAAGACACATTCACATTAAAACTAATAAAATGTAATACAACAAAAACATATATAAAAAATACTTTACAACAAAAAAAAAGTTGAAAAATATAAATTAATTGAATTATGCCTTCAAATTGATATAAACACATTTGTCAAATCAACATTAGAACTTATAAAAAAAATACTTTATAACAAAAAAAAAAAAGTTGAAAAATATAAATAAATTGAATTATGCCTTCAAATTGATATAAACACATCTATGCTCTATCAAGTCAGAAATACAAAACACTCTAAAGTCTAAAGGGTCTATCCACTTATAGCAACTTACTGATGTGTTTAGATCTAAAGGAATTCAACTGAAGGAAAAAAAAAAAATAATATATATATATATATATATATATAGAAAAATATAAACATCCATACAGAAATGAAAATCAGAAATATATGAATAAGTTGAAACCTGTCCTTAGAGACATAAATACCCTCCGCCACTTATGGTTCTACCTTTTTCTTAGCATTATTCAGGGTCACCATATGAGAGATCCTCCTCCCACTCCCAGATCGGTCAAGTCATAAAGACAGCCGACACATAGCTTTTTGTAGCCCTAGGCAAAAAAAAAAAAAATTTTGCCCTTTTAGAGGGCTCCCGCCTAAGGGCCAAGGAAGAGCCATTTATATTAAGAATTAAATATTCAGCTTTATAAAAAAAGAAATTTTGACAAAAAAAAATATTCAAGTGTTAATTAAATTATTAAATATAAAGATATATATATATATATATATATATATATATATAATATATAAAAATATTGGTGCCCCAAAAATTATTTGGCCTTGGGCGACTGCCCTGTTTGGCCTAGGTCAGTTCGGCAACTCAAAAAATATTTAAATAATAAAAATGTAAATGATAAAATTTACAAAATATATATAAGAACAACATAAACACGTGATAATCAATGTAGAAGTAGAGAGGTATACCTCAAATTAGGGCCGTCAGTCGCCCAGTGTCCGACAATATTGAGGGCACTAACATTTTTATATACATTATATATATATATATATAATAATAATTTAATAAACACTTTGAACTCTCTTTTTTTTTTTTTTTGAGGATGCTTTGATAGAGTACAAATATATTTTTTTTAAAGCCACAAAAAATTATGAGGCGGCCCTGACTCAAATAATCCATCCTTTTCATTTATAGCAACTGGATAGATGTGTTCATGGATTCAGAAGACATATTCAGCTCATGGATTCAGAAGACATATTCAGCCAAAATTATAATATATATATATATATATATATATATATATGATGAAATAAAAAAAATAAAAAAATAAAAAAAAAAGTTTTACGAATAAACTGAAAGTAAGCTTTCGTATAAAACAGAGAGATGAAACATAAAAAGAAAAATCGAACGTTTCAACCTCAGATCGACAAAAAATTAGTAAAGAAAATTGGCAACGAATATAAAACATAAGCTATTTATCGCATTGAAATCGACCACGAACTTTCATTAATGCACAAAACAAACAACTAAACAGCAATTGAAGAGAAAATCATAAACAGAGAGAAGACCGTGTAATCAAACCCTAAAATCGGAAAATTGAAGAATTCGCGAGTGCCGCCCATAAACAATGGCTCGGCCGCACTGCTCGGACTGTCGAGGAACCCGACAGGAGACGATTAAGTCAAAGAACTTCAAATACGGGAGCCCGATAGCAGCTGGCGCGAACTCACAGAGCAAGCAAGTCGCTCGTGGAAAACCCAATTTTAAAATTTAGGATTTTAAAATTAAATCAACGGCTTTTTAATTTATTTATTTTTTTAATGCTCCAAATTTTAATTAAAGGGTTCTAAATTCTATGAATAATTATAAATTTTGATATTTTATTTTTATAAAAAAATTACTTTTTTCATCATAAAGTTAATTCCTTATTTCAAATAAAAAGAATTGTATGGTATACAACGTAAAGTATAAAAGAAAAAAAGTTTAGTATTATTATCAACAATGCTTTAATTTTATTTTTTTTTGAAAAGATAAACAATGCTTTAATTAATAAGGGAAAAATCATAAACTTTTATTGACTCTAATTAATTTTATAACTATTCTATTACTTATAAAATTGAATGGTTTCAATTAAATTAAAATGCTAATTAATTATAAAACATGACGAAAATAAATTAACTTATCAATTACGAGATATAATTTTATTATTTTAATTGTGAGAAAACTAGTTTAATAATAGGTTATTATATGCATTTACAATTGTGATGCAACTTAAAATATATATATATATATACACACAAAATGGTAATTATGAAAAATAACCTTCTAAATTTATAAAAAATTATTTTTAACCTCATTTTAAAAAATAATTGTTAATGGTCTCTTTAAAAATTTTATTTAAAATTTTAACCACATATTTACAAAAGCAATCACTAAAAAATTATAAAATTATAAAAATACCCAAAAAATATAAAATTATAAAAAAAACCCTTTGACCAACATTAATTACACTCAATCTTCCTAAGGTTTGGCTAGTTACACTCGAAATCAAAGTTTGCATTAATTGACATTAACCTCCCCTCACGTTAACTTTGACCGTCAGAATAAACGTTGACTTTTTTCAAATTTATTAAATGACCAAAATACCCCTATTAATTAATATTATCACTTTTTACTATTCATAATCCTCCAAGAAAAAAAAAATTTTGAAGTCATTCATCGAACCCAGAAGGGTTCATCTTCGAACCCTTCTAGGTTCGATGAATCTCGAACCCAGAGGGTTCGATGAATGCATTCAAAATTTTTTTTTTTTTTTTTTTTGTTCTTGGTGGAGATCCAGATTAGATCTCCACCATCCATCATTGTTGATGGACGGTAGAGATCCAATCTGGATCTCACCATTAAATTGAAAAAAAAAATTTGAAGCCATTCATCGAACCCAGAAGGGTTCATCTTCGAACCCTTCTAGGTTCGATGAATCTCGAACCCAGAGGGTTCGATGAATGCATTCAAATTTTTTTTTTTTTATTCTTGGTGGAGATCCAGATTAGATCTCCACCGTCCATCATTGTTGATGGATGGTAGAGATCCAATCTGGATCTCACCATTAAATTGTTTAATGAATAGTAAAAAATTGATAATATTAATTAATAGGGGTATTTTGGTCATTTAATAAATTTGAAAAAAGTCAATGTTTATTCTGACGGTCAAAGTTAACGTGAGGGGAGGTTAGTGTCAATTAATGCAAACTTTAATTTCGAGTGTAGTTAGCCAAACCTCAGGGAGGTTGAGTGTAATTAACTCTTGCGGAAAATAACCTCCTAAATTTGTAAAAAATTGTTTTTAACCTCATTTTAAAAAATGATTGTTAGTGGCCTCTTTGAAAATTTTATTTCAAATTTTAACCATATATTTACAAAAGCAACCACTAAAAAATTACAAAAGTGAACCCCGTATTAATTGTTTATAAAATTATAAAAATACCCAAAAAATGTAAAATTACGAAAAAAACCTTTGACCAAAATTTCGAATTGAAAAGCAGAAATATTTCCTTCATCTTCTTTTTCGTCATTTCTCTCCTCACTGCATTTTTTCTCTCTTCATTTTATACTTCTATATTGGTTCGTAAATCCACCACCAATTTTTAGGTATGTTAATGCATCATATGTTATGAGTATTTATTACATTGATCTATTAATTGTGTAGAGATGGTGTAGATTGATTCCCCAATATTTTCTTCAACTCATCAAAAGTTTCACGCAAAATTTTTGCGTGAAACACGGTTTGCGTGAATCATGCTAAAATTTTAGCGTGAATCATGGTAAATGTTTTGCGTGAAACTCAGTTTGCGTGAATCAAGCTAAAATTTTAACGTGATTCACGTAGAAATTTTAGCGTGATTCACGCAAACCGGGTTTTACGCAACAATTTTAGCTTGATTCACGCAATATTGTTTTGCTGTGAATCATGGTAAAATTTTTACGTGAAACTTGGTTTGCGTGAATCACATAGAAATTTCTATGTGAATCACGCTAAAATTTTTGTGTGAATCACGCTGAAATTTTTGCGTGATTCACACAAACTGGGTTTCACGCAACAATTTCAGCGTGATTCACGTAAAAATTTTAGCGTGATTCACGTAGAAATTTTAGCATGAAACACGTTATTATTTTTGCGTGAAACTCAGTTTACGTAAATCACGCAAAAATTTCAGCGTGATTCATGCAAAAATTTTAGTGTGATTCATTTAGAAATTTCTACGTGATTCATGCAAACCGAGTTTCACGCAAACATTTTACCGTGATTCACGTAAAAAATATTGCGTGAAACCCGATTTACGTGAATCACGCTGAACGTTCTACGTGAATCACGTTAAATTTTTTGCGTGATTCATGCAAACCGAGTTTCATGTGGAAATTTTACCATGATTCACGTAAAAATTTTAGCGTGATTCACGTAGAAATTTTAGCGTGAAACACGTTATTATTTTTGCGTTATTCACGCAAACCGGGTTTCACGCAAAAATTTTAGCGTGATTCACGTATAAATTTTAGCGTGAAACACGTTATTATTTTTACGTGATTCACGCAAATCGGGTTTCACGCAAAAATTTCTACATGATTCGGGCTAAAATTTTAGCGTGTTTCATGCAACAATTATAGCGTGAATCAAGCAAAAATTATTGCGTGAATCACCCTATAATTTCTACGTGAATCACGCAAACCGTGTTTCAAGCATAAATTTGTACATGTTTCACGCTAAAATGAAAGTTTATGAAATATGGCTTGAAACATTCTGAAATTTTACATAAAATGTTATGAATTCTAACCAATTTTTTTTTAATTTTTTCAGAAAAATAGTTATACGCAGGCTGATAATTAACTACAACGGGCAGTAGGATGGGTTGAAGTATGTTGGTGGGGAGCCGTTCGTTCAGGTGGTTACAGATGATTTGACATATGCGCAGTTGTTAGATTTGATATATGGTTTGATTGGGGTTGATATAAGTATGTATGACGTAGTTGTCAGTTCGGTCGTCTCTAATGATATGAATGAAAGAAGAAAATACATCATCTGATGTGACGAGGATGTTTATTTTTTGCTAGTTTATGACCGACCTATTCATGAGATATATGTCGGTGTTGTTGAAAAGGTAGACAATCATGTTAGATATTCCCCGCAAATACTTGCACCGATTCCAGAGTGGTCAACTGAAATTCCAAATGCACTATGTCCTCCTTCTCTTGGAACCAATTTTACAGGTGTTGGCACTAGTAATTTCACTCTGTCTACGGATGTCCCATTATGGGAGGGTGACCACAAGATCCCACCATCATTTGCAGATGATTATAAACAGTCAGATGATGTTACTTATTCAGATTCGTTCGATGATGATAGGATTCTGTTGCCTCCAACCTTGTGTCATACTCCAGAGCACTTGTCAGATGAGGATTGTCACGGAATGGAACAAACAGATAATCAATCGGCCGGTGGTGTTTTTCCCCCATATTACCTAGTAGTTGATGCGGTTCCATCCAGATGGGTCATTTCGGGAGCAGATCAATATTGTATTGAAGCTATCAGAAGTGAAACTTCTAATTCGTTACATGGATCTTTGTATACTGAGAAGATTTTTCAAACTAAGAATCAGTTGAAAGCTGCGCTGGGTAAATATGCTATGATGTAGATGTTCAATCATAGGATAAGATGGTCGATGAAGAGGTGTTTTGAGGCAGGGTGCAGGGACATTAACTGCAAGTTTGTCTTACGGGCCCTCCGTAAAGAGAATTGCTCGGTGTGGCATGTACAGAAGTTCAATACGCCATTCATGTTCATTAGATACTTATGAGTCACACTTTCGGTCTGTTAGTGCTGTTGTCATTGGTGAGATATTTACACCTAAACTTAATACGAATGGTCGTGTCATTCGACTCGTTGACATCATTTCTGAGATAAGAGAGCAACATGGTGTACAGCTAATGTACACCAAGGCATGGCAGTCAAAAGAACATGCAGAGAAAATTCTTTACGATAAACCTAAGGATTCATACAGTTTACTGACATCATATTTTCATATGTTAAGATTGACTAATCCAGGGACTGTCACAGCGGTACAGACAAATGAAAACAGTCAGTTTCTTTACTCATTCCTTGCACTTGGGCCATGTATACATGGGTTTCGGTCAGTTATATGACCAGTCATAGCCATTGATGCTACCTATTTGAAGGGTGCATTTTTCGGGGTGATTTATGTGGCTACCAGTAAGGATGGGGACGAAATGTGCTACCTATTGGCCTTTGGTTTTGGGGATGGTGAATCAGAAGAAGGGTGGACTTGGTTTTTAAGACACTTACGGGATGCATATGGTAATCCTGCTAACTTGGTAATAGTTTCTGATCGACACAAAAGCATTGCAAAGGCAATGAGCAGCGTATACCCGGGTGTACCTCACCTAGTATGTTATTACCATCTGAAGCAAAACCTAAAGAATCATTGTAGGGGACGTAAAGATATCATGGAACTTTATGCCAAGGCCGTTTACTCATACCAAGTTCATTTATGTAATGCAAGCTTGACTCAAATTCAAAATTCTCACCCATCCTCATTTAACATGTTGGTTGAGGCTGGGGTTGATAGGTGGGCACGTGCATATTGTCCAGGCCGGAGATACTAAATGATGACAACAAACATTGCAGAGGCACTGAATAATTGTATTAAGAGAGCACGGAGGTTGCCTATCACCGCAGCTATGGAGTTCTTGTGGGATATGCTTCAAAGGTGGTTCTACGATCGACGGGAGAGGACGGCTAAAACTCCAACCTATCTTACAACTGCAGCTTCTAATCACTGCAAGGTTATGTATGATAAGTCATTAGCATTCCAGGTGTATCATATTGACCTCACCAAATACTTAGTAAAAGGTGGTAAGCACGATGGTTTAGTTAACATCGATGAGAAGACGTGTTCATGCCGACATTGGAACTTAAATCAACTCCCTTGTACACATGCTATTGCAGTAGCAAGGTATTTCACACTATGTTCTCATTTTTACTTGTGTTAAATTGTAAACATGTTATTGTGTTCATACTCATTTAATTTTCTATTTATGTTTTGTTTTTAATAGGTTCTCGAAAATAGATTTCAATTCGTTTTGCCACGAGTTCTATAGCATATCATGGCTTAAGACAACATATGCCCCATCTATAAATCTGATTCCTAATCCATCCTCATGGGACGTACCTAGTGATGTTAGCAGGCAGGTAGTCCTACCACCCGAAGGTAGAAGGCAATCTGGAAGGCCTAGACAGCTCAGGATACCTACGGCCGGTGAGACCCAGTGTAGAAAGAAATGCTCCAAATGTGGTGAAGCTGGACACAATCGCGTGGGTTATCCCAATCCACGTCGTACACCAACAGTTACAGACTCTTCTACACCCACCAGTCAGGATGTCTCGGTTCGTAGGTAACTGAAACGCCTTTTTGTACCCGCAAGTATACGGGGTCGGCACAAGTAATAAAATGATGAGTAAATTATCGTCTCCACAAGGATATTTAGGCGTTGAGTACTAAAATTAACCAAGCCTATTTCTATTTGGATAATCGAAAGATTTAAAAGAACGAATTTAAAAGATAAAAATATAAAGACAAAAATAAAGCGAACAACCAATATGAGATATTAGTTAGGGTATTTGAATTCACCTAATCCATCCAATTGAATTTCATGAAAGCACATTGTTATAGTTTAATTATTCATGTTGATGATCGTGTTTATCTAAATTATCCAAAGTCCCCTCTTGAGGTAAATCGGACCTATTCCACATACACTAATATCCTATCTCTCGATGATATATCCAAGTGCATGAAAATGCATTAGTGACAATAAACACCCTATGTGATCACACAAGCAAATTAGTATATCTCTATCTAATTCTACTTGTGGTAGACATTACATCGAGCACGTTGTGGGCGTCTCCTCTCGGTACATAACACACAACCAATTTATCATCTAAATGTAGGCCTTCACATTCAAAAGCATTAAGCACAATAATACCACTCAACAACATAATAATCAACCACAACAAATTAAACAATCAATTCATTCAAGTTTCATAGAAAATGATCCATTAAAACCCTAACTTACAAGTTTAGTTCATAATCAAAATTTACAAGAATTAAACTAAATTAAATTAACTAAAACAATTAAAGTAAAGTGAGATGGATTAAATGGAGGAATATGCTAGGCGGTCACAAGGTTCTAATTCCGGATATGGAAAACATATTGATTATTAGTAAGAACAATATATATCATGACATAATCAATAATATACAATAAATCCACAAAATAATATCATGAAATAAATCACAAAATATATTCACAAACAATAAAATCCAAATCCGTTCATATAAAAAAATTATAATCATATTAAAATCTCAACTAAACAATATATAATCAATAAAATAAATTAAATATAAGAAATAAAATGGTAAAATTATTTGGACTTGGAGAAGAAGACTTTAAACTTGGACTTGGAGAAGAAGACTTGGACTTGGAGAAAAAGACTTGGACTTGGAAAAAAAAAATCATAAAAACCACATATGTGCCATGTGCCTAGAAAAGATATGGAATGGAGAAAATAATGGTAAAATGGCTTTTATATGTAAAGGGTAAAGTTGTAATATTAGGAATAAGGGTAAAACTGTAATTATATAAAAAAAATTTAAAAGGGCTGACCCGAGCTGGAGCCCGGGGCAGCCCTCTCATGGGTCCGTCCCTGATAGCGGGAGATGTTACAGCTCCTTTACATTGTATATTTATGAGATAATGATGCATGGTTTTGAGATATTTGTTTGTAGAACGTCTGCATTTTTTTTGTGTACAGAAAATACAATACTACCAGATGAGCACATTGATCCTACATTTTAGCCTAGTTAGGATATTCAAATTTCAAACGAAAACTAATACATGATTATCGACTACATTATCTCTTTGTTACTTTGCTATGTTTTTGTGGGTTTAACCTAATTCTAACTTCATTTTTTTGTTACTTTAAAAAATCTGCCCTTTAAACAAAGTCAAATCTACTAAAGTAGAAGCTTATGCATTGGTTGAATCGAATACTGATATGCACCCTATGGTGCATCGATACGGATATGGGATTACGATACGGGATGATACAGGGATACGATAAATCTTAAAAAACTAGAATACGGATACGGCAAGATACAACAATTAATATAAGGGGGATTTTATTTTGGTCCCTAACTTTTGGGGAATTATCAATTTTTAGAGCAGTTATGGTTATTGGTACCCTTGATCCCTAACGTTTAGGAAATGTATCAATTTAGTCCCTCTAACCAAATTTCTGCTAGTCAAATCTAACAGAATTGGTAAAAAGAATGTTTTACCCCTGTATTCTGTTTGATACCTTAAAATGATTGTTTTGCCCTTAAAAAACATGTGCTAATTTTTAATGTAATTATCATTTTATCTCACCTTGTGTTAACTAAATAAATTTATATATATACGTTTAAAATTTCAATTTACCCTTATACATGATTCTTAATTATTTGGATATGCTTATAAAATTACAATTTTAACCTTAAAAACTGTTTTACCACTGCATGTGAAATTACAATTTCACCTTTAAAAGTTGTTTTGTTATATACAAATTTAATTAAACGACTGCTCGTAAATAAATAAAAAATCTGTTGAGTATGAAGTAGTCATTATTGCCATTATAATTCAATTTTACACATGTTCATAAATTAAAAAAAATAAGCATAAGACTAATAATATATTCCATAGACATTTTCCTATTAATAAACATTAATATGGACCATATAATGTGGACCACCAATAAAGTAATATCACAACCACATTAATTTTAATTAAAAAAAAAATCTCCCTATCAACATTTCATAAACAATTCCCTGTCAACATTTTATAAATAATTCACTGTGTACAATCCATAAACTAATATATCCCTTACACAAAATCCTCTAACTAACTTACTAACTTGTCATCCACCATTAACTACCACCATGCAAAAATAACAACCACAACCATGCAAAATTATCAACACCATCCACTGCCAATAAAACACAAAAACACTACAACCCAACTGCCAACTTACAAAACAAAAACAACCATCACCTGGCAGAATCAGATTTGGGCATCACAAAAACTGTTCTAACAGTTATATGTGTTAACCACATCTGATATAAAAATTAATAAAAAGTACTTAATGTTTTAAACTAATAAACTACTAATTACAACTTTTTCAAGGTTGTGAAGTTGAACCTATTTGCGAGCATACATCAGGTACATGTGTTGGTGGAGCGATAGGAATACTGGATAAGTGTGTAGTTTGTGATTGTTGTTGAGATGCATTGCTTGTGCTTGATTGATGAGAATGAGATATGTATTAAAATGACAGTAATAATAAATTTATAATAAAATAACAGTTTAGTTAAATCAATTATGAAATTAAATTTGGTTACCCAATTGTAATTGAATAAGGCTGAGATGCACTTCACATTTGTTGGATACCTCCAACTATTCACTGGTTTTCTTCTGGTGCCCTAAGGATCATTCAAGAGAACATTATTTAATATACATTTTTCTTACTGGAAGAAAATGAATTATTGTGCTGCTTTTAATGTGCAGTTTTTTTTTAAAAAAATGAAACTGTTTAAAATAAATTACTTTACCTTAATGTTGTTGCAGCAGTAGTTGTATCCTGACTGGAAGAACCTTTTTCTTTTCCTTTTGAGCTGGGTCCTTTTCCTTTCCCTTTTGCATCTCCCTACATCAATAAGAAATAAAACATTTAATGTAAGTTAGAGTAATGTAATTTATTACAGTATTTCTACAAAATACGATTTAAATTACATTATTCAAACAAGTACGAATGTTATGTCCGATAGTGTTGCATCCTTTGCATTTATTGGAGAATATTTTCGTTGGTGCACATGGCTCATCTGCTGCCCTTCTTCTTGCCTTTTTAGGTCTGCTAACTTTGGTACGTTTCTGAGGTGGTTCAACAACTTCATTTGCATTTTCATCGTCATGTTCAATTTCAGGCCACCTAGACTCATCCGGAATAAGGTTGATGGACCTAGAATTTGTCAACTTCATAGCTTCCTTAGAATAATACAAATGGATATGTTCGTACGCAAACTGTCGATTATACATGAAGAAAGCAACAGCATGTATGCGGGGAATCTCACTGATCTGCCACATTCCACAATCACAATGGACATCACCAGTGTTCACTAAAAATAATTTTCCACATGGTTTAAGGGTTTCATACCATTCCCCTCTACCATGCATCACTTACAACTTCCTAGCTTCTTTTTCATTCATCATCAACTGCTATCTTGCATAATGAGTGATGGAGTCTTTCCACTTCTCCAATTTATCCCACTTCTCAGAAAATCTAACCATTATTTTCCTCCTCAACAGCTCCAATAATGTCAATATTGGCTTATCCCTTTCATCTTTGATTCATTTAGTGAAGCTCTCAAACATATTATTGGTGACATGATCGGACTTAAAGCGATAGTCAAAAGCATGTCTTGCCCACTTTTCAACTGGCTCTAACATCAACCAATTGACAACATCGATAGAATCTTCTCCAACTCACTTTAATGCTTCCTTAAAATCAACTACACTTCTCACCCGAGCTGTATGCCACAACTTTCCATTTAAGTTGTGATTCTTGAACGGGCATTTGAAATTTGCAAGCATATATCTGAAACAGTATGATTGATTGCTTTAGGCCACTCCTTTTGCAAGGCCACTAAACCCCCTTTTAACGATCACTCTTGAAATATATAGGTTGGTCGTCTTCCCAATCTAAAGACTCATGAAGCAGCCTCGGAAATCACGTACAGCTCTCTAAGTTTTCAGATTCGCAAATGCATAGGGCAATGGGAAAAATGCCGATGTTTGCATCTAATGTCACAGCTGACAGCAAGACACCTTCAAATTGCCTAGTCAAGTGGCAGCCATCACCTTCAATAAATGGCCTGCAACCACTAAGAAATCATGTCTGCGAAGCTTTAAAACTCAGGTAGAACTGCTGAAATTTTGGGTTGACACTGACGCATTGATCAAGTGTTATCTTAACCTATGTCCCAGGGTTCATCACACGAATTGCATTTCCATACTTTTCAACTTCACATACGAGTCAACATGGTCAGCCTTCATAGTCTTGGGGACAATCTTTTTAGCTCTGTAATGGGTCTGTCGATCACACCTAACACCAAACCTGTCTTGCAACTCATTCCTCAAAGTTTTTACCTCAATCGTTGGGTTTGACTGAATGGTCATCTGAAGGACTGTGGCTACCCACCTAGCATTAGCCTTTTTTATTTTCTACCACCCTTGGCAGAACAAATGACCGCCATGCATGTTCTTGATCATGTATGTCACGCCATCGGGAAGACTAGAAGCATGTAGCCTTTAATCACAAGCATCATTCTTGCAAGTGATAGTGTATCTGCAGCTGTCATTCTTAATCTTCTTCAATTTAGATCCTTCATAGATTGCATACCCCTTCACTGTAGCTCTTATCAATTTGGTATTGCCGAATACATGTCCCTATTTTAATTCAATACTACCATTTGAGTTTGGTGCTCATTAATGTCGTATGCAATACTTGGCCGTTCTAGTCAGCCCATTATCATCGTCCGATGACCCTTGAAAAACTATGAAATCACCATCTAGATCGTAACGAAATAAATCTGCCCCTTCTTCACATAATTCTTCATCCAAACTAACTTCACTATCCTCTCAGTCTGTTCATCAACCTCATAGGAATCATCATTATCACTGTCATATTCTTCGACAGTTGCTGGAGGTACTTTATTATTAAAAGTTAGTAGCTCAATAGGCTCTTCAAGATACTCAACTCCAACTAGTTCGAGGACTGATTTCAAACTTGATTTTGTCCTCCAAATGACTGTCAAATGCTTTAAATGCAATCATGACCTCTTTATCCGAAATAAGTGTGTGTCGCTGCCCGTTTTATGGAAATAACACAGACAGCTTCCAATTGTCGAACAATTGCACTCTTTTCCTAGTCATCTCTTTCCTTGCATCATTTATGATGCTAACAACACTGCACTCTTTAGGTTCCAAGTAGCTTGGGTCATCGATTTCGGTGGCGTACTTCACAAGAACGCGAAATGGCAACAATTTACTGTCACAAATGAAACAAAACATGTCAACATATGCAAATTCTTACTATTATCGACTATGTGTTGAAAGCTTTAAATAAATTAATCTAATTATATAACCAAGTCATTATCAAGAACATAATCAGCATGATTAACAAAATCGAAAAATATCAATAGAACCGTATAATAAAATAAGGGCAAAACCACTATATATCTATGCAACGTAAGCACCCATGCAAAACCCATTGCACACACAACCTTATAACCAACCTTAACACACTTTACAATGACTAACGTAAAAGTATCTGGGTACTAACAGTGTCATTCTAATATGCTTCAACAACAAAATGCACAAAGCAAAGAGAAATTGCATTTTTTTTTTTAAAAAATAAAATTATTTTGGAAAAAAACACTAACAATAAGCCATAAACATAGTCCATACAAAAATCCCCAAAACAATAACATAAATAAGACCAATCCGTGAAAATCCATAATACCAAAAGTTACACAAATAAACACCGTCACAAATTCGAAATTTTATTTTTTGAAAAAACTTGTTTTAAACAACTCACAAACACTCTCCATGCAAAACCCCCAAAAACAAACCAACTTATACAAAACCCTAACCGCAAAACACTTCCCCATTTTTGCAATAATTGGAAAAAAAATTTCACGGAACCAGTTATAAAACAACTCCAAAAACCTCTCAATGTAAAACCCACAAAACAAATAAACCAAAACCTCAACCCCTTCAACCAAAATCAACCCCGTTCAACGCCGGTCATCGTCTTAGCTGTCGTCTTGGCTACTTCGGTTTCAACGGCAGTCGACGAATGGTGAAGGTGGCGAGGTGAAGTGGGAAACAGGGGTCAAAGCTTGGCTGATAAGTTTTTGGTTTGAGGAATTGTGGACTTATGGGACCGTAATTAGATATTTTAGGGATTAATGAATACAGGCATTTTCATCCTTCTAGCTTTTCCTTTTCAAAGTTTAAAATTTAAATATTATTTTATATATTAATTTTATATTAAATTAATACACCTATTGGCCTTTCAGAAGATTAGAGTTAAAAGACAAAAATAACCCTCTTTTTGTTAACGTTGACTAACGGTAGTTGCTCAGAGGGACCAAATTGATACATTGTCTAAAAGTTAGGGACTAAGGATACCAATAACCATAACTGCTTTAAAAAATTGATAATTTTCCAAAAATTAGGGCCAAAATGAAAATCACCATTAAAATAATATATATATATATATATATATATATTTAAAACATAAATAACTTCATTCATTTGTAATTAAACTAGTCAATTCATAAAATATAATTCATAAAACATCATCGAAAACTAGTTGTTAACAGTAAAAAATGGGTTCTACGGTCAACGCGAGTCAACAAAGCTACGTGAGGTCACTTTGTAGTTCGTTGAGCTGGATGTGTAAAAAAGAGAACTATTACTCGGCAAAATGAGTCCTCACGGGATCAATAGAGCTCTCGGCTTAAACTTTGGGATATGTATACCTGTCAAAACAGAGAACTATCGGACAGAGATGCCGGACTCTCGCCGGCGATCAACCTCCGAATATCAAGTCAGTTTTAAGGTTTCCTTAAGAGTAAATGAACGAATCAAATATTTCTCTGGGTAGTTGCTTTCTCTCTCAAAAATTACGTACCTTAGTTCTCATAAATACTTGTATTTATAGTCGCGCTCTCTCCTTCTTGTTGACCTCCATTACGGGTATAGGCAGATGTCACAGATGTCATTTCAGGAGGTAGGCAGAGAAATGTTTCCTTAAACGTGTAACATTCGTCTCTTCATCAGACTACTTCTAATGCCAGAGGGTTTTTGCTTTATTGAACTATAACCTGCGCCTGTCATCGCATTTAATGCTTCTGTTGCCCTCTCCGCTCAAGCCTTCCACTTTCCAGTGACCACACTGCTGTGTTACAGTGTGTCAGCATCGCTCCTGACACGCCCGATCTCTCTTTTTGACTTGTTTTGGGTCATCGAGCCTTGTGTGCATTGGTGACAGTTTCTGAGAAGCTCGTGGTACTCACGAGGTTCTCGCCGTCTCTAGTAGGCAGTCGCTGAGACCTCCTTTCGTCTGGGGCCATCGGATCGCTCCCAATGGGACAAGTACTCATAGTTTCTCTCTTGGAGCCATGCTGGCAGTTGGCGATGACGTGGCCACTTATGGTGAAATCTTACATATAACAATACCCCCTAAATCTTCAAAAAGATTTATATCTGAGGAGATTTACTCGCTTGTCAGGGCAATTCTTAAAGGCATTTTGAAATAGGGTGGCAAAGTCGTTTTTGTCCTTCTTTCGAAACGGTGCGTAGCGTACCTAACTTTTATTTTTTGAAAATGGAAAAGTGGCCTTTTTCGCGGTTTGGGTCTTTAACTGACGGTTTATGGCATTTTTACTCGAGTAATGGTTTTCGAGGTGACTCTTGGTTTTTGAAACTCCATCATTGGTGCGCCGGTCATCTCATCCCTCTGAGTGTCGATTGTTCGAATATGCAGGTTCTCCCAGTATTTGTTGCGTCGCCGGTGAGTTTGTCCTCTTCATCTCCCGATAGTTCTTCCGAGAACCTTGCCAACATTCCCCTGGCTAGGACGTCATCTTTAGAAGAAACCATGGCTAAAGGTACTTCTCTCTATGGAGTTCAGAGACTGGACTCCTCAGATAACAGTCATCAAAAGGGGAGGCAACTTCTTTTCTCTTCGTTGTCGCCCAGTTTCCTCGACACGGAGCCCAATGTAGTTACGGAGCACCATCTGAGACGCTACAGGGAATACTACGAAATCCCAGGAGAGGTAAAGTTCGTTGTTCCCGAGGAGAAGACTGCGTAGAATCCTCCGAAAGGTTTCATGGCCATCTATGGCTTTATGCTGAATTGTAGGGTTACCCTTTCGCTTCAACCTTTTGTTGCGCGTTTCCTCAGTGATGTCAATCTTGCTCCGGCGCAATTGGTGCCTAATGGGTACAGGACTCTGATGGCTTTGTGCGCTCTGTGGAGTCAATCAGGCTTATCGGATCCGACCCCTCGCAAGATCCGTCATTGCTATTAGCTTCGATCAACACCCGGCACCGAGGGGTCCTATTATCTCGCGTCGAGCACTCCGAACCAATGGCTGCCCATCGACGATGATGGCAAGAAACGTTTTGGCAAGCTCGACGTGTCGGACGATAAGAAGAGAGGGGTCGTGTGGGGGCTGCCATCTTCCAATAAGTATTGGAAGGGGGCTTGGTTCTTTGTTAGCGGGGACTGGGGGCGCAGTCTTCCTGCTGATAGAGAAAAGTCTTTGAGCAAGGCATACGTCCCTTGTTTATTCACTCAGCCAGATATTTTCATAATTGGTCTGACGTGTCTTTGTTTCTATAGTGTGTATCGCGCGAGTTACCATTTCTTTTTTGTGCAGATACCTGGAACGATGGTCCTAAGTTGACTAACCAAGAAGCCCACCGAGTTCTATGGGTCATTACCTCTCGCGTGTATGATCACTGTGCGACTCTACTTTGTTGCGACAAAGCTTTAATTCGGCGTGCATTTGATATCTTTCGTCACGATATGGACGAATTCTCCCGCAAACGCCTCCGCAGTGAGTTTTCTTACCTTCGTTCATTTCATGTAATTGATCGTGTTTTGGCTAACTTTTCCTTTTGGCTCCTTTTTTAGTTCAGTACAAGGATCCAATTTCTGGCCGAGAAGTCAAGAACTTGAAAAACCTTTCCGCTACTTCTCGGCGAGAGCTAGGCAAAGATTTTGACAAGAAAAGGCGGTCTCCTTCGAAGAAGACCGCAGACACTGAAGAACGAATCTCAGTCCCCATAAAACGTCAAGGAGATGACTTGGATTGGGCTTCGGTCGCTTGTGGTGAAGATATTTCCCCAAACTTTGATGTCCCTGTAAAGAGGAGCAGAGTGACCGAGGATTTTAATGACCTCGGTTCGTCATCTAAAGGGGTGGGTTCTCCTGGGACCAAGGTTAAACATATTCCCACTGGCCCTCCCCCCCACCGATCGAGAAGGATGGATCGTTCGTTGGGTGCTCCCTCGTTGATTCCTCCTGTTAATTTTGTTCCTCCTCTTCCCGTAAGAGCTCCTGATGCTGCTTATGCGGTTGCCCCTGAGATAGAGAATTCAGTAGCGGCAAGCATCGATGCGTATGATTCGGAGGAGGAACTCTTGTTGCGTCCCTCATCTGCAAAGGGTAAGGGCCCTATTGTTCAAGAGGAAGAGGGGCCTCCGAAATCGATGGGTGGCGATGGTGCCGAAGTCCGCATGGACGTCACTAGTGGCTCTCGCGATATTGTTCCTACCTCATCCGACCCTTCCTTAGAGGCGGTCCTCAGACGAGTGTTGACCAAAGACATTCGCTCTGAGATGCAAGAAACTGCCGACAGTTTTTTGGCAGAATCCATCGAGAAACAACTACAATCGTTCTTTAGTTTTTCGACTGCGATAAATTGTCATTCCTTTCCTTGTTTATTTTCGATTCTTCACAGGTGCTGATCTGTTTTCCTTTGATTTTGCAATTTCTGCTGAAGTTTGACGTTGCAGCGCGTGAGAAAGAGGCCCTACAACGTCGTCTTACTGATCTTAAAGCCGAGCGGGCTTCTTTTTCTGTTAATGAAGCGGCGCTTAAGGAGCAAGAAGTGCTTAAGGAGAGAGTCGAAGACCTCGAGGATATGGTGAAAACACTTTCATCTGAAAGGGAGATTTATAAAAACAGAGTGAGCGACTGTGAAGATAAGCTGGAAGCTCTCGAGGCTGAAAAGGCCGCTCTTTTGTCTGAGAAGGATGAGGCAATTTCTTCTGCCAACAGTCTTCTTGATGCCGCTGTCGTCGCTCGGGTAGAAGTTGAAGGGAAACTTTCTCAATCAGAGGGGAAGGTTACTGAGCTCAGCGGTATTGTCGATGCTTTCCGTTCCAACTTGGAGGGGATGAAGACCGAGATTGAGATTAGATCCGTAGATCGTTACAAAGCTTCCCCTGCTTTTGATGCCTTCATACATCGAGAGTTCAGGAATGGTATTCAAGAATGCCGGAATATCGTGGACTCGAACCTTTATTCGAGGCACAGGAAGTTGATGGACCTCGCTATTCAGAGCAACGCTGCGAGGGCTTTGCAATTCAAATATTGATTCCAGGAAGCTGTGGCGGGCTCATTGTCCAGCTTGGGGTTTGCCTGTCTTGGATATGCATATGGAAATACCTGATCAAAGTGGTCTTCCTAAGGTCTACGCTGCCGAAAAACCTGGGTCTAGTATTTTTGGCTCAAGGATAGATACTGGACCTGATCTAGACGTGGACTATGAGTTGTCAAATGGTGAGGAAAACCTGGTTTTGAGTGAAAAAGAAGCCTCGACCTCGGTGGACACGGATCCTGAGGACCACCTTTCCTTGGCGGAGTTATCCAAGAAGGAGAAAACTTCCCAAGGTCCTGAGCCTTCTAAGAATCTTCAGGACCCTGAGCCCTCTAAGGATTCTCAAGATCCTGATCCTTCTGCTCCTTAAGATCGCAAACCTTTTGTAATAGTTATGAATTCTTAATATATACATGAAAATTTTTTTTTTTTTTGATATCTCTGATCGTGATCTAATTGTTTTCAGTATTTTGTTGTTTCCTTTGATTCGAATATACATGTAGTTGAAGCGGTTTGAATCTGTTGAATTTTCTGTTGTATGGATGTATGTTTTTTATCTTCTTCTTACCCCCGAGTCTTGAAGGGTGAGTTTTTTGGGCAGCGTTCAAGATTTATGACATGGTTGGCCTTGCTGTGATTTCTCGCTGCATCTGGATCCCTCTGAGATTTGTCGGTCCTCAACCGAGACTTTTATCTTTGACCCAGTAGTTTCGTCGACTTTTCTTTGTCACAGCGTTCTCGCTAGTTTTATTAATTCGTCTCAAAAGAGATTTTTTATCTTTGATGTGGCGTTCTCGCCGTCTCGTCAAACCTTTGGAGAGGGTTTTTGTTAACTCTTCTTAGGCGAGATTTTTATTTTTGATGTGGCGTTCTCGCCGCCTTATCAAGCCTTTGGAGAAAGTTTTTGTTAACTCTTATCAGGCGAGATTTTTATATTTGATGCGGCGTTCTTGCCGTCTTATCAAACCTTTGGAGAGAGTTTTTGTTAACTCTTCTCAGGCGAGATTTTTATATTTGATGCGGCGTTCTCGCCGTCTTATCAAACCTTTGAAGAGAATTTTTGTTAACTCTTCTCAGTAGAGATTTTTATGTTTGATGCGGCGTTCTCGCCGTCTTATCAAACCTTTGGAGAGAGTTTTTGCGAACTCTTCTCAAGCGAGATTTTTATTTTTGAGGCGACACTCTCGCCGTCTTATCAGGCCTTGAGAGAGTTTTTGTTAACTCTTCTCAGGCAAGATTTTTATGTTTGATGCGGCGTTCTCGCCGTCTTATCAAACCTTTGGAGAGAGTTTTTGTTAACTCTTCTCAGGTTAGATTTTTATGTTTGACGCGGTGTTCTCACCGTCTTATCAAACCTTTAGAGATAGTTTTTGTTAACTCTTCTTAGGTGAGATTTCTATCTTTGATGCGGCGTTCTCGCCGTTTTCTACAAACTAACAAGGCATTCGTGAGGGTTTATGCACGAAAAATCATTTCCATATATCGCTACGATCATCAATACATTTGTCGTACATTTTTCATGGGTAATACATTGTAAGATATTGAGCGTTCCAAGGGTGGCTAATTATCTCTCCATCTGACCTGGTGATCTTATAACAACCGTGACCTGCTTGCCCGATAATATGATATGGTCCTTCCCATTTGTCTGCCAGAGAACCTGCGGTTTTATCTTTGGTGTCACTTTGTAGTTCGTTGAGCTGGATGTGTAAAAAATAGAACTATTACTCCGCGAAATGGGTCCTCGCGGGATCAATAGAGCTCTCAGCTTAAACTTTGGGATATGTATGCCTGTCAAAATAGAGAACTATCGGTCAGAGGTGCCGGATTCTCGCCGGCGATCAACCTCCGACGATCAAGTCAGTTTTAAGGTTTCCTTAAGAGTAAATGAACGAATCAAATATTTCTCTGGGTAGTTGCTTTCTCTCTCAAAAATTGCGTACCTTAGTTCTCATAAATACATGTATTTATAGTCGCGCTCTCTCCTTCTTGTTGACCTCCATTATGGGTATATGCAGATGTCGCAGATGTCATTTCAGGAGGTAGGCAGAGAGATGTTTCCTTAAACGTGTAACATTCCTCTCTTCATCAGACTGCTTCTAATGTCAAAGGGTTTTTGCTTCATTGGATGGTAACCTGCGCCTGTCATCGCATTTAATGCTTCTGTTGCCCTCTGCGCTTAAGCCTACCACTTTCCAGTGACCAGACAGCTGTGTTACAGTGTGTCAGCATCGCTCCTGACAGGCCCGATCTCTCTTTTTGACTTGTCTTGGGTCGTCGGGTGTTGTGCGCGTCGGCGACGGTTTCCGAGAAGCTCGTGGTACTCACAAGGTTCTCGCCGTCTTCAGTAGGCAGTCACCGAGACCTCCTTTCCTCTGAGGCCATCGGATCGCTCCCAATGGGACACGTACTCATAGTTTCTCTCTTGGAGCTATGCCGGTAGTTGGCGATGACGTGGCCACTTATGGTGAAATCTTACATATAACACTAGTCAATTCATAAAATATAATTCATAAAACATCATTGCTACAAAAAATAAACTTATAAAATATATTGTTAAGCTCTAACTAACTAACTTCATTCATCAACAATAACACTCTCACTAGCATTGGAACTAAATAATACAGCCTCTATTAGTTATTGTTAAAATACAGAGTATAATAATTTTTAATTGACAATTGTCGAAGACTCGAAACATATACAATTTTTAATTGTTATCCTAGTCACTAGCTAGCACTGCATGATAGAGAGTATAAATTGTATAATATAAGTTTGTTTCTAAAGACTAAAATGAACAAGAATGAAAAAGAAAAAGCATAGCAGACCGCACACCTAATCAGTCTTGGATGCTTTGGCCTTCGGCCTTCGGCTTTCCTTTTCTTCTTCTTCCTTCTTCTTTCTCTTCTCTTCTTCTTTGGTTCTTCCTCTTCTTTTCTTAAGCAGCAGCTCAACAGGATCGGTATGTCTTCTACCTCTCATCTTCCTTCTCTTTCTTCTTCTTTCTTCTCTTCTTCCATTTTCTTCTTTGCTCTATTTTTTACGGTGGATTAGAGTACTTTAGAACAAAAGAACTGAAAATCTAATTCAACAGCCACTCAGACAAAATTTTAAAAATTCATTTTTGACCCATATTTTTTAAAATTATAAAATGACCCTTTTAAAAAAAATTACAAAATAACCCCAAACGTATCCCTTTCGTATCCTGCTGTATCCTCCACGTAGCCTCCCCGTATCTGCCCTATATCCGAGCAATATCCTTTGATCAAACATCTTCATAAGTCAACGGATACACATATCCTAATTTAGATAGCGTATCCTCGCCTATCGTAGTATTCGATACGGATACGAGTACGATACGCGAGGGTTAAAGTATCTATGCTTCCCTGTCTGCACCTGGCAAAACCCACCAAGACTAGACACCATCAATTGCATGATGATAATGAAGAGCTGCTGTTGCAGAAGGCCAATCTGCAGATGCACCAACTATATATGTTGTACATGCCTCTACCATACTCATTAGAAAAATGTTCATCACTGTTAATAGTGGTGGGTGACAATGAAATCTCATCATTATCGGATGAATCGAAATGATTACCATCTTCGATTTTTTGATCCTCATCCATAATTGTCGGTGTAAACTTGTGATCTCTATCCGGTAACGGGACATATGCAACATGTTTGAGATTTTCAAATACGGGAAGAATTGATTTTGAATGTCGGCTACATCCGCCAGCAGCTGAAAACTGGGTTCCAAATGGAGGAATACATGCTGGAGGGGATGCTCGTAGTATCGGTGCAGGTGCTAGAGTAGGATCTCTAACATTGTTGTCCACCTTTTCCACAAGATTTATATATACCTTAGGAATATATAGTGCATCAAGCAATAAAAATGTAACATCTTCGTCGCCTAGAATTTGTAACTTTCTCGCGTAATGACTATAAGCGACCATACTGATGACTATATCATACTGTTTACTGTCAGTGTTAAACTTTCGATATATCAACTCAACCAACCCTATAAGTTTTAACTCTTTAGAAACCATTACCCCAACCAGTAAATCACCAACATAATCTAGACCATCCCATTGTCCATTGTAGTTGAGTATAAGTCTACGGGTATTCATTTCCTAAAATAAGAGACAAATATTTAGAAGATGAAACGTGTAACGCCCTCAAAATTAGTGTTTTAATTATCATTTGATAAATTACATATTAGTATTAATATTATATTTAAGAGTCCACGTTATATCGAATAGAAATGGGAGGTAAATTAGGTGGATTAGTTTGATAGTTAATAGATTTTTGGTCAATATCATGAGATTAATTTTCAAATTGTGATTATTCTATGATTTTAAAAGATTTAGGGATAATTAGCAATTGTAAGAAATATGTGGCAAGTGATGAAACCTTATTGGTGGATGAAGTCAAACAAACAAAACAAAACAAACAAAAACAAGAGGAATTCGATCAAACCAAAACAAGCAAGAAAAGAAGAAGAAAAGAAAAGAAAGAGAGAAAGAAAGAAAGAGGAATTTTCGGCCAAGCTAGGGAAGAGAGGAAGAGAAGTGATCTAGACCAATTCAAGCCATAATCAAGTAAGTTAATTGAAGAAGAGGTCAAGCAAGAACTAGAATTGGAGGAATTGGTAAGTTTATTCACTAGTAAGCTTGAGTTCTTGGGATTATATTTGGGTTTTGGTTTTCTTTTTGGATTGACTTGAATTTTGGCTTGAATTCAAGTAGATTTGTCTTTAATTATGAGTTAAATTTCAAGGGAGGATCAAGAAATGAAATCCAAGAAAATTAGTAAGTAAAAGTTAGGGTTTGAAGTTGATTTTAGGGGGGAAATGTCAATTGATGTATGATAAGATATTAGAATTGGTGTAAACTTAATTTAAAAATTTATATTTATTTTGTATGACATTTAAATGGTTCTTTGAAAATTAGTTTCACTTAAACATTTTGAGTATTGAATTTGTTATGAATTTTTAATTCTCTAATAGAGTTGCTGGAAAATTTTTGTTTAAAACATAGTTTCGGTTTGAACCATTTGTTTTAATGGGTTATACTGCCCAGAAAATTTTGAAATTTTAGATGATGGTTTTGCAAGATGTTATTATGAGTTCTGGAAATTTTTGTAATTTTTAGAGTTGATTTGAAAACTATACGAATTTTGTAATTAAGATACTACAATCTGTCCAGTAGTAGACAGAGGGCAGAAACGTAAATTAAGAAATATTTTAAAAATATTCATATGTATTATTTAGGTCTGAAATTTTTATTTTGGAATTGTATATGTCTATTTCATGTTTCTGCAAAATTTTGTCACAAATGGAGTTTTGTAAAAAGTAATAGAAATTTCGAATTTTATAGTGTTCTGAATTTCCCCTGTCAGGCAGATCATAATACTTCAATAAATAAATTAGTTTAAGGTATTTTGAAATTTTATAAAATTCTGAAACTTTTTATATATGAATATATGTTTGTTTAAAAGGTTTCTACAAAGTTTTAAGTTTTTCTAACTTGTGATTGATTTACTAAAAATCTAACATTGGACATTGTTCTGTATTAAAACTAAAATGGCCCTAGTAAACTTGAACATTGGTACTTAGAAATTCTAGAAATTTTGTTGATTATGGATTCTTGGTGTCTAGGGGCTGTGGAAAATCAAGAGCAAATTTGAAGGAGTGATTCCCAAAGCTTGGAGAGTGATTTTGATATAATTTTGGTTAGTGTTTTACTAACACTTGAAAGTTAATTTTGTATGTATTGTTGGATGATGAATTGTGAGTTTTGATGTGTTAGAAAGTAGAAATAAAATGTATGAAATTTATTAATTTCATAACAAGTGTTTGATGTGTGAAAATAATGTGCAATTTGATGAAGATTTTATAGTATCATATCGGTAAGTCGAAAACGAATTGATATCGATTTTTGTGAGTTAAGATCGAACAAAAGGTTCATGAGTTGATTGTCTTGAATTATAGTATGTAAACTTTTTATGGAATTGAGTATTAATGAAAGAATTGATATGAATTGAATTTAAACTTTATATGCTTAAATGCCCTAGTTAAATTCATACCGCATTGTTTGAGAGATTGGATAGGTTGGCATGCCAATAGGGAATTTAGCAGTACTGCGACCATTATAATATTAAATCATTGGACTTTGAGAGGCTTGGGTGCCCGGTCCTTGGATTTGATTATGATCTTTCGGACTTTGAGAGGCTTTGGGTGCCCGGTCCACGACATTGTTGTAATTAAATAACCAATCCGTAGCCTCCGTTGAGGACAGTGTTGGTTGATCCCATTATTCAGTCTATCGAAAGTGGGTTAGAATTGGCTAAGGGCAATAAAATACTTAATTCATAATTGTGTAATTGAACGATTCAATTGAGAAAATTCATATCGGTGTGACATTTTTAAAATGTATGCATATTACATGATTGTTTGAATTAATTGTTTCATGATAGAGTATTATGAAATGTATTAAATGTTTATTCCCATGAAATGTATCATGTTAGTATGTTGTGTAAAATTGGTAGGAACTATGAAATGTTTATCCTTGATTGAGTTGTTTTTGATTTATATGAATGTTAAAACTTTTACTTAAATTTGTGTTAAGTAAAGTACCACTAAGCGTTATGCTTAGCGCGTTGGTTTTCCGCGCGCAGGGGATAGACAGTGATCAGACTGGATCTGCAGGGTATCAGAGTCACATAAATTTTTGGAAGCCTTCATGTAACTTTTGTTAAAATCCATGATGTGAATCCTTTTGATATATGTATATATTATATATTAGCATATTATGTTAAGAACCAAGGAGATTGTAATAATATTTTTTTCTAACTATTTTGCCATGTTAATATTCATGAAATTTCATATATGAATGTACATGTTTTTAATTGCGGAAATGGCTCTCTTCTGAAAAGTTTATACTATGTTGTGAATTGATTTGAGATGGACCGAAGGTCCAATTGGAAGTTATGAAGATAAATGCATAAGTTTTGAAGTGTTTGTAAAGAGTTTTACTTGTGTTTACAAAAAAATTAGTTAACAATGCAAAATAGCTGTTGTGCTGCCAAAATTTTTTTAGATAACTCAGCAAATGGTTTTTAATAGATATTATAAATTGAATTTGATATTGACATTCTGAATTTGACCGTAGTATCCCCGAACCGGTTCGTCCATGAATCGGATAGGGGGTGTTACAAAACGTTTCACAAAAACATGAATAAAATTTCACTGATAACAACATTTCACATAAAACAATTATACTTTAAACATTTCATTAATAAACATTTCACTAACAGACATTTCACTAACAGACATTTCACTAACCTACTTTCACTAACTAACATTTCACTAACCAACATTTTTCTAGCCTACATTTAACTAATCAACATTTCACTAACCTACATTTCACTAACCAACATTTCATTAACCAATATTTCATTAACCAATATTTCACTAACCAACTTTTCACTAATCAACATTATTGACAAATATTTCACTAACCTATATTTCACTAACCAACATTTCAATAACATATTCTATAACCATTAAAATTTCACAAAAATAAACTCAATATCACCCAAATTCTTTCAACCACAATTCAAATACATTACGCAAATAAAATACAAAAAACTCCATAAAATTACCTTTAAGTTTTGATTTTGTTGATATAATAGAGGTTGGTAAAGATAAGATTATCAGTGTCTGAAAAATAAAGGAGTATATTAGCTTTCATGAAACAGATAAAAAAGAAAGAAAATGACAAGAAAAAGTATTGAATGCAGCTGGAATAGGGGGGGGGGGGGGGGGGGGGGGGGGGGGGGGGGGGGGGGGGGGGGGGGGGGGGGAGTGTTTTTGTTTGAACCAGGTTTAAGTGTAAAATGAATTGTTTTTATAATTTTTAATGGATTTTTCTGTAATTTTTCATTTCTCGGGGTCTGTTTATAATTATTCAATTAGAGGGTGGTTAATAAATATTTATGATTTTTTTTTTTATCAAAGTGGCTAAAAATAATTATTTTTTCATATATGACTAAAAATAATTTTTTCAATAATTATTAGATCATTTTTAATAATTTTCACTTTATAGTATGTGTGTTTGTGTATGTATATATATATACTATATAATATACTCTAAAATATATATATATAATACTTTTAACATTTTAATTTCTTTAACTAAATTTTGAATTTATAAGTATTTAATTTTAAATTTATTTTTATTTTTAATAAATGATGTTTTTAAAATTTGTATATATCGGTGGTTCTCCAAACTCACAAACTTCAACTCATGCAAAACTTCTCTGCTAAATCTAATCATCTCAATCCAACTCTCCTTAGCATCTCAATAACCATATATAAATACATACATCTCTCCAATCACAAGTACCGTCAACGCTGCCACATAGTACTCTCTTCTCTTGATCATCATGGTTAGGGCCGGCCCTGGACCGGAGTGCAAGGGGCGACGGCCCAGGGCCCAAGCTCAAAAAGGACTCAATATTTTATAATTTTATTATACATATAAAACTAAAAAATAGTGTTATATAGGGCCCATATTAATTTTTTTACAACAACGGCCTCTATAGCTCAGTGGTAAAGTGTCAGTCTTAGGAAACTCCGCCGAGAGTACAGCAACTCTGTTATATGCCTAGAAAATTTTAAAGATGGAGATTACTGTGAAATTCTTTACAAATGCGAACATGTCTATCAAAGAAGAGATTGCATCAATAAGTGGCTAAGAGCAAGCACTGTCCACGTTGTCGTTGTTATGTTATTGGCAATAGTATGTCTTCAAAAAAAGATAATTAATTGGCTAGGTTTAATCTTGATTAATGCATGTTTTCTTTTGTTTGTTTTCTTATTGTTATATATTTTGTAATTTTTTCTTGATACATTTAAATTTCTACCCTTATCCCATTTATGTTTTTCGATAATTGTGAATGTATCGGTCCTTTTCAATATTTTGTTTGAATTATTATTATTATGAATTTATTAAAAACTGATTATATAAAATTTGAGTTACTCAAAACATGGATATGTATTTCTTTTCCTTACTAATAGAATTGGTATTCATGATTAAGGATTCGCTTGTAAAAGAATCTCTAAATAGATAAGAGAAGTCTCCTCATATTTATTGCGGTTTTATGACAAAGGTGACTTCTCAGTACTAAGAGAAGTCTCCCCACCTCTCCTAACATTTATATTTATGAATAATATTTATAGTGTCAAGATTTGAACTGAATTTTAAATATCGAACAAATTAAACTTTTAGAGACACCATTCAAGAATAAAAACCATTCTGATAATATTGATTTTTTGGACCATGAAATTATATTAGCTAACTAGGATACCCTGACATACTTTAAAAAAAATTTATCATTTATCATCCATCATAAATCATAATCATTAACTTGTTCATCAACAATTATTTATGAGCAGCTGATATTTGCACACAAAAAGAATAACTTTAACTATAAGATTTCCCAGTCAAATGACATTAGCTTTTGTGAGCCCTGTTACAGTTTGGTAATTGGAAATAAGGAGATGTATCACAGTCAGGATGATGATGACCGGGAAAGCCTCTAAAAAGAGCACTACACAAATAGTACCTCAATTTGGTGAGCCACTTATAGATGAATTTATGGTAGACATTTGATTCCCTTGAATATAAATCTCCCTCATTGGAATCCTTCAAATATATGATACAGTCGTCAGTACTGTTCGTCACTTCCAGAATTTCCTGTGCTGAGTTTTTTGGTGTTTCTGGTAACTGCTTACAATCATCAGAATCATCTTCACTATTTCCCAATAACACATATATTAACACAATCAATGTTGACCCCAATGCAAACATAACAACAAAATAATAAAAAACAAATTTCCCTAGCAAGTCTTCCATGGTGAAGAGGATGCTGGGGTGGTAGTGATGGTCGTTTCAAAACTTTTAACCTATATTTTTTAAAGAAGTATTATATATATAAAATTGATCAATCTTATAAATAAATGGTATATGTATCACATATATTTATAATTATTGGGATTTTATGTGGAAAATCCTCCCGGGATCAACTTGATATTTTTATATTTTCAATTTACCATATTGTTCTTATTTTCCTTTCTCTAATTACTAACTAGTCAATTTTTCCTTTTATCATTTTATTTCCTTTTAGTTCTACCCATACAGAATAATTTGTGAATACTTCAATTAATCCTGATCCTTTTGTTTTCTTAACTTACCCAATAATTAAACATATAAAATAATAGTTTAAGCGTTATGTAACAATCCACTCGTAACTTCAATGGCTCAAATCAATATTGGAAACGTACATATATTACGGGAGTGATATTTCTCACCAATTATAGGAGAGTAGATATCCAATTTGGGAATAAATACCCGGTTTGAAAGTACACTTTATATTAATATTGTAATTGGATAAAAATTATCTGACATTTGGGTAAAAAATGTAGATTGTAAATCTGTTCACTGAATATTCTAATTTGGTTGGATACGAGTCCAAAATGAACAGATTGATGACTGAAATCCATATTGTGGCTCAAGTGCTGTTGTATATCCAAATTAACTCAATTTTAATCCCCAAACAATATAAGTACGTTTATGAACAAAAGAATGAATTTCTATATTGTAAAAATTCAATAATTTTTCAACGAGTAATGTCGCATATAGTAAAAGCTTTTGCTCGTGGTTCTAGCAATAAAAATCTTTGGTTGTTTATACATTGTGGTGTTCACTTGAAGCAAGCAATTTTGACTGCTCATTTGCAATGTCATTTGAGGAGAGTTGAACACTTGCCTTGGAGTTCATTTTATTCCACTCGTTTTCTACACGGAAAAATGCCCACTGAAAACGACGGAAGATCTCCAAGGCCGTGATTGCGAACACGGTTAGGTAATTATGCCGGAGATGGGCAGACAACTTATATGTCCAAGTGCATCGCAATATCAAATTGCTTGCTATCACCCAAAAGTATACCTGCAAATTGACGAATAAATCATTACTATATAATCATCATAAGCAATTTTTATAAACTACTCCAGTAATAGAACAAACTATAGAGGATATTGAAAGAATCAGTGTGTTAATCCAGATGTATTTGAATATAGTTCTATGTACTGTTAAATCTCCAATAAAACTATTGAGCTGGTGGACACAAAGTTAATCCAAACATATCAAACGAGTCATTTTAGGCTTCATATCAGTTTTTAATTCTCAACAGTTTACATTAGTTCTTTGCTTGTGACTGATGAAAGTAATAAGAGTATTGCTCTGAGTAATACAATAATACAATAGTATGTTCTGTAGTAGCAAAGAGAGAATATCTTCTTACCCATTTCCGTCCATATAAAAGATATGTGCAGAGATGTGGCCTGCTGAACTTGAAAATCCGAGTGAAGCAACTAGCAAAACAGAATTAAAAATAGGTATCATTAAATGATATTGCACATGTAAAATATTGTCTTTTATGCTCTAGTCTAGCTACGGCTAGAGTTCCCCAGACATTCAGATTCAGTTACATAAAGCAAAAGAAGCATATAAACATCAACAACCGGTAAAATTTATTGAGACGGACGGATTCCAATCATCTAATCCAGAATCCTAGTAAGTTAACCCCAACAATTTATCCAGAAACAAATATTTGTGAAAAATTATTTCAAAGGTTCACAAATTTGATTAGGTTGCAAGTTATGCTAACAAGTAAAATGACCATAGAATATTTATTAGTCATGAGGAAGGAAGCATATGACAATAGAGGTGCTTGATAGTAAAACAGTGTTAGAGCCACACCACCAAATCAAGTTTCAAAATACATGAACTCAATGAAAGCAGCCAGTGAAAATGAGAGTTGGAATCGTTAGTGATAGAATGTGGTTGAGCCACTGAGGTAATTCAAGACAAATTTACATATAACTATATGTGAAGATAAAATAGCACTTGACATACCTCAAATCCCAGTCTCGGGTCACATCCCAATAGAACGAATACAAAGAGTTCAAAACAGCAGAGAGTAGCCAGAGAGGACGATAAAAGTTTGTCCACTTATCAGGGAAGACATGGTATTTAAGGGCTGAAAGAAATATCACTGGTACTGCAGTCGAATATTTTAAAGCTGAAAACACAAGCATAAAAAGTTAATACAGCATGCAAAACAGAACCAGATATAATCTATTAGAGCATAAATGAAACAAAATTAACTGCTCATAGATGCACGGGTTGAGGCATAAAATACCCTCTAAAGGCCAGAAACTATCAAGAATTATGTTCTATTGGCACCTAAAGCAAATGAGATAATATCAAGAATATGAAATCTCTCAAAAGTAGGTCGGTGTGTCATTATAACTCTGCATGTTTCTAAAACAGTCACAATATTTTTCTTATGAGAATGGCAACTAATTAAGGTACAACAGTTAAACACCCTGGCTAATGGAAAAAGATTTTTTTTTTTTTTTTTTTTTTTAAAAAAAAGATGGCCAAATATAAAAGAAAATTCCAAGAGATCTTACCATTTAAAAGGGTTGTTTTCTCCCTCGTATCCTTATATTGTCTAAGACATTGAAAAAACCGGAAAAGGTATGGCAAAACTAGAACTAAAGGGATCGCAATGGAGTGACTTCCACAAACAGAATCAGCTTCAAACCATGCTATAGTAGCAACCTGCATTTTTTTTTTTAAAGACAATCTTTTAAACAAGACAACCGAATTATCATCTTTGTATCTATGCACATCAACAAAAATGAAAGAACATCTAGGACCCTTTATAAAACATAATAAGATGCAGGTTAATTGAGCAAATTTAGCATTGAAGGGCATGCAAGAAGAGAATGTAAATATGATGCTGTTCCTTTCCCCCGCAGAACCTCATTAAAACCTTGTAGCACGCGTCATTTATAATAATCCAACTCTACAAGCAAGACATGTATTGGCAAACCAATTTTCTCCCCTGATATGTATTTACAGATCATACTCATTTAACCACGCAACTTCTTCCGAAATTCTTTGAATATCATCTGGGTTAGTGAATGAGTTTCAAGAGTAAATAGATGCCCTTTTCAAATAACATATGCCAAAGATAAATCAAAAATAAAAAAGTTACCAGTTCCTCCAGGGACCTTATTAGCTTCCTTAATATAAATCACTCCCCTGTTACTTAACTTCAGACTTTTTTGGCCTTTCCCAATATCATGTAACTTGGCATAGGCTTTAGACACCTATCTCACAGTACTCAACTCAAAACATTTCAGATGTCACTCAGACACTTTCTAGAGTACAGTCAAACAATTGAATTATTTGGAAAAGAAATCTTGCTTTAGAAAAGCTCTTACAGCCACACCATACACAGTTAATTTTACAATATGCATAAGTCAAGGATCAAGAACAAAAGACTAACCTGTCTATGAACCATTCGACATGCTGAACGCTCTAAATCTGAGAACACCTGTGCAGGATTGACAATCACAATCATCAACTCATGAATTAAAGAAGAGTAACTGATTAGAGAATAGGAAATTATATTGCCTGTGTCCAACCATACCTTTGCCATAGAGGTCAAAATATCAGCCAAGAAGAAGTCAGGAAATGATATTGCCTGTGTTAATCAATAAATTAAAAAAAATGATAAAAGTGGCATCTGCATGAAATTGAATTAAGATAAGAAACCATATTTTGATATTTGCCTCCCAGAAAAGACAAGAGTGATCTAGTGACTCACTGGTAGTCATGCTATGTCATATAACATATGTTCATTTCTAAGGAACAAACAAGGGGCAAACTAACTTTATAAGTACAACTTGCTGATACTGTCAGTATGGTCATCTGAAATGGAAGGACAATAGAATTTGGCTAAATTGGCAGATAGATAATACAAATAAGTTTTCCAGAAGGCTGAAGACTTTTAGCTTTTCTAGCTTCTTGTTGTTTAAATTATATGTCCGGAGTATATTGGCCTTGTAGGTAGACTCGTGATCTTGTTTTCATTCCATTGTTTAATAATTACTTTGTTTTACCAAAAGAAAATTTCAACTGGTCATGGTAAGTGACCTGAAAAGATTATTTTTAAATAAGAAAACTTGTTTTAAGTTCTTCGACTTTTGATTTCCAAAACTTACAAAATCATAGGTACATTCATTCAGAAAGAAGAAAATTTTACATGCAACCAACAATAATATAATAACCAGAAAAAAACTTGCCTGAAGAGGGAGAACTATCCGCCAAAGAGTCCTTAGCAAGTAGTAGCGGGATGACAAATAGAAAATATCGAAAGGGAATATCAAAATCATCACAACAGCAATATATAAAAGCACCTGCAGTAACGAGCATGTAATACTTAATACAACTCCAACTAACCAGTAAAAAAGTAAATATTTTCATTTAATAATATAATCCCATCCATCAGAACACCCTTAAATGATGACACATTGACTTATTTATGAAACTCCCAAATACAAATCCTAGTAGTTAAGCCATCTTCTGTATGCATACACTTTTATACGTATATGCGTGTGTATCTAAAAAGGTAAGAACAATTTAGAATACTATAGACTTCGAGCACCCAAATACACTTTTAAAATAGCTGCAGTATACCATTTAACAAAATTTAGCTAGGAGAAAAATGATTTAACTGGAAATAGAGATATAACGAAAAGGTTGCAAAGAATCAAACCATAAGTCACAAATGAAAATCGGCATTTTCCACTAATTACTAAGAAAGGATGCATCTATTACACTGGTTGTGAAGCAGCCAATGATACTTCTCCGTGTGAATACAGATAAAGATATGCTGTCATGCTAGTTGGCACAACAATAGTCATCCAAGTGGCACACTGCAAATTCAAAAAGGGTGAAAAGAATTACTCTTGAGATGATACAAAAAGAGTTACTCTAATCAAATGCATAATGAATTGATTGTAGAAAAACCAGAAGACAATAAGACATTTACATCTAAACAACTACTACTCATAAAGCAATTGTGAACTTGTTTGTTTGTTTCATAGGAAGTCACTATTAAGAAAACTTGAAAGGATTATTCTTCAAATTAAAATTACATGTTGAATTTAATCTATGTTTTATATAATTCCCACTTTCATTCAAACTAATTTTTTACTTTGCAACAATTCCTAACAGATTATAAATAATTATGAACAACATAAATTATTGAAGGCCAAGAGATGAGATGTGAGACTTAAAATTTCAACTAAAATCCAGTGCAGCAACCCATCAAAAGAATTATATCAAGAACAAAAAAAAGTGGAAACAAAAATTAAATACGGCATCTCATGGACTTCCTCCTCAAAATCATGCATAACTACATTCCAAAAGGACGTCTAACAAGGTCGAGAGGTGGGTCCAGGGCAAGTCTAAATAGAATTATACTACTAGATATTATATGTTGCAGTTCTTATAACATAGTTTTCACCTGACTAAAAAGGAATGGAAAGCTTGGCAAGTATAGTAATGTAACAATTACAAGAATCAAGGTAACACTAAAACAATGAAACTAATGATTGCATAAATTATGTGCCAATAAAATATAACAAGCAACTTCAATACCTTCCATATTTCTCTCTGTGTAAGATGATCTTGATCAAGATCAAAAATTTTTGCATAGTTGACATTGGCCTGAGCAAAAACCCATAAATTCACTCCCCAAAACCAAACCATCATAGTCTGTCATATCACCACCATTAGAAAGTATTATAAACTATAAAAAGATGGTACGAATACATTTTGTAAGATATTTCATTCCCTGACAAGAAAGGTTTTACTAACCACAAGAAGAAGGGGATTATAATACAAGAATGCCTCGTACAAGAAAAGATCCCGCAAGTCTACACTCATCCTCATAACAGAGTCCCATCCAACCTTCAAATTTTACACAATCCCACGTAATAGTATGATTAAATAGTTTCTTGTTGCATCAAATTAAAACCGCTTGCAGCAATTAAGAAATAAAAAAAATAATAACTGACCTTGCAGCAAATGAAAACCCAGACAAAGAATAACAGCACCTGGAAATTATCCCAAGTTAGGATCTCAAAATTATGTAAAACAAGCTATCAAATAAACTAAGCGGAGGGGGAAAAAACCGGGTTAAAATCAAGAGTGTCCTCTTCATGGTTTTGCTAAACTTATCAGTAAGTAGTGTAGGAATAATGGTCTGTATCCGATTAAAAACATGAATTATACTACATGCGTTAATAATTACTCTTTGTTTAAAGTGTTCAATCTATTCAAGAGCATATCCATGAAAAGGTGAGAATTTTAATTCTTAATTTTTCTTTTTTCCTAAAAAAATAAAGCAATTAAACAAAATTTGAACTCTGCCATAAATTTTTGTTAGGTTAAGTAATTGCATCACATAAACTAATAATCAAACAAAAGAAAAATAAATAAATCCCAGTGTATCACTAACAAATAAACCTTGAATCTCCATAACAATTGCGGCGAAGGCATGATTGCAACAGTATTCAACGGAGCGACGAAACTCTTCATATCAATTGCATCTGTCTGCAAGAAACCTTCCTCCACACCGTTCCCAGCCTCATCACCTGACAGACATTCACATAAACAATGAACGTCACAACTAAATCATCCTCCAAACACAAACACTGCAAATTCTAACAAGTCAGGAAACTTTTCTCCTACCGATATCGAAGACTACTGGTCTACTTCCAGACTTCCTCAAATGCGGACTATTACTAGGAGCATTTGCCAGAACTCCAAACATAGATGTGTGTGAGAGTAAATTTGGCAGACACTTAAGCTGTCAACGCGCGTTCAAACACCACCACCACTACTACTTAGCCGGCAAAGAATATTCAACAATTGAATTTCTATAGAGAACAAATCAAAAAAATTACAAATAACTAACTAATAGCGCAAAAAATTTAAAAAAAAAAAAAAGTTTCAAGCTGCAATTGAAGTCGGTAGATCTAGTTAGACAAGATCGGATCAGAAGATACTTACAGCGAGTGAATGGTGTCGTAAAATGCGAACCTTGTTTTTTAATGGTTCGCTGGATCTCGGCACCTGATTATTGGAAGGATTTGAGTGAGGTCTAAGGGAGGAAGAGACGCCAATTGTCGATTGTTTGGAGGATTCTTTTGTAAATTTCAAAGATTTTCTTCGGGTTCGGATCGGGATTTAATGCGCAATTAAAGGCTGCGTTTTGATTTTTGTTCTCCAAAATGTGTTTTTAACTCTTTTTTTTTTTTTTTTTAACCTCTTTTGTACCGATAATGTAATGTGGAAAGTGACGCATGTTAAAATGGAAAAAGAGAGGCTTTATGATTCTTTTCTATTTTTTATATTCAAACCAATCGCGTTATTGCCCATATAATAGAAAGAGAGAGGTTTTATTATTATTTCATACCATCTAAATTGAATTAATTATTAAATATGTTAAAAATTAAAATTAATAGAAAAAAGTTATTTTAGTTTCTATTTTTTAAAAAAAAATTATGAAATTTTAATCTACATTTTTTCTTTTAACTCGTGTGTTTCTATTTTTAAAAAATCTATAAATTTAGTTATTATGTTAGTAATTGAATTTTTTTTTAAAACGGCTACAATTACAGTATTAATAATTGTTGGGACCTATTGAGATCAATCATTAAATGCACAGTAAAGAAAAAAACAACTCACACATACTGATAAATATGCATTGTGAGAATTGAACCCTCACCACTGAAAGGATGTGCACTAACCACTTGAGAAGAGTATATGTTTTAGTAATCGAAATTAACAGTCGTCGTATTGTTAAAAAAAAAAATAAAGAAAAAAAGTAATAAATAAAAATTAAATTTTAAAAATAAAAAGATAACAAAATAAACATAAAAATAAATGATTTTTTTTTGTACAAATAAAGTCAAAAATAAATTTAAAAATAATAATAATAATGGGGATCCCATATGGGATCTCATGATCTCCAATGGAGATTCTCTGAGAGATCTTCAGAGAAGACAATAAAGATCCCTATTATCAGTCTCTAGGTTAGGAGGAGGAGGAAGAGTCGCCACCGTACCCTGGTTGAAAGGTTTCAGCAGGCAAAATTTAATCCTATGATTCACCATACTTGTATTATCCATTCATCAACAATCAATACATTCATATATACCAACATTCACCATGTCTGGTGAGCGAGATTGAGTGAAAGTAATATAAATATATATATATATATATATATATATATATATATTTGGGCATGTTTGGTTCTTGAGAATACAAAGTAAAAAAAGTGAAAGATAAAAAACTGAAGTTAGCTTTTTTTATTATTAATTTTTCTTGGCTTCTTTGAAAAATATAATGGAGACGGAAGGTTTAAATTATGACGGGTACCTAACAAAAAAAATATTCTTAGCAGGTCTTGTGCAAATGAAAGCTAATTATTTTATAAAAAAAAAAAAAGTTGATGGAGGCTGTTTTCTTAAAATATAAATTTATTGTTACTTCTTTTTTCTTAAAATTCAAGTATAATTAGATGTACTCATCTCTAATACTCTATAATGCATTTAAAAATTACGGGGTTATATTCTTATATTGTAATAAGAAATTTATACTTTGATTGCTATAGTAGGCTCCAAAATTATTGTATTATTTTTAATTTTATTATCGAAAAATTGTCAATGAAGTTGTCAATCATTTGTTATAAAAAGCTTCATAAATTCAATGAATTAATATATTATTTAATAATAAATTTCATAGATTCTAATATTATTAATTTATATAGATTAAATTATATCAATTGACCAATAAATTTATTTTATAAAAAAAAAGTTTGACCGAAATTAAATGAAATTTATTGTTTTTTAAAAGTGATAATACTTTTACCACTATTTAATATAATTTGATAGTAAATATCGTTAATTTATCTTACCATAATATTTTAAATTTAAAAAAAAGTTACAATGCTCTTTTATGGGGAGAGCGTAAGTTGACCATTACATTTATTTTTTCTTTTTTTCATATTGAACCTCCCATAATTAAACCTGCCATTTATTTATATGACCAAATTAATTGATACGTTTTTAAATTTGCTTTATTTTAAATTTTTTTCAGACACATTTATGGAAATAAAGAAACACTATAACTTTTTAAAAATTGTCATAAGTCATTCTCAGCCTATAAATAGGCTATAAAGCTTTCAATTCCATCACACAATCCATAAATTAAAAGAATATCAACAACAATGGTGGTGGTGAAGTACTTGGTTGCTTTGTTGATGGCAGTTCTAGCCATCTCTGCTGCTGCTCATGGTGCCCATTCGGGGAAGTTGAGAGCCAGGTTGCTGAGGCTGGTCCCAACCGGGCCCAACCCAGGTGTGCCTCATGCTGCTAATAACATTGATGAAGTCCCTGTCCGACCCGAACTCTTGTTGACAAAGCCTACCAGGTCGGTGCCGTCCGGGCCAGACCCGGAATCTCCTCACTTTGCCAATGCAAACCAAGAGCATGCCCGAGAATCAAGATCCAAGCCTTCGGGTTCCTTCGGTCCCGCGCCTGTCATTGTGGATTGAAGTCATGAGAAAAGTTTCGGGTCATGTGCGTATTTTTCATTATTATAAGCACGGAATTTTTTATTATTATCTGTATGAATAAATTACTAGTTACCTATATGCCAATTTTTTATTTGGAATTAATTTTATCAAACACTCACAATGATCCTTATAGTTAATTTTCACATTTAAATATAATAATTTTTTTAATATACTACATACGATACAGAACGATACGGGAATATATCATCCTTCATAAATTAAAAAAATAAATAAATAAATAAAGATGGAATGACGGAGATCCAATATAAATCTTTTTATAAAGATAGAGATCTGACTATTAATGGAGATGAACATTAAAAATGGTCAGTAGAGAATTTGATCTCCACCATCCATTTTATTTTTATTATTTTTAATTTTGTTGTTGTTTTTCCTATTTTTTTATCACGGTAGATGGATGGTCGAGATCATGTATATATTTTTTGTTTTTACTTTTTGTTCTTTTTTCTTTTTAAATATATCTCAACCGTTCATATTTGAGATCACAATAAAAATGTAGTTTTTTTTAAATATATATAATGATATAAAAAAATTAAAAATACTATTTTATCCATCAACTTTGATCAAATTTGAGTAATGCCAGAAAAGTTATTGTCAGATTTTGATTAAATTAATTTTAAAAGTAAATTAACATAAATCTTTTAAGTATATCAACTGTCTTTATTCAGAATTATAAAGATTTTATTATTGAGCGATTTTTGTGTGACTATTGAATTGATTTGGATTACATCAGCTTATATTTCATTATTTTCAAAGTAGATTAGTTTATAATCCAAAATCAACTTGAGTTTGATTTAAAGATTTTGCAAAGTGATTATTATTGGATTTGATCAAGTTTCAAGTAGTTGATTTAATCCAACATTTTTTTTTTATTCCCATTCTTCTTAAAAGTATAGTTCAAAGAAAGAAGAGATAAGAATGTTTTTTTTTTTAAAAAAAAAATTGTAATCCAAGAATCGGAAAATAACAAATTGATCTCTTCTTACACAAAAATAATAAATTAATTGGTCTAAAAAAAATACAAGATTAATTACAAATTAGGGAAAATTTTATTTTGTCACCTATTTTTTTTTAAATATTATTTTTTGACAGATATTTTATTTTTTTTAGCTCGTGTGGTCCTTAACTTTTTAAAAATTCATCAATTTAGACCATCTGTTAGTCAACAGTTACTCAAGTTTAATGGTATCGGGGGATTTCAGTCTTTAGACACAAAAATAAAAATTAAAGTTAATAAATAAATAAAACATTATTAAATAAAATTAAATTCTAAAAATAAAATAATAAAAACTAGAAAAAATAAAAATAGAAAAATAAATAATTTTTAAAAATAAATAAAATGGCAAAAATCGTTTAGGCTCTTAACTTATTTTGAATTATTACTTTTTAATTGATGTTTTCTTTCTTAGCTCGTGTGGACCCTAACTTTTAAAAAACCTATCAATTAGTCAATCTGTTAGTCATAGTTAGTCAAATTTAACAGTCATGGGGATATTTTAGTCTTTATATATGAAAATAATAATTTATATTAAAAACTTATTAAACAAAGGTTTGATTAAAAAATAAAAATTAACAATTAACAAAATAAAAAAAAAATTGAAATGGAGGAGGCAATAGTCTCATCCATGACAAGAAAACTCGGGAGAGTAGGTGCGACATCCTCCTTAAAGCCCTCCTCCCTTAAGTCTATTGGGACGAGGCACGCCTCCTCTCATTAGTTTTGGGATTTCCAAAAACCTAGAAATTTGGGTTTTCAGAAATCCCAGAAATCTAGGTTTTAATTTTTTTTAAGATAAATAATTTTTTTAGTTTAATATTATTAAATTTTGATATATAATATTTATTTTTATATTTTAGTATTAATTTAAAATATTATTTTAAATTATTAAAATTTTATAAATTATTTATTTATTGTAATAATTTTTTTAATAAATTTTTTTAAATTTTTTAAAGGTTTGAGTTTTAATATTAAGTTATTTTTAATTTTGTTGTGTTTTTTTTTAAATACTTAAGAGCATTTTTTAATATAAATTTTATGTATTTTTAATTTTAATTTTAAAAATATAAATTTGTAACGCACATTAGATCCTTAGACCTTAGTGGACGTATAAGTAAAAGTTAGTATATTATTTTTTAAAAAACATTAAAGATAAAATCGTATTTTCAATCTAATAAATTAAAATTAAGGGCAAAATGTCAATGTACATATTTTGTCATGACCACAGTTTCAGATCTCTAAAGGGGGAACCAAAATCGGAATCGTAGGTAAAAGGTTCTGGTTTCGGTTTTAATTCGGAACTGGCAGTTCCATGCCGGTTCCATACCGATTTTGGTTTCAAAACCGGTTCAGTTTATTTTTAAAAAAACTTAACATTGGTTCCGCCGTTTCCGGTTCCCGCCTATTTCGATTCCTAAATTGCAAGAACCCGAACCGACTGTTTTGAATTTGTAATACACCTTCCCAATAATATGTATTGTATATGTACAGATATTGTAATATATTCTTTCAGAATTTATTGTACATTACACAAGTAAATAATGAGCCTTTCTAATGAATTAATCGAATGTTTAAAGTATTCTGGGTGCTATAATGGAATCTATTAGATGGATCCTGAAGATTTTCAAAAAAGGGTATCAGAGACTTGAAAAATATCTGAAGTGATTTCAGATGATTAATAAGGCTCTATAAAGTATTTAAGAAATTTAAATTATAAGTTTTGGAGAACATAGTAAGGCTTTCCATAAATTGGAGTATTAAGAATAATTATTGGAAGTTAAAATATATTTTTATGATATGAGATTGTAATTTAATTAATTGATAAAAAAGTAAATTGAAATAGATTTTTATGGAAAAGAGTTAGTGGATTGTTATGGATTAATTTATAAGTCATAAGATTGTGGATCAAATTTATGTGATTAAATTATAAATTTGTGGTCATATTATAATTTGTAAAAGTTAAAGTTGAGATATTTGTAACAAGTTTTAGTGGACATTCCACTCACTCAAAATCAAACCGAGAATCGTGAGATCAAAAGAGAAAGCAAACAAAAAACAAGTCACTTAAAGCAAGAGGTAGCCGGCCAAATAAAACAAATGAAATTAAAATGGAAATTCTAGAGAAATCAAAGAGTAAAGTCGGCCAAACCAAAACAAAGAAATGTCAAACTAGAAGCAAATTAAAAGAAAACAGAGGCAAAACAAAACAGAGCAAATCGGGTGAGAAAGGAGAAGAGTTAGCAGCCGAGAGAGAAGAGAGAAGGGAAGAGAGAGAGCTGTCCAACTGAGAGAAGAGAGAAAGAAGAGAGAAAAGAAGAAGAAAACTAAGAGAAGCAAAACACAGCAGCGGGAAGAAGAAAACAGAGCAGAGAAAAGAGAAAGAAGAAGAGGGGATTCGGTCCAGCTAGAAGAAGAATATGATGAGCAAGAAGAGTCAAAGGGATTTGGGTAAGTGTTGATGAAATAGATTTGAGTTGTTTATGATCATGTTGAATTCATATTAATTTCTGATTTAGTAAGTTATGAGATTTCTTATATCTCAATAGTGCAGAAACTTTGTGTTGTGAAATTGAATTGTTTTGGGAATTTTGATGATGGGTATTGAATTGATTTTAGAAATTGATTGAGATTGAATTTCGTTTGAAATTTTATTGTTGAATATAAAGTGAAATTGATTGATTCAAGAAATTATGTTGAATTTGAATGTTTGAAATTCAATCAAGTAGAGGAATCGTATAATTGTCATGATTTTCAGCAAATTAAATGTAATTGATTTTATAAGAAGAGACTAAATTTAAGAATAAAGTATTAAATGTGTTTATTGAGTTTTATATTAGTTGTTGTATTTATATTAATGAATTATTTGAAAATATATATTACTTTAGGGAGAAATCTCCGTAGTATGGGAGAAAAAGAAACGTTATGGAAAGTCAAGAAATGTATTGAGATGAAGGAACCAGAGCATCAAGTTTAGAGAAAACCAGAAACCAGTGAGTGTATAATTATTTTTAAGCAAAATATATTTTATTTCTATAATATATTTTATAAGAATTTATAGCAAGTTATGGTTTTATTTAAGTAAAAGTAAGATTATGTTTTGATTTAATGTTCTTCAATACGTTTTCAAGTTAGATTTAAGTGTTGGTAATTTTATATACATTTATTTATTTATATGAGTTTTATAAGTTAAATAGAATTTATGCTCAAGTGTATTTTAATTAAAGTATTTTTATATCTCAGAAATTTAGAATTTATATTCATTTAAAGAAAAATATGTTTTAAGTATTTCCCATGCTTAGATTAAAAGTTAGTTTTCAAAGTAAAGAAAATAGTTTTCAAATCCATGGATTACCCTATGGATTATCAGATTATCAGATCAGTTATCAGCAGTTAGACATCGCCGGTACATCCCAATTGTGTGTGGCAAGTTAAAGGGGGACAGTCCGCTAACTCCAGGGGGGTTGAGTCTGTCGAGTCTGTCAATCGCCCACACATTGGGGTGTTGTCTCGCTATATGCATGCGACGCAGCATTCCGCACATAGACAGTGAGATGTCTTTTATCAGATATCACGTTGAGCACATCAGTTAGTCGTCTCGTAACTTATATCAGATGTCACAGTGGACGGCGCAGTTAGTCGCTCTGTGACCCACTCATATGGTACGGCGCAATTAGTCGACCTATGAGTTCAGCTCAGCTTAGGGGTCCATTGGGAGTTTTCAGATACAGAAGCCAAGCCAGTTATGATTTTCAGATTTTCAGTACATATATTAAATTAAGAGCTTTGTATGTTAGGCTTGGCTAGATTTTAAAAAAAAGCAGACTTCAGTACAGTATTCAGAAAGCAAATTATTATTGATTTCAGTACATTATTTTCAGGAGATAGATCCTGACAGAATAAGTTTTTAGAAAGTTTATAATCAGAAAAGCTTATTATCAGAAAAATATTTCATCAGAAGAGTATTATCAGAAAACTATATTATTATTAGAAACGTTTTATCAGAGAAGTTTATCAGAAAAGTATTTTCAGTAAAATACATTATTTTAGCTTTCCAGTTTTCAGAAAAGTACATTGTCTCAGCTTTTCAGTTTTCAGAAAAGAATATCATATTAGCTTTTCAGTTTCAGAAATGTAAAAGAATATTATTTCAGCTTATCAGATTTCAGAAAAGATATAGTTTCAGCTTTTCAGTTTTTAGTAAAGTAAAAATATATGTATATATATTCTTAACTTTCCAGTTTTCTGGAATTCAATTTCAGAATAGTTTTCTGTATAAATTTCATAACAGTTTCCAGAAAATAGACTTCAGTATAGTTTTATGAGAGCTTTTAAGATATATATTTCAGATTAGTTTTTATAAAAGAGATTTCAGTACGGCTTTTATTGGAAACAGATTATTAGTTATTTCAGTATATATTTCAGAAAATAAGATTCTATCATTAGTAAAGTTTTTCGGGAGGTTAATTCAGAAATGTTAGAATTGTTTAGTAAAATGATAACACTCACTGAGCTCGTTTAGCTCATTATAGTTTTATATTTTTTTTAAATCAACCTCCTAGGTACAGGTGCAAGCAATGTAGGGACTCCGAAGACCAGCGGGACCAGTCAGAGGATGCTGTGATTGTTTTATGAGCATATGAAATGTTTTAGTTGTTAAGTTTATATTTTAATATTGTTTAAAGTGTGTAATTATTTTTTTAAAGATTTGATGTACTTATTTTTTATAATTGTTAATTTTTATATTAAACTGTTTGAGTTGCGGTTTGTGAAAATGGACCAGAAGTCCACAGTAGTTGAGATTTGAAAACAAATATAGAAGTGTTTAAGTTGTTTTATGCAGGTCTCCAAGATTTGGTAGTCATAGAAAAACAGAGGAGATTCTGCCGAAATTTATATAAAATAGTTTTGTATAAAAAAAAAAAAATTTTCTACTCAGATTTTCACGTTAAGAAATGGCTTAGCTTCACAAAAGCCTTTTAGCGAGGCAAGCCTCGACTAGGAAGCTATCGTGGAGTGCCGGCAGGCTACCTAATGAGAGAAAGTATGTTAGGGGTCTGTCAGAACTAGAACGGGAACCTAGTCTTCCGGTTCTTATTCAGAACTGTCGGTTCGGTTCGAACCGAGCCGACGCCATCCCTAGTCATGTTTGACTATTAAAATTTGGTTAAAGAGACTAAATTGATGGATTTTTGAAAAGTTAGGGACAACCTGAGTTGAAAAATGAAATATTGATCAAAAAATAATAATTCAAAACAAGTTAGAGACCAAAATGATTTTTGCCTAATTAAAATTTACTTTTAATAATTTATTTTATTTTTAAGAATAATAATTAAAAATTTTATATTTTTATAATTAATGATGCCCCCTCCTAATATTTTTAAAAAATGTTTTTAAATATTTTTATTATTTTAATAATTTATTTTATTTTTATAAATAAAATTTATTTTTATTTTTTAATATTAATTTAAAGTGTTATTTTAAATTATTAAATTTTTATAAATTAGTTATTATTGTACTGATTTTTTTTATTTTTTAAAGGATTTTAGTTTTAGTGTTAATTAATTAATTTATATATTTTTAATATTTAAAATATTTTCTTATAAATTTTGTATATTTTATAATTTTTTTTTTGTTGATACATTAAATTCTTATTGGATATACGAGTTAAGGTTAATTTGTTAAACTTTAAAAAATAAGGGTAAAATTATATTTTTCACTTAATCATTAAAAATTAAAGATAAAATGGTCAATACGCATATTTCTGTCATGTTTGATTATTAAAATTTTTATCATAATGACTATAATAATAGATTTTTAAAAAGTTAGGGGTCATGAAAATAAAAAAAGGAAATATGAATTAAAATGTAATAATTTAAAAACAGGGTAGGGACCAAAATAAATTTCGTCCTACAAATTACAAGTATATCGGATAAGTAGCGATAAATTACTAAATGCGCGATCTTAATGTTTACTTTCATAATAGAGAGATATCTACTCTCACGATATATGAAAAAAAAATTATCTATATGATAAGACAATATGACATGTGAAAGTATAAAAATGTGTTTTAGTATAGCATACAATGCATTGAATCTTTATACTTAGGAAACATAAAAAGAAAAAGAGTAAATTATTATTGTATGTGCAACGTATGATAACATCTTTTTAATCTACCAAATTATGTTATATACCATTTGCATTTTATAAGTTGTATAAAAATACCGTTATATACCTGAAAAAATATTATTCCTGTTAAACAATCATATTTGATTTAATATTTTTTTTAACTAATCAATTTACATTGTAAACTATTAATTAATAATTTATAAAATTCAAAATATAATAAAATGTCGCACTAATAAGACAACAAGTCCATAATCTTAGCAGCACATGGGATAATTATGAGAAAAACAGCGGAGATAATAATAATTATTTTTTAAAAAAATAAAAAAATATAAATTGAGTCATGATTAAGATAAGATTAAAATCCCATAAAAATAGGAAAAGTCAAATAAACAAATTTAGTGTAAAAAAAAATTGACTTGGAAGAATAGGAGCAAACGCAAAAGCCAAGTCAGCAGAGAGGGACTCGGCCACAATATCAAAATATTATTCAGCAGCAGAGCCACCTCTGCAACCCATCGTGATCTCCCCCAAGGAAATTACTAATATCTCGGAGCTGATTCGTCAATTGGTTTGTGACCCGTTTCCCTGCAAAACACACCCGGTGCTTTCCATTTATTTACCGCGCACTGCCATCGTCCCTATCAAGAGTCCGAGTAATAAGGCTGACCATAACAATGCGAGACCATCCACGGCAGCACTTACGTGGCAGACACCCAGTGAAGTTAGGGAAAACGTGAATAAATAAACAGGACTAACCGAACTGAACTCACTCCACACTGTCAGAAACCAACAACATAGCTTACTTTGCTTGTTTTTTGTAACACATGTTTCTCATTTTCTTTATGTTTTTTTTTCCTTTAAAAACAAAAAGATCTCATCAATAGTTGCTGCATTTCTTGACATTGGCTGATTTATTTATTATTATTATCTTGATGATTTTTTTGGTGGGAATTAGGGGTTTTCAATTGGCAGTGTCTGGGAATTAACGCAATCAAGTTAATATTATTTGTTTCTTTTTTTTTTCTGGGGATCTTTGAATGTCATAAAAAGTTGATATTTGATTCTTTTTTTTTTCTTTTTTTTTTTTTATGTTGGTGAAGGTTGAATGATTAGCGAATTTATGGTTGGAGTCATTGATAAATCAAATAATTGTGGTTTGAGAGAAAAAGTATGGAGCCTCTGTGTGAGTTTTGTGGGGTGGTGAGAGCAGTAGTGTATTGTAAATCAGACTTGGCCAGGCTTTGTTTGCATTGTGATGGGTGTGTACACTCTGCCAATTCTCTGTCACGTAGGCATCCTCGTTCACTTTTGTGTGACAAGTGCAATTCTCAGCCTGCAACAGTCCGGTGCATGGATGAGAAAATGTCTATCTGTCAGGTTTGTGATTGGAATGCTGGTGGTTGCTCAAGTTTGGGCCATAGGTGTCAGGTATTGGATTGTTACACGGGATGTCCTTCTTCGGCTGAATTTACAAGGATTTGGTCTTCGGTTCTTGATGCCCCTTGTCCAAGCAATCCTGTTAATGGTTGGGGGCCGGTTAGTTCTTTGCAGGAGAATGAGAATTGTGGGAATGGTTGTCTGGAGCAAAGAGACAATGAGGGGTCATGTGGGTTGGTAACAGGCAAGTTGGATGAATTGGACCCTTGGATGGGGACTAGTTCTTCAATTGCACCGCCACCAAATCCAAATTACATGCCTTATTGCGGAGATCAATCAGCCTTCTTCTCGGACGAGTCCAACGAGCCAAAGGTAATATATTTTTTAGAACTTTTGTTCTTTAATTCTGTGAATGCAGTGGTTTTTGAATAACATTGATTCATTAACTGAGACATTATATTTTACTTCATGTGATGCAGGATTGTTCTAGCTTTAAGGATCTTAAGCTTCCAGATGGCGATGATCTCTGTGATGGTCTCAACATAGATGATGTTCAGATAAACTTTGAAGCTGCTGATGAGATATTTGGCTCTTCACAAGGTCAATCCAGATACCAGTTTGAAGATGTAGGGACTGATCGCGTTTTAATGGAGAAAAACTTATCAGTTACCGAGTCTGATGGCCCTATTCCAAATGCTTTAGAGGTCTGTCTACATTTAAGTATTTTGTTGCTTTCTCATGATTCAATCCTAGTTATATGTCTGATGGTCCTTTGAATACATATATATATATATATATATCTGTTTGCATGTACATCCATTGGCATCCAAGCATGTTGTTCATCTCATAATTGTCTGCTGATTTTTCAACTTTCCAAGTTCTAAGTTCGACTTGGTCGTCATATTATTATCTGTGGCGGCTCATGTCTGGAACATAAAACCTTTTAGGATTTCAGAAATTTCATGTCCCTCAAAATAATTATGGAACAACTTTTGTGCTTGCGTATCTGATCTACATGTCTTTGACATACTGAACCACGTTTTCATTGCTTTTATCTACTTTGTGCTATACTTTCTACTACCCATTCTCACATATTAGAATACCACCAAATAAAAATGCATTTCATAGTAAACATTGAAGAACCAGTACTTGGTTTTATGATCTACTGGTAAATACTTTGACATGCCAGCTGCTGTACTTATATTTACAGTAATGAATTATCACTAGAAAAACTAAATCATTGATATCGAATTCTGATGATAAATCATGGCTGCCTCTCACCTTTGTGTATTCGTCAGGCATCATCATTAAGACAACTGGACTCTGTGGCTTTTCAATCGCCATGTGTTGGTGGGACAGCCGGTGTGATGCAGAGCATGAATGGTAATGCTAATTGCATGCTTATGAATCCTAGTTGCAACCGAAACATCAATCTTGGGTTCCCTACTGTCCAAGTCCATTCAAGCATGTCACTTTCACTATCCAACATCACAGGCGAAAGTAGTGCTGCTGATTATCAAGATTGTGGACTGTCACCAGTTTTCCTAACTGGTGAATCACCATGGGAGCCAAACCTGGAAGCCAGTTGTCCACAAGCTAGGGATAAAGCAAAGATGAGATACAATGAAAAGAAGAAAACAAGAACGTAAGAGCTCTGTTTCTGTTTATTTTATATTGAATATGATGTTACATATGTTAGAAAAATTTTAGCTAGATTTACTATCTAAATTTTCCTTTTTGGTACTTTGGAAAAACCCTCTTTAAATCACCTCTTAACCGATTTTGCTCATTTTTCATGTGTAGATTCGGTAAACAAATAAGATATGCCTCTCGGAAAGCCAGAGCTGATACTAGAAAACGTGTGAAAGGTAGATTTGTGAAAGCTGGTGAAGCATATGACTATGACCCCCTTGTGACAAGGAACTTTTGAGCTGCCAAATCTTTCTCTTATCTTGCAAGGCAAAGCTGAATTGGCTAGGTACAAATTTCACCTGCAGAATGTTATGCAGATTATGTTCCCATCAATATTCAAGAAGGATTTAAAGATAGAAGCAATACTACAGCATGTATGCTCAACACAATGGTGCTTTAAGATCAAGTACTCTGAAGTGATCAGCAAAATTTAGAGATTTGCCATCCAGATCTCTGCTGTTATTAATCATAGGAAAAGTTATTAGGTAATCTAAAAATTGGACCCTGCACAGGGAAGGAGAAACAATAAACATATATTATCATGTATTAAATAACACATATAGAAGTTTGTCAGGATTGTGATGTGATAAAGAATTTTCCAATCGGAAAATGGTAATAAAGATAGGAAAAGAAGATAGATCGATTTTTGTCATTGTCTCAATGTTCTCAACATGAGATTGTCACATATAGGAGTTTGTCAGAATTGTGATGTAATCAAGAATTTTCCAATCGGAAAATGGTAATAACAATAGGAAAAGAAGATAAATCAATTTTTGTCATCATTTCAATGCTCTCAATATGAGATTGTGTTTCACTTTTGTTGTTGTCTTACTTGAACAGGAGGTAACGAAGAAAATTTAATTCTGTGAAATTCCATACTACAATGGAATCAACACCAAAGTAATTGATTGTATTGTGGTATTGATGAATAGATTAGGCGTTTCAATGATTCAACGTTAAGTTTTGTAGCTTAAACCTTCTTCCATGCTTATAAAACTGATCATTTCTTGCTGCATTGCTTGATTTCGTTGACTATCAGAATAAAATAGATCGAAATCATTTCATAGACATCTGCTTATTCCAAGCTTTTTTATGAGGAAAATAATGTAACTCTTTCTGTTTTAACGAGAACATTTTTTTCACTTCATTTTGTCATTACTCATGTTTTTCTGTGTCATTTCCTTGAATCCATCTGTTAGATTTGATTACTTCTCAAATAGATAATATATCTGCCAGTTCTATTATCTTGCCGTAGTTACAGAGAGGGACTGCTAATAGTGGATTCAACCTTCATATTTCTACAGGTTCTCTCTCTTTCTCTCTCCTCCTCTGCAGAGCCTGATATAATTTAGCACTTTGCCTGTTCATTTAAGCATTTCAGCAATCAGCATCTTTTTAAGCCTTTGTTAGGTTACATTTAGTTTTCTTCGATATATAAACACATTCATTTGCAGAACAGCAGATCTGCGGTGGTAAAAAGCCATGAAGATTTTGAGTGGTGGACATTCGAATAACCGTATTGTTTATGATATTCGTGAACTGTCTCAGTTATCATTCTAAGCAGTTAGTTTTTCCTTTTAACATTCTGATAGGTAATGGTGACTTTAATCCCAAATATTCATATAAACCACTGGTCTTGTGCCACCATGAAGCTGTCAAGTTATCTTTCCTTGTTCCTTCACCTTGCCCAAAATAAATCCTCATCTTGCTTCTGCTGCCAACTCCACTGCTCTTGTTATAGTAAAAATTCCTAGTTGCATGTTAAATTTTTGGTACAACGTGCATTTATATGGCACGTCGATTTCTGTTCTTGAACTTCCATTTCTGAGAACAAGAATACATCCTTTTGCCTAGTCATTTGCTGTGTATTCATACTGATATTGAACATTTTAGGTCACAGCATATGCAAACATACTTCACTTTCTGATTTATTCTGAGCTTTTTGAGCAATGCTCCTTGAATATCTTTCTGCAACCACTCGGCCACCATTTTCTGATATATACGATGCAAAAGAGATCCTAGAAAGACATCAGTTATCCCTTTCATGGGAGAAATTTATTTGCTGAAATAGAATAGAGTTAGCAGATTACCGTCAACATCACTAGATATTCCAACCAATAAGAATCCTGATGAAAAGGCCGAGTAATATTTACTTGTTTTTATTGAGATACTGTTGTAAACTCCACCCAAATATGTTTAGAATGACAACTCATACATTCCAGATCCTTAGAATTATGCATCTTTAACATGTCAACAAGTTTATGTGTTGGTGAAAGGGCGTCGTCCAAATATTACAGGCTGTCCTAATGTAGAAGATGCTTCAAGAACTTGTAGTTAGAATGAGATTAGAATGGTGATGATCCTGATATCTTTGTTGTTAAACTATCAGATGGAGAAAAAAAGGAAGCCAATTAACTAGCATTATTAAGCCAAATGGCTGAATTGATATGGTACTATCCATGAGTTTGTCATATCTGTTACAGGCTAGTACTTCTGACCTGGATCGGATGATGCTCACCTTTGATATTGATGATGCTAGAGAGCTTGTGTTTGTTAAAGATGATACCTTGTTGTTATCTTTGGTCCTTAACAATGCAAAACTCGCCTACTTTTTCAATACAGGTTTTGAATACATATCACAGTTTGATTAAAATTTCTCTGGGCAGTCATACTTTCAGATTTTTGAGACCTCTTCTATCTGGTTTCCATAGAGAAACTAACGGCAAATGGAGCACGACCGTCTTATAAGAGAGTATTGTGTTAAACATTTTTCTTCGATTTTAATATAATTCTGTTTGGAAAAGAATCAACAAGATGCAAGAAATTGAGTTTTGAAGATTGGTGATTATGTAATTTGATATACTGCAGCAACAGGAAAGCTAAGATGGAATGTTTTTTTTTTTTCTTTCTGGAAATGAACTGGTAATTTCAAGTTCCAATTTCAGACAAAAAAAATAACAAAAATCATTTGAACTATTGGGATGCTATGTTACCATCTCTATTCAAAACCCAGAACATATTCCCTTTAAAATTTGTTATTGAGATTCTCTTGTGGTGATAGCTTATCGTGGAATATATAAAAAAGAACATTCCCATCTGGAGAAAGGTAACATATAATTCAGAATTCCTCAGAAAAATTGTGGTTATAAACTTATCATGTTATTCGTATAACATCTGTATGATGCTATGTGCATTTTGTACAATATTACATCCTCTTTTTCTGCTGACCCGACATCTCGCTGCTCATCTCTGTATTCGATGTAAAGCATTTTTGTCGTCACTTGTTTCTTGCAACGCCATCAACCGCAAAAAAGGACCAAAGCTTTCATCAACTTAAATCTTTCTGTAATATTTTATACAGCATTTGAAATACAAGAATAAATAAATAATATACATGATCTTGTATATTGTTTATGCTATTTGAGAGGATATGGAAACTTGTTCAAGTCTAAAATACATGTAAATTATGCATCTTTTTGGCTGTTTTAATTCTGCTTTGATCATGGAAAAAGAAGATATATATATATATATATATATATATATATATATATATATATATATATATATCAGTGATTGTGAATTACAAAGAACAATTTAATATATATACCTTGCATAATTGAGTCATTTTGGTTGTACATAACATAATTCTCAGAATTACAATAAACATATATGATAATCTAAAGGTGACTTAAATTTATCAATGTTTTCTCAGTATCTATGTTCCTAACATAGCTGCCTTAACTTTCTCTCTCCTCATAATCTCCCAGAATTTGATCTGCTATTGTCTCTAAAAAGAGACCCACAAAAAAATCAGAGGAACTGAAAAGTTCTTGGAGGGATATTTCTTGAGCTATTTCTCTCAACCTTGTAATCACATCTCGTTCTCTCCATCCACCTCAAAATCGTTGGAAGATTAACTTCAACAGAGACGCCAACAAGATATCTCCGGGTGAGGTTTTGACAGGAGTTGCATAGAAAGCACCTGATATGCCTGAGAGCCAAGAAGTTAGCTTCATGCACCCACTTGTCACACTTCCGACACAGGAAAGCATCATCAGCTTGGCAATACAAGGAAGCCCGCGACCCACATAGCTCACAGGACACGAAACCTGAAGAGTTTACATGTGATGATGAAACATGTAATATTTCTCCGGAGGAGCAGAAGAAACCACTACTAGTGGGTTGATTTGGCGCCTGCTGGTCTCGACTGCCTCTACACATGTTGTTATTGTTGTGGAAACTAATAATAATATGACTTCAAAAAATTTGGATGGGAATTGAAGTTTGGGGTGATGGAACAAAAAATGGCTATATTTATAAAGGGTTGGCTTGAAATGTAAATGCTTCTTCACATGCAATTAGAATTGCAACATGAGGACATGGACATGAGTGGCCATTAAATGACAAATCTATCTTTGCTTTTCTTAGTTGTTTTCTTTTTTGTCGTTTTTAGGGAATTTAAACTTGTGGCCAAGAAAATACTTTTTAACAGTAACCAGTTGAGTTAATTTAACTATTGCATCTGTTCCATTAATTTCAAATCAGTCCATTTAAATTTGATTAGATTGAATTTTTAAAAAAAATTGTTGATATTCAATCACATTAAGTTTTCATGGAAGTAGTTGAACTTTTAATTAATGATGCCCCTAAAAGGCCTAGAAATAATTGAGCAACAGGGAGGGAGAAATGTGAGTCCACTAATTTTGTCAAAACATCTAAAAATTAAAAACTATAAGCTTTATGAGATGCCTTGAGGGGATGTTTTGAACCATGACTTCTAGAATTGAGTGGTTACCAAGTCAATTTGATTTACAAGAGAAGAAAGTTATTGTATGGTCTAAAATTAAAGCAGTTTCTGAGTGGTACCCACAATTTTGATATATAGAGTTATTTACAAGTAGAAGCTGTAATTGTAGGTTGGAAGTGATTTGACCTTATCATTATTTTTCTTTTTCTTTTTTTTTTGGGTAAAAAAAAAAAATATACAATAATGAATTTAATTCGAAATTCATAGAAAGATGGGGGTACGTGGAGAGGCAACAATGGAAATGGATGTCCTTGTCCACAACTTCGCTTAGCTTAGTGTTTGACTTTATAACATCATCACTCACACTTGTGTGGTTGATATTTTGAATGCTTCTACCTCTTATACGCCGTCCACTCCATTGTCTCTGTCTAGTAGTATCAGTCACAATACTAGCATATTCCACCTATTTTCATTTGTCATCGATGTGATTTTTGTAAAATTATCATCACAAGTATTTAAAAAAATGAAACAGCAAAAGTTAGGTTATGGTTGATGGGCATCTGGTCAAGTTTGTTGAAGAGAAAACCACGGTTTACATGAAAGACCAACTCTAGTGACTAGTCCAAGCCAAAATGGACTAATTGTTTACTTTTAATTCTGTAAGCAAACATAAAAAAAAAAAAAAATGAAAGAAAAAGCACTTTTGGCCATAGCTCAAAACATGAATGAGGAGGAAGGTGATGGATTCAAAAGCTCTTCTTTTCCAACACGCTATTGCTAGCCGGCCACAAACAAACACATAAAAAATACTTCCTATGATTCAACCATGCTCCTGCTTCCACCTGTTATCTACTTCTATCATTTGTTCAAAATCTGACAAAAATACATAATCAGAGATAATACATGGTATATCTAATATAACATTGCATGGTATTCTTCCTCTCGACTCGTTACATATGAGAAATTGAATCAAAGCTTTTGTGAAGCAGAATGAGTCGATGAGCACCAACAACTTTATGATTTTAAAAAATATCCTTAAAATTACTTTTTTTTTTTGTTTTTTCAATTGAAGCATGTTCCCTGCTTTTAGCAAAAGTCATGATAAAATTAAAATTAGGGCTGAGAGCTTTTTGACATCACATGACCTATAGTCATGTTCTTCCTCTATTTTGTATGTCAATTTCTCATTGATGGAATTTCACCTAAACGAAGACTTAATTAATAACATTTTTGATGATGTGAAAATTAACATGACTTAATTTCTAATACATCTCATCATCATTGAAGAGTGATGTGAAAAATATGTTGGCTTAAAAACAAAATCCCTAAAATTCAACCCTTCTTGGACTGCTTGTTGAAACAAACCTAATTTATTTCATTTGTTGGATTTTATTATCAGGAATCAGGGAAATCTTCCCATTGTTTTCAATTAAAAAAAAAAGTTTTATCACTTTCAATTTTGCATCCATAATACAATTTTTTTTTTTTGACATACTACTTATAGTGATAGTGTCGACTCGAACATGAGTTATTGTCAGATTGAATGAGTATTTTTACCACCAAACCAGGCGGTGGTACATCCATAATACAATTAACCCATAAAGTGATTGTGTGTATTAATATTAAAATCTTATAATTTGATGATCAAGATGACAAGTTGACAACATTACCCCTTACAATTTGTGAAAACAAAAACTATTTTTGGGCTTTTGTCTACCTGCTAAGATTTTGGGCTTTCACGAGGCACTTAAATCTGCTTCTTCAGCCTCGTCTGATGGGCCTAATTTTTTTGAAGGAAATAATAAATTCGAAAAAAAAAGTAAAAAAAACTCGTGACAAATTTAATTCAGTTTAATCTTAAATTAAATCTTAATTCAATTTTTTATCAATCGAAATTCTAATTTATATCTCAACTTCACGTGTAACAATTTAATTTAAAACACTTTTGATTAAATGATGATTCGCCAAATAATACATCACTAAGTTGTATAGTAATATAAATTTAAATCAGTCTTACAGTAACAGTATACATTAAATTATTATAATAATATTCATTTAATTATGATAAAATTTGAAATAACACATCACTTTATCCACCTAAACAGAGATTTGTAAAAACTTAACGTTACGAGGGATCCCTCCACTTAAATATCTCCCTATGTTACACTTACAGTACGTAGTGTAGTTTATATTAGAAAATCCCCTAATTTTTTTTGTTAACCGTTAAGATCAAAATATAATACAAGTGTGTACAGTATGATTACCATTTTAATTCCCTAATCTTCGCATTCAATATAGCAAAATACGAAGTTCTTTCACGCTAGGGCCTCGGAGAGAAAGAAAAGAAACAGAATACTGGGCCTAATGGGCACAGATGTTTTATGGAAGGAGAAACCTGAGGAGATTGAGGGATTGGTTTCTGATTACTTTGGTGGCCTGTTTAGCTCTTCTTCTCCTTCGATTGAGATGATTGATAATGTGATTCAGGTTGTGGATAGGCGGGTCACTCCTGATGTGAACCAGATTTTAATGGGTAATTTTACTGCTTTAGAGATTTAGCAAGCTTTGTAGCAGATGGTGCCCTCTAAGGCACCTGGGCCAGACGGTCTTCCCGCTCTATTTTTCCAGAAGTTCTGGGGAGTAGTGGGCGATAAAGTTGTTCAGGCTCTTCTGGCGGTCCTCAATTATGGTGCTGATATGGGGGAGATAAGTAGAGCGGTTGTTGCCTTGATCCCTAAGGTTAAATCCCCTATCAGAATTAGTGACTATAGACCTATTAGCCTTTGTAACGTGACTTACAAACTGGTGGCTAAAGTCCTAGCTAACAGACTGAAACTGGTTCTTAATGATGTCATAGCTCCCAGTCAAAGTGCTATTGTTCTGTAACATCTCAAATTTCGAGTAATTAATTTTGAATATGTGGATAAAATATGTATGAGTTGAGGGGTGTAAAACGTAATTAAATGTATGTTTATTTTTATGGTTTCCAGGTGGACCAGATGGAACGATCCAGAACTGATGCATGAAGAAAAATGGAGTGAAAAACTGGGGCAGTGTGTACCGCGACCCCTCACCGCGACCACAGGTCGCGATGAGCTGCTCGTGACGAAAAATGGCATTTTCGGGCAGTGAGCAATGCGACCTGGTCACCGCGACCACAGATCTCGATGACTGGCTCGCGATGAAAAAGTGAAAATCCTGGCAGTGAGCATCGCGACTACCAGCGCGACCAGGGTACCGCGATGAAGGCGGTGGAGTTGCTCTAGAGAGCAACGCGACCTGGTGGCACGACCACAGGTCGCGACGACCAAAATTTTATAAAAAAAATAAGAGACGTGAAGTCTCGAAAAAAAAAACAGAAAAAGAGAAAACAGAGAGAAAGAGAGACCGAGAAAGAAAAGAAGAAGGAGAAGAAGAAGAAGAAGAAGAAGAAGAAGAAGAAGAAGAAGAAGAAGAAGAAAAAGAGAAAGAGAACAAGAAAAGAGAAAGAAGAAGAAAAGAAAAAAAAGAAGAAAAGAGAAGAGAAGAAGAAAGAGAAAAAGGAAAAAAGAAAGGGAAAAAGGGAAATCCAGAAGAAAAAAGGCGTAAAAACGAAATCTAGGTTGGTGTACACTGATCTCTACATTTGTTATAATTTTCGTTATATATGTTCATTTGAATTTTCCATATTGCGTTAAATTGAGCATTAAATTTATTTATGGATTTTGTCTAATTATGTTTTGTTTCCGTAAATTGTTAGAAACTGTCTGAAAAATAATTAGGGAATATGATAGTATAATGAAATTTCTATGGTTTCGAATAAATCGTTTTGCGAGTAATGTTTGGAAACGATTTTTGAAAAACTTGTATATAATTATTGTTTCGTAAATACGATTTGAAAATTAATTGTTGATTTTGAAAGAAACGGAAGGTTTTGATATGAAATTGACGAAGTTTGTATTACGAATATTGTTTGTAAATTCTGATACTTGAATTTAATTTTGATTTGTGAATTATTGTTGAATATAACGAGTTGAAACTATTGTATCTCGCGGGGCAAACCTGGTATGGTCCAGTTTAGGCGAATCCCGTAGATAGATATTGCACTGATGATATTAATGACTGTTGTATCTCGCGGGGCAAACATGGCAAGTCCAGTTTAGGCGAATCTCGGAGATAGTCATTGCACTGTATCTATGACTGTTGCATCTCGCGGGGCAAACCTAGTAAGGTCCAGTTTAGGCGAATCCCGAAGATAGCCATTGTACTGATAGTGATGACTGCTGTATCTCGCGGGGCAAACCTGGCTGAGTCCAGTTTAGGCGAATCCCGGAGATAGCCAGTGCACTGTATCCATGACTATTATATCTCGCGGGGCAAACCTGGTATAATCCAGTTTAGGCGAATCCCGGAGATAGATATTGTACTGGTATCCCTGACAGTTACATCTCGCGGGGCAAACCTGGTATAATTCAGTTTAGGCGAATCCCGGAGATAGATATTGTACTGGTATCCCTGACAATTATATCTCGCGGGGCAAACCTGGCTTGATCCAGTTTAGGCGAATCCCGAAGGTGTACGTTACATTGATGGTACAGATATAGAAATGTATGATGAGTGTACGGCCAGAATAGAGAATGAAAGTGAATAAAATGTTTATATAAATAAAATATTACAGAATAAATAAAATGATTATAAAAGAACTGAAAACTAAATGTTGTATGCTTTACTGATTGAATTTAGATGCTTTTATTAAACTATTTTTATATGATTTCTTTCAGTGAAAAAGTTAAAGATTGAAATGTTTTTATACGATTATATTGGAATATTTTTATTATGAAATGATTATTGATTTTGATACTTGAGTTGAGTGTACACCCACTAGGCATTATTGCTTAGCGCGTTGATTTTATCAGGCGCAGGTATCAGAAACACAGGGGGAAACAAAGAATAGAAAAGAAGTAACAACAGATTGAAGGTCCAGAGTCACAGTTTCTTTTGAGTAGTTATAATTGAATTTTACTTGTATATTGTATTTAGTTAAGCATGCATATACAGAAATCTGTAAGTTGACATTTATATATGTTTTATAAGAAGTGTTTTATGATTTATATTTTGTTCACATGGCTGTAAATATTAATTATATATGTTTTATTTGAAACTGTTTGGAAGTCGCACTAAACGGCAGAGTGCGCATTGATTTGAAAATTTAGATATAGAAGTGTTGGATTTATATTGTATTATATTTGTTTTATTAAAAACAGGTTTTAGGAAATCAGAAAAATAGAGGAAACTCTGCCGAAATTTTTGAAAATAAAATTTGATGGCTCACTAGAAACATATTTTTAAATTACAAATTGATATGATTTTCAATGGTTTGAAATATATAAAGTGAATTTAGAAAGTTTTGAAAACCTGGTAGCGCTCTCTGGGTCGATCCAGTCGGGTCGGGTCATGGGGTGTTACATGTTCCTGGCAGGCTCATTACTGATAATGTGGTGGTGGGGTTTGAGTGCCTGCATCATCTCAATAACCGCAGAAAGGGATCCAAAGGCATGGCTGCCCTCAAACTTGATATGAGCAAGGCGTATGGCAGGGTTGAATGGATTTTCTTACAGAAAATGATGGAAAAATTAGGTTTTGATCCCAGTTGGATTTCTAAGGTTATGAGCTGCATCACCTCGGCCTCGTACAACTTTCTAATCAATGGTGAGCCAAAGGGCTTTGTCAAACCCTCAAGGGGACTGAGACAAGGTTGTCCTCTATCTCCTTATCGTTTTTTGCTATGTGCAGAAGGTCTCACTTCATTGTTATCCAAAGCAGAACTCGAAAACAATCCGCATGGGATCAAAGTAGCTAGGAACGCCCCTGTAGTTTCTCATCTATTTTTTGCTGACGACAGCTTAATGTTTCTCAGAGCTTCCAGGTGTGAAGGTATGGTTTTGAAAGATATTCTTCGAGCCTATGAGGCGGCTTCAGGTCAATCTATCAACTTTGAGAAATCTGCGCTTACTTTCAGTCCCAACACCCTTGCTGGGACTATTGCTGAAGTCCGAAACGTCTTTAGTGTTGATGTTGTTTCCAGTCACGATAAGTATTTGGGGCTCCCCTCCTCGGTGGGAAGAAATAAAAAAGGAATTTTTGGGAGCATCCTCGATAAAGTGTAGAACAAGCTTCAAGGATGGAAGGGGAAGCTTTTCTCTGTAGGAGGGAAAGAGGTCTTTATTAAAGCTATTGCTCAATCTGTTCCTGCCTATGCTATGAGCTGCTTTAAACTCTCTGTCTCTATTGGCCTAGAAATCCAGAAAATGTGTGCAGAATTTTGGTGGGGGACGACGCAGGAAAAAAAGAAAATGCATTGATTCTCTTGGAAACGTTTATGCCAGCCTAAGGTGGAAGGGGGTATGGGGTTTCGTGAATTTCAGGCCTTCAATCAAGCGATGTTGGCCAAGCAAGGATGGAGGATTATTAATGATCCATCTTCCTTGCTTTCTAGAATTCTCAAAGCCAAATACTTCCCTAACACCAATTTCTTAAAAAGCAAACTAGGCTGGAAACCTTCCTTTGTTTGGAGAAGCATTCTCTGGGGTAGGGAAATGCTTCAACGAGGATTGAGGTGGAAGGTTGGAGATGGCCATAACATCGCGGTTTATGATGACCCCTGGATCCCAAGGGCCTCAAACTTTAAAGTTCTTTCTCCTAGTCTCCTCCCGGATGGAACTTCGGTTTCCGCGCTGATTGGAGCCCCAGGTTCTTGGAGTAGAGGGTTGGTACAATTTTATTTCAGGCCTGAGGAGGCTGCAGCTATTTTGAGTATCCCTCTTTGCTCTAGCCCCCTTAGGGACTCTCTGACTTAGCATTTTGACAAAAAGGGCTATTAGAAAATCTCCCTTAAATATCTCCCTATGTTACACTTATAGTACGTAGTGTAGTTTATATTAGAAAATCCCCTAATTTTTTTCTTAACCGTTAAGATGAAAATATAATACAAGTGTGTACAGTAAGATTACCATTTTAATTCCCTAATCTTCGCATTCAATATAGCAAAAACTAACTGTTTTGTGACTAGTCGAGGCTTCGAAGTTCAGTGTCTGTCTGGGTTCAATTTTAACGTTTGTCGACCAGAAGAAAAGGTAGCAAGAAAAGTTCGATTTGGACTACAAATGCACATGTAGTACTCTTTAATTGTTCCCTCCACCGCTATTTTTTTTTTTTTTTTGATGTATTTTAACAAGCAGAACCGACAAAGAAAACCCATTTTGTCTTCCTTTGAAACTGAACAAAGTCGCTCCTCAATCTCCCAGAAAATGCCGACAAAGACGATAACACTCGCGCGCATCAAAAACCTTCTGTTGCTCCTCTTTCTCTTCATCATTCTCTACCTCGTCGTCTACCGCCCCGACATCCTCGAGCCGCAGCTCTCCGACTCACGCGCCGCCTCCGATGCTACTGTTACCACCAGTCCCACCACTCGCCGCCACCTCCTCTTTGCCGTCGCGTCTTCTTCCGGATCCTGGTCCCGCCGCCAACCTTACGTCCGACTCTGGTACTCCGCTGACAACTCCACTCACGCCCTCGCCTTCCTGGACCGCGCCGCACCGGATCGCTCCTCCGCGGCGGACCCTACCTTGCCACCCGTCGCGATCTCCGCAGACACCTCCAGGTTCCCCTACACCTTCCCCAAGGGCCTCCGGTCGGCGATCCGCGTGGCGCGAGTGGTCAAGGAAGCGGTGGAGCGCGCCGGCGAGACGTCGGCCGTCAGGTGGTTCGTCTTCGGAGACGACGACACCGTCTTTTTCGTGGACAATCTGGTGAAGACGCTGTCGAAGTACGATCACGACAGGTGGTATTATGTGGGTGCTAACAGCGAGGATTACGAGCAGAACGTGAAGTACTCGTTTGACATGGCGTTTGGTGGAGGCGGGATCGCGATCAGCCACTCGCTTGCTAGGGTTTTGGCTAGGGTTTTGGACTCCTGTTTGATCAGGTACGCGCATTTGTACGGAAGTGATTCCAGGGTCTTCTCCTGCTTGGTGGAGTTGGGAGTCGGGCTCACCCACGAACCCGGGTTTCATCAGGTGAAATCTTTATCCTATGATTCGTATGTATGCAATCGATATTGTTGTTCAAAATTAAAAACTAATACAGAAGTGTAGTGTAAGGAATTGAAAGTTGTTATATGTAGCTTAGCTTACCTCAAAAATGCTGCATTGCTCATGATTATGTGAACTGTGAATTCAATCAATATTCAAATGTATTCTGTTTGATGGTCTTGTTTAAATATGATTAGATTATTGTTGGGTTGCCACATTTTGTTTGTTTGGTTGAAATAATCAAATGTTAAGTATCATGCTGTGATATCCATGTTAGTTCTGTGGTTGTTCCACTGATTTAATGTGGGATTTTGCAAGTTTGATGGTTGAGAGGAAAATTTCTGATATTTTATGTTTTTACCAGCTTGATATGCGAGGAGATGTGTTTGGGCTGCTTTCTGCACATCCGTTATCACCTTTGTTGTCTCTTCATCATGTGGATGCGGTGGAGCCAATCTTCCCTAATATGAATAGGGCGCAAGCTCTGGAACATCTTTTTGAAGCTGTGAATGCTGATCCTGCCAGAATATTGCAGCAAACAGTTTGTTATGACCATTCGAATCAACTGACTGTTTCAGTTGCATGGGGTTATGCTGTTCAGGTGTATGTAGGCAATCAGCTTCTTCCAGATCTCCTTTCATTGCAGAGAACCTTTACGCCGTGGAAGAGAGGTTCAAATGTTGACGCTCATTTTATGTTTAACACGAGAGAATATTCAAGGGAGCCATGTAAGAGACCTGTTGTCTTCTTTTTGGAAAGTATTGCGTCTGACAAAAGCAGCATACGGAGCAACTATGTCAAGCATGTTGTTGGAAATTGTAACAGAACAAATACTGTGAAAATTTTGGAAAGGATCTCAGTTTTCTCGCAGAAATTAGAACTTGACGTCGAAGAGGTAGTAAATGAACTGGTGTGAATATGCTTCATTATAGTTCAGAAGTTCAAATGTTAAATTTTTTACTTTGGCTGTTTTTTCCTGCCATCTTTCATATTCTATTTATTTATCGTGCCTTACAAATTTTTGCATCTCTGTTCCAGATGAAATCTCCCCGTCGTCAGTGTTGCGACATTTCACCTTTCTTTAATGAATCAATGGTTATTGAAATTAGACAGTGTGGAGTTGATGAGCTGATTTCCATGCATTTGTAGCCTCTGACAAATGACTGCTGATAACACATGCATTGGACCAACATTGAGATACCTAAATCAGTTTTGGACTCGTCCTTGGAATTCCTCTGCAATAAGGTAATATCTTGTTCTTATGGGTCCTGGAAACTTCTTGGAAAATGAGTTAAAATGGCTTTAAAAAATAATTGGAAGTGGCTTGATTCGTTTTTCAGATTCTGAGAACTGAAACTTGTAGCAATTTGTTTCATGGGTTTAATTGAATATGTCTTTACCAACCTTCATAAATTCTTCATATAACATTATACAGTGAGTTGTAACTATTTACTTTCTCGTGAAATTCTCTAGGTGACTGCTTGATCAATTAAAGATAAATAGACTTTTGTTGAACTTGCTAAAAGTGGTTATATATGTTGTCATGAGATTGTTACTGGATGTGATTTGCATTCAAGTTGCTGTCCATGCTTCTTTTTGTGATTTTCTTTTCATATTTTTTCTCAAATAATGTAATCTAAAGTATAAAAACTATTTTTGCTATTTTAGGAGAAATTTGCAATAGTTTTGACCGTTGAATTTCAACGATTTTGCTGACTTGTCAATTTGGTATAATGTCTTCCTGTTTTGCTGTAATATAACTGCTTGTGAGAAAATATGGACTTTGTACTTATAGTGGTTTCTTTAACCGAATGTATGATTAGTTTTGACTTTTGACTAATGAAATACTTCATGCAAACAAAGCTGGCTTGTTTTTTCTTCTCCTAAAAATATATTTCAATTTTACTTTCTTATTAAGTGAAACAATGATCGATGTTGTAATTTTGCAGGACGGTGACAATTTTATGAAGATCCGCAAGGGTTTTCGTTGACTGCGAAACCTTCTTTTGAGGAGGAAAAACATGCTTAAAGATGTTTAAAGACTATCAGAATCATGGTGTCAAGCAGACTTCCTGTGAATTGTGAATTTTTTGCTGATATTTTATGCATTTCAAATGGTTGCAGACATCCTAACGTTCAAGTATTTCTAGTGCCTGTAGTCATTGGCCAACAGAAACTTTTTCTGAATTCTAACAGTCTTTGCCGATTAAGGTTGTTCATGTCGAAGAATAAGGCCACATTATCTGTGACACTAATATGATCTTTCCGATTGGCAAATTAGGCTAATCAAAGTCAAAACAGGGGCAGATAACAGCAAGTACAACAAAACGCCAAAGACTTGATGTTGGGAAGTAATTACCGAGACAAGAATTCATAAGAATGTAAGATTGATTTTCGGATAATATCATCTCAGTTAAAAGCTGCAATAGCCTACAAAATTGTGCTGAGAATTCTTGTGAGTTTCTTTTTCATTTTTTTTATTTATCTCATGTTGTAGTCTTTCTTCCGCTCTCTCCCCTAATGATCAACTATGAATCTTGATCGAGGGTCAAACATTTTGGCATGGAGAGACAGTTGATTTTGTTTGCAGTCTCTGGAAGTACATACATATATGTTCAGGAGTTGCATAAGTTATGCATTTTATTTTGAATTTGCAAGCGATCTGTTTATAGGGAAGCTGTCTCAGTTCTTAAGATCTTGGAGCATCCTAAAATTGCATGTTTTCAGACCAGGTGTGGTGACTGCGAAGCCAAATCATATTAACTCATGATTAGGACTTCCTTTTTAGTGGAAAAATTACAATGGAGTACCATAATATTTGTTTAAATTGTAATTAGATTGCATTTGTGCAAAAATGGCATCGGGCAAACGGTTGTATGTTAAATTTTATAAAATATTCAAATTATCCCTAAGCAACCTATTTAATCAATTTTTTTTTTCATTTGTATAATTTGTAAAGATTTTTATTTCTTCAAACATTATGACCTTTCTAGCATAACTATTTGATGAAGGATATTAATCTATTATTTTGATAAATATATGATCTATTTGCAATTTAAGCAAACAGTGAATTTGCTTTAGAAAATTGGCCACATCTACTTTTGAAACGTCGGTAGAGAGCATTAAAAACTGTTTATTTTCTTTGACTACTTTAAATAAAGACATTACAAGTGTTGAAATATTCGAATATTTTGTTTTTTTTTTTTTTTCCTAATTTATGGGTTTGGGTTTGCATGGTTTTACTTTTTCCAAGTTACCAGATAAAAAAAAAAAAAAAAAAAGTACGTAAATCCAGGATAAGCAACAAAAGTTTATTATACAATATCTGCCTCATATCCATAGAATTATTTAATTTCAATTTTCTAAGTTGTTCGGTATTCCACGGATTTGATCTTTTGTCAAGAAAAGCAACCATGTGGAGTTGCTGATATTGGACCTTTTTTTTACAAATCGAAGCTGTAACCTGACACATGGACAGGGTCCTTGCCTCCTTGGCTTTTGGGCGACCATTCTCTCACACTTTAACTCGATGGCATTACACATTAATTTTTTTTTTTTTAATTAATTTAGTTCCTATATTTTAATAAAATATTATTTTTTTATTTATATATATTTTTTAATTTAAATAGCCTCTAATTAAAAATTAAAAATATAAAATTTATTAAAAAAATATTTAAATTAAGTTATTTTATTAAAAAAAATTAATATTTATAAAATTAAATAATAAAATTAAAAAAATAAAGAATTAAAAAATATTCAAATTAAATTATTTTATTAAAAAAATTAACATTTAAAAAATTAAAAAATAAAATTTAATTCTTAATTTTATTTATTAATAATTTTTAACCTTTTTTATTCTTTATTTTTTTAAATAATAATTTTTTTAAATAACATAATTTAATTTTATTATGTTAATAAGTGTTATATTTTTAAATTTTTATAATTTAATTTAATAATATTTTATTTATTTTTATTATATTTTAATTAAAAAGTCAAATTGTAATTCTATTAATTTTTTAAGGGTAAAAATATTAAATAGTAATATTTGACCGTCAAATAGTTGGTCAAATGATCAATTTGATTTATGAAATATTAGAGATTATGCGGATAAAAAAAGAAACATAAGTAAAAAAAAAGTAATATTCATTAAAAATTAGGGACTAAATTAAAGTTTGCCTTTTTTTAATTAAACCCACCTAAAGCATTGATTGGATCTAACTAATTCCAAAGTCATCAAAAGCAAATTTCTTCAAGTTCTTCCCCTTTGAGTCAAAATTACAACATCGCGCCAATTTTATCACTAGCAATCTGGACGATTGTGATTGGCCAGAGCGTCACACGTGGTCTGAAAACACCTAACTCCACCTTTCTTCTTCCACCAAATGGGAAAAAAACTAACTTAGAAGTGTCAAAATTTGTAGGTTGGTTGCTTGCTCCGCTGATGGAGCCAGTAACTGGCAGATATTATATATATATATATATATATATATATATATATATATTATATAGATAGAAAAGAATCGGGGACACATATTTTTATACAATATTTAAAAAAAGAAATAAAAAAAAAAAGGAAAGAAGGAGAAGTAAATATAGAAATTAAATAAGGGACACATGGTTTAATCAAAACCATTAAAATATTTTTAATCCAAAGGTTATAAAATTGTGTTAAATGTTGTGTAAAAACCTGTGTTCTCGTATCCTTCCCAATTATATATATAAATATAGTTGAAACCTGTCAACAACTTTCAGCTCAACCATTTTATCTCCACTTTCTTCAAAACCTTAAAAATAGCTCCAAACTGAACCGACGACTCTGTCTGGTCTGAAGCCAATTCTTTTTTTCTTTTTCTTTTTTGCACTTCAACAAACAACAATGCAGTCTTTCCGGTCAATATTCAAAACGCAATCTTCTGCTCGTTTGATAAACGTCGTTTTGATCTCTTCCTCCGTATGTATCATATATCTTGTTGTTTCTGTCGTCCTGGTAAACACTTCCAAGTTGTCGTTCTCTTCTTCACAACACGATCATGTGTCCTCGCCGACCACTGTCGAGCACATCGTGTTTGGGATTGCTTCGAACAAGAACTCGTGGCCCAACCGGAAAGACTACGTCAAGCTCTGGTGGCAGCCCCGCCAAATGCGGGGGTGTGTCTTCCTTGAGAGTCTGCCCTCTGATGCAGAGTCGTACAAGAACGACAGCTCAGTCCCCCCAGTTTGCATCTCCGAGGACACTTCCAGGTTCCGTTACACTTACAGAGGAGGTCTCCGATCGGCGATCCGGGTGGCGCGTGTAGTTTCGGAGACAGTTGCTCTCAATCTCACCAACGTGCGGTGGTATGTTTTCGGTGATGATGACACGGTTTTTTTCCCAGATAATCTGGTAAAGACTCTGTCGAAATATGATCATCAGCTGTGGTACTATATTGGGTCGAATTCGGAGATTTATGCTCAGAACAAATTCTTCGGTTTCGACATGGCTTTTGGTGGAGCTGGGTTTGCTATAAGTGCTCCTCTGGCCAGAGTTTTGGCAAAGGTTTTTGATTCATGTATAGAGCGGTACCCTCATCTTTACGGTAGCGATTCCAGGGTCTACTCTTGCTTGGCCGAGCTTGGCGTCGGCCTCACTCGCGAGTCTGGTTTCCATCAGGTGACTATCAAGTCCTGGATAATTTCTCTCAATTTGTAGCAATTTTTGTGTAATTCTTCAAAATTTTCTTGTTTTGGATTGTTTTTCAATTTTGATTAGTACGATGTTCGGGGCAATTTGTTCGGGTTGTTGGCGGCGCATCCAACTGCTCCCTTGGTGTCAATCCACCACTTAGATCACATGGATCCTATCTTTCCAAACATGACAAGAGTAAAGGCACTGGAACATTTGTATGAAGCTGGAAACATTGATACAGGGAGGCTTTTGCAGCAAACAGTCTGCTATGATCGCTGGTTTTCATGGACGATTTCAGTTTCATGGGGATATGCTGTTCAGGTTTTTGGGAAGCATATATATTTGCCAGATGTTCTTCCAATTCAAGAGACATTCAAACAATGGAAAAGGGGAAATGTTCTGGCAGGTGTTTACACTTTCAACACCAAAGAAGTCCACCATGACCCCTGCCAAAGACCCACAATTTTCTTCATGGACAGTGTATCTTCTGGTAAGGATGGAAAAATCAGGAGCATTTACAAGAAATCCTATGCAAATTGCTCGGTCGACATTGGTTCTCCGAGAAAACTTGAAGAGATCAGAGTGTTCTCAGATAAGCTAGACCTTGATATTAAACAGGTACACATAAATATATATTGCTTCTAATCTTCTTGTTTCGGAACGCCAAATTCGATCCCTTTTTTCCAGTGACTTATTGTTACTTGTTGTTTGTAATCAGTTACAGGCACCTAGAAGGCATTGTTGTGACGTTTTGCCATCTTCAGCTGGACAAGTGATGGACATTGCCATTAGAGAATGCAAAGAAGAGGAGCTAATCCACATGCATCCTTAAGTGTTCGCTTAATTTATTGAGTGCTACTTTCTAACACTGCTTGATTCAAGTGCCTTGTCAATGCAATATTATATTCGGCAAGTCGAGGTAATCAATTCACATTAGATTAGAGAAAGAAGAAAAAAGAAGAAGAAGAAAGAAAGATAGCTGTACATTATGGGCATACATTAAGGGCCCATGTGAAGGATATGAATCCATTTTTATTGGGTCTAAGAAACTTGATTTCTTCAGTGCTTGAAAAGTACAAAAGAAAAAAAAAAAAAAAATCCTCCACGTATAACGTAACACGGTTGCTTTTGTCAATCTAGCAGAGCATGTGAAGAAACTTGCAGTAGACTGGATAGTTTTCTTTTTTCTTGTAGCTTCTTTTTAAATGTATCTTGAGATGTACAAGTAACTTTGTTATAGTTTCTCAATACTCATTAATACATTATAAATAAGAAACAAAAAGGAGGTTTTAGAAGATTTCTGTCAATGAGTGGAGGTTTGAGAATATGCAGAATATTCAACTGATGTGTGTATATAAACGGGAAGTTTTCGTTAATGTGCAATTTGTCTCCTAGTAAAGTCTGCCTAAATTATATTTTTATATTTTTTTTTAGGCAAATTGCAATATAATATCATAATATTTGGTCATTTTATAATAAAATTATATATATTTTTAAAATCTAACACTTTTTAGGTCAGAGGACTATCGAGACCAATCGAGATTAAATCATATAAGTACGGTCCGGACAACTACTCCCAGTAACGAGAGACAACAGCTATCGGGACCAACGGCCCGGACTACTACTCCCAGTAACGAGAGAGGTCTACCCACACAATTGCGTTTTTATAAGCAATGATGGAACAAAATATTTACATACACTATGTGTTGAACCTTGGTGGCTTAGAGGGGTTTGATCCTCGAACCACCAGGACAAGTGACCTTATGTAAAAAAATTGTATTTTTACTTAAACGACAACTTAATATCTTAAATAATTATCAATTTGATCCCTAATATATTAAGAAATATCAGTTTTCAATCTTCTTTTTTAGATCATATGGTTCCAAACTTTTTTAAAATAGATTAATTTAATTCCTATGATCAAAATTTTAACGGTCAAACTTGATGGAAAGTTATTTTATAATTTTTTATTAAATTATTTAATTAGAATGACACTTTTACCCTCTAACTTTTTATATTTGAACAAGTTTACCTATTTGGATAGTCGAATAAAAAATTAATACATATTCTAAAAAATAATTTTTTTATAAAAAAAACACTTAAAAATGATTAAATAAAAAAATAAAAATGATAAATTCATTAAAAATTAAAAATAAATATAAAAAATTAAAATCTTAAAAGTAATATTATTTATTAAAATTAAAATAAAATTCAAGGTTAAATATTTATAAAATTTAAAATTTAGTTAAATACACTAAAATGTTAAATATTATATATACAAGTTTTAGAATATATATATATACACACATTTATTATTATTAATTTTTTTTATTTTTAATAAATTTTATCATATTAATTTAATTATTTAATCATTTTAAGTATTTTTTTTTAAAAATAGTTTTTATAACCGATATCAATTTTTTATTGGACTATCCAAATATGTAAAATTGTTAAAATGTAAAAAGTTAGAGGGTAAAAACGTTATTCTAATTAAATAATAAAATAAAATAGGTAAAATGGTCCATTTGTATTTTTTAGATTACAATAGTCAATTTATACTTTATAGATTACAATCATATATAACGAGATTCTAGAAAAGTTAGGGACCATTTGAGATTAAAAAATAAAAAGGATTAAAAATTGATATTTTTTAGTACATTAGGGACCAAATTGATAATTTTTCAAAGTAAAAAAAATTGAAAACTCATATTTTTTAATACCTTAGGGGCCAAATTAATAATTGTCCATAGATTAAGTTGTCGTTTAAGTAAAAGTATGGTTTTGTTGCAATATATTTAAATGTCAGGATATTTTATTACAATTTGTCTATTTTTCCTTTTGAAAAAGATGTTGCATTAGTATAGTACCATTTACATAATATATTATTTAGAGACCCAATTTTAAAATCTAAAATGTTAACATTCTATTTATAAGTACCCAATTTAATGTCATGTACAAGCTTGTGAAAATACATATATTTATTTATTCCTCTACTTTTAACTCTCAACCCAAGTGGTTAATATATATCTTAGTGATAAGTAAGAGCGGACCCATATGAAGGGCAAACCGGGCTGTTGCCCTGCTAAGATTTTCAAAAATTTTTTAAACATAATTATATTTTCACCATTTAGTTTTAGTAATATTATAATTTTATCTATGAGTAATTAAATTAAAAAAAAAAAATTTCTCACTTCAATTTGTCATTACACGAGCTCACTCTCTAATTTTATTTTTACTTTTCAATCAATTAAATTTTTTCTTATCGTTGATGTTTCGCTTAAAATTTTTTATTTTTTTTATTTTCGCCCACCTTAACAAAAATTCCTGAGTATACCCTTGGTGGTGAGGGTGCAACTCTCACCATGCACAATATGTGGGAAGAGTTTTCTATCCGCATTGTAGGAGTAAATATCCCCCGATTACATTAGTAGATATTCAGACCGTAGATGTATAGATTTATCTCGACCGACATCGGATTCCAACATTGTAAAAATAAATAATGAAATAATATAATTTTTTTATGTTAAATTGATAAATGAGATTTAAATGTTAGCTTACCTAAGACAAGGTGGGAATTTTTAACCCATTTTTTTTTTTTTTTTAAAATTCAAAGTAAAAGGCAAATAGCTTGCTCGACTCAAACAGGACCAAACCTAAAAAGTTGAATGTGATGGTGTGAGTTACAACTAAAAACCCACAAAACATTCGCTTTCCCAACAACCAAAACTTTGATTTTTTTTTTTTTTAAATATATTTTTTTTCTTAATTAATAATTTTCTTTAGGATATTTTTATAATAATATTTTAAAATGAAATATGGGTATAATAATTATATTCTTAGAGCAAGTCCAATGGAGCACCAATAGAGATGGCCGCGGTTCCGATTCCCCTATGGAGGGAACTAGAACCATGGGGTACCGATTTCAGAATCGGTGGGGAATCGCCAGTTCCAATTCCATATCCGATTATCGGAATCGGAATCATTTTTCTTTTTACTCTTAAAATACAAAATTTTTTTTCAATTTTTTTTTTTAAAAAGGAACCGGAACCGGCAGAACCGGCAGTCCTGGTTTCCCATCGATTTTGAACCGGCAGTTCCGGTTCCTAAAAATAAAAAATCGGAACCGGTCCGATTACCCGGTTCAGAACTGGTTCCGAATTGGGACCGTCGGTCCCAAGTACCAATTTGGTATGAAAATACCAAATTGGTGTTATTTGGAGCACCAAATCCCAATTTTCAAGAAAAAAATTGGTGAGATGAATAGTATTACATCAAATTTGATGTATTCATCACACCAAATTTATTAACTTTTACAAATTTTCCATTTTGCCTGATAAGTTCAAACAAATTTTATTCCTTTTATACCCTTTTATCAATTTAATATGTTTATAAAATTTAATAACTAATAAAATTTATAAATAAAAATATTATAAAAGATATACCATTGGAATGATCTCATTGAGATCTTGAACATGAACCCAATATTATATATATATAATTTATTTAATTCATTTTTATCTCATCTCCAAATTTTTTATTTTAAATTAATTTTTTAATAATTATAATGTAAAAATACAGTAATATAATAAAAATAATAACATTAAAATTAAGTGAAATTAAATACATATCCGAAATTAAAATATAAAATAAAGTAAATTAAAACATAATTTATTAAATTAAAAATTTATGTGTTAAAGTATGTTTAAGCTAAGATATGATTTGATTAACTATAAAAAAAAAATATGTGACTCATTATGTGAGTAATTATTTTTTAATATTATATAATTAATTATTTAAATATATCAAAAAATTAATTAATTTTATATAAATTATTTAATAAAAATTAATTAATATTATATAAAAAATATAATATTTTTTAAAAATACTTTTTATATAAATTTAATATAAAAAAAATTTAGTGTAAATATATTCTATAAAAATATTCTTTTAACACTAAAATAATATAATATTTAACGTTAACTTGCCTTTACGCTATTTGGGTAGCTTACAATATGGGCACCAATTTCAAAATCTATAGATGCGAGGTCCAAATTACCAAAATGCCCATCAGCCCATCAGCCCACCAACCCACCAACCCACCAGCCCACCAGCCTCCATATATGTATTTACTCGCCTTGTGCGTCGTCGTGTCTAACTCGATGGCTCGCGTGTTCTGGGTTACAATAGCGAATGTTAACGCTGTAGATTTCTCGAAACCAATCATCATTGAAGTTTTGTGACCGCGTGTTGTAGTCTTAGTGGGATCAACATGTCAACTTTCTACGAGGAGTTGAGAAATATGTGAGCGAATTGTCATTTTATTCGAGGAAAGAAACATGGTGGAGAGTTGATACTCTCGATGGTACTCAAAAAACTCTTTTGACTTATTCTTGAGAGGGAGATTTTAACTGTGCTGTACATATGCTGACACCACCGAATCCTTTTACTTTGAATCACTATCCAAATATTATTAAAATGAGATGTTTAGATCAAATTTTCTTTACAGAAGAAAATAATTCTCTTATTAAAATCAACCGGCCTATACTAACTAAACGTCTCTATAACAAAAGATTTTAGTGGGAGAAAAATACAGTTGCTTTTGACTATAAAATGTTGTTACATTTTCTACTTTAATGGACTTAAATAATGCTAAACAAAATTTAATTTTAATGTTTAATGTTTGCTAACTAATGTCGACTCTATAGAGATGTCGACTCTATAGAGAGTTAGAGTCTATTAGAGTTTGCCCTCTTCCTCATAAATTGTCCTTTGACTAGTAGAAGAACTGTTAGTATTATATATTTACTTTCTTGTATGTCCTTCATCTTTGGGCATATTATTGAAACTGGTAATTTGTTGATGTTTTTTTGGTCCCAAAGGTTTTTGATAGATGATACACAGATCATATAAATATCAAGAAAAATAAGTTACTAGACTCAGGTCCGGTGCTAGCCCAGGGTAAGCTGGGTGGCTGCCCAGAGCCCAATAATTTTGGGGGCACTATTCTAAACCCAACAATCTTGTAATACAATAAAATAGAACAATATCCATTCTAGGTTTAATAATCTTACAATACAATAAAGGACAAAATAATCTTGGGGGCATCATTCTAAGCCCAACAATCTTACAATATCATAAAATAGAACATTCTTCATTCTAGGCCCAACAATATTGCAATATAATAAAGGGCACAAATTTTTGTATGGGCGTAATTTTGAAGCTATTGGTGGGTGGCTGTAGAATCTGCTACAGCTACTTTTGCTTGACTAGCTGATACACAATCATTTTGAGGAACCCATGCAATGCATGCAAAATAAGAGGGCTGATTATGTAGATGGCTAATATTCCCCCTTAAACTCAATGGGGAGGATTGCATAATGAGTTTGTCACGTAAGTAAAGAAATCAAGGAGTGGGCAGGGCCTTCGTAAATATGTCTACAATTTAATCCAAGGAAGGAACATGATTAACAAGAATTTGCTTCTGAATAACCTTGTCATGAACAAAGTACAAATCTACCTCGATATGTTTTGTTCTAGCATGCAAAATGGGGTTGGTGGACATTGCAATGCTGCTTTGATTATCACACCAGACAACTGGAATGCGACTAGAAGTAATCTAAAGTTCGTGCAAGAAGGAAGCCAGCCAACTGACTTCTGCAAAGCTGAAGCTAAACTTCTATATTCTGCCTCTGTAGATGATCTAGAGATGGTATGCTGTTTCTTTGCACTCCAAGTGACTAGATTGGAGCCAAGAAATACACAATACCCTGAGGTAGACTTCTTATTATCTGGATTTGTGGCCCAGTTTGTATCAGAAAATTGCAACTAAGTTCAGTGAGGAGGAACATGAAGAACTAGGCCTGCTAGACTTGGAGAAATCAAGACCATAATCAAATGTTCTCTTTAAGTATCGAAGCAATATTTAAATAGCCTTCCATTGCTGATCTAAAGGAGACTACATGAATTGGCATACCTTATTCACAATAAAGGAAATGTCAGGACGTGTGATTGTCAAGTATTGTAAGGCACCAACTATTATTCTATATTCGGTAGGATTCGCAACTAGACTGTAACATCCCCTGATCCAAGCTGCTCAGATTGAATCAGGGAGTACTACCATCTACTGAAATATCTTACTTTACTTTTATTAAACCATACTTTTACAATTAAAATATAAACTTTAATAATAGCCCAAATAAATTTCTGAAAATTTTACTAGAGTTTACTCTGTTTTTCTGACTTTCCAAAATTAGTTTTCAATAAAATCATAAATCAACACTTCGAATTTATCATATCACTTTTGTGCACCCTTCCAAATTCAGAACAACTGATGAGAATGCAAAATGTCCTATTTTTCTTCCCTAATGTTTAGTCTTTTATACTTATTTGGTTCCTAAATGTACTGATTATTCTTATATTTTGATTTAGGATGCAAATGGAGGTGGTAAGTGCAAAATGAAGTTAATCAGGCGATTTTTGACAGTTTCAACATCACTTCATAATATGGGCATAACTTTCTCATCCAAGCTTCGATTGCGATGATACAAAATGATATGGAACTGCATGAAACAGCTCTACAACTTTCATGTTTTAAGTTTGGAGAGATACGGGGAGCATCAAGGTCGAAATCGAGCATGACGTTGCTGCACCTGCACTGTTGATGTTCTGGAGCGTTTCTTAGCATGCAAGTGATAGCGGTTTATTTTTGGAAGCTTCCAAATCTGGTGCACAAAAAACCCCACCTCTGAAATCACCATTTTCCTATTTGTATTAGGACTTTATATTATATTCTTTTAGCTTTCACTTTTTAGTAAAACTTAAATATTATTATTCAAGGATAAGTGTTAGCTTAAGTTTTAGAGTTTTGGTAGGCTTCCAATAGAGGACTTGATGTGTTTAAAGACCTCTCATCATCAGACTAGCAGTCTCCTCTCGGACGTCTTTCTCTCCTCTATTCTCTAGCTTTTCCTTTAATTTTCATGGCCCTGCGTGGCTAAGTCTTGATAATTAGTCGAAGGATACGGAAGCCTCGGAATCAATAAAACTGTGAGATCTTTTTGTTTTTATTATTTAATTTATATTTTGAGTATCGGTAATTCTTCTGTGCCTATTTTTATGATTGTCTCATTTAATTATTAGGAGGCCTAATAGTTTATTATTCGTTACAATCTACTGCTAAGTTAGAAATCAAATCCGTAATTGTTTGATCCCTCTAATTTGTGAAGCAATTAAGATTTAACGATTTGCTGTGTCAGAAATTATTAGATCTTAGGAAGAACGCTCGACTAAATTAAATGCAACTGCTTGTGCTTGCGTTGTTTAGTTTCATCGATCTCTCTAATTCTTATAGCTGCTACTAGATTAAACCTTTAGCGCTTGTCTTGGGTTATTTAGTAGTTAGGATTAATTAGGTCACCTGTTTTCTAATTAATTGTGACTAAGGAGAGTTAGGAAAATAGTTCTAATGGTGAATATTCAAAGTGTGAATTTATATATACTTGCATCAATGATCAGTTGTAAAGTTCCGATGGTGGATGTTGACTTAGACCAATGTTTGTCCTTTGATTGATTTCGATATTTTAATTTGAATTGTTCCTTAGTTATTTTTCTTAAAATTGCTTTCGTTATATGCAAACTCCCCCCATCTTTGTTCACATAACATAAAATTAAATTAGATACTCTTCGTGGAAACGATCCTTACTCGCACTACTACATATATTTTTGGAAGTATAGGTTTTATTTTTGGTTGCCTGCGACAGCACACCAAATTTTGGCGCCGTGCCGGGGAGACATTCTAGTTGATTTTTGTGTTTTTTTTTTGTGATCCTTATTTTATTTTATTTTATTTTTCTTTCCAATATATATATATATATATATATAAAAGTTCCACTTTCAAAAAAAAAAAGAAAAAAAATTGTCACTTTGACTTTTTGTCACCATTTTGTCTTTTAGCGTAAAATTGTTTTTATCTCTTTTCATTATTCTAGACTTTTCCTTTCCTGATCTGTCTTTCATGGGCTACTAAGAGTTTCGCCGTTCTTCGTTTTTATGACTTTAACTTGCTCTTCTAATCAAGGTGATTTTCACTTCGATCTAGAAATTGAAAGGACTTTGTGCAGGTTAAGGAGGGGAGCTCGAAGAAATTTTGAAGAGAATGATCTAGCCCTAGATTCTCTATTTGTTAGCAATTTTGATTTAGAAGAGAAGAAAATCATGGCTGGAAATCAAACTTTGAAAGAGCTTGCTGCCCCTGATTTGAATCAACAACCCTTATGCATAACTTTTCCTACTTTAGATGCTACTACTACTTTTGAATTAAAATCTGGACTAATACATCTCTTGCCCACTTTTCATGGCCTTGCAGGTAAAGATCCTCACAAGCATCTAAAGGAGCTTCACGTGGTATGCACGAGTATGAAACCCACAGGTGTGACTGAAGAACAAATCAAATTGAGAGCCTTTCCGTTTTCTTTGAAGGATTGGGCTAAGGATTGGCTTTATTATCTA